>OY728153.1:487640217-488890217 GCA_963277665.1 Viscum album | reverse complement strand
AGTTTCCAAGGTTTTTTTTAAAGAAAAGGATTTTGAAAGTGTTTTATATTTTAATAAAGTGATTTTAAAAGTGGAAAGGATATTTTCCTCAAGAAGTGTTTTAAATTATTTTTTAAATATTCCTTTATAAGTTTTTAAAGTTTATTTTTAAAGAAAAATATTTACAAAATATTTTATGAAGTTGTAGTTTTAAAAATTTATTTTCAAAGAAAGGATATTTTCATTAATAAATGTTCCAGGTGATTTTTACTGTTGTTCGGAGTGGATAATCCAGAGGGGGGTGAATTGAGTTCCAATTAAAATTTCTGTTAAAAACTTTTAGAATTAAAATCCCCCAAATTAAAACGGCCTAGTTAATTAAGGCAGTAGAGATATAAGTGATTTATTGTTCAACGGGTTTCTCACAGGTTGATTACTCCTCAGTTGAATCAGTATGAGAACTAATTCCACTTTTGAAACAAGTTTACTAAAAGATTCACATATACACACTAACCAGAACTAACTATCAGAGTGATTATAAAAACAGATTTCTATCTTTGAAAATATAAGCTGTGGATAAATGTAAAATAGTTTAATTGAAAGTTAAACACAAAAATTTAAATAAGAGGTTCAGTCTTAATCCAAGACTTAATCCTCTCCACTTGGTGATCACCTTCCACCAAGCAGTTATATTTAAGAATGATACCCAGCCTGTATCGGGATTTACAAGAGTTTTCAAAAGCTATCCAGGTTTGGCAACCTCTACCATAGTTATACCTAGAAAAATAAAATATCAAGCCACACTATGCTTCTTCCACAGTTATGCATGGGAAAAAAATGTAAAGAGAGTTTGGTATGGGGATTTTCAGTATCCCTTAGTTCAAGAACAAGAGTTAGTGTGTGTATGACATGCACACTACTTACAAATGTAAAATACTTAAACACAATAGAGTTAAAGATATCAGGAAGAAGTTTAGAATGATCTGTGTGTTCGCAGATCAGCTCTGGACTCCTTGAAATGAAGGAAATGAAGTTTTGGTCCTTCTCTGAAAGTTGCCTCTAAAACCAAGTGTCGTAACTTTCAGGTTCGGACTTCCAGATGTATAGACGATCAACTTCTTGGGTCATAAGATCTTTGTAGCACACCACTACAGCTTTGAAAAATATTCTTTCAACAGATCTTTGTGAAGCTCCAGGATCTTCAGTATGAGTGCTTGAGTTCTCTTCTTCTTTCTTTGTATTCCAGGTACTGTATGTGTTTGGTGCTGGGGGTGTGTATATTCAATATATTCAATATATTGATTTCTGTCTCTACTCATATATATATAGACTTTTTCAGCTCAGCCTTTCCTCATTTGATTCAGCAGGGGCTAACCAGATAAATGATTCACCAGTGTGTGGTCTTCCTCATACCTCGTACTATCTCCTGATATGCCTACAAATATCATTAAATAATGGAAGGTTCATTAAATTTTCTAGATATGACCGTTATGATAGTATAAATAAAATTGTTAAAGTAAGGAATATGTTATCATTAGGCTGGTAGGAGATTCATGTCACTCGGTAGACTTCAACGACAGGCTCTTCAACTGTGGACATCATCGGTAGGCTCTTCAACTATGGACTTCATCGGTAGGATCACAGTAGACCCTTAACAGTAGGCTTCAGTCAGTAAGCTTGATCAGTGGTAGACTTCAATCAGTAAGCTTCTAATGGTAGCTCTGTAACATTAGACTACTTCAACAGTGACCTTTCCAACGGTAGACTATCTTAATAGTTGACTTCATCAACGGTGGATTCTGTCTATCTGCAGACTTATACTAATGGTCGACTTGAACAACTGTGGACTACATTGATAGTAGGATTTGTCGAGCGGTATCCTTCTACTAATGGTAGACATGTCCAATGGTAGACTTGAACTGTGAAGCTCTTAATAGAAGACTTGAGAAAGAGTATGACAGTGGACTTCTAACAAAAGCCTTGTCACAATAGTGACCTTGTAAGGGAGACTCTTTGTCTGTAGGCTTTGATAAGTAGAGCAACAGTAGACTTGTGACATTGACCTTTTACCGGTAGCTTATAGCAATGACCATAGATCTTCAACAGTGAACTTTTAGCAATAGTGAGCTATAATGGTGACCTTGACCAGAAGGCTCTTACCAGTAGCCTTTAACAGTGAACTTATACTTAGAGAAATGTAAACTGTAAGTTGATGCAACAATTGTTCAGGATAAATAATATAAATACATATTAGAAAATGACTTAATATATCATGATTAGTATTTAAACATGATTTGGGATTATCAAAACAGGTTAGTCCAACAATCTCCCCCTTTTTGATAGTCAAAAATTATGCCAGTATGTATTAATTATAGATATCACACATAAAAATATAATATAGTTACTAAACAGAGATCAAAATGGAACCTTAGTTTAGTTGAAATTTCTCAAGTATCAGAGATTAATAAGATTGTAAAATCAAGGGATATTGGTACATGGTATCATAGATAAAAGCAGAAAAGGTCCGTTAAAGAGTAATGAAATCAGAGTAATGAAAGAAGAGGATTATATTAGTATTAGCACATCATTCATTTCTCCACCTTTGTGATTATCAAAAAGAAACACAAATAAAGATAATAGAGAAAACTTGTATTAATGGAAGTACATTATATGACCCAAAAAGAAGAATACACAGTCCTTATCACAAGGCATAAAAAACTCAATCTACATCATCCGTAGAGAAGTGTTCTTTCTCTTTGGAAGAAGAAGAGGGAGGATGAGCTGGTGGATCAGCAGGTTTAGGAATTGCTGCAGGAATGACTGGAGGGGCAGTAACAGAAGCACCTGTGGGTCTGTAGTGGGTAGCTCTCTGAGGTATCAGTGGTGTAAGAATTTTGATGGCCTCAGTAGGAGAAATCATATAAGAACTACTGGGTTGAGATTCAAGTAAGGTAGGAGGGATTATGATAGGAGTACAGTCCATATGGAGAAAGGGTAGGAGTAGGTTTATGAAGTCCATAATAATGCTTCCTCCTCTTTTCATTGTCGATATGAAATCATCCTTGTTCTCCATAAATTTCTCTTAGGATGGAGTCAACTGGCCCAGTTGAGTGACTTGTTCCATGAAGGCTCTGGTGACTGGTGGAATCTTGAGGTTTTCCAATAGAAGCTTGAAATGAGCATCCATCTGATGCTTGGAGTAAATCCTTTTATAATAGAAATTAATCTATTTCTTTATACTCTTCTAGTCCTGGGCATCCTCTCTAATGAAGTCACTAACTATATTCTGAACTTCTTTTGTAGTGGAGATAATCTGAGTCCCAGATTGAGGATCAGGTGCACTGACACTAGAAATATTTGCTAACTCTTCACTGAACACTGTCCTGAAAGCTGACAAGTCCACAGGTGGGGTAGTGGAGGTTGAAGCAGAGGCAGAGGTAGTCAATTTTTTGATAGATAAAGCTACAGTTTCCTTAAAAGACTTGGTCAACCCACTGATGAGATTCTTCACATCTTCATCCTGGCCCTTCACATGAGCTTTCATGGATTCCTTAAAACTTTCAAATACTACAACCATATGTTGCACCACACTTCTGATGTAGTGAATTTCTTTTTTTGATTGGCCCCTAGAAGCCATTAGAGTAGTCAAGATCAACACTGACTGTCATAGAATTCCCACAGACTGAGACACATCCTTGAGTTGATTATGGCATTGAGATACTTCTTGGAAAAAACTGGCTTGAATGGAAGACTAAACATTAGCCATCTCAAAGGAATACATCTCTTGAATTAAACCCATTGCCTTTTCCAATTTATAGGACATGTTATCAAACAACTGGTGCAGTTCTATTTTCAGTTTTTCTAGATCATAATTAGTGACAAGGTTCTTAGGAAGGGGAACCACTGAAGGCACTGCGGTAGGTTCTAAAATAGTAGGTACATGTTGTCTTTTTCTTGACATATCACAATCCGAATCATCATAATCCAGCCCAAGTACCAAGTATCCAGGGTCTTCTGACCATTCTTCAATGTCACGAAGAACAGATATAGAACCAAAATGCTCCCACTCACTTGGAGCTCTCTCCTGATTATTCTCCTCTGCTGGTTCTGCTCTAGGTAATTCCACAACCTCCACAGCAGATTCAACCTTTGTTTTCTCTATTGGTTCACCAGTGGTGTGAGTCACAACCTACACTGAGTTATCAGTGATCTCTATTTCAATGGAAGTAGATGCCACTCATGATTCTTGATCAAACATTATTCTATCTGTATTATCTATCAGAGGGATCAAACTGAGCTCTTTTTCTTCACTGTCCTCATCATCAGCTTCAGCAACATCAGCCTTTTTTCCTTCATCCTTATCACTAGACTCTTTTGCCTCACGAGCAGAATGGTCTGACTCAGTAGCCTCATCCTCTTCAGAGGTGTCTCTGACAATATTATGAGATACTTATTCTTCTTCACTGGTCTCAGTATCACTATCCCTTAGAACAGTCTCTCTTCTTAGTAATTCTTTTGGAGGGCTAGGTGCTCCGAAAGATACTATCCTGATAGAATGGTCAGGTAAATCAGGATCACTCCCATCATCAATGGGGGTGTTCTCTTTTTCAGGTTCTACAACTCCTTCAACTTCCTCCTCATAATCTGAATAAGCTAGTTCTGGATCATCAGGCTTGAGGTCTGGATCTCTCTGGTCTTTAGGCCTAGATGGGTGAGTAGTAGGGTCAAACTTTTCATACACTTTTCCCTCATCATTTACCCATGTTTTCTTCCAGGGATTCCAGTTAATTTTCATTAATTTTCAAATAACCTTGGAGATAAAAGCACTTTTCTTAGCCACTATCATTTCCTCTTTATTTCCAACCACACCCTTTACCTTTATCATTACTGAAATTATCTTGGCGTGGAATAGGGCATTGGACTTTGAACTTGCCTTTTTCCTATCCTCCAATTGTGCCATCAGTAACCTACATAGGTAAACCTTCTCCCCATGATTTAGTAAGTACATCGGGAAAATGTTCTGAAACTTCATCACTGCAAAATTCCCTCTCCTGGGACTAATCACATGTTGAATGAACTTAAACAATAGTCTGTCTTCTCCATTCATCTCAGCTGCAATGATCTTCCTTGAGTTTCCATTTCCTGTCAGCTCTTACAGAGCTTTTTCATACTCAAAAATTTCACTGTTTGGAGGAGCCACTCCAGAATAGTATTAATACACTTTTTCATGAGGAACTATCAAGCAGCCAACCCACTCAACAAACGAAAAACTGACTTCATTTCCATTAACTCTAGATACCAACCTATGCACATCATCTTCCTCTTCAAACATCAGGTATTCATAGAATTACTTCAAAAGCTTCGAGTAGTATGGTGCATTATTATTTGAAAATCATTCGATTCATCCTTGGGCTTCCAGTGCTTCCATCACTAATGACTTTCTTGACAACAACCATTATCCACTCATCTCCTTCTCAGCCACAATTTCTATCTTTGTCAGATGCGGGTTGATAGGTCCCGTCAGGGTATTACTGGTGCCACTGGACTCGGATCAAGTCTTCTTTGGACTTGGCGCATCCTCATTGATAGATGGGGGTCACTTTGTTATAGCCATGGAGATTGGAAGAGGGTTGAAAGTTCAAACGGATAGTTAGGATTTAGGGATTTCAAGAGAAAGGTTCGATATTGAGGAAGAAAGGTAGATTGAGATATGTTCGTAGCCTTTAGTTTTATTATTTAGGGATTAAAACAAAATAAAATAGAAATAATAAATAGGAATAAAACGGTTCGGATTCCTGCGTAAAATAAATGGTAAAATCAAACAGTGAGGTATCCATTAGTGAGGTTCTTAATAGTGAGGTTCAACGGTGAGGTATATCAGTGAGGTCCAACGGTGAGGTGTATCAGTGAGTTCCAATGGTGAGGTGTATCAGTGAGGTCCAACGGTGAGGTGTATCAGTGAGGTCCAATGGTGAGGTGTATCTGTGAGGTCCAATGGTGAGGTGTATCAGTGAGGTCCAATGGTGAGGTGTATTAGTGAGGTGCAACGGTGAGGTGTATCAGTGAGGTCCAATGGTGAGGTGTATCAGTGAGGCCCAACGGGAGGTGTATCAGTGAGGTCCAACGGTGAGGTGTCTTATATAGAAGTTAATCATACCTAACTCATGTTTGATGTAATTTAACCTCTCAGAATTCAAAGTCTTTGTGAGTATATCAACCAATTGATGTTCAGTGCTAATGAATTCAAGAGTGAAATCACCCTTTTGATAGTGATCCTTCAAAAAGTGATGTCTCACATCAATATTCTTTGTCCTAGCATGAGATACTGGATTTTTGGAAATGTTAATAGCACTTGTATTGTCACACTTTATAGATAAATGTTTGAATTGATATACATAGTCTAGTAAAGTGTGTTTCATCCATAGAATTAGAGAACAACAACTACCAGTAGCTATGTATTCCGCTTCGACAGTGGATAATGCAACAGAATTCTGTTTCTTACTACACCATGATACTAGTGACATGCATAAAATGTGACATGTCCTAGAGGTGCGTTTTCTATCTAACTTGCAACCAACAAAATTAGTATCAGAATAACTCAACAAATCAAATGATGTTCCTTTAGGATAAAATAGTCCTAAGTTGGGAGTATATTTGAGGTATTTAAAAATCCTTTTTACAGTAGTTAAATGAGAATCTTTTGCATTTTCTTGAAAGCGATCACACATACATACACTAAATATAATGTCATGTCTACTAGTTGTAAGATAGATTAGACTCCCTATCAGACCTCTGTAGTTGGTTTGATCCACTGGTTATCCAGCTTCATCAGCATCCAACTTACAAGTGGTGCTCATAGGTATGTCACTACCTTTACTACCATCCCAAGAAAAAAGTTTTAAAAGATTATTAATATATCTACTTTGATTCAAAAAAATTCCATTTTTATTTTGAAATATCTGAAATCCAAGGAAAAATTTGAGTTCCCCCATTAAACTCATTTCAAACTCATTTTGCATCATTTTTTAAAAATCAATACATAAAGAATTTTTAGAAGATCCAAAAATAATATCATATACATAAATTTATACTATAAAAACATCTTTGGATATCCTTTTAATGAAAAGATTAGGATCATCTATCCCTTTGGTAAAACCTTTTGAAATAAGAAAAGAGCTGAGCCTATCATACCATGCTCTTGGAGCTTGTTTTAAACCATATAAAGATTTAGAATGATTAAAAACATGATTTGAAAAATGGGGATTTTTAAAACCAAGGGGTTTTTCGACAAAAACATCCTCAACTATATATCCATTAAGAAAAGCACTTTTAACATCCATTTGATAAAGATTAAAATTAAGATGAGCTGTATAAGAAAGTAGTATCCTAATGGCTTCTAATCTAGATATAGGTGAAAAGGTATCCTCGTAGTCTATTCCTTCCTCTTGACAATATCCTTGTGCAAATAACCTATCCTTATTTCTAAAAATATTTCTAGACTCATCAACTTTGTTCCTAAACACCCATTTAGTGCCTATTGTCAAAGTGTCCTTAGGTATTTCCACTAATTCCCAGACTTTGTTTCTTTCGAACTGATTTAATTATTCATTCATATCCATTACCCAAAATTCATCATTGATAGCATCGTTAATATTCATGGGTTCAAGCTGTGAAAGGAAATCTTGATGTTCAACCTGGTTTCTTAGAGAAGATCTTATTTGTGTTCCTCTATTTAAATCACCTATAATAGAATCTAGAGGATGATTCTTGAGAGTCCTAATACCTCTAAGAAGGTTTGAACTAGATTCTTCATTGTTGTCTGTTGGTTCAGAATCAGCAGGTGAAGATTCTGGGAAATTCCCAGAACTGGATACTTTTACAGGGGATTCACTATTTTTATCATTAAGGTTCAAAATTGGAATATCTTCCTCAAGATATTCAAGAGAGGTTTTAGGCTCATGTGGATTAGTCTCATAGAATTTGACGTGAACTGATTCTTCCACACATTTGGTTTTCTTATTAAACACTTTATAGGCTTTACTTGAGATAGATTAACCCAGGAAAATTCCTTCATCACTTTTTGGAGAATTTTTTTTAAGATTATCCTTAGTATTAAGAATAAAGACTTTGCAACCAAAAAATATAAATTAATTAACCTTAGGCTTTCTATTGTTCTAAAGCTCATAAGGGTTCCTCTTTAGAATAGGTCTAATTAAAACTCTATTGATAATATTACAGGCTATATTTACAGCTTTAGCCCAAAAATAAACAGGTAAGTCATACTCATTGAGAATAGTTCTAGCATTTTCTTGAAGGGTCCTATTCCTTCTTTCTATAACTCCATTTTGTTGAGGTGTCTTAGCGGAATAAAATTTTTGACTGTAGCCGTTATGTGATAGGTAAGAATCAAACTCATGATTTTCAAACTCACAGTCATGATCACTTCTCAGGGTCTTAATTCTATGTCCACTATGATTTTCTACAGACTTGTAATATTTGATAAAATAGGAACAAGCTTCACTTTTGTGAGCTATAAAGTATACCCAAGTATACCTAGAAAAGTCAACTACAAGAACATAAACATAGTGCTTCCCATTTAAACTTGAAACTCTTGATGGTCCAAAAAAATCCATGTAAACCAACTCAAGTGGTTGAGAAGTTGAAACTTCTTTCTTTGGTTTGAAAGAAACTTTGTGTTGTTTTACCTTTTGACAGGGATTACACACTTTGTCAAGTGGAATTCTGATTTAGGTAAGTCTCTAACTAAAAATTTCTTAGATAGCTTCCTAAGTGAGTACGCATTTTAGTGTCCAAACCTTCAATGCCATAACCAAGAATCTTTATGAAAAGCATTTAACCAGGAAACATTTTGTTTGGCTAAGGAATTTAGATCAACATTATATACATTATCATTTCTACATGCAGTGAAAACTAAATCATTTTTTGAGTTAAAAACATTGCATACATCATTTTAAAATTTAACATTAAATCCATCATCACATAACTGAGATCTTCTATGTAAATTGTTCTTTAATCCATCAATAAAAATTACTTTAGAAATTAATATTGTATCAGGGTTACCAATCTGGCCTAAGCCGACAATTTTTCCTTTTGCATTATCACCAAAGGTGACATGCCCACCATCAACTTAGATTAGACTCTTGAAGAAAGAATAGTCTTCTATCATATGTCTTAAACATCCACTTTCCAAGTACCATAGGGTCTTACAGTAACTCTTTAAACTACTTCCCTGCAAAATAGATTAAACATGGAGTAATTTTGTTACCCAGATCTTCTTGGGTCCAGAAAGGTTAGACAATTAAACTTTGGGAACCCATATTTGCTTTATAGGTTTTTTAAAATAAACAAACACATTTTGAGACATAAATACTTTGTTATGTCCTTTATAAAATTGTTTCTCAAAAGATGGTCCAGAACTAGAACTAGCAGTGGGCTGTCCAGTTCTTGGAACAAATTTGGTTTTTCTAATTTGTCTCTGTCCAGGCTAATATCCTAGACCAGTTGTATATTTAGGAGCAATATGTTTTCCTAGAAAATGAGTCAAGGTATCCCTACCTATAGTGAACTTCTCAAGATCCTTTCTTAATTGTTCATTAGATAATTTTAACTCTGTATTTTCCTTTACCAGTTTAGAAAATTTCTCTTTTTCTATATCCAGATTTGATTTGTAATTTGCATTTAAAGCATGCTGTCTTTTTAATGAATTATATTTTTCCTTGAGTTCATTAAAATTATCCTAAAGCATTTGAAAATATTCAAATAATTATTTATTAGTCATATCTTCGTTATTATGAGGTTCACTTTTACTCCCAGAATAATAAGTATTATGCACAGGGGAATTAATTGTTACCTCAGATGTCTCTATCATAAAGCATAGATTGACTTGTTTGTTTTGTTCTGAGTCTGAAGAATCAGATCCACTTAAACTGTCTTCTGAAGCACTCCAAGTTTCTTTCATAGACTTTTTATAACCTTTTCCCTTTTCATCATATTTTCTCTTATATTTTAACTTGGGGAAGTCAGCTTTTACATGACCTTTTCATTTACATTCATATCACACTATTTCACTTGTGTTCTCATTCCACTTCCTGTCTTTATTTCATTGTCCTTTATTCTTCTTTCGATAGAATATTTTGAATCTTTTGTAAAGTTGTGCCATCTCCTCGTCACTGTCTGAATTTGACTCTTCACTTGTAGAACTGCCTATAGGTACTTGAATATTTTCTATGTCTTTGCTTTTTTGAGGTAGAAGTCTTGAATTCTACTGACTTCTTTCTTGGTTGTTCTTATATTTCTTGATTCACTTTAAGCTCTTATTCATACATCATTAACTTTCCAATTATCTCCTTTACAGGTAGCTTGCTGATGTCACATGATTCTCGGACTGATACAGAAGAGCCTCTCCATCTGTCAGGTAGGCATCTAAGCAACCTCATGATTTGGTCTTTGCTATCCACTGGTTTCCCAAGAAGATTCATAGTGTTTACTATCCCATTGAACCTGAGATACATTTCAGAGATAGATTCATCAGGCTTAATCTAAAAATTATCATATTTAATAGTATAGGTATTTAATCTAATTTCTTTAACATTGGTTGTTCCTTCATGGGAAATAGCCAAAGTATCCCAAATTTCATAACCAGTCTTACAGGCAGATATTCTATTAAATTATTCATCACCCAAAGCACAGTATAATGAATTCATTTCTTTACAATTATTATTATAAATATTTTTGGTTACTTGAGACCATGTGTCCCTAGATGTAGTAGGTAATAAATGTTTTGCTTCAATTGTGTCCCAAATTTCTGGTCCCAATCTTTCAAGATACATTTTCATTTTCAATTTCCACTAACTATAATTATTGCCATTAAAGAAAGGTGTTCTGTTAGTAGCAACACCCTAAAATTGGTTATCCATAGAAAACTAAAAGATTAAAGAACTGAAAATTTAGATATAATAGAAATTTTGAGATCATTAAGATACAACTAAAATCACAGTTGAAAAGAAATTGAAAATCCTGAAAAACTGGTTTTATGGTATGAATAAAGAATCCTCTAATACCAAATGTTGTTCGGAGTGGATACTCAAGAGGGGGGTGAATTGAGTTCGAATGAAAATTTCTGTTAAAAACTTTTAGGATTAAAATCCCCCAAATTAAAACGGCCCAGTTAATTAAGGGAGTAGAGATATAAGTGATTTATTGTTCAACAAGTTTCTCAAAGGTTTATTACTCCTCATTTGAATCAGAATGATAACTAATTCCACTTTTTAAAATAGTTTACTAAAAGAATCACATATACACACTAACCATAACTAACTATCAGAGTGATTGTAAAAATAGATTTATGTCTTTGAAAATATAAGCAGCGGATAAATGTAAAAAAGAGTAACTGAAAGTTAAACACAACAATTTAAACAAGAGTTTCAATCTTAAGCCAAGACCTAATCCTCTCCACTTGATGATAACCTTCCACCAAGCAGTTATATTTAAGAATGATACACAGCCTGTATCGGGATTTACAACAATTTTCAAAAACTTCCCCGGTTTGGCAACATCTACCACAATTATACGTGGGAAAATAAACTATCAAGACACACTAGGCTTCTTCCACAGTTATGCATGGGAAAAAAATGTAAAGAGAGTTTGGTATGGGGATTTTCAGTATCCCTCACTTCAAGCACAACAGTCAGTGTGTGTATGACATGCACACTGCTCACAAATGTGAAATACTTAAACATAGTAGAGATAAAGATATTAGGAAGAAGTTTAGAATGCTCTATGTATTGGCAGATTAGCTCTGGACTCCTTGAAATTAAGGAAATGAAATTTTGATTCTTCTCTGCAAGTTGCCTCTAAAACAGAGTGTCGCGACTTCCATATGTAGAGATGATCAGCTTTTTGGGTCATAAGCTCTTTGTAGAACACCCCTACAGCTTGGAAAAATGTTCTTTCAACAGATCTTTGTGAATCTCTAGGATATTCATTATGAGTGCTTGAGTGCTCTTCTTCTTTCTTTGTATTCCAGGTACTGTATGTGTCTGGTGCTGGGGATGTGTATTTTCAATATATTCAATATTGTGATGTATGTCTCTACTCATATATATATAGGCTTTTTCAGCTCAGCCTTTTCTCATTTGATTCAGTAGGGGCTGACAAGATAAATGATTCACCCATGTGTGGTCTTCCTCGTACCTCGTACTATCTCCTGATATGCCTGCAAATATCATTAAATAATGTCAAGTGCATTAACTTGTCTAGAAATGACCGTTATGATAGTATAAATAAAATTGTTAAAGTAAGGAATAGGTTATCATTAGACTGGTAGAAGATACATGTCACATGGTAGAATTCAACGGTAGGCTCTTCAACTGTGGACTTCATCGGTAGGATCTTCAACTGTGGACTTCATCGGTAGGCTCGCAGTAGACCTTTAATAGTAGGCTTCAGTCAGTAATCTTGATAAGCGGTAGAATTCAATCAGTAAGCTTCTAACGGTAGCTCTATAACATCAGACTACTTCAACAGTGACCTTTCCAGCGGTAGACTGTCTTAACAGTTGACTTCATCAATGGTGGAGTCTGTCTATCAACAGACTTCTAAAAATGGTAGAATTTAACAACAGTTGACTACATTGATAGTAGGAGTTGTCTAAAGGTAGCCTTTTACTAATGGTAGACATGTCCAATGGTAGACTTTAACTATGAATCTGTTAACAGAAGACTTGAGAAAGAGTCTGACAGTGGACTTCTAATAGAAGCCTTGTCACAACAGTGACCTTGTAACGATGACTCTTTGTCTTTAGGATTTGATAAGAAGAGTAACATTAGACTTGTGATAGTGACCTTATACCGGTAGCTTATAGCAGTGACTGTAGATCTTCAACGGTGACCTTTTAGCAACAGTGAGCTATAATGATGACCTTGAATAGAAGGCTCTTACAAGTTGCCTTTAACAATGAGCTTTTACTTAGAGAAATGTAAACTGTAAGCTGATGCAACAATTGTTTAGGATAAATAATATAAATACAGATTATAAATTGACTTAATATATCAGGATTAATATTTAAACATGATTTGGGATTATCAAAAAATGTGAGTCCAACATTTACAAATAATTTTCCATATATGTTGACATCCTTTGATGTTAATTATGATTTAACGGGGATATGATCCAAGGATAGTATTCCTATTCTTTCCCTAGATGGTTTATGTTTATGATGAAAATATTTTTATGAAACCCATTTATCTTCCATGGGTTATACCATGATAAAATGTTTATGCAACCCAATTATTTTTACATGAGTGATTATTTGATGAAATGATGGAATGATTATGAAACGTGTCTTATTTTCATAGGGTATGTTTTGATGAAATTTTTTTGAAAATTATTTCTTTTCATGGGTTCAGATATGATGAATTTTTTATGATTTTATGGAACACTTATGTATGTTTTTCATTATGTGAAGGTGTTTACATTATAAGAAAATATTGGTAGGACCTATATCTCCCTCCAATTAATTGGGTAAATATTGAAATCTCAAGAGATAAATAGGACTATAATGTAGAGTGAACCCGGTTTAGTAAGGAAATTTTTCAACTATGATAGTACTAGGATTAAACCTTGACTGCTAAGATGGGTTGGGGAGTGAACCCATTCCAATATTATAGTTTTGGAAACGATCCTTCACTACTAAAGAAATTATTTTATATACTTATATATATTCCACAATTCTATGTCTTATATCAATTTAATGATCTCATGTTCTTTGATTTCTTTATAATTCATGTCTTATGAACTTCCAATAATTATGTCATGACTCAAGATTTTGATCTTGGATATAGAGGGTATGGTTTTCATATGTCATGCTCACATTATCGTACCCATTTTCCATGTTATGTTTAAATATTTCCATTATTTCCCCTTATTGAACATATGATCTCATCCTTTATTATGTTTCCTTTCCCTGGGCTGTGATGATATGTATTATATGTGATATGTTTAATAAGGGTGCTAGTTATAATGAACTAAGTGGAAGATGATCTAAAACTCTTATGAACCTATTTTTTATGTTTCCAAGTTTCTAAATTTACTAACCTTTATATCCTCAAGTGTGAGTTTGTTTAATGTGATGAATATCTATCTAAAAGATGTAATATCCATATATATAAAGCTCGGGTCGCTATAGTTGGTATTAGAGGAAAATTTTAGTTATCCTTTGTAAAACCAGATAAGAAAACTTTATTAAGATACCTTGGGATATATCTAAGGATATTTCTATGAATATTTATAAGGACTAGTCTAAGGATGAGTTAAAGTATAGGAAAATGTCCTTGATTTTTTGTAAAGAATGGAGTGAGTGGTTTTCAAGAAATTTCATCCCTTTATGGATACTACAAGTGGTTGTGGCTCTAAAAAAAGTTATATAGGTGTAATAACTACAAAAAGGATGCATTGATATGGACTCAATCATTACTTGGTTCATGAAAATGGGTCTTATTGTGTACCTAGTTTGACACTCCTGGGGGATATGATTTAGAAATTCAGAAACTCTTTACGAATCATCTTGAAGGATTTAAATAGATGATGACTATTAATTACCTAGGATAAACCTAATGGGTCATATATTAAAAATAATGTGTCCTAATTTAGGCATCCTATAATTTATTTTTCATGATTACGTGGCTCCCCACTAGGAATATTGTTACTCACACTATACCTTGTGATTTTAGTCAGTAGTGGAGACCAAAAGGAACTAGATTAATGTTGAATGTGACAGACAATGTGTTGATGAACAAAAAAATGTTTTGATTAATAGAGTGAAGGATATTATGATTATTCCTAATCAATTATCATGATATATTGTTAACAAATTTCACCTCAACTGACTCTTAAACTCACCAAATAAGATAAGGATAGAGTTCGTTAAGATTTAGGGTGGTGGAGAACATGGAGGAAAGAACATTCAGTTTCCTATATATTAAGAATGTGGGTATAATCACTCAAGGGAAGGTCTCAAAGGAACGAGAATATTTTTTATGCAGGGATAATAAGGACACAGAGTAAGAAATTTTCTAGAAAAAATGAAACGTTTAGTTGATAAAATGTATGAGATTAATGGTTTCTCTAAGGCTTCATCAATGGTTGTATTTTATAAATATATAAAGTATGAGCCTTATACAAATTGATGTCCTAGGTTGAAATCTCAAGAAAAGGATCAACAAAGTGGTACAAGTAAAGGTTTTTTTTTATGATGAAGAGACAACAAATGAAATATGGAATGAGGTATTAAGGAATAATTTGAGGAAGTATAATTAATGTTTTTAGAATTAAGTGGAATGATTAACGTTTTTATGTATTGGAATTTAAGAATTATGAAATATATAAGGATTTTACAGTATAAATTTTTCATTAATTATTTGTAACTATATGTTGAATGGTGCTAATGAACTTGAAAAACGATTTAATGGAATTTTAACATTTCATGGAAAACACAAGATTAATGGAAAGATAACCCTTAATACATATCAATGTTGATATAATGATGTTTAGATAGAGAGATGATTGATATAGATAAAGTAAATTTGATAGAACTGATTATCTTGGAACTGATTAATGATTTGATGAAAAATCATTTTATATTATCATTGATTTTGATTACATCATTTTTTTTGGATTTATGGAATATATCCAATAATATGTGTTTTATTTAAGGAATAAGGAAGTATGTATCTGCTCAATGAATTTTTATGGTAATTCATGTTATTACCATGTTTCAAGAAAATATATGATCAATGTATTCAAAAAGTAGTTATATGACATTAATATCTACTTCCTGTTATATAAGGAATTAATGATAAGTTGATTTTGAGAATTTAGTGACCTTATTTCTAAATTTTTGGATTTCAGTTTTGGTCAGACATGGAGGAGCCTTAAGGTTAACTATTTGTGAAATGGATTAGGTTAAACTTGTGATGTCAGTGCTTCAATCCTTAAAAAGTCTTCTTAATTTCCTAATATAAAATATGATTTGGAAATTGATTGAAAAACAAAATAAGGATGAAATTGTTTTTATAAAATGGAATGAAATTACATAAGTATATCTACTCTCAAAAATTCCCCAACTTTAAGAAAAGGGTTGAGAAATTAAATTTTATCCTATTGACATCATTTCTGATGATATAAATGACCATTTTCACACCTTTTTGGTTTATGGTTATGTAATTTTTGATTTTTAAATTAACAATAAATTTATTGTGATCAATGAAATTTTTCATTCTCCATCATTATTTGGATATTACACTTTTCTTCCATGTCCAAATCTTCACTTCCCACCTATGTTCTCCTATTTAGAAACCTAGTATTTGATATTCTAGACTACCTTCATTAATCCATTTATATATTTCAAAATGAATTTTTATTAACCCTTTTTATGATTTGGGTTTCCCAAAAATATATTTTCAAATGTTAAACCCTTTTTTACTAAACACAAGTTCAAATCTGAAGGATGAAATTTATTTAAGGGGGTATAATGTAACACCCCCAATATTTTGTGAAATGTATTTTTTCAAAAAAAAACCTTTGAGATATTTTGTGTTACATGAAACACCATGTTTTTCTTTCATTACATGCAATAATAAGTTTAGCTTATGTTACACACAACACTTAGTTTATCTCTCATTACACACAATACTATGTTAAAGAAAAACATGGCATACTATTAAAATAGTATTATTTAATATGATAGTTATCAACTAGCCATTGGAATGTAAGTTATTGATAAGATTAAATAAATTATGAAAATATTTTATTTTAAAATGTGAATATAATGAATTATTTGGTGACCTATTAATTATAAATGAAAATAAAATCATTTGAAAACAAAGAAAATCTTTTTCTGAAAAACTATTTTTATGTGCACAAATGAGTTTTATCTCAATAAATTATATAAATGAATTTTGTTTATTGATTTTAATTAAATTCATATATTATATATTCAACCAAATTTTTTAACATTCCTCTTTTGAGTTCATTACATAAAGATAATAATAAATCCATTTTTTCTCTTAAAAACTGTATTTTTCTAAAAAAATGTTTTATCTAATTTTTCAAGATTATTTTAAAATTAGTATTTATACTTTTAGAAAATTTATTTTAAAGATTTTAATTAATTTTTTAAATAATAATTTCAAAATTATATTGGGGTAAATATTTGATATTTTTTTATGAAGATAAATTTTTGATGTATAGTGAAAATACTTGTTTTTATTAATAATTTTCATTTATTTTAATGCATTTAAGAACATAAAAATTTTTTTATTATGGTTTTAAAATTAAGATTAATAATATTATATATCTAATAATCCAATTTAGGTTATTGAAATCATTTTAATACTGAATATTTATATAAAAACCTTTTAAACTTTTGAATATTTTCTTTTTGCAAAACTACTTTCTCTCTATGTTTGTGGGTTTAATTTTAAATCAAAATTTTCTAATTATGTGAATATAATTTGAAAAAATTTATTCCATGGTTAGTATAATAATAATTTCTATTTTATAATAAGTTAAACTTAATTTTTTACAATTATGAATAGTAAAAGTAGTAAAAAATAATTACTGCAGTTAAGGTGAAAATAAGTTTACTGGGGGGGAGTTAAAATAAAAATATAAGTGCTAAAATGATATAAAAACTTATCAAAAACCCATTTTATGGAAATATTTTGTCCTTATAACCTCTATTTTTTTTATAATATCTCATTTTTGTGCTTTTTGGCATGTGAAAAATGTGGACACACCTATTTCTTTTCAAAAATTACAAGTGTGCCACTCATCTCACTTATAAATAGCCACCCCCTCTTCTATTCTGTTGACAATTCAAAAACCCATTGGTTCTGAAAAAACCTACCCAAATAAATTCCTTAATTCCCTTGTCTAATCCTATAATCCTCATTTTGATCATAAATCAATCCTAATAAGGATTTTTGTGTAAACCAATAGAAGTTGTCTAAAGAAGATGTAATATCCCTAACCTAGCGTTTTATTTTATTTATTAATCCACATAATTAAATTATTATTAAAACATGAAGATATAATAAACTCATCATGTTGCATAAATTTAGATGATTTTTTGTAAAGTACATGGCTTAAAACTATCTCCACTTAAATCAAATGAGATACAAAATCATCATTCATGTGTACAGCAGACTATCACCTTGTGAACCGATATTATTCATTTTCCATCACCACCTCTCATTGATGGATTTAGTATTATATCTTATATTTATGATATTATTATACCTATATTATTATAATACCATGTATATCTTCTTACCTACCAATATATTGAAAAATAATAACATTGATCGTATTTATGACAGACTACCACCTCACAAAACAATGTGATGTGTTTTTCATTTATATTTCATTTGGATGGTAATAAAGATAGATTAAATGAATATATATGATATTTTTACCATAATTATACTTATTTAATTATTATAACACATATAACTTCTTTCTTTCCATTCATTGGGGGATAAGATAACATTATTTGTGTGTACGATGGACTGCAATCATGCCAAACGATGTAACTCATTTTTCACTAATGCTTTGCATGGTAGGTAATTAGGGTAAATTTAATGAATATATGTGATATATATGAAATATAAATTATTATTTAATGTTAATATATTATTTACCATCATTTATTTTCATCTTTCAAGAAAATGAAAATAGCATTCATGCATGCATACGACCTATCATCACCATAAATAGTGTTTTTTCATTTTCTATCTCTAAATTTTATGGATTACTCTAAGTACATATATACTGAATATATATTATCTTTATATCATGGTTAAAATAATTTATATTATGGAACCAAGATCAAATTAAGAAGACTGAAAATAAAAAATCAAAGCATACACAAAAAACAAAGTGGATTTTACCCAAAATGTGATTTTAACAAGGAACTATTAAACAATTGTTAATAAATAGTAAAAAGTAATTCATATATGGTATTATATATATAATAATGGTTCTATAATAGATGTATAATAACTTTATATTTATTATACAAGATGTTCAAATGTGTACGAAGGAAGTCGAGACTTAGGGTAAGAGATTTTACTCTCACTTTTTACTTCATGAAGACACATGTCATATTCACCATATATTTATTTTATGTAGAGTATATACTGACCATGAATGTATTTTATTACGATTTTCATGAAATTTATTGGGATTTATATATTCATTTTAGGATCTCTATTTCATGGGGTATAGGGTTCAAAAGTTACCAAAGCGTTAAAGGATTTTTGTCTCAATTTTTCTTCTTCGAGACATATGTTGTGTTATGAATCAATATTCATTTATAAGGTGTATATAAAACCAATTTGAAATGTAATATACTAAATTTATTTATTCTACTGAAATTTTAAGTTTCATTTAATGTATTCTTTCATTGAACTTACAATTTAATGTTACCAAATTAGTAAGATTTTTATGATTCAATCTCATCATTTATAAAAATAATTTATGTTTATGATTTCTATGATGAAATAATTTGATCCATATCTCAAAAAAATCATTTAATTTATTCTCCTATGTTTATGTAATGACAATACATTTTTCCTTTATTTTCCTCTCTTAAAGGAATAAAGAGATCAAAAGAATGTTTTTAATAAAAATTATCTTTATTTATCTCTTTGGTCGAAAACCCCTTTTTTTCATATCCATGTTTTTTTAAAAAAAATTCAAAAATGTTTTAAAATTATATAAATTATTTTTTAAGATATTCTTACCCATGTTTGACATTTTTAAAAGGTGTTTTAAAAGAAATATTCATGTCATTTTCCAAACAATTCCCCTTTGGATTTTAATGAAAATATGAAAAGGATATTTATTTTAACATGTAAGACATGAATGGAATTTCCCACCATCATGACCATTATTTTATTTTGAGAATAATTTATATTTTTTTAAGATTATTTTTAAATAAAATTATATTGAATTTTTTTTATGTTTCAAAGAGTTTCTTTCATAGTGGAAAGGATATTTTCCTTAATAACTGTTTTAAATGATCTTTAAAGATTCCTTTATAAGTTTCCAAGGATATTTTCAAAGAAAAGGATTATAAAAATGGTTTATGTTTTAAAAAAGTGTTTTTATAATTGTAAAGGATATTTTTGTCAAGAAAATTTTTAAATGATTTCGAAATATTACCTTTTAAGTTTTCAAAGTTTATTTTCAAAGAAAAGGATTTCCAAAATATTTTATGAAGTTTTAGTTTTCAAAATTGATTTTACAAGAAGGTTATTTTCCTTAGGAAATATTCCTAGTGATCTTTTGAAATCATTTTCTATCTAAGATGACATAATTTTATGTTACTTATTCTTTACTTGGGATATGATCCATGGATACCACTATTATTCTTTGTCTATATGGTTTATGCTTATGATGACCGAATGTTTATGAAACTCATTTCTATTACACATGTTATATCATTATAAAATTCTTATAAAAATTTCATCTTTTTATATAGGGTTTTATATGATGAAATTATAATAAAACCTATTTCTTTTAAAAATTTTATGTTATGATGAAATTTTTACCAAATTCATTTATTTTCATGGGTTCTAATATGATGAATGTTTTATGATCTTGTTGAAAACATATGTATAGTTTTCATTATGTGATAGGGGGGACCTATATCTTCCTCAAATGCATTAGGTAGATATTGATATCCCATGATTAAATAGGACTAGAATGGTGAGTAAACCCAGTTTAGTAAGGGTCTTTTTACACTATGATAGTTTTGGGAGTAAACCTTCACTACTATGATGGTTTAGGGATTAAACTCATTCTACTTTGATAGTTTTGGAAATGAGACTTATATAATAAGGAAATGATTTTATATACTTGTATGTATGCCACAATTCTATGTCTTATGTTAATTTTATGCTCACATGTCTCATGTTCTTTGATTTCCTCATGATTCGTGTCTTGTGAACTGCCAATATTTGTTCCATGAATCAATATTTTGATCTTTGATATACAAGGTATAGTTTTCATATGTTATGATCACATTCTCAAACCCTTTTTATTATATTATGTTTATGTATTTCACTTGTTTACCCTTACTGAAAATTTGAGATCACCCTTATATTTCTTTTCTATGGTTTATGATGATAGTTATTACATGTGATAAGTCTAAGAAGGGTTCTAGTTACGAGGAACTAAGTGGGATATGATTTATAACTCTTATGAACATGTTTTTTATGTTTACAAGTTTCTAAATGCACTATACCTTTGTGATCATAACGTGTGTGTTGGTTCAATGTAATGAATACTCATCTAAAAGATGTAATATCTATATATGTAAAGACTGGGTCTCTACACACATCCTGCAATATTGATATATACCTTCACATGACAATATTATATCATTTTACATAGACAAGTCCTTATGAATGACATGGTAACTTATTCAATCTACAAATCCTGAAATTTCATATCTCGTTGTTTGATATGCAGTAATAAGAATACCTTACAAAACATCAGAATTGAAAATCAATTAATTTGACATAGTAGTAGAAAATCCCATCATTATTTTCAAGTTACTAAGGATTGTAGAACAATTGAGAAGGGTGGGAAGGGGGGGTGAATCATTAATTATCTTTTTAAAAATTTCACGATTTAAGAAACTTAACCCTAAAACTTTTTAGAGTTATTATTTACCAGCTTTTAATAAACTCTTATGCATGAAAAACTAGGAAAGTAGAGCACACAATATTTACAAGGTTTGTCCTTAGTGTGAGAACCTTACATCCTTATCGTGGAAACTCCCATGGGTCCATATAAATTCACTATTAGAAAGAAGTAAATAAAAATTTTGGGAAAACTCTTGTTGGTCTCCATATATCTCTCGATTGATATAATTATATCCACTCCTGTCAGTTGACAAATTTTCCTTAAAAATATGAGCCACAAAAAAATGTAACTTTGTGAATTATTCTCTAGGAAAGTTTATCCGGAAAGTTTATCTGATTCATCTATTAGATTTATTTGTCTGGTGTTCCTATATCTTGTAATAACCATATGATGCACCTTTTCTAAAACAACATCTGATACAAACTCATGTTCTATTTGAATTAATAAAACATAGCACCTCACAAACTTTCTTCATAAAATCTCTATCCATTTCACTTTGTATAGTAATAAAAACTAGCCTATCTCGAATTATTCCTATCAAAACATTCTATCTTGAAGTTTTCTTCAACACAGAACTCAAATTTGTTTGGAAACACACTCAAACACAAACTCTTCATCTCAATAACTTTTCACACATATGAACAGTGTCAAGTACGATGTACTTTTGAAATCATATTTATTGGTTCTCTAGAAATAACAAAGGTAGGAATCCAATTTTATTTTCTAGCTCAATGAAATTCCTAAATCCAAATTTCACGATCATTTTAATTTTTTTAGGATGGATCTAAACTCTTCTAGGACATTCATGAATCTTATTGATTTCTATAGCATTTTCCAACTTTTCTTGAATTTACGTAAAATTTTTGTTTTAAAAACTATTCAATATTTGTAACTTTAACTTTGTAACAAATAATACATAAACTTTATGACTTCAAATTTGTACAAATCGCAACATTGAAAGTTCAAAAAACAACAAAGTTGTCCTTCTAGAAAACTGAAACATTTTATTTTTAGAAAAATAAACTTTTTTTTATAAAAAGGGTGTTCAAAAAATAAAAAAAATTATACTTCTAGAAGAATAAAATTTTCTAAAAAAAATTCATTGTAAAACTAAAACTGTATACATTCATCAAACTACAACTTTTTACATATGAAAAATTGAAACTTTGTAACATAATGAAACATAAACTTTTTAAATCTTTAAAAACTTCAAATTTATATCTTCATGAAACATAAACTTTGAAACTCTGTAAAAAATTCAACTTTGTAACTTCAGGAAACTTCAACATTTTAAATATAGAAAACATTCTACATCTGATCATATTGTATATTTGATCTTACTATTCATCCACTGAACAAAAGTTCACATTATTAAAAATGTATGTATGATTATAAAACATATGTCTTATTATAAATGTATATCCAATTAGAATAGTTCATCCGATTAAAAAATTCCATCTAATCTAAACAATGTAAAACTTGAAATTCCAGAATTTCTTACACCTCATTCATTATTCATCCGATGATGAAGTACAAACTTTCTAATAATTATTCATCTAGAAACATGAACTTTGGAAACTCCAAAATATTTCACTTCTCTTTTCTTCTACCAACTTTAGCTCATATCATGAATTTTTTATGATACTTTTGGAATATGAAAGAACAAAATAGCATCACTATACTTTTTTTAGAATATTTCTCAACAATGTAAAATATATAAATTCTTGGCTCTCTTACTTTATTTTTCTTATAAACTTTCTGAACTTCCAGACTTTATTACTTTCTTCATCTCCACAACTTTCTTAACATCTTGAATTTCTAACTCTCTTCATCTCATCAACTTTATTAACTTACAGACTTTCTAACTTTTGATTCTCAACATATTTTTTAACTTCCAAAATTTTTAATTTATATGTCTATATTTATTTTAAGAACATTATAACTTTTTACATATCCAGAACATTTTTAATTTCTAACTTTTCTGACTTTATTCATCCCTAGAACTATTTTATTATCTAGAAACATAATAACAAAAGTTTTCTAACTCCCATTAACTCTTCTTTTCCTATTTTAAAAAAATTATTTAACAAGAGTTAGTTGTTAAAAAATAATAAACTTTGTTAGAAAAACATCACAAAGGATATTCAATCTCCCCCTTTGTATTTTTTAAAAACATTCATTAATATTTTTTAACACTCATTATTTTTTATCACTCAAAATTTTTCCAAACTCATTTTTATAACAACTCAAAATTTTAAACATTTACCAAAATATAAACTTTTTTAAAAAGTGTTTCCTAACACCACACTATCAGATAAAGTAATTTTTTAAAGGAATTCCATCCCTCAGTGATAAGAAAATTTGTGGCCATGTTATGATAAACTCCACCTCACTTTGATCTTTTCTATTTTTAAATTCTCTATTTTCACACTCCTCCTTTTTGTTCTCTCCCCCATTTTATGATAACCAAAAATTTAGTTTCATTAAATAAATAAATGTAAAAACTTCTTAATAAATTGTTACTTTATCTCCCCCTTTGTCTACATAATCCAGAAAATAGTGGGAAACATCATTTAGAACATTGATATATCATTAGTGGAGGCTGAACATAAAGTTTATGTAGGTTCTCGGTGCATCAAAAGTGGCAGATGGGGCATGTAAAACTCTTTTTTTTCTTTATTGATAATTAATATGAGATTTACATAATAATAAATGTCGCGATCAATATAATTGAATCAAATAATATAGATAGTAGATAAATTCCATAACCAAATCACAAGATCATCACATATTATTTATAATTAGTTTAAGAAATTAAATAATTACCTTTTAATGGATCAAATAACATCTCTATGTTGTACCATCATTGATTTGTAGTTATCAAGAATAGATTCCCTCTAGTGTTGATCCACCCATGTTTTAATATTCTCTGAATGTTGATGTAGGAATCTCTAGGTACTAGTATGGTAGATCCTAACACTTCCGTTTTTCACCTTTGATCACCCCAAGAATCGATTCAATGAAGGGTCCTCTTCAATCTCTCTAAACATTAAAGTAGTGGTGGAGGGGGATTATTCTTTGTTCTTAAGAGAGTTATTTTAGAGGTAAATATCTAGGACTTTTAGAGGATTCTCTCTAGATCTCATTGTTCACAATAAATAAATTTTATCTTTTTTTAAAAAAGTTGGGCATGCCCCATATGCCGCTTCTAATGCGCCTAAAATCTACATAAACTATTGGATATGAATTTTATGTAGGTTTTGGGTGCATATAAAGTGGCATATGGGGCATGAATAACTCTTTTTTTATTAATGTTTAATCTAATATTTACAGAATAATAAATTTTGTGATCAATGGAATTGAATAAAAAAATATAGAGAATAGATAATGATAGAACCAAATCACAAGATTGTTACATATTATTTATAATTTATTTAATCAATTAAATAATTACCTTTTATGGATCAAATAATGTCTCTATATTGTATCGTTATTATATTTCCAAGATCCTATGAATTTAATTGTAGGAATCTCTGGGTGCTATCATGGAAGATCCTAATGCTTATGTCATTCACCATTGATTTACCTAAGAATTTATTTAATGAAGGGATCTCTTCGACCTCTCTAAAATTTAGAGTGGTGGTAGAGGGGGATTACTCTTTGTTCTTGAGAGTGTTCTTATAGAAGAAGATATCTAGGGATTTGAGAGGATTATATCTAGATCTCACTGTGCACAAAAAATAAATTGGCTCTATTAATAAAATAATATAATTGGGTTTATATACCGCTACGATTAGAAATTAATAATTTCACATGCACACTTTTTATTTCCATAACCCCTATGTAAACCCATGTCTATAATAACAATAATAATATTATTATTTTTTGAAATTCACTCAACTCGTGGATTAAATGAAATATTATTTATTCAAATAATATTAAATATATATTATTTATCACCAAAACATTAAACTCAGTCTTCCATTACTTCACAATATTTATCTAGACTAAAATAATAACTATTAATTTAATAAATAAATATCACTACATTATTCAAAAAGAAATAAATAAATATTATATTCACTAAAAAGAAAATGAATATTCATAAAATATTTTTCTCACATAATATCCTCTCGAAAAAATTGTGAAGGAATATGATCAATAAAACATGAATAATTATTAATCCACATGTAGGGAAAACATTTATTCAACTAGTTAAATAAAAACATTATTTAACTGAGATTATTTATACACTTAGTGTGTGACCCACTAGGCCTATTTCTTAGTGGCATTAAGTGATGTAGCATAAAGTCCAAGGTTAGCATCTAGAAACATGCTAAGGAACACATATAGAAATAATTTAATGTTGTAACGATATAATACCTCATACAAACACTTATTATGTGATAAAATTTATTTGTGATGAAATATATAATAAATAAGGTTGTATCTTGGTGCTATTAACCTATATTATTGATATATATTTTTTTTGAATTTATGAAAATCAAACATTCTTATTGAACACCATGGACATGGATTTATTTTGGCTATATAATTTCTTTCAAAGGTCCTGAGATATCACCTTATGTTAAATAATATAAGAGAAAAATATTTTCTCACATTATTCATTAATGAAATATTATTCGTGACGCATCCAAAATATCCTACCTCATCGAGAACACATGTCTTCATATTTTCCATCAATACATTAAAGTATGTGAATTATAAAAATAATTAATAATAATTTTAAAGTTTAAGGATCAATAAACACATCCATATATAGGAACATCTAATAACACATATAAATATGGATTTCCTATACACGAGATATTACCAAGGACGTACACCATGAGAAAGTGCCTCAAATTTATATGAGTTTCCACCACTGATATACTGAATCATTAGTGTCCATAAAATGATTTTATCTAGTTATAGAACATATATTTAATAGTATAATCATAGCACTTCTAGGTTCTCATCATAGTGGGGAACTACTATGACCTTTCAAAGTGATGACTACTCTTAAGACATTACCACATACTATGTCATGAAGAAGAAAAATAATGATGTGATAAAGAGTTTATTAATATTCAAAAAAATTAATACATGTTACCATAAATTACATAGAATTTGGTTTCTGGGAACCAAATCTAATAGTTGCATCCTCAAATCCACAAATATTTCTTTTGGTATAACATTGGTAAAGATATAAAAAATTTGATACTTTGTTGAAATATATTCAAGAAAAAAATCTCCACCAAAAACATTCTATTTTATAAAGTGAAACATAACATAAATGTTCTTTAATATTGAGTGTTGGAAGAGAATTTTAAAAAAATAAATTCAACTCCGATTATCACAAAGTATCTTCAATGGTGTAGAAACATTAATTTTAAAATATTCCAGTTTTAATTTCATCCATAATATTTGAGTACAAGATTGGTTAGTAGTAACATATTCTAATTATGTTGTGCTCAAAATTATTGAACATTTTTTCTTACTATACTAACTCACACAACATTCTTCTAAGAAAAATGTTTCTCCTGAATTTTATTTTCTATCATTGTAATCTGCAGCCCAATTAGCATCAGTACAACCATGAAATTCATTGTCACAAATTATTTTATACATCTTCCCATATGAAGTTGTTAATTTAACATATCTCAGAATTCTCTTCACTACCGACATATGATATTTTTGTAGATCACTATGATATCTAGCACATAAAGTCACAAAAAAACTATATCAGGTCTTGATGTTGTAAGATAAATAAAACATCCAGTCATTTTCTAAATATATTTATAATTTTAAAATTTTCTAATTGTATCATTACTCAAATTTTTGCTCAATGAAATCAGGGTAGACTATTATTTATAATCTTTCATACCAAAATTTTGTTACAAATCCCAGGAATATTTTTTTTTTGATATAGGAAAATGTATTCTTATTTTTTTTGAACTTGTAAACCCAGGAAGAAAGTATGTTCTCCTAATATTGAAATCTCAAAATTCTACTTCATTTATTTATAAAATTATTTACAAAAATTTTATCTATCCCTATAAAAATTATTCCATCCACATAAATAACCATAATTTGGTTTCATGAATCCAATTCATTCATATATGAGTTTCTATCAACTTTTCTTTTATAAAAAATCAACTTTTTTCAGATAACTATCATGTTTAGATTACTAGGAACATGGAGATTATTTTAACCCATACATGGATTTATACAATATACAAACCCTACTTTCATCATCATCAAGTAGGAAACCACAAGGTTACTTAATGTAAATTTCTTACATAATATTTCTATTTAAGAAATCTTACTTTACATCCATCTGATAAAATTTATAACATTGATGTGTAGAAACTTCTAATAACATTATAATGGTTTCTAATATTGAAATTAAGATAAAATTTTATTCAACGTCCACACCTTACACCTATGCATAACCTTTACAAACAATTATTTATTTGTTTCTGGAAACTTCTCCATGTTCATTAAACTTGTTTCTATAAACCCATTTTTTTCAATACCATTTTTTATCTAAAACTCATGGAACAAGTTCCAAAATTTTATTTTTTTCAATTTTATCTAACTCTTAATTCATTTTAATCAACCATTGTTTGTGTTTTACTACTATTTAAACTAATTCTGGTTCAATTTTTGAAATGAGTGATCTCCGATTTTCTAATCTCAACCTTATTCTAGTTTTAATGAGAGTATTTTTATTTACAAGTATATTTTTAGTTTTAAACTATTTTTGTAAGGTAGAAAAATTCTAAGTTTCTCTTCCTACTTCACTTTATTTTTCACATTATTCCTTTGAGTCTTGATATATCTCTTTCAGCACACTTTCACTTTCATTGGAAATATTCAGTTTGTATTCCTTCAAATTTTTAATATCCTTTGTTAAGATATTTAGATTTTCAATAATTTTCACATCATAGGAATCCACTAACTTTTGTTAAAATTTGTTCCAAAATTTGTAACTTATTATATTGGGTGAATATCCCATGAAAGTTCTTTCCTCATCTTTTTCATAAAATTTCCCAAGATCCAATTTTTTTTATTTTTTATTAAATAGGGACTTCCAAAAACCTTGAAATATTTCACTGAATATTTTTTATACCACATTTAATTATAAGAATTTTTTTATTTTATCCTTAACAGACTTTTATTTTTCACATGCACATCAGTGCTAATGGATTATCTCAAGTAGAACTTTGAATGTTTGTATTATGCCAACATGCTTCTTCCCATATCAACCAAAGTTGTATTTTTTCTTTCTAAAATATTATTTTTAAGGGGTGTATGGAAAACTATATTGATGTTTGATTCCAGGATAATTTAGATAAAATTAAAAATCATTATATATGAATTGTGTAACATTATCAGTTCTCAACTTCTTTATATAAACCATCATTTCTCTCTCAAAATATATTCTTAAATATCTAAATTTTTTTATATCCCTCGATTTATATTTTATTTACATTATGTTTGTAATCCTATTGAAATAATAAATAAAAGTGTTTAAGTATAAATATACTTTTTTTGATTTATTTCTCATCAGTCCAAAAATATTTGATCAAATAAGATCAAGAGGTCTTGTAGATTTAATTTATCATTTTCTATATATTTTAATAACCATATTTCCTTTATTACAAGTTATAAAAACATAATCTTCTCTTATTATCAATGTTGTTAGATTTTATAAAAAATTAACTTTAGAATTTTTTTTTCATACATTTCTACCAATGATTTCTAATTCTGTGATACCACAACATGTTATCATCTTCAACATTCAAGTAACAGGTGTCACCAAGTTCTCCAATATGAAAATGTTCTTCACTAGTTTGTTCTCTTCTTGTAACAAATTTTCCATATTCCACACTTATGATGATAAAAAAATATTTTTGGAATATTTCACATCATCACAAATTTGAATCACACAAAGAAGGTTTTCCTTGATCCCATCAAAAAAATATAACTTCCTTAGATTTTAGTTTTTGAGGTTCTATCTTAGAAATTCCTATTCCTCTAATTTTCAAGGAACTATCATTTCCAAAAGTATTCATTCCTCCATAATGATTTTCAAAATCTATCAAGATTTTTATATCTCCCATAATGTGTGAGGAACAACCACTATCAAGAATCCATGGGTTGTTCTTTTTTTTCTTACTTTTAAAGCTATCTTAATAACAAAATATATTTCTTCAACTTTCTTCTTTCTAGCCTCATTTTCTTTTTTATTATAGGAAATCTTCTTGATTATTTTAGTCATAAATTATTTAAAAAAGTGGCCTTGTTGATCAAATCTTCCACAAATCTCTTATAGGTAGATAACTGATTGTTTATTGAATATTTTTTAACATCTTGAACTTTTACTTTTATTACATCCTATGGTTTAGAAAAGCTACTCATTCTGATTCCACCATTGCTTCCCCTCTATTCAAGCCTCTTTCTTGGATGTGACATGTTATTTTAATAGTAATAATCTATTTTAAAATAAATTCCACAACACCAGAAAAAAACATCAAATCATGGTTCTTGATAGAATTATTATTTCTATCTATAGAAATTTTTCTGAGGTTCATAACTTCATTATGTTCTTACTTTCTCTAGGCATGGGAAATCCTTCTTACAAAGGGAATTTTCAACATTTAGGGATTTTGAAGGTGTCTCAAATCAATTATCATGCCAATTTTTACCAATAATTTTATTAACACTATATATTTTAGAAAAATTAGATAAACTTTTACATTTAGTGGGTAAATATTTCACTTGATTCTTCGAGTGATTTTTTTCTATAGTTTCAGATGATTCGTATTTTACATTTGAAGCCTTGGTAAAATTTTCATTCAACTTTATTAAGGTAATTTCTTCCATAAAGAGTTTTGATCGATTTTTTAACTTTATATTCCTTATCTTATAACTTTTTAATAAGTACTTCAATCACATTTCCCTATTCAACAATTCTCAGTTTGTAGTTTAGGATTTTTTGGATGTACTCTTATTCTTTCTTAAGTACATATTTTCTTCCTTGAACCACTTTTCCATATTATTTATTCACCATTATGATTTCTTTCTTGAGAGTTTAGTTTTTCTCAAGACATGTTACAGGTTCTAATATGAGTTGATACTATTTATAATATTTTCTATCTATTCATTATTCTTCACTCTTTTATGAATCTTCATTTTTGTTAACATTTGAAAATAATGTTATAATTCATTCAAAACATTCATCTTCTAATAAATAAATATCATCTAAGTCATATTATACTTTCTTACCCAGTATGCTTATTTTGTTTCAAGTGAACTTTTTTATTTCATCCAGTGTACTTCTTTTATTCCTTGAAATATTTGTTTGGCTTCTTCCACTGAGCCTTTTCTTCAGGATGATCTTCAAATTCACTAACTTTATTCTTGGTGAAATTCATAGAAAAGTTACCGATTCCTCCACACTCAAAACGTTTGAGAGGAATTTTTCCTCTATACTTTCCTCTTCCTCTTAAAAAATTCTTAGATATAAGAGACATGATTTTTTCATTAAACTCATCATCCACCTTATATTCATAATCACAAGGATCAATATATTTAGAATTTTGAATTTTTATCTTTCTCATAGCTTTAAAATCCATTTTAACTATGATATTTTTTTTTGAATATTGGTGATTTTATTATTTAATATGCAATAATAAATTTACAAAATTCATCAAGTGGTCAATATACTTTATCTTCTAAATCATAGATTTTAGTATCAAAATTATCCAAAACGTTTCTCATGAGTTTTGTAACAATTATAGAATATTACAAGACATCTTTGAAACCTATGATATTGATAATTGCTTCACTCACTCTGGTGAAGTACTCATATATAATTTCATCATATCTCAATCTTATTTCTTCAAACTAAATAGGCCATATTTGTAGCCTTTCTTGCATCACATTAGTATTTCCTTCAAAAAAACTGTTGAGCTTGTACCACATTATATGTTATATTTTGAGAATCATAACCTTCATGTAAATTTATTTTGATATTGAAATAAGAATAAAATTTCTATCTTTTCCATCAACTTCAATGTTTCTATTTTTATAAAAATTCATGGGATCATCTTTATCAATGGATGGAATCCTAATATTTTTTGCATCTACAACCTCCAAACCAAGAGATAGAAGATAGAGTATCATTCTATTTTTCTAGCCATGATAATGTTTTCCATTAAGTGTATGAATCCATCTTCTATTAATGGAATTTATATTTTCCATGAAAATATTTAATAGGGGAACCTTCCCTTTGATACCATTTTAAGTTCCTATAGATCGTAGAACAACCGATAAGGGCGGGGGTTGAATAAGCTATTATATTTTTAAAATTTTCCATATTTATGAAACTTAAACCATGTAACTTGTTAGATTTATTTTATTATCACCTTTTAGTAAACTCCTATGAATTAAAAACATGGAAAGTAAGTAAAGAACACAAGATTTATAAGGTTTGACCTTAATGTTAGAACATAAATCCTTTTTATGGATACTCACGTGGGTCCATATAAATTAACTATTAGAAATAAGTGAATAAAAATTTTGAGCCAAATCCAAAGCCAAATCTCTTTGATCTCATTCTATCTACTGATATGTATGATTATACCAACTCCCTTTAGTTTACAAAATTTTCTTATTAAACTTAAGCCACAACCACAATGAAACTTTGTGAATTCTTCTCTTGGAATTCTCATCAAGAAATTACATCAGATTCCTCTATCAGATATTGTCATTTGGTGTGCCTGTATATGATAATATCAATCTAAAGCACCTTTTCTAAAAATATTTCTGATACAAACTTCTATTATGTACCATTTAATAAAACATAACACCTGACAAACCTTCTGCATGGGAAATATATTTGTTGCACTTTGTATGGTAATATAAAATATCTTCTATCCGATTATTCTAATCAAAAAATTATATATGTAAATCTTATTCAAGAAAAAACTAAACTTCAGTTGGAAACTCACTATGAAACAAACTTTTAAGCACTTTAACTTTTCATACACAAGAAAAATGTCAAGTACGAATTATTTTTTCACTTCTATTTATATGTTCTCTAGAAATAGTAAAGGTCGGAAACCAATTTCATTTTTCTGCTCACTGAAATTCATAAATCCAAATTTCATGCCCATTTTATTTTTCTGGGAGGGTTATTATCTTTTATATAACATTCATGAATCTTCTTTAATTCCCCCTAATTTCCAAAATTCTTTGAATTTCCTTAAAATCGATGTTTAAGAAACTCTTCAGACTTTGTAACTTCAAATTTATACAACTTACAACTTCTAATTTGTAACTTCAACTTTTAACAACTCAAAACATTATATGTTCAAATAACTAAAACTTTGTACATTCATTAAAATTAATTTTTTCTTAAAAAAGTATCTGGAAAACCAAAACTTTGTACTTCTAGAAGGTTCAATGTTTCTAAAAAAAGATTTTCTAGAATACCGTATCTTTGCACCGTTATAAAACTATAAATTTATACATCTAGAAAATTTAGACTTTATAACTTCATGAAAACTCAAATTTGTAACACTGTAAAAACTTCAACTTTTTATATTCATGAAACATCAACTTTATAGCTCTATACAAACTTTAACTCTATAAATTCAAAAAACATTTTCTATCCGATCATACAGTTCATCTTCCAGAAAAAATTTCAGCCGATTACAAATGTCAGTCTGATTAAAAAAGTTTGTTTTATTACCGAATTACATCCAATTAGAAAAGTGTTTTGGATTGCAAAAGTTCATATGATCTGAATTTAGTAATAAATTTTATTAACAATGTAAACTTTCTAACCTCATGATTTTCTTACTTTCTTCATCTCAATAACTTTATTAACTTCCATAATTTCTAACTTTCTTAATCTCATCAACTTTATTAACTTCAAAACCATATAAATTTCTCAATCTAAGTAACTATTTTAACTTCCATACTTTATAACTTTCTCTATCTTAGTAACTTTATTAACTTCTAAAATTTATGTCATTTCTTCCTTTATTCATCTACACAACTTTATAACTTTCTACATCTCCAGAACATTTCGAATTTATAACTTTTATAAATTTATTCATCTGCAATACTTTCTTCTTATCTAGAAACTTCATAGTAAATGTTTTTTATCTTCCATAAACTATTATTTTCTTATTTTACAAAAAATATTTTTAAAAAATTAATTTTACAACAAATAAAAAACTTTTTTAGAAAAACATCACAAATGATCTTAAAATTAAATGTTTTTAGAATATATCAATACATAATAATTAAAGGAAAACCATGATCATGGGCCAAAGCTACATGTCAAAACCACCCAAGAAACATCAATATATCTCAAACCTGTGAAAAATAATCAAACATTCCGTGGTTTTCTAGACCATCATATATGAAACTGGGTAAGATCTGAGCCAATGTAAATAGCATTAAAACCCTATAAATAAAAAATTATATCACAAACCATACAAATTCAGAAATATCTGGATATTCTAGTATCTGAAAAAACACACCAAAATACCCAAAAAGGAACAATATGATTTTGTTTATCTCGCATATTAGGCTTCATTTAATGGGGTTTTAAAAATTTTGAACAGGACAACCTCATTTTTCTTTGGTTCACTGATGATAAAGATAGATATTTTTTATATATCGATTTTTAAGGAATAAAGGGAACATGAAGGCATATATATAGGTAAGAGGTAGTGACTCCAAGTGACATACAACATAAAAAACATGAGATATATGAGTCCAATTGGGTATCTCATGTAGATATATGGGCGGTATTAGTTTTTTATCATGGGCAATAGTGAGTAGTGACAATTGGGTAGAATAATGGTTTACTCAGGGTGCTAAAATGAAGTTGCATGTTTGATTTTGATATTTGAATGGTGGTGTCTTATCATGAGAAATTATTATAAAGAGTATAAAAGCATATTATGGTGTTAATTTTCACGCAGGTTTTCTACACTCTAACTATAATTCTTGTTTCGAGTTTCTACTTGATTTTATACTCTCTAATTCATCATGGTATTTTCAAAGTTATGCCATGTTTGTTTAATCCTCTATACTAGAGGGTTTTACCACATTATATTTGTAATGGCCCGGACCTCTCCGGTCCATTACTTTGTGAAATTTTGGTGTTGGAGGTGTTCCGGGAGGTCAAGGGGATTTATCCCCAACACTTTGCCAATTTTTCCAGTTCTATGAACAATGTTTCCAGTTTTATGAATAGTAACAGATCGGTCTCACCGATCGGTCTCACAGATTAGTTTCACAGATCGATGTGACAGATCGGTTTCACAGATCGGTCTGATAGATCGGTTTCACAGATCGGTGTGACAGATCAGTTTCACAGATTGGTGTGACAGATCGGTTTCACAGATCGGTCTGACAGATCAGTTTCACAGATCGATGTGACAGATCAGTTTCATAGATCGGTTTCATAGATCGGTCTGACAGATCAGTTTCACAGATCGGTGGGACAAATCGGTTTCACAGATCGGTGCGACAGATCGGTTTCACAGATCGGTGTGACAGATCAGTTTCACAGATCGGTCTGACAGATTGGTTTCACAGATCGGTGTGACAGATCGGTTTCACAGAGCGGTCTGAGAGATCAGTTTCACAGATCGGTGTGACAGATCGGTCTGATAGATCGGTTTCACAGATCGGTGTGACAGATCGGTTTCACAGATCGGTCTGACAGATTGGTTTCACAGATCGGTGTGACAGATCGGTTTCACATATCAGTCTGATAGATCAGTTTCACAGATCGGTCTCATAGATCGGTTTCACAAATCAGTTTCATGTACAGTAACGGTGGGTGAACAATGTTTCCAGACTCCTACAGTTTTCCCCTTTTTACGTTTCCTTTGACGTAAAATACATTTAAAGCCTTATTTTAAGGGCTCTTAAGGCCGTTTAAAATGCCATAAATCCTATATTAATTATTCCTAAGGCTTGGAATGTTTTACTTGGTCTAACCGCGTGGGTTAATGCGGTCCGTTTTTAATGGAGAATTAACCGGATCTTAAACCGTCACCCCATTAAATCTTCAAAAAGGGACGAGATATCATTCTCCCTTGTTCTTTACATTTGTTCTCAACTAAGAGGCACTAGAACCTTTCAATTCTTTCCGTAGGAGTTTCACAATCAATCTTTACTCCTAGGATTGGTTCTGCTCTGTTTTGGATGCAACCGAGCCCTGTCGATCAATCTTCGATATAAGGTATGTTGAATCGTCGTTCTTTGGGGTTCATCTTCTCCTATCCTCCTTTCCATAATTATACCATGTAATTTCCAATATTCTAATGGGTTTTCTTGGGGTTGGTTGGTACTGTTGTACCGCAGCATCCTCCGGTGGATGCAGTTGTCGCGAGGGGAGGATCGTGACCTGTTGTGTGGATAAAGAACGTGAGGAACTGTTTGAGGTAGGGGATTCATGGCTTCTCTAATTGTATATGTGCAATCGTAGAATTAACATGATTTATCCCTTTGGATCACAATGAAATTGACCTAATTAAATACTTGAACCAGATTAAGAGAATTGGTTGATCGCATGTTGTTGCTTTATACCATGATAACGGTTTGCCTCATGTTTTCCTAGATATAGTGATATCTATGTTTTCTTTGATTTGTTGTTCGTTCATGATAGAAATTGATAATGAACGTAAATCCGGAATTAATTGTTAATTAATTGGATAAAGATAAAGAGGCATGTAAATTAATCTGGTTATTACCGTTGTTGTAGTTGTTCTAATTTGAGGATAATCAAATTAGGGAAGTAATCATGGTTATTTATTTGTGATAGATTGCTGATTAGGTATCCATGTTTGGAACCTATGAATAAAAAATCTGCCAATTCAATATGGATTAGAGAACAGATTATGTGGGAATTTCTAAAAGGGTTCTGATTTACCCTCTTGTTAGTTAAAGGGTCAAGAGACCATGATGTGATGTTTGTTTTCCTACTGCTTGTGTTGTGATGTGAGCCTGGATGGCTGTTGTGATATGTGGAGGCATGGAGGCCTTGTGGTTATGGCAGCAGATAACGCCTAGAGTAGCGAGATGCATCAGTTTATGTATGTGGGTGTCGGGGAGGACACCAGGGGTGATGGAATGGGATGGATGTGGTTGCTGGTTGCTTGCGGTTTTCTTGAATGTTAATCTGCTTTGCTTTTCCCCATTGCTCAAGGCAGCTGGTCTTTCTACCCTTCTTCCAAAGGGGGCGAAGATGCGCGGGGTATGCCACGTGCTTTCCGTGTTTAGCCTCTCGAGGGAGAATGGGTATATGCTCTTTCTATAGGCGGAAAACACTCGACGGGTAGTATATCTATTCACCGTGTTGAGGCTCCTTTGTGTTTAGAAGCATAGGATGTTTTTCTAGAATGCCTGGGAATGTGGAAAAGTAATTTTGTAATGAATGTTTGATTAAATGGTGAAAATCCACGGGGATGGAGATGCTGTAATTTAAAGGGGATGTGAATCTTAAAAAGGAGGAGTTGTTTTTGAATGTGATGCCAATTCAGTTTAATGTGGAATTGTTCATTCTTAATTAATGTTTAAAGAATTAATTAACATACAGTGGAACTAATAAAATGATAATGGAGTAATCTAATAAATCTCTTCAAATGTTTGTGTGCTTATAGTATACCTAGTCTTAGAAGTAGCAGCCTGGAGTCTGAGAGACGTTAGCTGCAGTTGTATCTAAGACTAGGTAATGCCCATAGTGTGGATGTGAGTTACTTATATATTCTGTATTTTTTGTGTTTCTATACGCTACTCCACCCTGTCGATAAGGGCAACTGACACCCCGGGGATTCTGAGCCCTGGGGGGTGTTTTCCCCAACATTCTGATGGGAGGTTGAATGGCTGACTACCCCCTTTGGCTCCACTCTCTTCTCTTGGTAGATACTTGTGCCATGAGGCACAGTGGTTAGTTACCCCATATATGTGTGTAGAGGGCTGTAATGGCTTGTGGTTATTCACACACATATATTCTGAATATAGTATCCTACGGACTACTATAGGTGTAACGTGTATAAGCTATGATGGCTTGAGGATCCTTACTCGGCGTATGGGCTGTAATGGCTTGAGGTATTATACCCGACGTATGATACACGTTATGTGAGCTGTGGTGGCTCCCGGAAATTACCTGGTTACTTTTGGTTGTGAGGATGGTGTGGTGCTTCACCCAGGTGTCTGCGGGCAAGCCTTTGTGGTGCACGAGGTGCAGATTGTGGAGCTTAGCCCAGGTGTCTGCGGGCAAGCCTTTGGAGAGAGATGCATAGGACGTATGTCGTTGGGTCAAAGCGGCAAACCAGTGGGGAAGTAGTAGCAGGGTACCCTTGATATTCTTTACTATATGCTATATTCTTGTATGCGTTACTTGGAGAGAGTAGCCATGGTGAGGTTGGGAACATAGTATACCTGTTTAGTTGATGAGTTAGTTTCACTTGTTGTTCACTGGGCTTTAGCATGATTTCTTTACTTTTTCACGAGAGGCTTGGGGAGGATTCTACTGAGTATACTGTTATACTCACCCTATGTACATATAAACTGTTTTTCAGGTCACTGGGAGAAGGTTGGAGATCAAGCTGGTTACTACTAGCTTGCGGTTGGAGGAGGAGCTGTTCGGGCTTGTGGTCGCTGACGTTTTACTTTATTTTGGGTACTTTTAGTTTCCCCTTTCAGTTGTAGTACTTTTGCATGACATTTCATATATGTACTTGGTTTCCTTTTATATCTCAGTTCTAAGTTGGAGTTGATTGGAGTCTATTCTATCTCTCTCTTCTGCATGTGTTCTCTTAGAGGGTAATGCCTCCCATTTGTATGTTTATTATACTCTCGGTGCTAGTCGCCAACCCGGGGCCTACTGGAGGCAGGACTCGGGGGGTAATTATCTCCCTTTTCACATTGCCGGCCTTGGTGGGGTACACTTTGTGGGGAGGGGGTCGTGACAGAGTGGTATCAGAGGTCTGGTTGAGGGATAGAATGGAGTTTGGAGTTAGGCACAGGTGAGGATGCATGGGATGGTAGGGAAACGGTGTCATTCATGTTTGGAAAGTGTGGTAAAAACTGGAGACCGGCAGAGACATAGGCGTTAGGACCCCCTATGATCTGTTGCACGAACCTTTAAGTTTACGATGGCTACTAAACAAAGTGATACTGGTTGCAGGGTAGAGACCTAGGAAAGGATCATGCATCATTATTCTTTGCGCCTGTGTTTGAATGGGTAGACCTTGGGATAGGTAACCTAAAATTAATAAAACAAAACAATTAATTAATTAATGTTGAGTCTTCCATATTCCAGGATTAGGAGCTCTAATGGTTGTTATTTTACAGGTATGGCTCCAGGTCGACGTCCTCGTCAGGTTTGCGCAGAAGGTGCCCAGCAGGCTGTTCCAGCAGATCGCCGCCGGGTAGAGGTTGACGACGATGACACTTGGAGGAATACACTCTGAGAGTTTCAGCACCAGATTCTACAGAAGTACGAGGGATCCGTTTCAGATGCAGTCACGGAAGACTAGTTGGAGGAGGTCGAGATAGGCTTCAGCTCGATTCGTGCTCGGAAGGAACACTGGGTGTCCTTGGTTGTGACGATGCTGCGTGGAGCAGCGAGGCAGTGGTGGTTCTTGTTCCTCGAGGATCGTGAGGAGTCAGCGATCTCATGGGAGGAGTTTCGAGACAGGTTTAGAGTCGAGTTTCTTTCTTCGACTGCGAAGGCGTCCAGTCGCCAGGAGCTTCTCACCCTTCGACAGGGGAGCTCTAGTGTTCGAGAGTTTGGAATCCATTTCAGGAACCTTCTACGATATGCTTCAGACCTATTACTAGATGATGAGGCCAGGGCGAGGCATTTCGAGGAGGCTTTGCGTCCAGAGATCCAGCGCCAGGTCACCCCATTTATGCTGAAGACATATCTTGAGGTGCTGGGGAGGGAAGAGGTTGTTGAGAGGACTTTGGATAGGACCGGATCGTCACGAGAGGGGAATCGTCATGATTCCTCATGAAGCAGAGCTATGGTCCAGGGTTCCCGGTTTTCAGGACAGAAGAGTTTCCGTCCACCTGGGAGTAGGTCCCAACCCTTCCCATCTCGTTTCTCCAGAGGCAGCAACTCTTAGGCCTATTCCAAGGGATCATGCGCTTTTTTTCTTGTGGCAGTCGTGGTCATCAGCAGTGGGAGTGCCCAACTTTTTAGAGCAGTCATCGTGCACCGGGCGCTCCACTCCAGGTTCCTCCGTTGAGGCAGTTCCAGCCGAGGTAGCAGCAGCAGGTTGCACCAGCTTTAGATCACCAGAGGGTAGATGGAGAAGGCAAAGGACAGCCCCATGAAGCTCCCCGTCCTCCGAGAGCAGAGCGCGGCCGTGGTGGTGGTCGTCATTAGGGTCCGAGAGGTCATGGAGGTGGTCGTGGTCAGCTTCATGCTCTAGCGTTTCCAGCTCCAGGCGAGCGAGACGTCGTCTGAGGTACCCTTTTCTTGTTTTCTACCTTGGTGTATGCCTTATTTGATTCCGGATCAACACACTCCTTTATATCCCCTACCCTTGTCCACGCTTTGGGACTTGAGGTAGAGAGTCTTCCAGTGCCCTTGGCGTTGACTACGCCAGTTGGAGGTCGAGCTAGCTTGTTTGAAGTATGTAGAGACTGTGAGCTAGTGTTGGGGAAACACCGTTCTTGGGGAGATTTCCTATGTTTACGAATACAACCATATGATGTCATACTCGGCATGGATTGGTTGTATTCGGTTCAGGCTATTGTGGATTGCTACAGGAAGAAGGTCGTTTTCTTTGATGAAGATGGAGAGGAAGTGGTGTTTGCTGGTGAGCGAGATCCTCGGATGGGTCATAGGCAGGTTTCATCCTTATCATCCATGATGTCTAGGATGATGCTGAGTTCTTCAGAGGTTCAACAGTTGGCGTTTCCTAGGGTCGTAGAGGAGTACCCTGATGTCTTTCCCGAAGAGGTTATAGCATTACCCCCTCGACGAGAGATCGAGTTTTGGATCGAGCTACAGCTAGGAGCGTCTCCTATCTCTATGTCTCCGTATAGGATGGCCCCTTCTGAGTTACGAGAGCTACGTATACAGCTCGATGGTCTGTTGCAGTGTGGTTTTGTTCGGCCAAGTGTGTCACCGTGGGGTGCACCAGTTTTGTTTGTGAAAAAGGCTGACGGCAGTTTGCGGTTGTGCATCGATTATCGTCGATTAAACAAAGTGACAATAAAGAACCGCTATCCTCTTCAACGAATTGATGACCTATTCGATCAACTGAAGGGTGCAAGTTGGTTCTCAAAGATCGACTTGTGTTCAGGATATCATCAGATGCATGTAAAGTATGAGGATATCCCGAAAACTGCTTTCCGTTGTCGTCATGGGCATTATGAGTTTGTTGTAATGCCATTCGGCGTGACGAATGCTCCAGCTGTTTTCATGGGGTTGATGAATGCTGTGTTCCGTGAATTCCTGGACAAGTTTGTTGTGGTTTTCATCGACGACATCCTTGTGTACTCCACATCTGAAGTGGAGCATACAGAACACCTACGAGCCGTTTTGGGAGTTCTTCGCCAACATCAGTTGTTTGGGAAGTTGTCCAAGTGTGAGTTCTGGGCTTGAGAAGTTCGTTTCATGGGGCATGTTGTGTCCCAACAGGGAGTAGCTGTGGATCCTTTGAAGATAGAAGCAGCAGTGTCTTGGGAAGCCCCCAAGACAGTGTCAGAGGTGCGAAGTTTCCTTGGTCTCGCAGGCTATTATAGGAGGTTCGTAGAAAATTTCTCCCGAGTTGCGACTCCTCTGACAGCTTTGACCAAGAAGGATCAAGCGTTCATATGGACTAATCAGTGTCAGGAAGCTTTCGAGTATCTAAAGGAGAAGTTGGTAAGTGCTCATGTTCTTTGTCTTCCAGCTGAGGGAGTCCAGTTTGATGTTTTCTGTGATGCTTCACATCTAGGGCTAGGCTGTGTTCTCATGCAACAGAGGTCAGTTGTTTCTTATGGGTCTCGGCAGTTGCATCCACATGAACGCAACTATACCACCCATGATCTTGAGTTGGAAGCCGTGGTGTTTTCTCTGAAGTTGTGGAGACATTACCTCATTGGTGAGCGCTTTTTGGTTTTCACCGATCATAAGAGTTTGAGGTATGTTTTCTCCCAACGTGACTTGAACTTGAGGCAGCGTCGGTGGATGGAGTTCTTGCAGGAATACGACTTTGAAATATCGTATACACCTGGGAAGGGAAATGTTGTTGCTGATGCGCTGAGCCGAAAGTCACGTAGTGATGCTGTGCGTGAATCCGGTGACTCTTGGAGAGTAATGGAGGAACTGTCAGCATTACATCTTGATATGGAAGAGGTTGGAGGTAGATGTTGTCTTTTCCAGATGACGGTGCAGTCATCTCTGATGCAGAAGGTGGAAGAGTCTCAGTTGTGTGATCTAGAGGTGGAAGTTTGGAGAGACAGAGCTGTTTGTGGAGAGGCCTATGATGGTTGGTCGGAGGATAAACAACACTGAGTGTTGTATCATGGAAGGATTTTTGTTCCCTTGGAGATGCGCGAGACGGTTCTCCGAGAGTTCCATAGTTCACCTTTGGCAGTACATCCTGGTGTGACGAAGATGTACCGATCCTTAAGGAGTCAGTTTTGGTGGCCTGGGCTGAAACGTATGGTTGCAGAGTGTGTGTCTCGATGTTTAGTCTCCCAGAAGGTGAAGGCCGAACACCGTGTTCCTGGTGGTCTTCTCCAACACAAAGAGATTCCTCAGTGGAAGTGGGAGGACATCTCAATGGAATTTGTTACAGGTTTACCTCGAGCTCCGGGAGGACATGATGCTATATGGGTGGTAGTGGATCGTTTAACTAAATCGGCTCACTTCATAGCAATCAAGGAGTCGAGATCAGTGGAGGTTTTGTCGAGGCAGTATCTGGAGGAGGTGGTGAGGCTTCACGGAGTTCCTAGGATGATCATTTCTGATCGATATCCTCGTTTTACCTCTAGGGTGTGGAGAGGTCTCCAGCATTCTTTTGGTTCTCAATTATGCCTTAGCACTGCTTTTCATCCTCAAACGGATGGTCAGACAGAATGAACAATCCAGACTCTTGAAGACATGTTGTGCTCTTGTGTTCTTGATTTTGGAGGTTCATGGAAAAAAGCACTTACCCTTGGTAGAGTTCGCTTACAATAATAGTTTTCACTCTACCATCGGCATGGCGCCATTTGAAGCCTTGTATGGCCGGCCATGCCGTTCTCCGTTGTGCTGGACTGGGGTCGGAGAGTTAGCAATTCTCGGACCAGAACTAGTGCAGAATACAACAGAGATGGTTCAGGTGATTCGTGAGAGGAAGAAGACAGCACAGGATCGTCAGAAATCATATGCTGATCAAAGAAGGAGACCGTTAGAGTTTAATGTTGGGGATCATGTGTTTCTGAAGGTGACTCCCCATCGTGGGCAGCGAAGGTTTGGTTGTGGAAGTAAGATTTCTCCCCAGTTTGTTGGGCCTTTTGAGGTGTTAGCTCATGTTGGAGCTGTGGCGTATCGAGTAGCACTTTCCCCTCATATGAGTCGGATACATGATGTTTTCCATGTATCACAGCTCCGTCTTTATCTTCATGATGAATCTCATGTTATCGATTGGGGAGAGATCGATGTTGACGATGATGCAACCTTCGAGGAGAGACCTGTGGAGATCCAAGACCACAAGGAGAAGGTGTTGCGTGGGCGTTCTATCCCCTTAGTTCGTGTCTTGTGTCGACACGGTGGTATGGAGGAGAGTACCTGGGAGCGTGAGTCACAGATACGTGCTTAGTACCCAGAGTTGTTTAATGTTTAACTCCTTTCATGTAATGATGTTTTATTTGTGGTTGGACCTTTCATATTTTATTTATGTAACTTTGATGTGATGTTATGAATGAATTATTTGGGTATGGATTGTTTGTTCCCAGATGTCGTAGTTTTGTTCCAGATTTTGAACAACTCATGGTGGTTTTCCCCTGAGAGGTATCTTATGGGGTGGTTGTTCGGACCCCTATTTTCTTCTGGGTTGGTTTTTAATTCTCGAGGAAAAGAATTTTTTTGAGAGGTATCTAATGTAATGGCCTGGACCTCTCTGGTCCATTACTTTGTGATATTTTGGTGTTGGAGGTCTTCCGAGAGGTCAAGGGGACTTATCCCCAACACTTTGCCAATTTTTTCAGTTCTGTGAACAGTGTTTCCAATTTTATGAACAGTAACAGATCGGTCTCACCGATCGGTCTCACAGATCAGTTTCACAGATCGGTGTGACAGATCGGTTTCACAGATCGGTCTGACAGATCGGTTTCACAGATCGGTGTGATAGATCAGTTTCACAGATCGGTGTGACAGATCGGTTTCACAGATTGGTCTAACTAATCGGTTTCACAGATCGGTGTGACAGATCAGTTTCACAGATCGGTGTGACAGATCAGTTTCACAGATCGGTCTGACAGATCAGTTTCACAGATCGGTGCGACATATCGGTTTCACAGATCGGTGCGACAGATCCGTTTCACAGATCGGTGTGACAGATCGGTTTCACAGATCGGTCTGACAGATCGGTTTCACAGATCGGTGTGACAGATTGGTTTCACAGATCGGTCTGACAGATCGGTTTCACAGATCGGTGTGACAGATCGGTTTCACAGATCGGTCTGACAGATCGTTTTCACAGATTGGTGTGACAGATCGGTTTCACAGATCGGTCTGACAGATCAGTTTCACAGATCGGTGTGACAGATCAGTTTCACAGATCGGTCTGACAGATCAGTTTCACAGATCGGTCTCACAGATCGGTTTCACAGATCGGTTTCATGTACAGTAACGGTGGGTGAACAGTGTTTCCAGACTCCTACAGTTTTGCCCCTTTTGATGTTTCCTTTGACGTAAAATACATTTAAAGCCCTATTTTAAGGGCTCTTAAGGCCGTTTAAAATGCCATAAATCCTATATTAATTATTCCTAAGTCTTGGAATGTTTTACTTGGTCAAACCGCATGGGTTAATGCAATTCGTTTTTAATGGAGAATTAACCGGATCTTAAACCGTCGCCCCATTAAATCTTCAAAAAGGGAATATATATCATTCTCCCTTGTTCTTTCCATTTGTTCTCAAATAAGAGGTAGTAGAACCTTTCAATTCTTTCCATAGGAGTTTCACAATCAACCTTTACTCCTAGGATTGGTTCTGCTCTGTTTTGGATGCAACCGAGCCCTGTCGATCAATCTTCGATATAAGGTATGCTATATCGTCGTTCTTTGGGGTTCATCTTCTCCTATACTCATTTCCATAATTATACCATGTAATTTCCAAGATTCTAATGGGTTTTCTTGGGGTTGGTTGGTACTATCGTACCGCAGCATCCTCCGGTGGATGCAGTTGTCGCGAGGGGAGGATCATGACCTGTTGTGTGGATAAAGAATGTGAGTAACTGTTTGAGGTAGGGGATTCATGGCTTCTCTAATTGTATATGTGCAATCGTAGAATTAGCATGATTTATCCCTTTGGATCACAATGAAATTGACCTAATTAAATACTTGAACCGGATTAAGAGAATTGGTTGATCACATGTTGTTGCTTTATACCGTGATAACTGTTTGCCTCATGTTTTCCAAGATATAGTGATATTTATGTTTTCTTTGATTTGTTGTTCGTTCATGATAGAAATTGATAACGAACGTAAAGCCGGAATTAATTGATAATTAATTGGCTAAAGATAAAGAGTCATGTAAATTAATCTGGTTATTGTCGTTGTTGTAGTTGTTCTAATTTGAGGATAATCAAATTAGGGATGTAAGCATGGTTATTTATTTGTGATAGCTTGCTGATTAGGTATCCATGTTTGGAACCTACAAAAAAAATCTGCCAATTCAATATGAATTAGAGAACATATTATGTGGGAATTTTTAAAAGGGTTGTGAGTTACCCTCTTGTTTGTTAAAGGGTCAAGAGCCCATGATGTGATGTTTGTTTTCCTGCTGCTTGTGCTGTGATGTGAGCCTGGATGGCTGTTGTGATATGTGGAGGCATGGAGGCCTTGTGGTTATGGCAGTAGATGACGCCTAGAGTGGGGAGATGCGTCAGTTTATGCATGTGGGTGTCAGGGAGGACACCAGGGGTGATGGAATGGGATGGATGTGGTTGCTGGTTGCTTGCGGTTTTCTTGAATGTTAATCTGCTTTGCTTTTCCCCACTGCTCAAGGCAGCTGGTCTTTCTACCCTTCTTCGGAAGGAGGCGAAGACGCGCAGGGTATGCCACGTGCTTTCCGTGTTTAGCCTCTCGAGGGAGAATGGGTACATGCTCTTTCTATATGCGGCAAAGACTCGACAGGTAGTATATCTATTCACCATGTTGAGCCTCCTTTGTGTTTAGAAGCATATGATGTTTTTTTAGAATGCCTGGGAATGTGGAAAAGTAATTCTGTAATGAATGTTTGATTAAATGGTGAAAATCCACGGGGATGGAGATGCTGGAATTTAAAGGGGATGTGAATCTTAAAAAGGAGGAGTTGTTTTTGAATGTGATGCCAATTCAATTTAATGTGGAATTGTTCATTCTTAATTAATGTTTAAAGAATTAATTAACGTACAGTGGAACTGATAAAATGATAATGGAGTAATCTAATAAATCTCTTCAAATTTTTGTTTGCTTATAGTATACCTAGTCTTAGAAGTAGCAGCCTGGAGTCTGAGAGACGTTAGCTGCAGTTGTATCTAAGACTAGGTAATGCCCATAGTGTGGATGTGAGTTACTTATATATTCTGAATTTTTTGTGTTTCTATACGCTACTCCACCCTGTCGGTAAGGGAAACTGACACCCCGGGGATTCTGAGCCCTGGGGGGTGTTTTCCCCAACATTCTGATGGGAGGTTGAATGGCTGACTACCCCCTTTGGCTCAGCTCTCTTCTCTTGGTATATACTTGTGCCATGAGGCACAGTGGTTAGTTACCCCATATATGTGTGTAGAGGGCTGTAATGGCTTGTGGTTATTCACACACATATATTCTGGATATAGTATCCTACGGACTACTATAGGTGTAACGTGTATAGGCTATGATGGCTTGAGGATCCTTACTCAGCGTATGGGCTATAATGGATTGAGGTATTATACCAGACGTATGATACACATTATGCGAGCTGTGGTGGCTCCCGGAAATTACCTGGTTACTTTTGGTTGTGAGGACGGTGTGGTGCTTCACCCAGGTGTCTGCGGGCAAGCCTTTGTAGTGCACAAGGTACAGATTGTGGAGCTTAGCCCAGGTGTCTGCGGGCAAGCCTTTGTAGAGAGATGCATAGGACGTATGTCGTTGGGGCAAAGCGGCAAACCAGTGGGGAAGTAGTAGCGGGGTACCCTTGATATTCTTTACTATATGCTATATTCTTGTATGCGTTACTTGGCAAGAGTAGCCATGGTGAATTTGGGAACATAGTATACCTGTTTAGGTGACGAGTTAGTTTCACTTGTTGTTCACTGGGCTTTAGCATGCTTTCTTTACTTTTGCACGAGAGGCTTGGGGAGGATCCTACTGAGTATACTGTTATACTCACCCTATGTACATATAAACTATTTTTTAGGTCACTGGGAGCAGGTTGGAGATCAATATGGTTACTACTAGCTTGCGGTTGGAGGAGGAGCTGTTCGGGCTTGTGGTCGCTGTCGTTTTACTTTCTTTTGGGTACTTTTAGTTTCCCCTTTCAGTTGTAGTACTTTTGCATGACATTTCATATATGTACTTGGTTTCCTTTTATATCTCAGTTCTAAGTTGGAGTTGATTGGAGTCTATTCTATCTCTCTCTTCTGCATGTGTTCTCTTAGAGGGTAATGCCTCCCATTTGTATGTTTATTATACCCTCGGTGCTAGTCGCCAACCCGGGGCCTACTGGAGGCGGGACTCGGGGGTCATTATCTCCCTTTTCACATTGCCGGCCCAGGAGGGGTACACTTTGTGGGGAGGGGGTCGTGACAATATTTCTATGTCAAAATTTATTTTCCTGATATTATCTATTTTTTTCACTTAATTAATGTTACAGATTCCCAATATTTTTATCATAAATGTGTAGTTATTCCATAACCAATCCACTTACTCCACAAAAACTAGTATCAAAGGAGGTTATATGTGTTTCTTTCTAATTGGATATTGGTTATTAACACCATGGTATTTCTTCCCAAATCAAAGTGTTGAATGGGAGAAATGATTTAATCTATTGAAAAAAAGAGTAAAATTGTTTTTGGTCTGTGAGAAGACAGTGAAGGATATTAAGAAAAAATATAAGAAACCAGAGACGATGAGCGATAGAGATTGGTAGGATATGAGAGGGTTAGAAAAAATCATGATTTAGATGTATTTGGCTGATAATACTTTGTGGGAGGTGGTGAATCTAATAGATCTGGTGGATATCTATGAGAAGCTTGAAATAAGGTATAAATAAAAATCTATCACATTTTTTTATATCTGAAAAACTTTTGTATTGTTTAGAAATGTCAGAGGATGGGGATTTAGGTAACCATATATATGTGTTTACAGAACTTTTGATGAATCTATATTTAGTGATGGTAAAAATTTAAGATAAAGGTAATTTGGTACTTATTTAAATGGAAGAAGTGGACAAATATTTTCTTACCTTGTGTTCATTACTTAATTTATATGATAATCTCATCACCACATTATTGTTTGGGAAAGACACACTGAAGTGGGATGATGTGATTTCATTATTTTTGATGAAAACTACTTAGATAAAGACCAATGATGGTGATTATTTAGGTAATAGTGGTATTACGGTTGTGATATATGGACATAATAATTAGATACATTGGACGTAGATAAGAAGAAAGGTCAAGTGCTTCTTTTATGATAAGGAGGTTCATGTGTTGAGAAACTGCTAAACTTTGAAAAATGTTAAGGAAGAAAAGAAGCCACATGAAAAAAATTATGAGGATACCGGTTTAAGTATTATATAAGATAAGTGTAATTTACTTTCAATTGTCATTTATTGTCATAGGTCTTATTTGTACAATTTATGGGTGATTATTTCAGCAGCTCCATTCCATATTACACTAAATAGAGAATTTTTTTCTTCATGTGAAGAAGGTGAATTTGGTATAATGAAGATGTGAAATAGATATTCTATTGATCTCATTGGTGTTAGTGATATTTGTATCACTATGAATGAAGGTTATATTTTGACGTTGATGGATGTGTGACATGTGACATGTATATACCACAATTTATTATCTTCTTTCACTCTTGATAATGTTGGCTTCAAGAGTTCGTTTGACAGTGGAATATGGGAATTTTCTTGAGGATGGATGGAATATGTGTGAGTAAGAATGGTTGAAACACTCTAAAATACCTATGTAAATTAATTCAGTGAAGTAACGAATACACTTATGAAGAATACTTCTTCAGATTTGTGGCACAAGAAATCATTGCTCATGATTCAAAAACCATCGACTATGATGAAATTGTTTTGGAAGATTAAGCGAGTTAGGTCAGGTCAGGCATTTCATTTCATACACTTAATTCCATTCCTTTTAAGAGTTACAATTTTTAAGAAGGAATTGAAATCAAATATCTTGGTGATGCGCCAAGAGTTAAAAATTCTCGGAGGATGTTGAGATGATAGAGATATTAGTTTCCATAGGTACTCATGATTATGTGTAGATAAAAATTATAGGTGATCCAAGTGTTGGTACTGGTCCTGTTTAGATTTTTAGTGTATACATAGGTATGATGAACACTTTGGTATTTGAATTTATTTTAAAGGAGGAACATTCAAATTTCTATCAGAGCTACAAAAGGGTGTTATCATATTTTTTTCCAGAGGCTTTTAGTTGGTGTGATACTAATAGGTTTTTATTCAAACTAATTTTTTTTGAAATTCATCTCCTTCTTTGATGGGATTAAGGGGATATTTATGGGTTTTATCTCACACCTTGGGTATTATTTTCAAATTTTTAAGATAATGGGTTTTTTAAATTTTAAACATGGTAGACTCCATTTTCTTTGGTTCACTCATGATAAAGATAGATATTTTTATATAACTATTTTTAATAGACATGGGGCACATAAAGGACTATATATAGGCGAGTGGAAATGACTCCAAGTGACATAGAACATAGAAAACATGGGATATATGAGAGAAACCATGTGTCTCATGTAGATATATGGGCGGTGGTAGTTTTGGAGCGTGAGAATCAAGGAGAAGTAATAATTGGGCTGCATAATGGTTTATTCAGGGTGCTACAATGATGATGCATGCATGTTTTTGATCTATGAAGTGTGACATCCTATCACAAGAAATTAATAAATATATTATAGAGGCATATCATGGTGTGAAATTTAACACATGTTTTCTATGCTCTAAATTCAATTAAAGTTTCAGTTTTCTATTTGATTTTTCACTCTATGAATCATAGTGTAATTTTCAGAGATGCCCTGTGGGTTTTTAATCCTATAAATTGACAGGTTTTTCTTCATTAAAATTTTATGCCCATTTATGTTCCTAGTATTATTTTTTTTTTACTTAGTTTATGTTATAAATTCTCAATACTTTTTTCTCAATTGAGTTTTTATTCAGGAAATGATATGCTTCCTCCCCAACACCCCAGTAGGGGTTCTAGGGGTTTTCTAAAAATCATTATAGAAGGATATATTGGCTTGGTGTTAGGGATAAAAAATCAATATTAGATCATAGAAGTGGTCTCCATCATCGTGTTGAGGAAGGAGTCGGAGATAGGGGAAATGGGCAAGGGTTCGAGGATGTGATATGAAAAAATACCTATATTTTCCACAATGGCGATGATCAACACACTGGGAAGCATTGGGTGATGAGTTGGGGAACCAGTGGATGATGGTGAGAAGTAGCTATGGATGAATAAAAATAATAGGGTGGATGATATATGGGGGTATAAGATTAATGGGTGAGTGGATAGGGTTTGGGGGAGTGACGATGGTGGGTAGGCTGGGCACTAGAGGATGATGAGGTGGTTTCTCCTTTTGAATGTACAATCTATATAGCTAATCCAAGTCAAATATTGGTATTGTTAAATTGATTTAAATTCATTAGTAATGTTTATCGATTCATTTAATAGTGATACTGGAAAATGGGTTGTTTAACCTATAATATATAATATATTTCCAGTTTTTAATTAAATATTTTATTTATAATTTTTAATTAATAATTAAAATGTTATGATTATTCATTCTGTATTATATTTCTACACAAAAAGTGTAAATATTTCCCATTGGTTTATTTTTGGTATTTTCTCATCTCCCATAACTGTATTTTATTATTTCTATTAATCAAGGGCGGTAATATTTTAATTTTATTTATAATAAAATATAAAATTTCCAACCACATAGAAAGTTTCAATTTCGGATATATTTTTTGTTATTAACATCTTTATTTTATTTACATATTTATTAAGTATTTAAAAATATAATATATGCTATCAAATTTTGTTCCAATATGTCAAGTCAGATCTTTTATTGTTAAACTGATTGAAATATACTTCTGATGTTGATTTCTTAATTTAAAAGTGAATCTTGAAAAATTATACCTCATATCATTGGAACTTCATGATGCTCAGCTCATCGCACTCTTTGAATGTGTTCTCTCTGTAGTTTTTTCAATAGGTTAAGTAAAATATTTTTTTTATATTGATTTAAATGTACTTGTTGATATTTATCCCAAATTGGGGTCTTCTTAAATTAGAAGATAATGGGATTTTAAAATTTTTAATATGGTACCCCTTCCCCTGTTATAGTTCACACATGATGGAGTTAAATACATTTATATATATTTGTTTTGAACATACATGGGGAACATGAAGTCCTATATATAAGAAAGCGGCATAAACTCCGAGTGATAAGTAATAGAGTGAAAAGAGAGAAGATACATGGGTGACAGTATTTGGGTGTGGGAAATAAAGAGTAGGGGAAATTCAGGTTATACAATGAGGTGATAAAACATCACCACATGTTTAGTTTTGATCTCCAAAGGGTGACATCTTGTCACGAGCAATTATCAAATCTAGGGAAGAGATGTATTAGGGTGTGGATTTTCACACAGGTTTTCTACACTATATTTTTAATTCATGTTTGGAGTTATACATTGATTTTTAAACTATTTTATTTATAGTTTTTTTGGAGTTTCCATGTGGGTTCTAATCCACTTAATTAGAGGTTTTTCCCATGTTAAAATATCTATCCCAATTTGTTTCTTGATATTATTTGGGTTTCCACTTCATTAATGTTAGTGATTCTCAAAATTTTTGTCACAACTAAGTTGTTATTCTGAAAATAATATACTTCCTCCCCAATGACTATGATGTTGATTGCTTAATTTAAGAGCGATATTGTAAAAAATGGTTGCATGAATAAAAATATGTGTTATATGTTCAATTTTAATTAAATATTTTATTCATGGTTTTCAACTAATGATTTAAATTTTATAATTATTCACTGTGTGTTTTATTTCAACCATAATATGTGTAAAGTCTTTATGCTAGTTTATTTTTGGTATTTTCTCACAAATTTCAACCAATTTTTTTATTTAATTTATTGTTCAAATGTTTATTTTATTAACAGATTTATAAGATTATAAATATATTCATGGAAAATATATGATTTTAGATTTTATTTATTAATAGATTAATCCAAATATCTTATTGTTAAAATGATTGAAATATATTTGTGACATTTACTACTTAATTTAAAAGATGTTTTGAAAAAAATTATTCATGGTGTCACCGAGAGTTCATGATTCTCGGCTAATTTCTCCCTTTAAATGTATATTTTGTATAAGTTTGTCCGAAAAATTTAAATCCAAATATTTTTTTGTTAAATTTATTTAAATATATTAGTAACAATTATTACTAAATTTAAAATTGATACTGAAAACAGTGGTTTACCCAAAAATATATGTTTTATTTTCAATTCATTATTAATGATTGAAATGTTATAATAATTCATTGTGTATTATATTTCAACCACAACATGTGTAAATAATTTTCATTAGTTTATTTTTGGTAATTTATTATTTCACATAATTGTGTTTTCTTATTTATTTTGATTAGGGGTGGGAAAATTTTAGTTACAATTATAACCAAACTAAAAATTGATGACCATATGGAAATTTTTGGTATTTGTTATATTTTTTTGTTGTTCAAATATTTATTTTATTTATATACTTATAAAATTTTAAATGTTTGCGAGGAAAATATATGCTCATTAGTTTTATATGCAATAGGTTACGTGAAACCATTTTTTGCTAAACTGATTGAAATATATTTGTTGTAACACCCCAAGCTTCTACGGTACGCTTCTCTTTGAATAATGCGATAGCGTGTGTTGTATGCAACATCAAGTTCTAACACACCACAACCAATCAAACTAGACATTATGAATTGTAATACCTACTTTTTGAAATTATATATATTTTATATTTCAAAATGGACTTCATTTTTGGATTAGTAATATCAAAATTATCCTAAGTTGAATTTTTGGTATTTTTCTGAGAACTTCCAATTTTTATGAATAGTGAAAAATACTTAAAAACAACTTTTTTAATCAAAATAATTTATTGTGATAAATTATATTATTTAGTGGCTTTAAATTATAATTAGAATATATTTTTACCATTTTATCCAATGGTGTTCATTAGAATTAATTTCACTTTGAAATTGGACATAAACAATTGTCAGTCTTTTGATATATATAGTTTCTTAAAAAAACGCTATTTGTTGTGACAGCGGGAATTAATTATAAAATTAATTAGTGCAACTTATATGTTTGGAATTTTGTAAAATAGACATCATTTTTGAATTTGTAATATCAATTATAGCTTAGGGTGAAATTTTGGCATTGTTCTGAAAAACTTCAATTTTTTATGAATAGTGAAACCACTAAGTGGTAGTTAAAAAACTGAATTTTTCATAAAACTTAATTTTACCGCTTATGTGAATGGAATTTCAAAAATATGAGAGAGACTGTTAATATCAAGGACTAAAATGTGGTTCATTGAGATGAAAATAATTTTTGGTGAATAGTAACTTTTACTTTTATTTACCACGGTTAAAAGTAAATAGGGTAATTAAGGGTAAAAATGATATTAATATTACCCTAACACATGTCCTAATTCTATTGGACAAGTGTATATCTACCAAAAACAACCTTAGGGATAAAATATTATCATTTAGGTCCACTTGGATTAGATTAGGACATTTATTATTATTTAATTCAAAGAAGAGTTAAAAGAGTTAAAATCAAAGTTTATTTACTAAAACATTTTTAATATAGGGTTATACATAAGATAAATTAAGTTGTAAATATTAATTATAAATATAAAAATATTTCCTAAATAATGATATTTTATTTATAATTTTTAGACATTAAATAATTAAATTTATTTATGACACAATGATGATACAGTAATTACTATAATAGTGGAAAATTAAAATATTTTATATTATAAATACCCAAATAAATATAATTTGAGACTTTTTATGAATTACACTAATTTTATAGATTAATATGACATTCTAGGATTGAATTAATTAACTTTTTTCGAAGTAATAATTCTGTTATGATTTTTTACAAAAATCAATTATTGAATAGTGTCAAAATTGACAAAAAAGAGTTTTTAAAACAAATATTATATTATTAATTGATATTAAATTTATAAAAATCTAAGGTTCGTCCAAGAGACTTATATCATGATAGGTGTATCATTAATGGACCACTTGGGGGTCGCTTGTATGTATATAGTAAGTTTATTAACCATATAATATAAAAATACAAAGAGACATTGTAAAAGTGAAACTAAGTAACTAAGAGTTAATACTTAAATATAAGGTTAATATATTAACCCAAACCTGTCTCAATTCTATTGGTTGAGTGTTTTTTAACCCATACCCACCTTAAAATTTAAATAATCCACTTTGGAGCCATTAGAAACTGAATATGAATTTATTATAAAATAATATTTCTAGCTTTTCCAAAGGTGCCCCTCACCCCTCTTATAAAAGGGAACTTTCCTTTATCATTAACTCACACCTTTAAAGCCTTTTGGTTCGGCCAACCTCTGCCCAAAAACTCTCTCAACTTCCATCAATTAATCCTAGAGGCCTTCCTTTAGTCATAAATCCAACCTATGGAGCCCTTTTGATCAAATCAAAAGGATGAACCCGAAGAAGAGGTAATGATTTCACCACCTTTTGTCAAGTTCCTTTCTTCTTCCACTTATTCTTTCTTTGTTATTCCCATTCTAAAATAATGAATCCAGTATCTCCTATATACTGTAATATTATTACAAATATGGTACAACCATATTCAGTATTATATCCATCCTTTGAATGATATGTCACCATACGTGAGTACGTACGGCTTACCGTCTCCACGTCGTGGTGTAATTGTTATTCAGTAAATTATTATTTGGATGGGTATAATAATGATGTGTAATTCATGTAAATAATAAATATAACATGATAATGATTCTTTATATAAGATATACCATCCAATTATATATTATTTTAATATCAAAATAACGATATTATCGCTCGTGCGTACGTACGGACTACCGTCTCCACGAACGTGATGAGATTCATTCTCCATCGTATCCATTCAAGTATAATTATCATTTGATGATTAATAATAGTATTTAAGGACTTGATATAATTATGTATACAAATAAGATACAACCTATCCATTACAAACATGGCTTATGTAACAAAACATATAAAATAAAATGAGTAAGTTAACACCCGAAACGACGATAATTCTAAGATATTATTAAAAAAGAAATGTTAAAAGATCATATATGATATCATATTAATGTATATGATTCTTGAATAATTTAATAACAATTATTTCACCATTATACAGGAGGTTAACCTACCCCCAACCAAGGAAAAGTACAAGGTAATGGTTTATTTCGCAATCTCTTCATTATCCGAGGTTGTTTATACATAATAATCTACTAGGAATTCTTTATCATCCACATCCATGTTTCTTGAAAATGTATTTCAAAACATTTGTAATATTTACTGGAATATGGGTTAAAGTCATTTATACCCCTGTTGACTTTTATAAGTGGGTTATAAAGGAATCTTTCTGTTGTTTTCCAAACAATGTCCTTTTTAACATTTTTGACAGAATTAAGGTAAGAATGTTTTTTAACTTATACGGCGGGTGCAGCTATTTTCTGCCGTTATAAAATCATCAAAGAGTCTCTTACAAGCTTATAAGAATATTTTCAAAGAAAATGTTTTATTTTATAAATATATGGCTCTTAAATGATTTCAAAATAGAAAGATATATTTCTCTAAAAAGAGTTTTGATTTCATATATGTCAACATCCTTTGATGGATTTTACATTTATTTGAAGTTGATTTATTATGATACAAAACTTCTATATTGTATTGAAGGTTTTGTGATATGTTTGAATGTGGATGTGTTATTTTTATACCATTCATGGTTTAGGGATGAAGTATTTTCATTTCGTATGCTATTTTTAATACGAATGTTTATGTTATGTTTAAACCTTTTCATATGGGAATGCATTGGACTTAATATGTGATGGGTGGAGCCCGCTATAGCTCCTCGATGAATCGGTAGGTCTCATGAGACAAACTAGTGTCTTGGCACAAGGCCTTGGAAAAATCTTATTTGTAGTCTTGGCACGAGGCCTTGGCTATGTGGTTATGATAGTCTGGCATTATGCATTCCATCATTATGAAAGTGGATATTGAAATTGAATGTGATTATTCGATTAGTAGAATATTCATGTGAATAAGCAAATGGAATTATTTCATTTTATTTCTGCCATACTATGTTGAAGTTCAAGTTTAAAAGGCTTTTGTTTTAGTTATACATTGCCTTAAATGTTTATTCTTATTTATGAAAGTTTCTACTATATTGTTATCCTTACCGGGCATTTGAGCTCACCCCTTTCAATGTTTTATTTTTCTCAGGATGTGAAGAAGTAATTTATGAATGACCTGAAGGGATAGTATGTGGGGATATGAGTGTGGACTATGAAGAAAATATGTTATTGTAGTTTTCATTTTTATGATGTAATGTAAGACTTATGAATATATCTAGTGTTTCCAAGGCTACTAAACCAATCGGTCTTTCGAGATTTGATCTTTCTTGTGATCATGCCAATGTTATGTAATAATTCACTGACTCTAGGTAACTGGGGTCGGGGAATTACATTTGGTATCAGAGGAAGTTTAGTACAAACCTTGGAAGCTAGATTTAGATATACTCTGATTTGAGCACATAGAACTAAGATGGACTTCGAGGATTAGTATAGAAGAACTTCCTAGAATTCTGGTATTGTAGATATTTTGTGTGTTTTCCGAGCAATACATCCCTGTCTGGATATGAGCAGGTAGAGGCGGCTCTAGCATAGATGTACCTAGGGGTAAAACCCGAAAACACTGCTTTGAGGTAGACTGGAACGGTAACTGGTGCCCAACAACAGGCCTTGTTGCACTCTTGGTTACGACACTCCTGGCAAATATGCTTAGGATAACTCTCATTTTCTTTACAAATCATTATGAAGGGTTTATGTGTATATACTTCATCAAAGGAAACATTTTTATAATTATGGATTATATCCATAAATAGTTCAATTTATGTTAAGTGTTTTATAAGTATAAAATTATGTATTTTGATTCATAAACCGATCTAGTTTATGCCGTTGTTTATAAATGGCGCCTAGTGGAAGAAATGGAAACCGTATCAATGCACACACTCCATGTAAGGATTTCCCTCCTGATCAAGATAATTATAGTGGACCTGGTGATGCAACTAGTGCCGATCAGCTAATTACCATACTGGGAAAACTCACTCAGGTTATGAATAATAACCTTACCCGTATGGATCACCCTGATCCACCGCGTGGAGGATCAATGTTAGATCGCTTCATGAGGCAGCAACCACCAACATTCAATGGGAGTAAAAATCCATTAGTAGCTGAGCAATGGATAAGTTCCCTAGAGAAAATATTTCAGGCTTTGGGGAGTAGTGAAAGGGAAAACGTTATCATGGCTGTTTACCGCCTCACTGGAGATGTTGATCGATGGTGGTCATTGATTCAAAACACGAAGGACGATTATGAAGTATAAAATATGGAATGGAGAGAGTTCAAAGATCTGTTTTTAGAAAAATACATTCCTCGTTACCATCGAGCAGATATGGAAAGGCAATTTCTGATTCTGAGACAAAAGGAGGATGAGAATGTCGCAAAGTATGAGGATAACTTTAAAAGGTTATCAAGGTATGCTGAAGATTATATACGTAACCAAAGAAGTAAGATTAATCGTTTATTTTTTGGGTTAAAACCATTTCTCCGTCGAGGATTACTCTCACAATCATTCTCGTCGTACGAAGACATTGTCTCATGTGCTATCAAGACAGAAAAGGAATTCTCTAAGTCTGATGACTTTAAAGAAAAGAAAGAGAAGAAGAGATCTACTGATTAATCTAGGAATGGAAATAAGGGGAAGAAGGGAAAGGTTGAATATCCATCCTGTGGTAAATGTGGGAAGAAACACCCCGGTACTTGCTTGAAGGGAATGGGTGTCTGTTACAAGTGTGGTGAAAAAGGCCACCAAGATCGTGATTGAAAAGGGAAGAAGGAAGCTACCAATTTTCAATGCTACAATTGTAGGGAGATGGGACATTATGCAAATGAATGTCCTAAGCGTCAGGGGAACTTACCTAAGAAAAGGCCAAGGGATCAAGGCCAAGCTTATGGTATCACTACTGCTGAGGTAGAAGCTCCGAAAGATGTGGTGGCAGGTAATTTAATAGTTTCCTCAAGTTTAGAAAATGCATTATTTGATTCTAGATCATCGCATTGTTTCATATCTTCCCAGTTTGCTAAGAAAATTAGATATTTCCAATTTGATTTAACAAGGGATTTTTCAGTTAAAACTCCTAAGGGAAGTATCATTGCAACAATGTTTTGTGATTTAGTCCCCATTAGAGCACATAAATGTTCTTTATCTGCTGATATCATCGTCATACCTATGATTGAGTTTGATATAATCTTTGGTATGGATTGGCTTTCGGACTATGATGCGAAGATTTATTTTAAGAAGAAGGAGGTTACGATTTTTGATGATGATGATATGGAACACCTTATCTTTAGAGCAGAATCGTCACTATCTAATTCTTATCTAGATCCTCCCCCAGTAGCTCAACTAAATTCAATTATCGGGGAGAAAGAGAATAAAATGACTGTGGGTGAGGAAAGGAATGTTCAAATAGAGGATGTACCTATTGTAAAAGAATATGTAGGTGTATTTCCGGAAGATTTACCTGGACATCCTCCAGAATGAGAAGTTGAGTTTTCTATTGATTTAATTCCTGGATCAAGGCCTATATTAAAGACCCCTTATAGAATTGCCACTATATAATTAGTTGAACTAAAGAAACAACTAGAGGAATTGAGTAATAAGGGATTTATTCTCCCTAGTGTTTCTCTATGTGGAGCCCCTGTTCTTTTTGTTAAAAATAAAGATGGATCTATGAGGTTATGTATCGACTATAGGGAGATCAATGCAATAAAAATAAAGAACAAGTATCCCCTAACTTGCATTGATGATTTATTTTACCAACTGCATAGAGCTCAATAATTTTCAAAGATTGACCTTCGATCTAGATACCATCAGTTGTGTGTGAAGAAGGAAGACATTCCGAAGACAGTATTTCAAACCAGGTACGGGAATTATGAGTTTACAGTAATGCCTTTTGGATTGACTAATGCACCCTCTGTATTCATGGATCTGATGAATAGAGTTTTCAAGGAATATCTCGATGAATTTGTGGTGGTATTTATTGATGATATCTTGGTATACTCCAAAAGCTACGAAGATCATGAAAATCACTTGCGCATTATCCTAAAGACTCTGAGAAGACATGAATTATATGGAAAGTTTAGCAAGTGTGAATTCTGGCTTCAAGAGATTTTTTTTCTTAGCCATATTGTCTCTAACGATGGAATCTCTGTTGATCCTTCTAAGACCAAGGAAATCCATGAATGCCCAGCACCGATGAGTATAACTGAGGTACGTAGTTTTATTGGTTTAGCATGTTATTATCGACGTTTCGTCCAGAATTTTTCCCGGTTGGATAACCCATTAACAAAGCTCACATGTAAAGGGGTTAAATTTGTTTGGACAAATGAGTGTGAAGAATTTTTCGAAGAACTGAAGAGAATATTAGTCAATGATCCTATATTGACTCTACCATCGAGGAATGATGGGTTCGTTATTTATAGAGATTCATTGAAGAGAGGACTTGGTTGTGTCCTTATGCATAATGATAGGGTTATTTCCTATGCATCACGACCGTTAAAAATTCATGAGCAAAACTGTCCTACTCATGATCTCGAGTTAGCAGCTGTGATCTTTGCTTTGAAGATATGGAGGCACTACCTCTATAGTAAAAAATGTGAGATTTATACTGATCATAAGAGTTTGAAGTATATTTTCTTAGAAAAATAACTCAACATGAGGCAAAGGAGATGGCTTGAATTACTCAACGATTATGATTGTACGATACACTACCACCCGGGGAAAGAAAACAAGGTGGTAGATGCTTTGAGCAGAAAAGACCATGGAGTTTTGAACGTGATGAGAATTGAAAGGGATCTAATTTTCATGGATCTAGTGAAGATTGACATGGGAATAACCAGGGAATGTGAAACATCAATGCTTTTTCAAATGGTTGCCAAACCATCTTTACTAGAAAGGATTAAGAGTTCTTAGACCGATGATGAAGAATTTCAAAAGAAGATTAAAGCTGTGAATGAAGGGAGATTGAGAGACTTTGTGTATGAAGAAAAAATTTTGAAATTCGGGAAGAGACTTTGTGTTCCCAATATACCTGATCTAAAAAGGGAATTACTGGATGATGCTCATAGTTCCAATTTCTCTATACACCCTGGGAGCACCAAAATGTATATAGATTTGAAGGAACATTTTTGGTGGGACAACATAAAGAGGGAGATTGCTGATTTTGTGTCAAGATGTATAGTTTGTCAATAAGTGAAAGCTGGAAGGAAAAAACCTGGAGGAGTCATGAAACCTCTTCTCATACCAGAGTGGAAATGGGACAATATTACGATGGACTTTGTCATGGGACTACCAAAGACTCCTAGAAGGAACGATGAAATATGTTTTATTGTTGACCGTATTACCAAGTCAGCACATTTTCTTTCTATAAGAGAAGATCTAACACTGGAATGTCTAGCAAGACTATATATTAATGAAGTTGTGAGACTTCATGGATTACCCCTATCGATTGTTTCTGATCGTGATCCCCGTTTTACTTCAAGATTCTGGAAGAGTCTTCAGAAATCCCTGGATACTGAACTTCATTTGAGCACTTCCTACCACCCTCAGACAGACGAAAAATCAGAACTGACTATTCAAACCTTAGAAGACATGTTGAGATCTTGCTCACTTGACTTTCAGGGTATGTGGGATCAATATTTACCTCTGGTAGAATTTTCCTATAACAATAGCTTCCATTTGAGTATTCTGATGGCACTATATGAATCGTTATATGGAAAGAGATGTCGCACACCAACTTGTTGGGATGGCGTTGGTGAAAGAAAACTTTTAGGCCCAGAACTAGTGGAGGAAACAATGGAAAAGGTGAAGGTAATCCAAAATCACATCAATGCAGCTCAAAGTAGGCAGAAGAGCTATGCTGATAATCGAAGTAAGGATTTGGAATTTCAAGTCGGTGATCATGTTTTCCTGAAGGTATGTTCATGGAAGGGAGTCATACGTTTTGGTAAGAAAGGTAAATTGAGTCCCAGGTACATCGGACCTTTAGAAATTCTAGAACGAATTGGGGTTGTAGCTTACCGATTGGCAATGCCGCCAAGTCTCTCCAAAGTTCACGATCTGTTCCACGTATCTCTATTGAGGAAATACATGCCCGACCCAACGCATGTACTCACCTATGAGGAATTAGAACTGGAACCTGATCAGTCTTATTTTGAAGAGCCCGTTAGGATTCTTGATACGAGAGAACAAGTACTGAGAAACTGGATGACACGTCTGGTAAAAGTTTTGTGGAGAAACCATAAGATGGAAGAGGCAACGTGGGAACCTGAGGAACTTATGATGAAGAACCACCCGAGTCTTTTCATGCGGTAGTATTCTAGAAATTTCAAGGATGAAATTATTTGAAGGAGGGGAGAATGTAACACCCCAAACTTCTACGGTACGCTTCTCTTTGAATAATGCGATTGTGTGTGTTGTACGCAACATCGAGTTCTAACACACCACAACCAATCAAACTAGCCGTTATGAATTGTAATACCTAATTTTTGAAATTATATATATTCTATATTTCAAAATGGACTTCATTTTTGGATTTGGAATATCGAAATTATCCTAAGTTGAATTTTTGGTATTTATCTGAGAACATCCAATTTTTATGAATAGTGAAAAATACTTAAAAACAACTTTTTTAATCAAAATAATTTATAGTGATAAATTATATTATTGAGTGGTTCTAAAGTATAATTAGAATAAATTTTTACCATTTTATCCAATGGTGTTCATTAGAATTAATTTCACTTTGAAATTGGACATAAACAATTGTCAATCATTTGATATATATAGTTTCTTAAAAACACGCTATTTGTTGTGACAGCGGGAATTAATTATAAAATTAATTAATGAAACTTATATTCTTGTAATTTTGTAAAATAGACATCATTTTTGAATTTGGAATATCAATTATATCTTAGGGTGAAATTTTGGCATGGTTATGAAAAACATCAATTTTTGATGAATAGTGAAACCACTAAGTGGTAGTTAAAAAACTGAATTTTTCATAAAACTTAATTTTACCACTTCTGTGAATGGAATTTCGAAAATTTGAGAGACATGGTTAATATAAAATACTAAAATGTGGTTCATTGAGATGAAAATAATTTTTGGTGAATAGTAACTTTTTACTTTTATGTACCACCGTTAAACGTAAATAGGGTAATTAAGGGTAAAAATGATATTAATATTACCCTAACACATGTCCTAATTCTATTGGACAAGTGTATCTCAACCAAAAACAACCTTAGGGATAAAATATTATCATTTAGGTCCACTTGGATTAGATTAGGACATTTATTATTATTTAATTCAAAGAAGAGTTAAACGAGTTAAAATCAAAGTTTATTTACTAAAACATCTTTAATATAGGGTTATAAAAAAGATAAATTCGATTGTAAATATTCATTATAAAGATAAAAATATTTCCTAGATAATTATATTTTATTTATTATTTTTAGATATAAAATAATTTAATTTATTTATGACACAATGATGATGCAGTAATTACTATAATAGTGAAAAATTAAAATATTTGATATTATAAATACCCAAATATATATAATTTGATAATTGTTATGAATTAAACTAATTTTATAGGTTAATATGACATGCTAGTATATACTTAATTAACTTTTTTCGAAGTAATAATTTTTTTATGTTTTTTTACAAAAATCAATTATTGAATAGTGTCAAAATTGACATAAAAGAGTTTTTAAAACAAATATTATATTATTAATTGATATTAAATTCCTAAAAATATAAGGTTAGGCCAAGAAACTTATATCATGATATTTTTATCATTAATGGACCACTTTTTGGGTTTCTTGGATTTATATAGTAGGTTTATTAACCCTATAATATAAAAATACAAAGAGACATTGTAAAAGTGAAACTAAGTAACTAAGAGTTAATACTTAAAGATAAGGTTAATATAGTAACCCAAACCTATCTAAATTCTATTGGTTGAGTGGTTTTCGACCCATACTTACCTTAAACTTTAAATAATTCACTTTGGAGCCATTAGAAACCGAATATGAATTTATTATAAAATAATATTTCTAGCTTTTCCAAAGGTTCCCCTCAGCCCTCTTATAAAAGGGAACTCTCCCTTCTCATTAAATCACACCTTCAAAGCCTTTTTGTTCACCCAAACTCTGCCCAAATACTCTCTCAACTTCCCTCAATTCATCCTAGAGGCCTTACATTAGTCAAAAATCCAACTTAAGGAGCCCTTTTGATCAAATCAAAAGGAAGAACCCGAAGAAGAGGTAATGATTTCACCACCCTTTTTCAAGTTCCTTTCTTCTTCCACTTCTTCTTTCTTTGTTATTCCCATTATAAAATAATGAATCTAGTATCTCATATATACTGTAATATTATTATAAATATGGTACAACCATATTCAGTATTATATCCATCCTTTGAATGACATGTCACCATACGTGCGTACGTACGGCTTACCGTCTCCACGTCGTGGTGTAATTGTTATTCAATAAATTATTATTTGGATGGGTATAATAATGATGTTTAATTCATGTGAATAATAAATATAACATGATAATTATTCTTTATATAATATATACCATCCAATTATATGTTATTTTAATATCAAAATAATGATATTGTCGCTCATGCGTACGTACGGACTACCGTCTCCATGAACGCGATGAGATTCATTCTCCATCGTATCCATTCAAGTATAATTATCATTTGATGATTAATAATAGTATTTAAGGACTTTATATCATTCTGTATATGAATAATATACAACCTATCCATAACAAAAACTTCTTATGTAACAAAACAAATAAAAGAAAATGAGTAAGTCAACACCCAAAATGACGATAATTCTAAGATATTATTAACAAAGAAATGTTAAAAGATCATATATGATATCATATTAATGTATATGATTCTTGAATAATTTAATAACAATTATTTCATTATTATACAGGAGGTTAACCTACCCCAAACCAAGGAAAAGTACAAGGTAAGGGTTTATTTCGCAATCTCTTCATTATCCGAGGTTGTTTATACGTAATAATCTACTGGGAATTCTTTATCATCCACATCCATGTTTCTTAAAAATGTATTTCAAAACATTATTACTATTTACTATAATATGGGTTAAAGTCATTTATACCCTTGTTGACTTTTATAAGTGTTTTATAAAGTAATCTTTCCGTCGTTTTCCAAACAATGTACTTTTTAACCTTTTTGATAGAATTAAGGTAAGAATGTTTTTCTAACTTATACGGCGGGTGCAGCTATTTTCTGCCGTTATAAAATCGTCGAAGCTTCCTTTACAAGATTATAATAATATTTTCAAATAAAATGTTTTATTTTATAAATATATGACTCTTAAATGATTTCAAAAAAGAAAGAGATATTTCTATAAAAAGAGTTTTGATTTCATCTATGTCAACATCCTTTGATGGATTTTACACTTATTTGAAGTTGATTTATTATGATACAAAACTTCTATATTGTATTGAAGTTTTTGTGATATGTTTGACTGTGGATGTGTTATTTTTATACCATTCATGGTTTAGGGATGAAGTATTTACATTTCTTATGCTAGTTTTAATACGAATGTTTATGTTATGTTTAAACATTTTCATATGGGAATGAATTGGACTTAATATGTGATGGGTGGAGCCTGCTATAGCTCCTAGATGAATCATTAGGTCTCATGAGACAAACTAGTGTCTTGGTACACGGCCTTAGCAAAATCTTATTTGTAGTCTTGGCACGAGGCCTTGGCTATGTGGTTATGATAGTCTGGCATTATGCATTCCATCATTATGAAAGTGGATATTGAAATTATATGTGATTATTAGATTAGTAGATTATCCATGTGAATAAGTAAATTGCATTATTTAATTTTATTTTTTCCATACTATGTTGAATTTAAAGTTTAAAAGGCTTTTGTTTTAGTTATACATTGCATTAAATGTTTATTATTATTTATGAAAGTTTCTGCTATATTGTTATCCTTACTGGGAATTTGAGCTCACCCCTTTCAATGTTTTATTTTTCCCAGGATGTGAAGAATTAATTTATGAATGACCTGCAGGGATAGTATGTGGGGATATGAGTGTGGACTATGAGGAAAATATGTTATTTTAGTTTTCATTTTTATGATGTAATGTAAGACTTATGTATATATCTAGTGTTTTCAAGGCTACTAAATCAATCGGTCTTTTGAGATTTGATCTTTCTTTTTATCATGCCAGTGTTATGTAATAATGCGCCGACTCTGGGTAACTGGGGTTGGGGAATTACATTTGTGACATTAATCATTTGGGTTCAAAGTTATTTTGAAAAACAAACCATGTCAGGAATTGTTGGGAGTTCATGGTGTTTGGATCCCCACTACCATTGAATGTATGTTTGTTATAACTCAAGAAAATATGATAGGTAATGAGTAAATCCATGTGTCAAAATTTTCTTTTTTGATTCCTATTATTTTTCCCCATGTTGAAAAACCCTCATTAAATCTGTCAATGTCATTCACAGGTCCACCAAAATAACAAGTAAAAAAATTAAAAAAAGAAACAAAAATTTAACTTTTTTCACCAGTAAGGGATGATACAAGTAGTATACACTAAAGATGTTTGATATTACAAGAATCCACCATGATTCAATGGTATTGGTGGACTATAATTTTAAATCCATGGTCACTCCATTCAAGGTGAACTGCCTTTATAATGAATTTAGGGATAACACACTGCCTTCCTCAGATCGCCTTTTTCAACTCCTCCCTTACTCATTTCTTTGGATTAAGTCTTCTTTAGTTTACTGACTTGAGGGTCACTTCAAAATCTAAATTAATGTTTATTAAAAATTTCATAATTAAGATCCGAGTTTGATGCTTCAATGAATTACTCAATGTTTCACCCATGTTCCTGGCTTCGCCTACATCCCTGGCTTTACCAAGGTATGGATTTTCCTATGTCCCTTTTCCCTAATTTTTTTCCCAATTCCCTTCACACAAATTCAGTGTGCATAGATCAATTTGTTTATGTACTCTCCATGCAACTCCCTTTCCTTATGTGAGTTTTCCTAATTTTCCTCACACAACCCTATTCATAAAACTCAGTTTACACAAGTCATTCAATCTTTCTCATTCACTCTACCCTATTCAACTTCTCCTGTGAAATACTCTTGTACCTAGATACTTCACTCAGGTCCTATTTTCTCAAGTGACACTTCCATGATGAGAGTGTTAAATATACACTAAAATAATCAATGGAATATTTAATTTAGGTTCATTTACCTTTCACATGGTTTTATTGATAATAACATATTATAAATGTATTAAATTACTTGAGAAATGATTGAATATGATTTAATTAATTAATTATAATGAGAATAAAAATATACAAATACATTTAATATGTTCAATGCATTTCCTTAAATGAAACTCATCATGGATGGATATATAAAGGAATGACATCCCTTCAGATGAATGCAACTGATTTTATGTAATAATATCTGAACTCTATTCCTTCTTGTAGCTTGTTCATCACCTTTAGTAAAGATTCTATAATCTCTTAAATTTTACAACAATCCTTGGATTGAGATTGGGCTCTGCAAGATGGTGTAATACCTTAGAGATGGGAATCATTTGTTTTCTACTCTAGTTATCTTTATCAAGAAAACTCATGGGTGATTTATTCATTGGATATATAATTTATTAAATGTTGATTCCTTCAAAGATAGATCATATATATTTAGCGTTTTCCTATGTTTCCATGTCCATATGATCGACTCCAAAAACCCAACAGTGGTATCAATGTTGGATTTTTGAATGTTTATTTAGAATTTAATTAGATAGAGTGTTTCTAGATAGATTCGAATAGAAATAGATATTTGGATAGATCGGACATAAGTTTTTCTATTGTGATGATTTTTAAGAATTTTGGGTAGAAGTTTTTTCACCAGACATAACTTTTAATGGGTAGTAAGAATCAGAAGAAGTTTGAGTGGACATAACTTCATCGGACCGAGGGGTTCTACAGTGATTCTTTGATTACCGGTGAGAGATCATTGGATATAACTCTCACAATGTATGCTTACAGGATACCCTTATGTGGGGATATGGGGTTTTCAATGGCACCCATATAAAAGTGTATGATTACTCTCATATAGTTTATGGATATTACATGGTGAATTTCTATTTTAGGTTTCATTGGGTGTTATAGTGTATCAAAAATTTCTCAAGTTAATGGGAGGTTGACCATGAAACTCAGAGGTCAGTGAAAACTTATTGATCAGACATAGACCTCTATAAATATAATGGATGACTATCTTTGTTCTTTACTACAAAAGTGTAAAAACAATTTGAGTTTTTGAAATAATTTTCTAGGACCCTATATTGGATAGGAAGTGAGTAAGTGTTTTGTAATTTCTTCTATTTCTTAAAATGAAATATATTTACAGTGTTCTCTTATGGATGTAGAACATTGTATGAAGCAAGATAAGTCTTTTTGTTTATGTTTTATATGTTTTTAGAGTGAAATAATTGATTTTTTTGTGTTGATTAGGTTTATGATCTATTCTTAGTTCTAGTTCACATTACTTAGAAAGAGAAAGAAATTAGACAATTTTTTTGAATAAAACTTTGGACCATTTTTTTTATGGTGGCTGAATCGAACAGATGGACATACATATCCATCTAGTGAACATTGTATCTTCAGGTTAGTCCATTGGACTAAAATAAAGAAGGTTTCTTATAAATAGGTTTCTCTTATTTCCCAACAAGTGGTATCAAAGGGAAGGTTCATCAATTTCCTGGTTGGTTCTACTTCACTCACAATATTCGGGTGGTCTCTCCCTTTGGCTTGAAAATTATTAAATTTAGTTGGTTTGTTATAATTGGAAGTATGAAATCATAGGATGGAAAATTTAATATTGATATGTTCAATGGAACATACTTTTCCTTTTTTATAATACATCTAGAATATCTTTTGATATAAAAATAACTTGATGTTCCTTTTCCAAGAAAGTCTCCCGAAACCATGGATAAAGAGGCTTGGGGATGGTTAGACAAGAAGAAATTATCCTTAATACAAATATCTCTTGAGAAAAATTTTGAATTAAATATACGAGAAAAGAAAATTTATGTAGATTTTATGAAAGAATTTTCTAAAATGTATGATAAGACAACAACTATTAATATTTTTTTCATGTTGCGGTGATTTTTCATCTTGAGGTTGTCAGATGGAAGGCCTACTTCAGATCATGTGAATGAATTCAACATGATCTATGGGAAGCTCAAATATATGAATGTAATATTAAAATATGTTGTTTGGGATTTTATTATTCTTTCCTCACTTCCATAAAGTTTGTATTCTATGGTGACAATGGTGAGAAACTCTAGTGGGAAGGTAGATTTCATGTTTGATTATATTCAAAACATGATCATGAATGAAGTGTTGAGGGGAAATAAATCTCAAAATCCATCCCAAAATACTATCAATTCTACTAGATTGGGTTGGATTGTTCATTAGATAGACTATCAAAAGAAAAAATCTTCAGAAGATAATTCCATATGAATAAGTTTAGGTAAATTGACAGGATCAGGTCCTACATGTTGGCTTTGTGGAAAAAAGGTACATATCGAGAAAGATTATAGAAATCAAACAAAGGATTCCACTTAGAGTTGTAAAAACTCATTCAGTACAATGTATGAAGGTTCAAACTTGATACTAAGTATGATCATTTTAGAAGAGTCATGGGTTACTGACTCAGGGTAATCTTTTCATTCAACTGTTGAGCAAGGAAGCATGGTTGATTATGTATCAGGAATATTGGGAAGAGTACATCTAATGGACGATGAAGCTCTATATATAGTTGGGAAAGGTGATTTGAACATTCAAATGAAAATTATAAGTATCTTAAAACTAAAAGACATTGGATAAATTCTAGGAATTTGGAATAACCTCTTATAAGTGGTACGAAGTTGATAATGCGGGTTTAAGAATAACTTTTTTGAATAGATTTTTGAAGATCTGTAATTTTTCCCTGATGATTTCTCATGGAGTAAAAAATGGTACCATGCATCTTATTGGATGAAGTGATAAAGTTTCCACTATAGGAATGACTTCATCTCATAGTCCAAAAAATTGGAACTACGGGTTTGGTCACCTCAATAAAAATAATCTTAAAGTTCTATTGATAAAGGTAATAGTCAAAATTGATCACACAAACTAGGGAAGATATGGGAGTTGTACGTTATAAAAAAAGAGTTTTCCTTAACTTGGTTGGAACAAATACGAGGAATAAAGGTTTAGAGCTTGTTCATTCTGATGTTTGGGGACCATCCCCTATTCAATAATATGGAAGATCACTTTACTTTGTAACCTTCATAGAAGATGCAACTCACAGGGCCTAGATATAATTCTTGATGAAATAATATGATGTTCTTTTCGAATTAATTTTGTGGGAAATTTTGATCAATAAATAGTGTTAAATAATGTTGAAATTTCTCCAGACAGACAATGGTGGGGAATACACTGAAGAAAACTTTCATAACTTTTGTAAGAAGAAGTAAATCATGCATGAGAAGGCTTTTTTAGGGACTCCACAAAAAATGGAATAGTTGGGAGAATGAATCAAACAATTATAGATAAATCATAGTGTATGAGGCTATACACAATAATTCTTAAAAGAATTTGGGAAGAATCTATAAATACAACAACTTACTTGGTGAATAGAAGTCCAACATCAACTATGGGGCAAAAAATTCCTAAAGAAATTTGGTTCGATAATAGAGAAGAGGTTTACCATCTCAATATCTTTTTAGGTGTCACATATGTTCATATTGATGCTAAATATAGAGAAAATTTGGAGATGAAATACAAAGTTTGTTTTCTTGTTGGTTTTGGGGTTGAGAACTTTGGTTATCGCTTATGGGATGATGAAAACAAACAAGTCACTAGAGATGAGAAATTATTTTCAATATATAACTTATGTGGAAAGATTGGAACTTAGCTGAGAAGTAAGTTGATGAAAGTTCAATAATCAAAGTTTAAGAATATTGTAAATAGGTTAACATAGAAACATTCATTCCAAAAACATAAAATTTGGCACTTTGATATTAAAGGTACCCAAAAAAGGTAGATTGGACACACCGTTGTTAGATGGTGAAGGTTCATATAGACAATAAAATTATATATAATGATCAAACCTACCTCAGACATAAGAATATAGGATATTGAGGTTCATACATAAAAAACTATGGTTGTGTTGAGAAGATGCACTCATATCAAGAAATATCTTCAGATGTTTGGGGACAATATTAACTTTTTTACTTCTAATAGTAATAAGAAAACCAGATAGTTCATAGGAAGAAACTACTCTTAGATACTCTAAATAGTGGGAGTCATCCATGGAACATGAAATGAATTCCTTAAATCTAAAAAGCTTGTGGGGGTTGGATGAGCTACCAAAATAAAAGAGGGATATAGAAAACAGATGGGTGATTCATTTGATAGAAGAAGCCAATGGAAGTAATAGATATAAAGATAGGTTGGTGGTGAAAGGTTTTCAAAAAAAATAAGGAATTTAATTTTCTAAAATTTTCTCACCAGTGGTAAAACACACAACCATTCAGACAGTTCTTAGAATTATTTAATATAGTAATCTACACTTGTAGAATGTGTATGTAAATGAAGATTTTCTTCATAGATATTTAGAGGAAGAAATTTACAGGGTTCGACTAAAGGGATTTGAATTTCATCAGAAGGAAGATTTAGTTTCTAAGATGAAATGAATTATTTATGTCTTGAAGGAATATCCATGAATGCAGAAAATAAATTTCTAAACTTTTATGTGTGAAGAATGTTTTAAATGATGTGATTTCAATCACTAATGTTACAAAAAGATAGTTGAAGATGGAATATATCTCACAAATCATTTGTATGTGGATGATATGTTAATTGATGGTCTGTAGATCCAATGGATTGAGGAACTAAAGAGAAATATATCAAGAATGTTCATGATGAAGGACCTTGGTAAATCTAATAAAATCTTGGGGATGAGAATTGGTAGGGGTAAGAAAATCAACTCATTAGTTTTACCCCACAATGAATACATCAAGAAATTCATCAAAAGATGAAAAATGACTCTTTCTTAACCTATATTAACCCCCTCATAGAACACTTCAAATTTACCAATACTTAGGCACCATCAACAGACATAGAAGTTTGTGACATGGAGAATTTTTATTATGATTCAGTTGTAGGAAGTTTGATGTATGTGATGGTTTTTACTCAAACAAATATTTTTTTTATAGTGGGAGTTTTTATCCATTTCATTTCAAATCCTAGAAAGAAACATTGAAAATATTTGAAATTAATCTTATGATACTTAAAAGGGTTAGAGTATGCGTAATTATGTTTTAGGGATGATGATTAGTCAAATTTTTTTGTAGATATAGATTTTTCTGGAGACATAGACTCATAGAAAAGCACTACAAGTTTTTTATTGACTTTCGATGGAACAATGGTAAGTTGGATGTCTCATTTGAAACTAGTGGTCACTTTATCTTCAATAGAATTAGAATATGTTGCTACTACTAAAGCCAAGAAGTAGTTGATTTGATTGATGTGATTTTTGAAAGAACTCATAAAGGGATCAAATAAAGGAATGCTATTTTATGATAGTCAGAGTGTTATTCATATTTCTCATAACCCGGTGTTTCATGAAAGAATGAAACACATTGACCTGATGCATCACTTCATTTGATGTTTGTTAAAGGATAAATTATTGTATCTTCAGAAGGTCACTGGGAAGAAAAGACCCATAGATATGTTTACATAGGTGATTTTTAAGAAATTACAAGTAAACATTGTGCCTTAATGGTACTCAACAGATCAAATGGAAAGGAGATCACTATTTACATCTGATAAAGGATGAAATAGGGTGAATGAAACAAGAAGAAGGATAAAAAATCATGAAGCAATTTCCAAGTAAGAGATTGTTGGTTTCATAGATATTTGTTCTGAATTTCATCAAAAAAAATGTTTCAATAAAAAGTTGATTGGATTGAGATCATTGAACATACTGGATGAAAGTATTCATACTATGATTTTTCAAAGCATTTTGGTTAGAAGTTTTTTCACTAGATATAACTTTCAATGGGAATTAAGCATCATAAAAAGTTTTAGCAGACAAAACTTCATCGAACTGAGGGATTATACAGCAAGGCTTTGATGATCGGTTGGAGGTCATAAAATTGAGCTATCATGATTGTTGTTAATACGATTCCCTTATCTGGGTATAATGGTTTTTTACTGGTAACCTTACGCAAGGTCAAGATTTATCTTATGCTGGTTTAGGTTGTTGCATGGTGACTGTATATTGGCAGTTTTATTGGGTCTTTCTATAGTGTATTGGTAGTTTCTCAAGTTAATGGGAGGTTGGACACAAAAATCTATAGTTGGTGAAAAATTGTTGACCAAAATGAGACCTCTATAAAGAGAGTGGTGTCCCATCTTTGTTATTTACTACTCAACTATATGAACAGTGTGGGTTTCTGACTTAATTGTCTATAATAATAATTTAGAGAGGAAGTGATCAAGGGTTTTTTAAGCACTTGTATATGTGGAAATGAAATATGTTTGTAGTGTTCTCCCAAGGATATAAAACTCTGTATGAACCACATAAAATCTTATTTTCCATGTTTTCTATGTTTTTTGAAGTAAAATCATTGAGTTTTATGTTGTGATTATGTTGTTTCTCTCTTCCTAGTTCCAATGTACATTACTCATGAGGAGAAATTTATCAGACAAAAATTATTTCTAATAAAATTATGGAGCATTTTTTATGAGAGATGAAGCAGTCAAACAGATGAACATCTCCCTACAGTGATCGTTTTATCTCCATGTCCATATATTGTACTGAATTAATGGAGGTTTCTTCTTAAGTGGTTTCTCGGGTTTCCCAAAAACCAGAGCATATAATCCTTTGAGGAATCAACATGTCCATTTTATTATTTAATAAAGAAAAAAATATAAAAATTGTAACATGTAATATTTCAAGCCTAGAAATAAATATAAAAAGATTATGTATATTACACTTGTTTATGAAAATAAATAAAGTTTTTATTTTAATAAATAAAATTAATCTATGAATTAAATTAAATTAATTATGACTTTTTATAAATATCTGAAAATATATTTTAAAATATTTAAAAAAATATAAATGTGTTTTATAAATTAGTAAAAAAAAATTATGGTTAATTGATATATATTTTTCAAATATGTATTGTTTACAAAATGTTTTTAAATCATAGTAGATGGTATTTTGGGAATACTTTAATTTATAAATGGTTTATAAATTAATTCATTATAAATTGTTTATAATTAATTATATAAATTTCTATGAATCTTTTATTAATAAAATATTCCAAATAATAAATGAAAATATTTAAAATATATTTTACCAAATTATTTGGTATGCCTTGGGATTTAGAATTCATAATGGGTAATTTATAAGGGGTTATAATTTATAAAGTAACATCAAAATATAGAGAAGTACATATTTGAAATTATGAATTGTTCATAAATAATTAATTTGAAGATTTTCAAATTAAAAGGGTGCCTTATTTTGAGTAATTATAAAAAATATTTTGGTAAATAAATAAATAGTTTATTTATAAAAAAATTCAATTGATAATTGAATTATATTAATTATACATTTTTTATAAATAATGAAAATAATTTATGGAATATTTGTAAAATTTAAAAGGTATTTTATAAATTAATTAACTATACAATGTTTATGGTGAATCGAATAAATATTTTTGAAACATTTATTACAAATATTCATTTAATATTAAAGATTTAATATTAAGAATATATTTTTTCACATTAATATGGTGTATAAAACATATAATTCAAATAAAGGATATTAAATCCTTTTTATATAAAATTATACCACATCTTTATAATCTTTAAATAAAGTGTTTATTTAAGTATTATAAAAATGAGATATAAAAGTGTTTATAAATCTAATAAATATGGTCACAATATAAAATTTATTTATATAAATAATTATGGATTTTTTATAATAAATTAATTTGAAATTGTCCAAATTAAAAGGGGAACTTTTTTACAGATATTATCTAAACTAACATTAAAAAGGTTTCGATTTTTTATTTGATTAAATGTTTAAATAATAAATTGAAATGCCATATAATAAGTAATGTGAAAGAGTTCATATTGGATTGATTATAAAAGTGTTTATATTCAAAATTATGTAAAGTATATAATGATAGATAATTTATAAAAAAGGGTTTATAATAAGATTTTATTTATGAATATTTCAAAAATGGTATTCTCATGCTTAAATATTTGAATTATTCATTTATTTAAATTTTATTACATTGTTTATTCATAGTTATAATTTTTTTTATTATGAATGGGAATTCTTTAGTTGAACTATTAATCTATTTATAGAATATAGAGCCTTGCATTACATGCTAGCTATGACTCTATAAAAATTAGTTTTTGTCTACCTTGACCTCGATTTGTAATTGAATTTATTAGCTTGATTTTAGTTTTTGAGTATAGTTTGTGATTATTAGGTGTTAGATATGTCATGAATTTAATTTTCTATTGATTAAAGTTTTCCTAGGTAGAGATACTTCAGGTCATACCACTGACCAACCTGGAGGCTTATTACTTTTTTAGAAATGTGAATGGGGTTGGTTATATGTCACTCTGATCTTACTCATGTAAATATTATAAATCTTATATAAATTTATTCTTATACATGGATATTTCATTTACCTTATGAATATGATGAACTTAGATATGTATAGATATGTTTAGCTTCTATTTTTGGGTGAATAACAGAAATTTGTCGGTTGTTTAAAGAGTTACACATTAATGTGTTGTGATCACATTAATTTGGTGGATGAAATTGGAAATCCAATGACTAAAACGTTAGATGCATGCATACAAAACAAGGATAAAAACATGAGAAGATAATTATTACATAAGATGTAATAGTTATGAATTAAATGTGCATATGATTTATATTAAATGAATGAGACTTAAAAAATGAAAACCCCTCAATTACTATGTGTTATATTCCTTCCAAAAAAGAACTTATCAATACCTCAATCATCCAACTAGGCAGGTCATGCCAAAGTTGGGTGCCCCTGGATTATATTGCGTTAGGTAAGTAAGTTATGAATAACTTTGGATTATCCAATTGGGTAGGTCATTACATAGATGGTTTCCCCTTGATAATCATTTTTTATATTATTGTTGGCATTTTCTTTGGGTTACACAAGACAAGAGACCCGAATAGGATTTGGTTGCTGGAGGAATAGAGTTGAGTATGTCCATACAATGGATTTGGATAAAGGGATATCCACTAAACTATACAAGAGTCAAAACTATTTTGATTGAGATGATTCCAGACATAAATAACCAAGTGGTGACATAAAATCCAAAGTAGACTCATTTCCTTGTGAAATATGGGTCTTGGATCACTAAAAAGAAATGATGTATGAGGTTATCAATTTTATTAGGAGCATTTTCTTTAAATTTACTTAATGAAAAGATATAAGACATGATATTTATCTGAAAAAAAAATTATTGTAGATAAATGCATCATCATCATCAAAATAAAATAAAATTAATCTTTTAAATTTTAAGATTAAACTGAGAAGATCATATGACTTACCTCCATTCCATATTTTTAAATTTTTAAATGAAACTTTTTAAGGATTAGTGTGAACCCTAACAGAAGTCCAAGCAAATAAAAACCATACAACATCACAACCCAACCACTTCAGAATTTAAATAGATAGAGAAAACCACGAACATACCAAGTTTCCCAAATTCAAATTCCAAAAAGATAGAAAAACATCATAACCGATCTCGGGCCACGAACCAAACTACAACACATGCCCACCAAAGCCTGTACCTTCACTGTCAGCCGCCATCACCATCGTGAGTCACACCAGAGGACACACTGACCTACCCCAACGTCATCGCCATTCATCATCACACTAGTGCGCTGGAGCCGCCATCCGCCAGAGCCAATCAACGCCAATCCACAGCCTCCATGAAGAATCTAAAACCCGAAACCAGAGAAGATATCACCGATAAACCATAATCACCCTCGCAGACATCATTACTCCATCGTTGCCTCATGAGCTGACCCCATAAAACATCCTTCTGGAAAGCTGTTGGACACCTGAACACCACTTCCCAGAGTACTGAGGAACCACCACGCCAGACCGACCTGGAGAGGGGAGGTGGGACTCGAGGCCAGGGCAGAGTTGGGGAGCTTAAGCTTCCACAGAGATTCGACTCCACCAGCTTGAAGAACCCCAGCAAAACTCTAGCCATTTAAAAGCGCATCAAAGCATTAGCCATCCACACAGAAACATAAATTACAAATAAACACGCAAATAAAAGATGAAACCCACCATCAAAAAGAAAACCTGAAAAAGACGAAAAGAAAGGAAACAAGCCGACCAAGCTGAGGAGGAAAGGAGATGAAAGCAAAGCAACGCCAGCAAAGAAACAAGACCGAGACTACTACCAATCCCCCTCCAGCACCATCCCAAGATAACCTGAGACCCGTATCAAGCACAACCAAGATAGAGTCAAACTTGATGGGTTGGCTATCAAGGGCAGAGGAGAGTGAGAGAACCGGACACCACCACCGGTGCCGACCCAAGCCGTCCAAAGCACCGTCACACGGACCCAGATGGAGGTCCGATGCGCAAGAGTTAGATGACAAGAGGAGCGATGAGTGGTGAACAAAATCCGCACCAGCTGCAGCTTCAGTCAACGAGGGGGAAGAGAAGAAGATCCTCAGAAAGGAACAGGTGAGGAAAGGAGCACCGTCACAATGAGAGGAGAAACCCTAGAGGGAAGGGAAAAGCGACGAGAGCGCCGTGATTTGGGAGATTGAGGAGCCATCTCCCCCTCTATATAAGTATTCTCCTAAGACTTGAATATTAAGAATAGTTCATGAGAAATTGGAATATTCTTTGGGTTAGAACAATTATTTCTTGAATAACCAAGTTTTGAAGTTGTTCAAAAAAAAATACAGATGCTTTTGGAAGCATGGAATGAATCATTTAAGGTTTTAAATGAACTATATGCTAATTGACCTAAGTAATTATAGTCTCATGTACTCAATATGATTAGGTATGTTAATAATATTCAATATGATTGAATATTCTTAGAGAGACTGGAGAATTCCTATAAGGATTATTCTGGATAAGAAATTAATCCTATTTTAATTAATGGAAATGTTTTGACAATAGTAATGAATTTAAAAAAAATTCTTGATATTTTCAAAATTTTGAGAATAAATGAACTAGGCAGACAATTTCTATGTTTTGGTATTATAAAGAAAATACAAGGATGTAAAAGTTTAAAACTAGAAGAGGAAATGTGGGAGAGTCCAATAATATTTCTTTAAGAAGCCAATCACTACTAAAAACAACATTTTAATAGCACTAGCCTTTATTAGTGTTTTTCTTTAGTGCTGATAAAAAGGAACCCTTTATTAGCGATTTATTTTTAGCACCAATAAAGAGAACCCTTTATCAATGCTTTATTTTTAGCACTGATAAATGGAATCATTTATCAGTGTTTTTTAGCACTAATAAAGGACCCAAATAAAATGAAATAATTAAACAAATAAAAATAAAAATAATTAAATTAAAAAAATTATTAATTAAATAATTATTGATAAAAATGAATAAATTTAATATATATATATATATATATTTTATAAATACTAATAAATAGTATATATTAAATATATTGATATTTAATATTAATAAAATGAAATAATTAAATAAATAAAAAATAAAAATAAGTAAATTAAGAAAAATAATAAATATTATATTAATTAAAATATTTTATACAAAATGATTAAATTTAATATACATATATATAGATTATAAATATTAATAAATAATATATATTAAATATAGATATATAAAATGAATAAATTGTAATAATTAAACAAAAATAAATAAAAAAGAATAAATTGTAATAATTAAACCAAAAGATTAAAAATGAATAAATTACAAAATTATTAAATAAATTATTAATGAAACAATTATTAATAGAAATGAATAAGTTTAATATATATATATATATATATTATAAATTGTAATAAATAATATATATTAAATATAAATATAGAAAATGAATAAAATGTAATAATTAATAACATATTAATGTCTAATTCATTTTTAATGGTTTTTATACATAATTATTCATTAATAAATTTAATGTAGAAATATATTCATATATATATATGAATGTATATAATATTTCCTAAATTATAATTTATATAATACAAAATATTTTTGTTTGAAATTAAATAAGTTATATATTTTCTGAAGAATGATTTATAATTAAAAATTAATATGAATTAAAAATACTGACTAATTGCATGGAGTAATGGACATAATTGAATATCGTTTGATTTTATAAATTTAACATATATCTAAAAATTTTTACATTGATTTCACATATTTATATGTAATTAATTCATTTTTATGTACAATGCACACACAAATATTTATGCAATTAATGAAATATTATATAGAAACACAAACAGCTAATATTTATGTAATTTATTCAAATTTTAGTATTCATTTTAGAATTTCATTATAACATGATGCATTTAATATATTATGTATTTAATCGGTAGTTTTTTGTTATTTATTTTTAATATTATTACAGTTAGATATTAAATCATTTTTAATATTTAATATTCTTACTTTTTATTTTTCTGGGAATTTAATAATTTTCTATTATATATATAAATACACATTATGTATTAATATTTTAAATATGTATTAATTATTCATTCAATATATATCAATAATTTGTTAATAATTTATATTTAATTAATAATACTTATCCATTTTTCAATAATTTTAAAGTGTACTCATTTTTAATTATCCAATTTCACACATTTTTAACATGCATGCATTTGAGATTATATATTCATTTATAATATTAAAAATATATCTACAAATATTTATAAATATTTATAAATAAATATATTCATAAATATCTATAAATATAGATTTATAAATGTATGCTTACTATATTTATAAATTTATAAATTTATAATTATAATTATAGAAATATTATTTATAAAAAATATTTATATAATTATAAAAAAATAATTATATACATTGAATTAATTATAAAATTACAACAAAATTATTTAAATAATGAATATAATTACAATATATATATTATATATAATTATATAATTATATATAATGATATAAATATATAAATATATAAATATATTTAATGATTTAAATATATAAATATAAAAGTATTAATTTTCAAAAAAGTATTTATATAATTATAAAAAAAATATTTAAATAATTATAAAATTATAATGAATATATTTACTATATTTATTATTATTATATATATAATTATATAAACATATATAAATATATAAATATAGTTATAGTTATAAAATTATAATAAATATATTTAATATATTTATATGTATGTTTATTTATTATATATATATATTATGTGCTTGGGGGTATAATTACTTCAAACACACATACACACCAGACATACTGGCAGGAAAGGTAGGCCATAGTCCCCCCCAAGCGATAGCCCACCCATCAAGCCTTATTTATTCATTACATGGACTGAAGGTCCAGTGGGAAATGAAACCCATTACATGACCCAAAAGCCCACAAACTGGCCCGAAAGCCCAATGCAACGTGCCTGCATCATACTTCCTGCCTCATGCCTGCGTCACTACCTCCTTGCGTCATCGTCTGCTACAGTATCTGTGGAAAATCGATCCTACCCGGGTTTGATCCCAGGTCAAATGTATAATTTCAGGGTGTCTTTACCACTTGGGTAATCCCCAAACTACATATATATAAATATATAAATATATATAATGATATAAATATATTCATAATTATGAATAAATAATTATAAATATATTTACATATATATTTATAAATGAATATTTACTATATTTATCAAATTATATATTTATAATTATAAATAAAAAATATAGTTTTTTAAGAAGTATTTATATAATTATAAATAAATAATTTTTTATTTAAAAACTTATAAAATTATAATAAATAAATATGTAACTATATAAATATATTTTAAAAAAATTATTTATAATTATAATTAAAATCCTTTGTCAATGCTAATGTTTTAGCGCTGATAAAGATTCATTTTATCAGCACTTATTAATTTAGTGCTGATCAAAGATATATTCATCAGCACTTTTTAAGAAGGTTGGATAAAATTATCCCCGATCTATTTGAAGAACCGTAACCAGTCATGATATCTAAAGCTTTCTATGAAAGTCACCTACTGTCGGCACTCCTCCTCGATGAATCCAAGCTCAAATCAAGGCTCAAATCAAGGCTCAAATCAAGGCTTGAACAAATCCTAGTCTTGAATCCAAGGCTTGAACAGATCAAGGATCAAATGAATCTAATCTTTTTTTATATCTCTATTTTCTCTCGAATGAATCAAAGCTTCAATTCTAGGTATGTTATTTCCTCCTCTTCCTCACTCATTGATTTCTTGTTTGGTGATATCTTTTTGTGTTTTTCTCTTCATTATCTCATAATATTCATTATCCATCACTAATTTCCCTTATAGAATAAATTTATAATTTTGATTTTCTATGATTTTGGGTTTTTATTGACCCTTTAATGGATTTTATTGCTTATAGCATATTAAGACTTCTACACAATGATTTCATCCATTTTGGTCGGTGTCTCCATTCACTTTACATTAAACATGGAACCATGAATTCTTGTATCTTTAAAATCTATGTATTTATTTAAATTAAATTATATTATAATTATCCATTATGGGGTTGTGGATTTATAAGTGTTTTTATTAAGTTTTCATTAACATCAAAGGATTTTTTCTTAATTTTAAATTTTTTGAACTTCATTCCATGAAAATATAGGACACAAAATGTTTGTTAAAATTCCACCAATGGTTTTTATTGAATAAGTCAAAATGGAGTTCCTTTAGTGGTTTCTTATGAATTATAATGAATTTCCATTATGTTTTGATCAAGTCTTTTTATATATTAGACCATGTTTGGCTTTTTTCCCATATGATTTTTTACATTAGCAATGAACATGGAATTAATTTTTTTACTTTCATTATTATAAATGTTTTTGATGGGTTCCAAATGGAATTTTTGATTTATTTTATCATATTTTCAAAGTAATTTTTCTATGTTTAATATGTCTTCATAATTAGATTAATATTTTGCTTTATATACACCCTTGAAGTTAATCCCCTTGTTTATTCGTAAGTGAAAAGTTGTTTTTTATTATAATATGGATTGATCATGAGTCATTGATATCATTATATTGTTTTTGTTATGATGAAGAGGGTTTTCCATTAAAGGTTGTTCGAAGGTGTGAGTGAGTTTATGTTTTTTGAACTATTTAAATAATTATTTTTATTGTATTGAGGTGTGTTATATTGTATTGTCCGCCTCCAATTACATGTCATGAGAAAACTTGAGTAGCTTGGTGAAAGATATAGGGATTAGTATTGCACTAGTTTATGATCACATTTTGGCTACCACTAGTAACCAATGTGCCATGCAGTGCCTATGCAATATCTAAATCGGGATGGCATGCTATAGCATGCGCTATGTTTCTCCATGGCATAGTGTGGCATTGTGTGTGCCATTGTGCCATCTTAATTGTTTTATTTTTTTTTGTATTTTTTCACCTATTTTAACCATACAACCCAAACTTTATTAAAATACTATATTAAAATAATTTTTTTGAACGGAAATCGACATCACTTCTCCCCCTATTTAGTGTGACACATCAATCAGGTTCCATAACTAGAAACAACCAGCAACCCTACCACTATCTTGAAACCCCCCTCACAATTTAATTATGATTATTTTTTATTTGAATGACTTATGTTTATTTATTGATTTCATTTTAGTTACATTTTGTTATTTTCTATTTTTCCTTCTTAGTTCCGTTTCATTAAAAACAAATCCAAAAGGGAATTTTAAATGTTTTTTTAAATAAATAAGTATTGGGCCAATGAAATTAATTTTCAAGTGATTATTTTCATTTAAAAAGGAAAAATAAATTGTTTCATAAATGTTTCTAAATGATTGTTTAAAATATTATTCATTTTTAAAGATTGAAGTTTGGAAAATATCATGAAGAGATTTTTTTAAAATACTAAAAACATATTTTCCATATGTATTTCAAAATATATTTCTTGGTAATTAATAAATTAATATGTAACGATTTAAAAACTTTTAAGGAGACAACTATCATCCTCATAGGATTCATCTCCCAAATATTTATTTTTAAATTTTTTTACTTAAGACAAATCCCCCATATCTTCCATGTTTCTTAAACTAATTTGATTAGTAGTCATAAAAAATGATCACTAGTACTCGGTATGGGATAACTACTACTCGGAGTAGTTCAAGAAACAATGGTGTATGTACAGATGAATAACAAGTAACAAAATATAATAATAAATGTTTAGGAGATGAAGCTTATGAGGATGACAATTTTCTATAACTTTTACCTTTGGATGAATTCAAAGTATAAAAACTACCATAGTAGAGTAATTATTTTCTTAAATCAAATTACCCATTTCCTTTAAAGCATACAGAAATTATTTGAAACAATCAAATGTTGGGTTACTCTTATCATAATTGTCTACAACTTTCACATTTGATAGTTAATATCTTATGTGTATTTATTTATTTATTATAAAAAATGAATATTTTATAAACCTAATAGGATAGATATGAATTGAAAATTGATTAATTCTAATTGTTTGACAAAAGAGTATAAATATGGAGTTAAAGAGTTCATCAAGTTTGCAATAGAGCATGCATATTACCCCTTTTAAATCATTTTTTGTGTGTTTAGGTTGTTGTTATTCAAGAAATATTAGTCTGGAAGAGTTGGAAAAACATTTAATTTTTCATAGAATAGATCAAATCAATAAATTTTTGACTAAACACAATGGAAAAATGAATATACACACCGATTAGGACGATACTATGGTTTATGGATCATTTGATATGAATACTACTGTAAATGATGATAGATATTACATGAATGAAATGAAAATAAAAATTGAAGATGACCTTTTCATTATCCATAGTTTTTTTAGAAGTTAAATAGCAGTGTTAAGAGACCATTGTATACCATTTTTTCTAATTATACAACATTTTCAATTGTATTAGAGTTATATAATTTTACGGATAGTAGTGGATGGATCGACACAAGCTTTACAGAACTACTTTCTCTCCTAAATGATATTCTACTGGAAGAAAATGAACTTCCATGTCGAGCATATAATGCTAAATTAATTCTACATTCAATGTGAATGATCTGTAAAAAAATACATTCCTGTTTAAATGATTTCATATTGTTTCCCAAGGACCACGAATCACTTATAAAATGACCTAAGTGTGGTGTAGATAGATACAAGAAAATGAATCAAGTACTTTGAAAGATGTATGATAATTTCCTACCATTACATGTTTTATAAGACAATATTGAAGTTAGGAAATCGAAAGAAAATTTACATGGTATACAGATACCATAATTAAATATAGGGACCTATGTCATCTATCAGATTCTCCTCAGTGAAATAAAATTGATTATGAGTATCCTAAATTTGGAATTGAGTTGAGAAACTTTAATCTTTCATTATTCATAAATGGAATAAATCCATTTGGTGTAAATAGTAGTACTCATAGTACATATCCCATCATGTTGGTAAATTATAAATTTATGCCATGGTTAGGCATGAAGTGCAGATACATTATGTTGTCTCTACTTATATCTATACAAATGAAACCCGATAATGATATTGATGTCCATTTTGATCCATTGATCGGATATCTAAAATTGATGTGGGATATAGGCATTATAATGTATGATTCTCATACAAGTGAATAATTCATATTGAAGTCCATGTTTTATGGGATAATAAATGAATTTCTTTCTTTTGTAAAATTTGTTAGGCTATAGTATTAATGGAAGGTTGGGGTGCCCCATTTCTGAATAATGCACACACTTAGTTCGGTTGAAACATTCCTTCAAGACTATGTTTTTAGGACACTATAAATTTTTACCTAAATGACATAAATACCAATCCTCAATGATAATATTAAATTGGAATACCGAACAAGTTACAACACCGGATCCACTAATGGGTGATCAATTTTTTGGTAAAGTAAAAGATATTGAAACTTTTTTTTATAAACCATTTTCAAAAAACATTAAAAATCATGTTGGAATAAGTGATCAATGTTATTTGAATTACCATATTAGAATTTTTTATATTTCAGACATTTTCTTGATGTCTTGCATGTATAAAAAATGTATTTAATATTTTTATCGGCATGTTACTAAATGATCCTACAAAATCAAAAGATTGAATCAAGATTAGGTTTGACGTGATTGACTTGGGGATAAGGGAAGAGTTGGCAACGATGAATGGTAATGGGTGGACTTTTCTTCCTCAAGCAGCTTACACTCTATCCATATAAAAAAATTTCAAATTTTAATTTTCCTTGATGGTGTAAATGTTCCTGAGGGGTATTCATAAAAAAAACAAGAATATCATGTCAATGAATAATTTGAAGTTACAGGGTATAAAATCATAAAAATGGCATGTTTTGATGCAAGATTTTATGCATGTTTCCTATCACTGCATTCTTCAAAAAAATGAATGATATACATTAACCAGACTATGCTTATTTTTCCAAGTCATGTGCAGTAAAGTTATAGACCCAGAGAATTTTCCAATTATGAATAAGGCAGTTTCAATCTTATTAAGTGAATCAGAGATATTATTTCCACCACCATTATTTGATATAATGGTCCACCTGATCGTTCACTTTGTTATATCAGTTCAACTATGTGGTGTTATCCATTACAGATGGATGTACCCCATTGAATGATATATGAATATTTTTAAAGGGTATGTCAAGAATTGAAGTCATCCCAAAGGTTGTAATACATAATGATATATTGTTGAAGAAACTGTTGAATTATGTACTGATTACCTATGACATATTGAAAACATCAGTCTCCCAAATTCTCATCACAACGGATGCCTTGTGGGAAAAGGGATTTCTAGAAGAGATGTTGTTACAATTACCATCACAGAGTAGGAAAGAGAGCACTGTTACATGTTACATAATAGTGAATATGTTTATCCATACATTGAAGCCTAGAAATCAAGTCTTAGAGATTTTAATCCATAAAGTGATTAAGTATGGATATCAAATACACATAATAAATAGTTTACATGATGGTTCTAAGATCATATTTATAAGAAGTTATCTAAAAATTCAAATTCAAAATTTGAACAACTTCGATGGCTAGACAGGGGAAAAAATGAAATTATTATATCTTACACTGGGTTTTTAATCAATGGTTATATTTTCTATACAAATGAATACTATGGCTATTGTACGATGGAAAATATTGCAGTTATGGTTATGGTGGAAGCGATGCAAATATATGGTTCCAAAGATAAAAATCCAATTTTTGCGAATATGTTATATTTTTGAATTAACAAATTGATATAAAATATGGATTATAAAACATTTCAAGTTTTGATTTTCCATTTCAAATGGGTTTAAAACAAGAGTGCTATGAAAGTTGATGAAATAGTATTTATGAAGGTGAATTTCAGTGTGGAAGGAGAAAAAGGCAAGTCGTTCATAATGGCATCACAATTTTTGAAAGTATTTTATTTCTCAGATCCAACAAACAATAATTAGTCAGTTTTCCTACTAGAAACTAAAAAAACTATCGGGTCAGATTAGAATTCAATCAAGGATGACCCTTTTATTGGAAGATCACAATCAAATCATGTTGGTCCCAATGTAGAAAATTTATTGTACATTATTGGGTCCAAAAAGAGGGTATTTGGATTTTTGATAGAGGAAATAGATTCCTTGAACATTTAAAAAAATGAAGAGAATTCAATGAGATGGTTAAAGTGTTTTTAGTATACTATGATTTCCCTCATAATATTATATGTTCTTTAATGTATTAACATAATCTAAATTAAATGTTTGACTACTCATGCAGACAAACAATATCATATACACATGATGATATTACCAATCACAAGGAAGAAAAAACTATTGATGTTGAAACTGCATAATTTTTAGGGTGTCAACAACATGTTGATGAAAAAAAGAAGAACAATGTAGTATCACAATGTTTCAAAACATTATCAAGGAAAAAAGTAAGGGTGTAAAATCTGAGGATGGATGTAATCAACACAACCAACCTACTGACACAAACAAGTTAATGGTCATTAGTTATGTTGGGGTCACAATGAGGATGAATGTGATGATTGATATAGATTTTTGGTGCCACATGCAGCCTATAATAAAGTAAACCCTTTTGGAATATATAAAGGTAATGTTATGATATAATTTCTCTATTTTATCAAAAAATTATATAACAAAACATTGATTAAATTCTCATTATTCCATGATGAGTTTATTTATTTTAGAATACTTCCATAGAAATATGTCTAAATGGCCGCTAGAAATGCCGATAAAGGATTCCAAACTCTTCTTACAAAGTTACATCTTAGGGATGTTGAGGGGAAAGTAAAGCCCCACCCACTAGTTAGTTATGAACACATTATAAACTAGAAAACATGGAATTATTTCATCATTCATCATGATGAAAAATCATTTTTGGTTCATTTTAGTCGATAATATGTTATTTGAATTTATTTATTTCATCCAATTGTATTAAAAATTGTTAGTTAATGAAATAGAAAAAGAGTTCTGAAAATAAATAACATGCATCAAAACCAATGTACCCCTATAAAAAAGAAATGATTGGGTATGATTTTCTATAGAACAAATTGGTATGTATTTTAAATAAAAAATAAAAGTTTTATGATATATGAAACAACATATGTTCCTTTGTTTCGATAGATATTGATGATTCAAAACATGAACCCACTTCTATCCCATGTCATGTGTTGTGGAAGGAGGCTGGCATAAATAAGGAGGGAAAACTAGTTGATGAAAATAAAATAAAAAATATTTGACACATGTGTAAGTATGATATAATAGTAATTTGTTATTATTTATAGAAATATTACATAAAAATATCTATTTATGTTCATGTGACTTTTATATGGTTTGGACACAAGAATAAGTAGTTACCATAGCGGAAGAAAAACCACATTCAATAGATTTAAAGTGTTAGGGAAAATATGTTCAGGTTAGAGGATTGGGTTTTAAAGTGTCTCCTCGAACATATTTCATGAAGAAAAAACCACAAGAATATTCATATAAGAAGATTAAATAATTGTTTAGATGGTATATCTGAGTATGATATACTCTATAATACCAAATTTAGGATCGAATATGTAAAATGAGATACAAATACAAGAGGGGGGGTGAATTGTATGCTTTTAAAAATTCATTTGGAACATTTAAAGATAGTTATGTTTAACAAGGTTAAATAAAGTAATTCACAAAACCTCTAAGTTCTAATAACTTGATTGATTCTGGAAAAGTGACTTTGGAAATGAAACTTAACAAAAGTTTACAACAAATAAGATTCTACCTTAAAGTGTATAGAATCTAACTAAACAAGAGTACAAGTTTAAGAAAGTATAAGAAATTTATACTTTCCTTAACAATAAAAATGCACAACAGAAAACATAGTAGTAACACTATAACTAACAAGTAGAAACTCTTTTAACCCAAAGAGAAGGGTATCCAACAACCCTGGATAAGAGGTCCCTTGATTTATACTTTCAAGAAAGTCTGTCTTAACCAAACCCAGGTAAGCCCTCAATCCGAAGATTGATATTTGTCTTTCTATCCCCGCAAGCCCTCAATTTGTAAGGAAATCAACACCTCTGACTTCACAACCCAAATTCTCTGATTTTAAGGAAATTGAACCTCTGCACTAAGCAAGTCTTCACGAAGAAAATTTTGAACAAGCCGTTCAAACTTTCTGCACGAAGCCTGAGAGTTTATAAGACCCTCTATCATTAGAAATCACTTCAACAGCATGTAAGCATAGTTGTCAATGTTGTTCTCAAAGGTGTAAGATATTTTCAAATGAGCTCCTATTTATAGGCGTGGCTCCAACATTCAGCCCCTTCCTCCAATAGTCATATTTATCCTTGAATTACAAAGGGACCTGTACACATGTCACTCAACCAACGGTTAGTGAGTAACTGAAAGCAAGAAATCGTTTCATAACCAAACAGATGTAAGTATAACCAAAAACTGATATTTGGAATGAAGGTAAATGAGTGTTCAGAGTATAAGTAAAAACTGAATTCGGAGTCTATAGTACAAGGATATTCAGATTTTGTTTTGTCGGAATTTGTAACCTGAATTCTATAGAATTACAGAGTCTAAATTTCAAAGAAATTGGGAGTCTGGATTCACAGGAATTCGGAACCTGAACTTACAATGTTCGGAGTCAGAGTTCACGAGAATTCAGAGTCAGAACTCATAAAAGTTTGGAATCTGTATTCAGAGAACTCTGAATCAGAACATGGAAAAGTTCATAAGTTGAATTCGTAATCGGAATTCGGAGTCAGAACATAGAAGAGTTCGTATCTGGAATTTGTAATCAGGGTTCTTAGTCAAACTTTACATAAGTTCGTAATCAGAATTCAGAGTGGAAATTCATGAATGTTCGTAACCAGAATTCAGAGTTGAACTACATGAGAGTTTGTATCCAGAATTTGGAGTTGAACTACATGAGAGTTCGTATCCAGAATTCGGAGTTGGACTATAAGAGAGTTCGTATTCAAAATTTAGAGTTTTAAACAGAATGCCTCATATCTAAGTATTATATGATTCCGAGGTTTTTGGTTTCAATCCAAATTTTACACTTAGAAAAATTATGACATGGACAATAAAAATAAGGTAAGGTATATTTCCTTGGGGAAGGAAATTTTACTTAGAGAAGTAAAATAGGGGTAAAAATAGATTTTCCTTGAGATAAGGTGTTTGTGATTTTCAAAAAAAAAGAGGAATGGTAAAGTCATAAGGAAAGCCTTAATGACATAACAATCACCCCCTTTAATTAAGGAATGGAAAAGTCATAAGGAAAACATTATTGTCTCAATAATATCCCCCTTTTTGTAATATACCAACATCCTTATGAAAAATAATACAAGGACTTAGCAAAATATTTTCTAAACATTGCAAATAAAACTTATCTCCCTTTTCATATGAACAATGGTGAATACGACTAACTCTACCTTAGGCTTTGAAACACTAAAGACTGTATTCTAGATTTCCGGAATGAGAATTTTCATTTGAATGTGTAAATCTTTATAATGAGAACTCTGCCTTAGATAAACTCCCCCTTACTTAAGGATAGTTCTTATTTGCTTATAAATCTTTTTCCTTCTCCCCTTAAGAATTATTTTTTCCTTCTCCCCATATGTGATTTTCAAAAAGAGTTTGAGGGAATGGGGAAAAATATGGTACCAGAAATATTATTATAGACAGGAAATCAAAAACAAGAAACCACCATTTCATTGTGATTTGAAGAATTAGTACAGGTAAAAAACTAATACAACAAAATATCGGATTTGGGTCTATTTTGTTTCTTTTTCCTTGGGCAATAGCTTCTTCATGATTGTCTTAAACTTCTTCAGCTCATTGTGATCGTCCTCAGCTTTCTTTTATAAGGATGTGATCCTGTCCTCTTGAGACTTCAGGGAATCTGCCTAAGCTTTGAGCAAGTCATCTTGCTTCACAATATTTTTTTCCAACCCAATCAGGAGATCCTTCTCTGTTTTCCAGCTTTGAACAAAATAACTCAGCTTCCCATTCAAGTCTTTCACCTCTTGAACCTGAGTATTTCGATCTAGAGTTAGCTTTCACTGATAGGTTTTTGTATGATCCTTGATCTTAGTACCTTCGGTATCAAAATCTTCTTTTACATATTCTTGAAATTGATCAAGATCACTCAAATATTCATTGATTTTCTTCGACCAAAGACTCATTTTCCTGTAATATTTTATGTGGGATTCATAATTGGTCATGAAATATTTGTGTTCTACCTCAATCTTAACACACCTATCCATCACCATGGATATAGAATCTGACTTCTGATTCATATTGTGCTGAAGAATCTGGCATCTAGACTCAATTGCTGGAAATATTGGAATGGTATCCACCAGCTTCTTCAGGGACTGAACCACAAAATCATGCCCCAAGGAAGATGACTCTGAATCAGACAATTTACTGGGAGATGGTTATTCCTCTAACTCTACCAACTTCCTCTTTGAGGTTCCTCCAGCTTCTTACTTTCTAAGAATATCTTTTTTTGGGGTATCAACAACCACTTTTTTCCCTTTGTTGATTTTCGGAATAACCTCTTCATCAGGAGACTCATGCTCACTTCCGGATAATTAAACAATTTTATCTTCATCAAATTTTTCCTTCTCAACTCTAGCTTCAATATCCTCAGGAAGAATAAAGTCATGATTTTGACTATCTTACCCAGATGGCTTGTTGACTTCTTATTCAGCCTTCTCATCATCTCTAGGTGTAATGAGTTTAGAAGATACGACTTGAGAAGTCCGGAGTGAAAATTTCTCGGAAGCACTTTCCTTATCCTAAAAGTATTCTACTTGATTTAATAAGTCGGCTGTCTTTTTAGAGCTTTGAGTTTGTTGGACTTCCTCCATGGCTTCTTGAATTTCCTCCACTACTTCCTTCTCAACTTATTTATCTTTGTCTTTTTGCGGAGTCTTCTTACCCGGAGTCTCAATCAATTTTTCTACAAGAAAAGATTTCGGCACCAGAATATTCTCGGAAGAAATTTCAGTATCACTCAGAAGGGACTGACAAATTTCAGCCTTTGACATCTTCTTATTGAGCTTTTTCTCTTTATCCTGCTTTTCTAGCTCATCAGTTGCTTTCTCCTTCAAGGCCTTAGCCTCAGCAGGATCTAAACCGAACTGTGGCTCCCCTGCTTTTCTACTCTTCTTATCCTCCCTCCACTTTGCTACCACCTCATCTGGGTAGGATTTTTTGTTTCTTAGGTTTAGGAGGTGCGGATTGAACTTCTTTAGACTTAGAGGTTTTGTCTTCTGCTTCTACTCCCTTCAGCTTTCTTTTCTTCCCACCTTTCTTTGAATGTTCGGCTTCATCAACAATCTTCAGAACAACCTCTGCCTCAACCTCAAGTAAATCATAAAACTCATATGACTCCTTTGAAAACCCTACTTGCATCCTCTTCAGAGTGACATAATTTATCAGCATCACCTTGAAATTCCTCGTCTTGGAGCTGCAGGGAATCTTGAAGGATTCTAGAAACCGAACTATTAGCTTGGAAAGTAAGACCGGATACATGATAATCTAAGCTCTAGGGTTCCCATTCCTGATGTTCTGAATCGTAATGAGAATGTGTCTCATGAGATTGACCTTCGTTAGATTTACTAAAAATTACAAAATATACATGTCACTTTTCTTAAGGGTGTCCTTATCACCTTTCTCAGTACGATGAGACCTTGCACCCATAACTGTAGAATATTGTTGTTGGTAGACAGATGGGAAATTTTTTCCATCATGACATCTTTGAGTCCAAGGCATTCCATAGCCTTCACCTTAATGAAGCTTCCTTGAACCTCTAATAACTTGTGAGAGAAAAATTAAGTTTCTCCTTCATATGAGAGCCCCACCAAGCTCACAGCCTTGGTGTAAGAGAGTTTATATGTCTTGCTATAACTCTTGAACGATAATTTTTCTATACCCTCTTCCTTAAAGAAGCAAACTGATTCATAGAATTCGATGAGAATATCCATATAGACTAAATCTTGAGCTACTATTTTAGAAATAGCTACACTTTCCCACCCATTGAGCTTTATGTTCTTGGAAATAATGGAGTCATTCTTGTTGAAGAAATTTGGGTGTACCAACCTATCCCTATATATTTTCCACTCCAGAATCGGCTTAACTGTAGACATATCCTGAGAAAGATCTTCTACAGACATTCGTACTGGAGCACTTCTGAAGAATTCAGAACTGGATTTTGTAGAGAGGTAGAGCTTCGAGACGCAAAATCTTGATAACCGATGTGGGATAACCATCGGGGGTCCCCTTTATATAGGCGATGAAGTGATGGTTGAACTTCCCATTTGAATCCAATGGATGAGAATTCTTCAAATCTAATCTAACATTTGAAATAAAATCCACAAGGAAAAATTTGGTCAGATCCGATATTTTGAGGTTTTAAAAGGAAAACATTTAGATTTAAGGAAACTTCAATCCGAGAAATTTTAAAACCAAAAGACACTAACAGCAAGTAAAATTTAATTAAGAAAATACTCAAGAAAGAATCATACCTTTCAGATTTCTAGGAAGATTATTTGTACTGAGGAATATTCTTCTTGAAAAATTTTGGATTCTAAAAAAACTTGAATACGAAAAAAAAAACTTCACTACGAAAATTTCAAATCCGAAAATTTCCATTACAAAAATTTCAGGTATGAAGATTTTCATTACGAAAATTTTAGGTTTGAAGATTTTTCATTAAGAAAATGTCAGGTCTGAAGATTTTCATTACGAAAACTTCAGGTCTGAAGATTTTCATTATGAAAAATTCATGTCTGAAGATTTCCATTATGAAAAAATATGAAAACTTTAATATAAATCTTTTTGAAAACTTCATTACAAAAAATTTTCATTACGAAAATTTTTGAAAAACCAACTACGATTTTTTTTTGAAAAAACTTTAATAACAAATGTACTCCCCCTATGAAAAGGAGTTTGTTATTATAAGGATATTGTTTCAACAGAAAGTTAATGGAGGAAGATTACCTTATGGTTATCATTCCTAACATCTGTTTAATGTATTCAAATCTATCAGAGGGTAATGATTTTGTGAAAATATCAGCAAGTTGATATTGCGTTTAGATAAATTAAAGAATGATATATCTTTTTCGTCTTGATAATCTTTTAAAAATAGATTTTTTTACCAGCATATACTGGGAACATCCACAATCCATGTACCACGTATTGCTATTGGTACCTTCTATATTTTCCTGAAAATAAGAGAGTTAGACTTTCAGAATCCAAAATTTCTTGGATCCGGAATTGTTAGACAAAAAAAATTTGTGTATCCACATTTTTTTATAAAGATAAGCTGTATAAAACCCAAGAGATTGAAATTTATTCAAGTAGAAATTTTTCTTCCAATGCCCACCACTTTGACATTTTGTACAAAAAGGGGTTCTAGAAAGAAGAAAATAGTTTTTTTTGAAAACTGATTTTTAGTGAGTATAACCTACTCTAGTAGTGTTTCCATGAGGTTTAATTTGAGAGTACATCTTGTCAAAATTTTCCTTCCCTGAGGTAAAATTCACAAAAATATTATTAAGAGAAAATATTTCAGATTTTAGTCTGATGACTAAATTCCTATCCTTAGGAATCATTTCCTTATAGTTAGATTTTTCCTCAAAAACATTTCTCTCTAAAATTTAATTCTTAAGGTATTTATAAAGTTCTTCATTGGAAGAATTTTATTTCTCAAGGTCTTTAGAAAGTTTTTCTAAAAGCTCATCTTTATCTCCAAGATCTCTAGAAAGATCTAAAATATCTTTTGTAAGAATTTCTTCTCTATTATTTTCCTTGTCCAGTTTCATAGAAATTTTACAATTTTTTGCTTCAAGTAACTTGGAAAATATAGAAACTTCTTTATATGAAGGTTATTCATTTTCTGAGGATGAAGTGTCTTCATTAGAAGTACTATTTTCCGAATAGTAATTCTTATCAAGAGATAAATTTGTTAAAGACTTGGCAGAGTGTACCTTAGACAAAAGACATGTATTTCGGAAAGATGTAGTAGCAATAAATCCCATATTATTTTGTACTGATGAATCATATTCAGAAGATTCACTTTCTGAAGAGTCTACACATCTAGCACTCCAAGTATCATTATGTTTAAGAATTTTATTGTGCTTTGATTGATAGAATTTCTCCTAGTTCCTTTCTGAATTCCTTTTCTTCTTTTCCTTCTTTTTCAACAAAGGAAAATCAAGTCTGATATGAACTGTTCTTCTACATTCACAACAAGTAACTTATCCATATTTATTATCTCTATAGTCTTTCTTCTTGTACTTATTCTGATGATTCTTTTTATCTAAATTCGTTTTCATTCTCCGAGTAAGATTAGCTAACTCATTCTCAGACTATTCTGAATCACTAGATTTTGACTGAGTAATGACTTTCCTTTTATTTGATCTAGTTACCCTTTCTGTGGTCTTGGCTTTCAAATGTTTAGAAGTAGTTGTAAAAGAAACTACTCCATTCCCATTCTTCTTCTTAACATTTTCAGCATCTCTCTTCATTCTGGTTTCATACTGAAGAAGAGTTCCAAACAACTCATCTAAAAAAATCTGAGTGACTTTACTGTTTTCATCAATAGCTTTCCTCTTGGACTCCCATTCATTTGGCATGATATCTATGATCTTATAAACAAGTGCCTCATCATCAAAAAAAATTTCTCCCATAGATTGTAATCTATTCACGATAGTCATAAACCTTTGTTGCACCTTATATATGGGTTCTCCATAATGAAATTTAAATCCATGGTATTCAGCTCTAAGCATAGCTCTTCTTGTTTTAATGACTTTGGAAGTTCCAAAGTGATTGACTTTAAGTTTCTTCTATATAGAATTTTCTTCTTCACAAGATGAAATTTGGGTATATATATTTCTAGTCATAGAACAAGGAAAATTATTGCATACCTTATAATTCAGTTGATATTCATGATTTTATTGATTAGTAAAAGTACTAGCTTCCTTTTCAGGAATTTTATATCCTTCAGTAATCATAAAAAAGTTATATACACCAGTATTGATAATGAAATTATTCATACAATCTCTTTAATATTCATAGTCATTTCCTTCAAATATAGGCGGTCTTGTTGAATTGAGATTATCTATGAAACCAACATTGATTCCTGTTATCCCTAAGAAAAATCATTCCACACAAAACTTGTTAATAGAATAAGTTTGTAAACAAGGAAAATAGTCCTAAGAAAGTATAATGAAGAACCAGAGTATCTCTAAGTAAAAAATTGAATCATAACTATACGAGTCCGAAAAACAGATTCTGGACAAAAATGAATCCGAAAAATATGATTCTGAGAAAATCAATTCCGATAATTCTTATCTGAATCTAATCATGAGATTAATTTAGAGGTAACTAAATCCTATGATACCAATTGTTTAGATGGTATTTCTGAGTATGATATACTCTATAATACCAAATGTAGGATCAAATATATAAAATGAGATACAAATACAAGAGGGGGTGTGAATTGTATTCTTTTAAAAATTCTATTGGATCTTTTAAAGATAGTTATGTTCAACAAGGTTAAACAAAGTAATTCACAAAACCTCTAAGTTCTAATAACTTGCTTGATCCCAAAAAAGTGATTCTAGAAATGAAACATAACAAAAGTTTACAACAAATAATATTCTACCTTAAAGCATACAGAATCTAACTAAATTAGAGTACAAGTTTAAGAAAGTATAATAAAGTTATACTTTTCATAACAATACAAATGCACAGTGGAAAACAAAGTAGTAACACTAAAAGTAACAAGTAGAAACTCTTTCAACCCAAAGAGAATGGTATCCAATAACCCTGTATAAGAGGTCCCTTGACTTATACTTTCAATAAAGTTTGTCTTACCCAAATCCAGGTAATCCCTCAATCCGAAGATTGGTATCTGTCTTGATATCCCCACAAGCTCTTGATTTTTAAGAAAATTGGAACCTCTAACTTCACAACCTGAAGTATCCGATTTTAAGGAAATCAAACCTCTTCACTAAGAAAGTTTGCACGAAGCAAAGTTTGAACAAGCCGTTCAAACTTTTTGCACGAATCCTGAGAGTTTATAAGAGCATATCTCTCTAGAAATCACTTCAACAACATGTAATAACTTTTTTCAAAGTTGTTATCAATGTTTTAAGATCTTTTAAAAGGAGCTCCTATTTATAGGCGTGGCTCCAATGGTCAGCTCCCTCCTCCAATGGTCATATTTTTCCTTGAATTCTGGAGGGACCAGTACACGTGTCACTCAACCAACGGTTAGTGAGTAACTGAAAGCACGACATCATTTTATAACTAAACAGGTGTAAGTATTACCAAAAACTGATATTTGGAATGAAAGTAAATTAATGTTTGGTAATCCATTAGGAAATCAAGTGTGGGGGAGAGTTTCACTTGTTCATTTGGATAAAAGTGTTCCAAAACCACTATTCATTGTATTCTCGATTGCCCCTATCATGATTAAAAAATATTTATAAAAATGAAAAACAAGTACTAGATTCATTTGTTACACATTATTGATGGTTTATGAACCCATGTTGGTAAGGGAATATCATGGTGATGATAACCTTTGAGAGATCTTAATTGGGGATTCATTTTCATTGATCTCTATTTCTTAATATCATGCATTATTGTTTAAGAATTCAGCCTCCTTTTTGAAGCCATTGAGATTATTTTTCACATCATTACCTACCAACCCTCACCCTTAGAAACATTTTAACCTTATTGAAAGCCCTCATGATTTTTGTGATTTGACTTCTGAAGTGGATAATGAGAACACTTTATAGATTTCTGATAGAGTTCTTATACATAATATTGATCACAACTCTGATAAAATAATATTGAGTGATGATTGTGGTATCTTTTGGTGAGGTAAATAATAAAGTGGCATGTTTATTTATAAAAGGTTAAACAATGTGGATGAAAGTGGATGAAAATATTTAATTGAATTAAATAGGAGGCGTGATTATAATATCTTTGGAACTGAAATATATTTTTTGCCTTTTAAAATATTATGTTATGGATATAGTATTTATAAGTATAATTAGTTTAATGATTCCCTTTTTAGAGTATGGATTTTATTGATTTGATGTTGAGATTTTTCTTGAGGGAATGAAAATGAATAATTGTGGGGAAGTTTGATGTGCCCGATTTGTGTATACGTTTTCATATATTTTATCGACTATCAAAAAGAATTTCCATACACACACACACACACACACACACACAGATATATATATATATATATATATATGTTGTTTTGAAGATAAAATGATTTAATTCGGTGATCATGATGATTTCTAGAAGTTTTACGGCCAAAGTCACTAATTGGGAATGATTAAAATAAAAAATTTCAAATACATGATGTGTAATTATCATATACACACTATGTATCTTTCCTAGAAACAGATCAAATAGACCAAGTACACGCCCATGTTGCCAGCTAGATGTTCCACACTGGGTAATTCACTTTACCCACCTTGTACTCCCCTTCCAAAAGTGGTTGGTGGATGAAATTGACAATACATGCCATGTTAGACGGTTCTACACACCGTGTACTCCCACCAATCGACTTCTGATACCATCAAATTCAAGGGATGAATGGTAGATCACCTACCGGCGAAGAAAGAAGAGGCAAGTCAATTTGACTAGGTCACATGTCATGTACTTTATAGTACACACCGTAAAGTTTTGAGTACTATAAATAATAGATCATAACTACTTAATTTGGACATTGAAGGGGGGGACAATGAAGGACACCAAATGGGAGAAGAAATGAGAGTGAAGAATAAAGAGAAAGAGAATAAGGAAAGAGAATATAGGAGGTGATGCCACTCTACCTACCCTATTATCTTCAAATCGAAGCTGCTGCAATGTTTATTTCAGGTTTTAAGAGTATTTTAGTTACTAGTTATTCCATGTGTAGATAAATTCTCCATGTGTTGGGGCTATGGATGATTATGGTTCATTTTTAATCAACTATTTTTATTGTATTTTTTTATTCATGTTTCTATCATAATCCATCGAAATATCTTGTTAAATATCACTGGAGACCCATTATCAGACCAAGAAAAAAATTCCAGGGATCTTCGAAAGGATTGTGAAAAAGTACACCCATGATCATTGGGTGTACTTATCATCTTAAAATGTCCTACAATTAAAAAAATTAATATGAATCAAATTATAGACCAAGGATTTGGTTTCTATTGATTCAAACGAAACTCATCATACCAAGGGGGTTCGCTATATTCGAAACCCAGAGATGTGTGCTATTATAAACAATAAAACATAATAAAAAAATTAATTTATCAATGACCTTAAAAATCCACAGCTCCAATGAATTTTCCCAATTATCATCAGAATCAATTTTATGTTTTTATTTATATTTAAAGAAAATCAAAAATAAATATAAGAATCATTTACTTTATCTTTAAATAATCAAATATTGACTCTAAATTCAGTTAATATTCACATAATTAAGTACAAACTATAGAAAAAGAATGTAGTGACCCTATCTATCTATGGATTGACCCCATACTGGAACTATACAAATAATATGTTTGGGTATTTTAATTTGGGATGCCAAATGTAACACTTTTTCTGAAACGGTACTAGGATGCTAGTCTTCAGATGGTTTATGATCATTTTCATAAATTTTCAAACATCATATTCAAAATCAGTTCCATTATCTTGCTTCATACACTGTACAAGCATTGATCAGAATAATTAAGTTGTTTTGAAATATGGTTTGATAGTTAAATATTTCTATATATACCTTAATTTGTTCCCATTTGAAGTAATCCATGGGTTTTTTATATTCAGTCACCAAATTTATGCCATGATTTAGTCTATATTTTGTGACCTCCCACTCATAACAAAATTCTTGTTAAAATAAAAACTGAAACTTCTAATTCAAATTTTATCTATAAAATGTTGATTGTAGTGTATTAAAATTTCACAAAACACATCATGTGTGGTCAGTTTGTTAGATATCCATGCATTGGATCCAAAAAATAAATATTCGGGGTGTCCAGATTGACTGTGATCAGCATCAAATGATGCATAAAAAAATAAATAAGTAATTAAAAAAATTATGTGATTAGATTGTATAATTTTACCTCTACATTATAGGCATCAAAAAGTGTATGCCTTATGTTATTTTTTTCTCAAATGAACTATATAGTTCATCTTATTTCTTCCCAATTTCTTCAATATGCAGATTTTTTTTAATATAAATGATACAGGGATTAATGAATCCAAAGCGTGCTTCACACAGTTTTCCCTTTATATAGAAATAATACAAACACATATAGAAAATATGAATAGTTATTAATTTTAATGAATATATTATCTCACTATTTGAACATGCGTATTATGAAAATGCACCTTATGTATGTATTCACAACTAAGGATCCCATCCATTCATACTTGAGAATCTCATTTATACTCTCAATACTAATAACATCTGTCATAGAATTTCCATATATTTCTTCATCCTATGGAATGAAAGACATATTTTTATCGTTAAATGTAATCTCTACATGAAGTTTTAATGATAATAAATATTTCTATAGAACTAGTGGGGAGAAGTTACTCTTGGAATGTCCTTTTGATTTCTTGGTCAATTCACTAGATTGTCTTGATTCCATTGCTTTATCCATTTGTAATACCATAACTCACATCAGACCTTTTTTCATCAACTACTATACATTTTCTATAATAATTTTTTTTAAAGACATACCTCATGTATCTTTATAATAATGGATGGCCATTATATGAAAGTTCAAATAGCATCATCGACTATTGTAATATTTAGATCATCAAGTGGAACATGCAACTCAGTGGTCGACTCTTGAGCTACCTCAATACCTACTCTCATATGATATTTTGAGAGTTATTTATGGTGTATCTTGTCTCCAATGATATTATATACTGTATCCCTTGAAAAAAATACAGTGTTTGGGTGATGAAATATAGAAATGAAATACAACTTTACCCTATAAAATTTAAGTAATAAAAAGTTATCATAAGTTGTTTGATTCACATTTAGGAGAAAAAATAATGAAAGAATTGATTACAACAGGTAACGTATACTATTGAGGGGAATGACTAGTCTCAAATCAAGTGGATTCATTCAGTTATCCATGTGTGGATCTTTGTTCCACCATCTATTCTCTTTGATCCTTTATCATATATTTGTCTGCCAAACCAGACTAGACAATAATATCTTGAAAAGACACAACTTTTTCTTCTAATTCTTGTTGAGTCAATAAGGGTTTCCTTATGACTTTTCCATTCCTTAATTCAGGGGGGAGATTGTTATGTCATTAAGGCTTTCTTTATCACTTTACCATTCCTCTTGTTTTGAAAATCACAAACACCTTATCTCAAGGTAAATCTATTTTTACCCCTGTTTTACTTATCTAAGGAAAATTTCATTTCCCAAGGAAATATACCTTACCTTATTTTCATTGTCCATGTCATAATTTTTCTAAGTGTAAAATTTAGATTGAAACCAAAAACCTCGGAATCATATAATACTTAGATATGAGGCATTCTGTTTAAAACTCTAAATTCTGAATACTAACTCTCTTATAGTCTAACTCTGAATTCTGGATACGAACTCTCAAGTAGTTCAACTCCAAATTCTGGATACGAACTCTCATGTAGTTCAACTCTGAAAATAAGGTAAGGTATATTTCCTTGGGGAAGGAAATTTTCCTTAGAGAAGTAAAACAAGGGTAAAAATAGATTTACCTTGAGATAAGGTGTTTGTGATTTTCAAAACAAGAGCAATGGTAAATTCATAAAGAAATCCTTAATGACATAACAATATCCCCCCCCTGAATTAAGGAATGGAAAATTCCTAAGGAAACCCTTATTGACTCAACAGGAATTGGAATAAAAAGTTGTGTCTTTTCAAGATATTATTATCTAGTCTGGTTTGGCAGACAAATATATGATAAAGGATCAAATAGAATCGATGGTGGAACAAAGATCCACACATGGATAACTGAATTAATCCACTTGATTTGAGACTAGTCATTCCCCTCAATAGTATACGTTACCTATTGTAATCAATTTTTTCATTATTATTTCTCCTAAATGTGAATCAAACAACTTATGATAACTTTTTATTTCTGAAATTTTATAGGGTAAAGTTGTATTTCATTTCTATATTTCATCACCCAAACACCGTATTTTTTCAAGGGATACAGTATATAATATCATTGGAGACAAGATACACCATAAATAACTCTCAAAATATCATATGAGAGTGGGGATTGAGGTAGCTCAAGAGCCGACCACTAAGTTGCATGTTCCACTTGATGATCTAAATATTACAATAGTCGATGATGCTATTTGAACTTTCATAGAATGACCATCCATTCTTATAAAGATACATGAGGTATGTCTTTAATAAATTTTTTATTATATAAAACCTATAACAATTGATGAAAAAAGGTCTGATGTGAGGTATGGTATTATAAATGGATAAAGCAATGGAATCAAGACAATCTAGTGAATTGACCAAGAAATAAAAAGGACATTCCAAGAGTAACTTCTCCCCAATAGTTCAATAGAAACATTTATTATCATCAAAAATTCATGTAGAGATTACATTTAACAATAAAAATATGTCTTACATTCCATAGGATGAAGAAATATATGGAAATTATATAACAGATGTTATTGGTATTGAGAGTATAAATGATATTCTCAAGTATGAATGGATGGGATCCTCAGTTGTGAATACATACATAAGGTGCATTTTCATAATACGCATGTTCAAATAGTGAGATAATATATTCATTAAAATTAATAACTATTCATATTTTCTATATGTGTTTGTATTATTTCTATATAAATGGAAAACTGTGTGAAGCACGCTTTGGATTCATTAATCCCTATATCATTTATATTAAAAAAAAAATCTGCAGATTGAAGAAATTGAGAAGAAATAAGATGAACTATATAGTTCATTTGAGAAAAAATAACAGAAGGCAGACACTTTTTGATGCCTATAATGTAGAGGTAAAATTCTATAATCTAATCACATATTTTTTTTAATTACTTATTTGTTTTTTAGGCATCATTTGATACTGATCACAGTCAATCTGGATACCCCAAATATTTATTTTTTGGATCCAATGCATGGACATCTAACAAACTGACCACACATGATGTGTTTTGTGAAATTTTAATACACTGCAATCAACATTTTATAGATAAATTTTGAATTAGATGTTTCAGTTTTTATTTTAACAAGAATTTTGTTATGAGTGGGAGGTCACAAAATATAGACTAAATCATGGCATAAATTTGGTGACTGAATATAAAAAATCCATGGATTACTTCAAATGGGAACAAATTAAGGTATATATAGAAATATTTAACTATCAAACCATATTTCAAAACAACGTAATTATTCTGATCAATGTTTGTACAGTGTACGGAGAAAGATAATGGAACTGATTTTGAATTTGATGTTTGAAAATTTATGAAAATGATCATAAACCATCTGAAGACTAGCATCCTAGTACCGTTTCAGAAAAAGTGTTACATTTGGCATCCCAAATTGAAATACCCAAACATATTATTTATATAGTTCCAGTATGGGGTCAATCCATAGAGAGATAGGGTCACTACATTCTTTTTCTCTAGTTTGTACTTAATTATATGAATATTAACTGAATTTAGAGTCAATATTTGATTATTTAAAGATAAAGTAAATGATTCTTATATTTCTTTTTTAGTTTCTTTAAATATAAATAAAAACATAAAATTGATTCTGATGATAAATGGGAAAATGCATTGGAGCTGTGGATTTTTAAGGTCATTGATAAATTAATTTTCTTATTATATTGTATTGTTTATAATAGCACACATCTCTGGGTTTCGAATATAGCGAACCCCCTTGGTATGGTGAGTTTCGTTTGAATCAATAGAAACCAAATCCTTGGTCTAGAATATGATTCATATTAATTTTTTTAATTGTAGGACATTTTAAGACGATAAGTACACCCAACGATCATGGGTGTACTTTTTCACAATCCTTTTGAAGATCCCTGGAATTTTTTTTCTTGGTCTGATAATGGGTCTCCAGTGATATTTAAGAAGATATTTCGATGGATTATGATAGAAACATGAATAAAAAAATACCATAAAAATAGTTGATTAAAAATGAACCATAATCATCCATAGCCCCAACACATGGAGAATTTAGCTACCCATGGAATAGCTAGTAACTAAAATACTCTTAAAACCTGAAATAAACATTGCAGCAGCTTCGATTTAAAGATCATAGGGTAGGTAGAGCGGAATCACCTCCTATATTCTATTCCCTTATTCTCTTTCTCTCTATTCTTCACTCTCATTTCTTCTCCCATTTGGTGTCCCTCATTGTCCCCCCCTTCAATGTCCAAATTAAGTAGGTATGATCTCTTATTTATAGTACTCAAAACTTTACGGTGTGTACTATAAAGTACATGACATGTGACCAAGTCAACTTGACTTGCCTCTTCTTTCTTCACCAGTAGGTGATCTACCATTCCTCCCTTGACTTTGAAGGTATCAGAAGTCGATTGGTGGGAGTACACGGTGTGTAGAACCATCTAACATGGCATGTATTGTCAATTTCATCCACCAACCACTTTTGGAAGGGGAGTACAAGGTGGGTAAAGTGAATTACCCAGCGTGCAACATATAGTCGGCAACATGGGCGTGTACTTGGTCTATTTGATCTGTTTCTAGGAAAGGTACATGGTGTGTATATGATAATTACACATCATGTATTTGCAAAATTTTATTTTAATCATTCCCAATTAGTGACTTTGGCCGTAAAACTTCGAGAAATCATCATGATCACTGAATTAAATCATTTTATCTTCAAAACAACATATATATATATATGTGTGTGTGTGTGTGTGTGTGTGTGTGTGGAAATTTTTTTTGATAGTCAAAAAAATATATGAAAACGTATACACAAATCGGGCACATCAAACTCCCCCACAATTATTCATTTTCATTCCCTCAAGAAAAATCTCAACATCAAATCAATAAAATCCATACTCTAAAAAGGGAATCATTAAACTAATTATACTTATAAATACTATATCCATAACATAGGATTTTAAAAGGCACAAAATATATTTCAGTTCCAAAGATATTATAATCACACCTCCTATTTAATTCAATTAAATATTTTCATCCTCTTTCATCCACATTGTTTAACCTTTTATAAAAAAACATTCCACTTTATTATTTACCTCACCAAAAGATACCGCAATCATCACTCAATATTATTTTATCAGAGTTGTGATCAATATTATGTATAAGAACTCTATCAGAAATCTATAAAGTGTTCTCATTATCCACTTCAGAAGTCAAATCACAAAAATCATGAGGGCTTTCAATAAGGTTCAAATGTTTCTAAGGGCGAGGGTTGGTAGGTAATGATGTGAAAAATAATCTCAATGGCTTCAAAAAGGAGTCTGAATTCTTAAACAATAATGCATGATATTAAGAAATAGAGATCAATGAAAATGAATCCCGAATTAAGATCTCTCAAAGGTTATCATCACCATGATATTCCCTTACCAACATGGGTTCATAAACCATCAATAATGTGTAACAAATGAATCTAGTACCTATTTTTCATTTTTCTAAATATTTTTTAATCATGATAAGGGCAACCGAGAATACAATGAATAGTGGTTTTGGAACACTTTTATCCAAATGAACAAGTGAAACTCTCCCCCACACTTGATTTCATGATGTCTTACCAAAATACACCATGAATAGACAAAAATCCTTCTCTAAACATAAAATAAATAATCATAAAAAATTATTAGAATATTAGGGTAAGAAGGGAAAATAGTCTTGTTATATAGCTTCCTATCAAGGTAGTTCATGGTTTCTAAGGGTTTTATGAAGATCAGATGTAGGGTAGGTCTCAATGTCAAAGGGGATGAAAAACAATCAAATGCCTCAATCATTTTAATGCGATTAAAAATCTTCATGCTTTGAAGTGAAAGAATAGGAAATTATTGTAGTTATTCATATCCCAAGAATCTCTCAATAAAACAAGTATAAGAAACAACATGTAAAAAATTATTAGAATACCTCTTGGGAATGAGGAAAAATAAAAGGTTAATTAGGTCAATACATGAGTAAAAATGATCAGTCTAATAAATGTAATTTCCCAAGACTTCAAATCCACAATCAAACTATATCAGCAATGATTTAAAAACAATTTGATATTTAAAATAATCATGTAAATTTAAAAATTACCTTTTAAGTCTTTAATATTTATAATTATAATTAATGAAAAAATTTACACATTATAAAATATTTCAACTATTAATGACGTCTCCTAGATTAGTTTAAGGGAAAATAATAGTGTAGTCAGAGACTCTTCCCCACACATAATATGGAACATGGTCCCCCAAGTGCAACACCAAAGTGGAGGAGAGGATTTGGGGACCCATGGGCGGTCAGGACGAGGGAAAGAAGGGAACAAATTAAAGAAAAAGTGAAAATGAAAAAGAAAATCTGAAATAATACTCCCCTTATTGTGATTTGACAAAGATGGAAAGTGGTCAAAAGAAAAGTATCGAGCAACGTTCCATGGAACCTATGACCTGTGAGGGAAAAAGAAGAATAAATCTATAGAGACATACATCATCATATTCCAGGATTAGGAAAAAAGAGACATATATAAAGAAAATAAATGTGCCAAAAATCAGTCATGGTGTGACCTCAGAAGAGGTTTCATCAGTAAGAGGAGGATCTTACCAAGGAGGATCAACCATAGGGGAAACCGTAGGTACCAGATTTGTGCTCGGAGTGGATGGATCAACATGAACATCCATCATGGTAGTATAAGGAATAGTATCCAGAGACACAACATTGGTACTCTGCATGAGAGGATACACTGACACATCCTTGTGGGATGCAGTAGTATGATAATCTGGGCCTGTAGTGGATAGAAGAACTAAATCGGTGGTCAGTGTCGGCATTGGGTCTAGGGTGGTGGGAGGCAGAGTAGATGAAGGATGATTAGGGGTTGGGGGTAACTGAAGGTTGTGATACAGAAGAAGAAGTCCAAAAATCTGCTGAAGCCGCGTATGGGACTGTAGGATGGTAGTCTGCTGGTGCTCAAAGTGGTCTAGATGGTGGGTCATCATATCCAGGAAGAGGGTGATGGGGAGATTAGTTGAGGGTGTGGGTGGAGGTGGGGATGTGGAGGGAACATAAGAAGAGGGAATGATGGAAGAAGATGGAAGGGAGGAAGAAGTGGATTGGGGTGGTGAAGGAGCATCCACTGGTGGATGGGGTAGGACCTACTCAACAACACCATCTGAAGCATCTAGGTAATCTCTTTCCCGTACTGGACCCGGGGTGTCCTACAAGATCACATATCCATCTCCCCTTCACATGACCATCAAAATGCAGATAAGCATGGGGAAGTCGAGATGCTGAAGAAATCCTAAGGGGTTTTGAGGAATAGAGGTCTCAAAAACACCTAGGTGGTGTGCAAATAGGGTGGCATAGAATCCTCCATTCAAGTTTCTCTGGTGGCCATGCATTATGGAATGGAAGTAGGTGGATGCAAGAAAGGTGAGGTTAGGGTAATCTTGCATAATGACACTGGTGATATTCTTCATGTCACGCCCAAAAACGACTCTCATATCCTTATGACGGGGAAAAAGAATGGAACTAAAGCACTGATGGAGGAAATGAAGTGGGGGGGATGATTAGTATGATTTTCTGAGATGTGGGGGTGTACCTGTAGTCTAGCCCAGAAAGATCCCACCACATAGCGATGAAGATAGATAAGGGTAGTGATAAGAGGTGGGATGGTAGGATGGAGGTGGAAGCCACACCGTTTTCCAAACTCATCCATGGTGAGGTAAAAATGGCATCCACCCAGTCAAAAGAGAATTTTGGTGGCTGTATCGGTGAGCGTTTGGCAGTAGGTGGGCCCATCAAACTCGAAGGTTGAGATAAACTCCAAAAATAAATCTTGATAAGTCAGAGTGATAGACTGGAGTGTCTCAAGAAATTTCATATGGACATGGATCTCCTCAATATCCTCCCAGATTCCCAGATTCTATGGAATGCTAATGTCTAAGAAGCATACACAAAACTAGATCGTCTACCATGAAAAGCACCACAATCGGTCTATGGTTGAGAGGCCCTCAACAAAGATTATGCTGGGATGCAGCCAAGGTCAGGCAGTAATTAGAGAGGGATGAGGTGGGGCTATATCTTCTTGCGTGTCTGGTCTAGTAGTGGTCACTGGAGGTGGATCAGCTAAATCTGAAGCTAGCTCAGGTGGGGCCCTTGTAGATGTGATTATCTCTGAAGGTACGGAGCTTGAAGAGAGAGCTGTGGAACATGAGATCTCAATGATGGTGGATGGTGTGGTAGCAGCCATAGGAGGATAATTCGTGGAAGGAGTGGGTGTCATAGAATTGACCCGACTAGTAGATGTTGCTGATGGAGGCATCAGTAGAAGAAAAGGTAGTGATGCCAATGCGGGGGGTGGAAAACTGGGAAATTGAAAGCTGGCCACTAAGAATGCTGAAGAAGAATATGGTGGCGGGGGGGGGGTCTCTTGCCCTTAGTAGAGGAAGTGGGCTTCTTCCCACTCACAGGATCATCACCTTCCATAGCTGAAAAAAGAAAAAGAAAAAGAAGAAAAGAAAAAGAAAAAGAATAAGAAGAAAGAAATTGTGAGAAATTAGAAAAAGAAAAAGTACACAGCGTGTGTATCTAGTGTACACAGTGTGTAGTGGGATTGGGGGAAGAACCCTTATACTATGGATAGGCATGCCGAGTGGTCATGTGGGTGGGAATAATCTTGTACATGGCGTGACATATTTCATACTCGCTATTTGTGAGATAATGGGGTGAAACCAGTGTGAGTGCCCACACAAGGGCTTGGTGTGAAGGTGTCGAATAAGAAAGTACATGCCATGTGTTAGACCAACATGGAATGTGTGATAACATAGAATACAAAGGCATGTAGTCTCTTAACATGGATTCCTTTGAATGGATGTGGGACATGGCATGTACCAAACATACACTCCATGTGTGAATACATGGGATAGGGGTCGTATGCCACAGGACACGGGCTGGCCTTTAAAGGATAGAGGAAGGCACCATACCTGGCATGTACCGAACATACACACCATGTGTATTTGAAATTATAAAAATGTACTTGTGTGGTCATGTAAAAGATGTACACAACGTGTGTTATTCATCCACCCCATGTACTTAGTGTGGAAGCCGAATAGTTGGACGATCCCAAATCCACCCTAAATGAAATAAAAACTCAGAAATTAAGAGTATAGAAGTGAGTACCTAGACCAAAGAGGGAAATGCATGAGAAATAGGAGTTTGAAATGTAAAAAAATGGGGGATTAAGTGAAGGGAGGTAGAGTAGTGTCATGAGGGAGAAGAAAACAGGGAGGTGGGAGGTGCACGACACAGGCTCAGGCTGGGTAGACATCCCAAACTATATAGCCTTATCACACGGTGTGTAGTAAGTCACACATTCTGTGTAGTATTTTTTTATAACAATAATATATTTATTTACAAAAAAATTATTTATATATAAAAGAAAATAATATAATAAAAAATAAGCCTATACATGTAGTGTATCAAAGGATGACATGTCGTGTGTTTTAAAATTTGAAAAAAATAACTACATCCTTTGGTCTAGTGCTTGGGGTGCGATTCGAACCAGTGATCGACTAATCCAAACACAATCCCTCAACCACTTGAGAGAAGTTTGTAGTGCTGAATTTATTTATTTATTATTAATATTTAAAGTATGTGTGTATTTCTACCTGTGAAAAAGAAAACGCACAGAGTGTGGTTTTAATTTGAATGATAGGGATGAAGCAGAGAGATTATCCGAGTTCAAACATGGGTTTTTTGGATCCAGGAATGAGACTCTACCAATCAGTAAACTTCACCCACATGTATTTTATTATTTTAAAAACCATTTAAATTTTTCATGAAAACATGTCACACATGATGTATATATAAATACATGCTATGTGGTTTTATTAATATGAAAAATGATGGAACTGGGCCAGTTGTCAGGATTCGAACCCAGGACTTTTGGATCTAGTTTATGTCCCTGTACATCCGGTCTATCCACATTGTGGGTTTTTTATATGAAAATACATATATTTTGTTTTAAAATTACCTCACACGTTGTTTAATTAAACTTGGGTTAAAAAAGGATGAACCCTTTGTCAAATCTAGGTATGGAGTGATTTGAACCAGTGACAGCTCGAATACATTCTAGTCACCTTACCATCGGCATAGGAATCATCCATGTTTATTAACTTAATTAATATATACTTATACCACTCATTATATTATAATATACATTAAAAATTAAAGGAAACATTGTGTGAAAAGGTGATACATGGCGTGTAGTCTCTGGGTTTTCTCTCAAGAATCACCTTTGTTTTAGGTCTTTGGATCGACTTTATCTGAGCCTATTGCTATTATAATTGTATGGCGGAGATTGTACCCACCATTTCCTACATGTGAAGATAGGGTTTTAGATGCTTCCCATTAACTTTAAATGGTTCACCATCTTCACCAGAAACTTCAACCACACCATGGTAGAAGACATTGATCACTTAGAAAGGTCCCGACCACCGAGACTTCAATTTTCCTTGAAACAATATCAAACATGAGTTATAAAATAGTACCTCATCACTAGGATGGAATGAATTTCGAGAGATCATGTGTTCATGTACTGCCTTTTTCTTTTCTCTATAAAACTTGGCATTATCATATGCCTCCTATCGAATATCATCGAGCTCTATGAGTTAAAACTTGTGTTTCTCTTCTGCGGCCTTTAGATCGTAATTCAAGGTCTTTAAAGCCTAATAGGTTTTGTGATCAAGTTTCATCGGTAAATGACATGGATTTTTGTAGATTAAACGGAATGGGGTAATACCCAAAGGTGTCTTGAAAGTTGTCCGATATGCCCATAAGGCATCATCAAGCTTCTTGGACCAGTCCTTCTTTAAGGCGCCCACTATATTTTCCAGTATTTTCCTCAATTCATGGTTGGATTCCTCCACTTGGCCACTGGATTTGGTATGATAATGTATACTAATTTTATACCTCACTCCAAGCTTCATCAACACATTCTGCATCAACACATAGTCAAATTACATCTATCTATCACTTATCAGAACCCATCGAAGACCAAAACTGTTGAAGATATTCTTCTTCAAGAAGGAAACGACGACCTTTGTTGTGTCGTATAATAGTGGTGAGTATTCCCTCTTATCAAGTTGGTGAACCAGGTTCGATCCCTAGAAAAAGAGCCATAATTTTGTGTTGTTTCATCCAAAGTGTTATGTTGGGTGTCCCAAATTGAAATACCCAAAGGAGAGAGGGTCACTACGTTTTTTTTCTCTAGTTTTTATTTAATTAGGTGAGGATTAACTAAATTTAGAGTCAATATTTTATGCTTTAAAGATAAAGTAACAGATTCTTATATTTCTTGGTGAATTTCTTTAAAGATGAATAAAAACATAAAATAGATTCCAATGATAAATAGTAAGAATGCTTTGGGTCTATGGATTTTTAAAGTCATTGATAAATCAATTTTTTTATTATGTTGTGTTGTTAATAAGAACTCAAATCTATGGGTTTAGAATATAACAGAACCCCCTTTTTCTGGTGAGTTTCCTTTGAATAAATAGGAACCAAATCCTTGGTCTAGAATTTGATTCCTAAAATTTTTATTAATTGCAGTCTATTTTAAGATGATAAGTGCACCCAATGATCATGGGTGTAATTTTTTATAATGCTTTTTAAGTTCCCTATAAATTATATTTTTGGTCTGATATGGGGTTTCCAATGATATTTAACAAGAGATTTTTAGGGATTATGAGAGAAACACAAATAACATAAATACAATAAAATAGTTGATTTATAATGAACAATAATCATCCACGACCCAAACAATGGGAAAATTTAGCCACAAATGGAGTAGATAATGACTAACAGACTATTAATACCTAAAATAAAATTTGTAGAAGCTTTGGATTGAAGATATTCAGGAAGGTAGAGAAATAACACCTCCTCTCTTATCTTTCTTTCTTCTCTTTCTCTCTCTTCTTCTATTTCATTTATTCTCCTTTTTGGTGTCTCTCATTTTCCCCCCTTTAGAGTCTAAATTAAAAGGGAATTTTCTCTTATTTATAGTATTCAAAAATACTGGGCATTTACCATAAAGTAAAAAGCATGTAACTAAGTAAAATTTATTTGGCTCTTCCTTCTCTACGGTAGGTGATCTTCCATGAAACCCTTGACTTTGAAGGTGTCGACGGTCGATTGGTGGGAGTACACGATGTGTAGCGCCTCCGCACATGGTGTGTAGTGTCAATTTCATCCACTAACCACTTCTGGAAGGGTAGTACATGGTGTGTAAATTAAAGTACACAACATGCAACATCTGGATGGCAACATGGGTGTGTACTTATTTTGGTCAATTCATGTCTGAGAAAAGGTACACAATGTGTATATGGAAATTACATGCCATGTATTTGCAAATTTTTTTCTTATCATTCCCGATTTGCAACTTTGGTTGTAAAACTCCTTAAAATCATCATGATCACCAAATTAAAGCATTTTATCTCCAAAAAAAATGTATATATCTGGTAAAAACATGTTTTTAAACTAAATAAAATATTTGAAAATGTATACACAAATTAGGCACATCACATCCCAAAAGAGTTATGTTTTTAAAGTAATTACAATTTCATTTAAAATATTTTTTAATAGTTTGTTTGTCTATATTTTCTCAGTACTAACAAGATTTCTGACAACCTTAATTCTAAATTGAAGAAGTAAATTTGTTTACAGATAACTAGGAAGAATAATTGGTGTCATAATGTTTGCGTACAAAATAATTAGGTGAGTACATTCTATTTTTGTGATCTAGTAGGGGCCATGGACTTAGAAATATATTTTGAGTGTGAATAATTAGTGTCAGAATGATTATATATTATTTTTTATTTGTTTCTCAAGGAGAAGTATAATGGAGGAAATAAAATTGTTTAGAAGTTCTGGTCTACAAAAAATAAAATGGTTTGGAAATGATGGAGAAATAGGTGGAGAATGAGGCGGAGGAGGAGGTAGAGGCATATATTTTGGTGGAGGAGGAGATAAAGTTTTATCCTACAAACAATAAAATTATTGGGCAATGATGTATAATGGGGACCATACAAAGGTTTTGTTTGAGAAAATTTGTTGAAAAGTGCACACAACACTTGTAACTTAAGATTAGAACCATTTTGCACGTTTTTCAGGTTGCTTATTAAAAAGGATTTTCAAGACTTGAAAAAGAAGCTTCTATCTTGATCTAAAAACTTTTAAAAAATGAAGATATACAAAATTTTATCGACTAAATCATGAATTTTTAGAAAAGAACAATATAGTGGTTTCACTTTGGTGGGTGGTGTAATTTTTAGGCTATTAGATCATCAATTAGATACATGATATAATATCACAAATTCTTATGAAATCCATAAAATTAAGACATCAAGTTTATATTAGTGAAATTTATTGACTAAAATTGAATATTTTGAATGAAAATAATGTTAAATTAAATCTTCCCACTATTATATTACATAAAATATCACAATCATTGCATGAGTATAGGTGTTTAACCTATACTTATTATGCCTATGGATACTTGTTAACTGATTTAACATAAAAAAGTGTTCATTAGTTTGTCACTAATATACATGCTCACATTAATTATGTAAAATGATATATGTTCACAAGCTCATTTATAAAAAACTCATCATAATTCTCAATAAAAAATACATGAGATATTTATATTACCATTTTTATGAACAAAGAATGATAATGCTATGTTAGATTTTATCATCACCCAGAATATTGAAAAGGATATACCAATATATAGAACAATCCAATAAGATTTAATGGATGTGAAATATTTTAGTTTCATTTGGATGCTATAAAGGTCTATACTGATGTTTAATACTATCAAAAAGGGGTAAATAATTTATAGTGGAGTTTAATGTCTTCTTAAAATACATAATGGGTCACACTAAAGTTTTTTTCCATCAAAGAAGGTGAATGGTTTATCATGACGTTTTTACTCTCTATAATGGTGAAAGAGAAATATATAATTTATTGTGTTCCACAAAAACTCAAATGTAAATATTTATTTTAGTTAAATCAATGAAAATGAATAGGTTTACACTGATGGTTAATGGTTTTTTGGAATAAATAAAGGGATACACTAATATTTAGTATAATCCAAGAATATATAATTTTTAATGATAGTTTTTTTGTATAAAATAATAAGTAAAATGTTTATATATGGGTTTTACACCAACCCAAAAGGATAAATGTTTTTATAAGTTTTTTTATAAATATGTGAATGTTATTTTATTGTAAAGTGGTTGAATATATCATGTTTGTAACGACCCAAAATACTATCAATGAAATTTCCCTTATTATATTTATTTTATATAGTATAAATTTTATAAAACCTCATAGAGAACACAATACAATCTTTATAAATGAAGAATAAAACAAATAAGTGGTATTTCTAGACATTAAGAAACCTATACCAGTGAAATATCAACATTCCATTAGGAATACTAATATGACCCTTATGAATAGTAAATCAGACTAATGAATAAAAATCTTTCCCATAATAGTATAAATAAAATTTAGTCATCTCATAAGTGAAAGTATGGTATAATTATATCATATAAAAAGTAGGTGAATATTTTAAAAATTAACATTTAAGTGTTGGTATTTTAAAAATCCATAAATATTTAATTAAAATTTTATAATTAATAAAATTATTCAAAAGAAAATTCATTTTAATAAAATGTTTTCATAAATAAATATTTTGTTTTCTCTCTATTTTAGGATAATTTTATGAGACCTTAGTTAATTTTGGATAGTGTTATAAAATCAGTTTTAAATTTAAAATCTATATCTTTCAAGTAAATAATAATTTTATTTAAAAATTAAATTTTACATATTTAGAAAATTATTTTGATAAAATGGATTCCATTTTTTAATTATATATATTGAAATACTATTATGGTTAATTTTTCGGATTTTTCAAAAATACTTTAATTCTTAGTGAAAAGTAAAATACAGTAATTTACAGTATAAATATAGTATAAGATAAATAGACTATTCCTAGAGTCATGGATGATTTAAAAACCCTTGGTTCAGAATCACATGAACTTATTACGAAAGTTATTCAAAATCATTAATACTAATGCTCATCTTGAGAAAAATAATAAAATAATAAATAGAATAATGAGAAATCACCCCTCTCCCCACTACAAAAACCACCACTCAACCCCTATTCTCTTCACTCCTCTAAGCCTTGAATCTTGTCAAAGTTATACCAAAATACTCTTCCCATGTCTCTCACCACATCCAGAAGATCTTGGTCTTTCCAAAAGACGAAAATGCCTTTCCCTATGGAGGTTCTCAAGGAGGTTAATTCAAGAGGTAAACTATCTTCATTTTTTTTAATTTAATTTTCAATTTACTTTCTTTTCTTACCCTATCTTCAACTCCTATAACAACCCTTCTCTTTATTTTACACTTAAAAATAATTTATTTCATAAAATATTCACTTGATAAAACATATAATATTGGTAGTTCTAGTGTCTTCGGGGCTTAGGAACGTTACATAAAAACTTAAAACATGAAATACACATCTTTATTGAAAACTTCTTTTACAAGACCACACACATTCCTTCATACTTAGAATTACATAGGATAACCTGAGGACATGCCTAAAAAGGGTGATCTATAAAGCCCAGTAAGAGAGTAAAAGGCATAAAATGAAGAATATAGTACATGTTATGCAATAGGCATATCAATGGAGCATAAGAGAAACATGAACATAAAGGTGTGATATAGCATGATTATCATAACGTGGAAATGTGGAAACAACATTTAACATGATATTATCATGAGAAAAGGATAATTTCACCTGGAGAATGATTAAAACATCATTTAAATTGAATTATAATGAGTAAACACTCATTTCACTTGAGGTATCATGATATTAGTCTTTACCCAATGCATTGGAGTGCTATCAGGGCACACCCTTTTTAATCAATTCATTTCATGCATAAATGTGCCACATGGATCATATAACATGGATTAATTAAACATCATCATATATTCCATGATAAAGTAATTTTTAATTAAAAAATAAACTCTATAATCAATAATTAAATGTGCATAAAGGTGAATACCCTTGATAGATAAATGGGCTTGGTATTCACTAGACAATGACTTTGGCTTGGAAAATCATTGTGCTATTTTGGATGCATAACGCCGTGACATAAGAATTCATAAAAATGGTTGATAAGAGTGAAAGGGATGTCGCATATTATTTACATGAAATGTACATTAATGGGGTAATATAGATACATGTCCCTACATATGTAATGGTATTTAGATTCATAAAACAAAAGAATTGTTTGAATGTAAATGAGGAGAGACAAATCCCTTACGAAATTTCGGCATGGTAACAGGTGTACATGGGAGGAATATATGAGAGAGAAAGGGGTATCTCATCACTAAAACACTACGGGAAAAATGGGTATTTGCGACGGGTTATTTGCGACGGGAATAAATCCCGTCGCAAATAGTCCCGTTAAAAACTTATTTGCGACGGGGGTCTTTACCCGTCGCAAATAAGTAGTCTTTTGCGACGGGATAGGCTTCCCCGCCGCAAATAGTTTTCCCGCGATTTGCCGCCATATCGCGGGAAAACTATTTGCGACGGGGAAGCCTATCCCGTCGCAAATAGTTTTCCCGGGCTTTGGCGCCAAATCTGGGGAAAACTATTTGCGACGGGGATGCCTTTCCCCGTCGCAAATAACCGGCGGCGGTAAAAGGTATTTGCGACGGGAAAGTATTCCCGTCGCAAATAGTATGTTATCTGCGACGGGTCCCGTCGCAAATAACTATTTACCGGTTGACCGTAATAAATGCGGGCGAAGGTATTTGCGACGGTGCCCGTCGCAAATAGTACTATTTGCGACGGGATTCCCGTCGCAAATGGACCCGTCGCTAATAATCTAACCTATAAATACCCCCATCCATTTTTCTCAAATCATTCTCATTCTCCACCTTCTTCTGCTCTAAAATTTCTATTTCTAAATTTGAGTTTTTGTTCAGTTTAATTTTTTTCTTCGGAGCTGTTATTAAAGTTTTGAAGAACGATCAGAGCTCATCAATTTTCAAGGTATTTATGTTCATTTTAATTTAATATTTATTTTTAATTTTGTATTAATTTCAATTATTTTTGATTAGTTGTAATTTAATTATGTTTATATTGTTTTCTTACTTAATAAATTTAAATTATTAGTATTGTTCATATTTAATGGTAATTAGGAATAATTTGTAATAATTTTTAATAATTAAGAATAAATATTAATAATTAGTAATAATTAGTAATAATTAGTAATAATTAGTAATAATTAGTAATAATTACCAATAATTAGTAATAATTAGGAATAATTAGTAATAATTAGTAATAATTAGTAATAATTAACAATAAATAGTAATAATTAGTAATAATTAACAATAAATAGTAATAATTACCTATAATTTGGAATAATTACCAATAATTAACAATAATTAGTAATAATTAGTAATAATTGCCAATAATTGCCAATAATTGCAAATAATTAAGAATAATTAGGAATAATTAGGAATAATTAGGAATAATTAGGAATAATTAGGAATAATTAGGAATAATTAGTAATAATTAGTAATAATTAGGAATAATTAGTAATAATTAGGAATAATTAGTAATAATTAGGAATAATTAGTAATAATTATCAATAATTAGTAATAATTACCAATAATTAATAATAATTACCAATAATTAGCAATAATTAGCAATAATTAGTAATAATTAGCAATAATTAGGAATAATTACCAATAATTAGGAATAATTACCTATAATTTGGAATAATTACCAATAATTTGGAATAATTACCAATAATTTGGAATAATTACCAATAATTTGGAATAATTACCAATAATTTGGAATAATTACCAATAATTTGTAATAATTACCAATAATTTGTAATAATTAGGAATAATTAGTAATAATTAGTAATAATTACCAATAATTACCAATAATTAGTAATAATTAGTAATAATTACCAATAATTGCCAATAATTAGTAATAATTATCAATAATTGCAAATAATTAGGAATAATTGCAAATAATTAGGAATAATTAGGAATAATTAGGAATAATTAGGAATAATTAGGAATAATTAGTAATAATTAGGAATAATTAGGAATAATTACCAATAATTACCAATAATTACCAATAATTGCAAATAATTAGGAATAATTAGGAATAATTAGTAATAATTAGGAATAATTAGGAATAATTAGGAATAATTAGGAATAATTAGGAATAATTAGGAATAATTAGGAATAATTAGGAATAATTAGTAATAATTAGGAATAATTAGGAATAATTAGGAATAATTAGGAATAATTAGGAATAATTAGGAATAATTATCAATAATTAGCAATAATTAGTAATAATTAGGAATAATTATCAATAATTATCAATAATTACCAATAATTACCAATAATTAGCAATAATTACCAATAATTAGCAATAATTAGCAATAATTAGTAATAATTAGCAATAATTTAGAATAATTACCAATAATTTGGAATAATTACCAATAATTTGTAATAATTACCAATAATTTGTAATAATTAGGAATAATTAGTAATAATTAGTAATAATTACCAATAATTACCAATAATTAGTAATAATTAGTAATAATTACCAATAATTGCCAATAATTAGTAATAATTATCAATAATTGCAAATAATTAGGAATAATTGCAAATAATTAGGAATAATTAGGAATAATTAGGAATAATTAGGAATAATTAGGAATAATTAGGAATAATTAGGAATAATTAGTAATAATTAGGAATAATTAGGAATAATTACCAATAATTACCAATAATTACCAATAATTACCAATAATTGCCAATAATTGCAAATAATTAGGAATAATTAGGAATAATTAGTAATAATTAGGAATAATTAGGAATAATTAGGAATAATTAGGAATAATTAGGAATAATTAGGAATAATTAGTAATAATTAGGAATAATTACTAATAATTAGGAATAATTAGTAATAATTAGGAATAATTATCAATAATTAGCAATAATTAGTAATAATTAGGAATAATTATCAATAATTACCAATAATTAGCAATAATTACCAATAATTAGCAATAATTAGCAATAATTAGTAATAATTAGCAATAATTAGGAATAATTAGCAATAATTAGGAATAATTACCAATAATTAGGAATAATTACCTATAATTAGGAATAATTACCTATAATTTGGAATAATTACCAATAATTTGGAATAATTACCAATAATTAGCAATAATTAGTAATAATTTGTAATAATTACCAATAATTTGTAATAATTAGGAATAATTAGTAATAATTAGTAATAATTAGGAATAATTAGTAATAATTAGGAATAATTAGTAATAATTAGGAATAATTAGTAATAATTACCAATAATTAGTAATAATTACCCATAATTAGTAATAATTACCAATAATTTGTAATAATTAGTAATAATGACCAATAATTGCCAATAATTACCAATAATTGCAAATAATTAGAAATAATTAGGAATAATTAGGAATAATTAGTGATAATTAGGAATACTCACGAATACTCACGAATAGTCACGAATACTCATGAATACTCACGAATACTCATGAATAATCACGAATACTCAGGAATACTCAGGAATACTCAAGAATACTTAGCAAAAAAAATTATATTATCAATATTTATGAAAAAAATATTAATATTATTAAAATAATAAAAATTTATAAAATATTAAAATTATCAATATTCACAACAGATTTTGCTCTATTCTTAACATGTTCAAATGTTAAAGGGTCGCTAATTGTCAGGTCATGCGCAATAAAAAGTTTGTGTCAGCCATGTCCAATGTAAACTCTATAATTGTCCTTGCATGGTCGATCACCTCAAAAGTAATGTTGCAATCAGACAAACCAAGTTATTCCCTTCTTATCTATAAGAATCATCTCACATGAACCTTTACATAGACCATTCTTCCTTGAAAATTTAAGGGAAAAATAATGATATCCCCTCAAATTTTTAAGGAAGAATGATCTATGTAAAGGTTCATGTGAGATAATTCTTATAGATAAGAAGGGAATGACTTGGTTTGTCTGATTGCAACATTACTTGTGAAGTGATCAACCATGCAAGGACAATTATAGAGTTTACATTAGACATGGCTGACACAAATTTTTTATTGCGCATGACCTGACAATTAGCGACCCTTTAAGATTTGAACATGTTAATAATAGAACAAAGTCTGTTATGAATATTGATAATTTTAATATTTTTTAATTTTTGTTATTATTTTAATAATATTAATATTGTTTTTTCGTAAATATTGATAATATTTTTTTTATTACTAATAATTAGTAAACGAAATCTGCTTGGATAATGAAGGGAAAATTTATAATCATCTCCACAACGATGATTACCAAATTTCCTTTCATTATTCAAGCAGTTTTCCTTTTGCTAAGTATTGCTAAGTATTGCTAAGTATTGCTAAATTAGTAATAAATAGTAATAATTAGCAATAAATTGTAATAATTAGGAATAATTAGGAATAATTAGTAACAATTAGTAATAAATTGTAATAGATTGTAATAATTAGGAATAATTAGGAATAATTAGGAATAATTACCTTATTACATGTGGAGACAGAATGTGAAACACACAGATGAAAGGAGAATTGTATATAATATAAAAAATTATATTATTTTAATATTAATAATAAAATATACTAATAATGTAATGATGTTATTATTATATAATTAATATTTATAAAAAAAATTATATTAGTATTATTAAAAAAAATAAAAAATCAATATAATATTAAAATTATCAATATTTGTAACAGGTTTTGCTTTATTCTCAATATATTCAATCCTTGCTTGAGTGTTTTTTCTAACAAGTTATTCAAAACCAGTAATGCTTTTATATTTTATAGAAAAATATGGAACAACGAGGTCGTCAACAGTCATTATTAGATGACCGCATATGGATAAATCAACGTAGAAATCCAAATGGTTCTGGTTTAAATCCAGTATATATAGAGGGTGTGGAGATTTTTTTATCATTTGCGGCATCAAATTCAGAATTTGTTTCAGAAGGAAAGATAAAATGCCCTTGTAGAAAATGTGCATTGAGAACGTTTGACACGTTTGACAAAGTGGGGGAACATCTCTTGCGTTTTGGTTTTCAAGCAGATTATGTTTTTTGGTATCAACATGGTGAACGCAGTTCCAGAGCAGGTGATACCAACTTGATTCCAGATCCATCCCGGTTTCAAGATTTAGTACATGATGTTGCAGGTCCATCTGTTCAACATACAGAAACTCCGGCTGATATAGCTTCAAATCCTGAGTTGGGACCGTCTGAATTTTATGAGTTGTTGAAGTCTGCTGAGGATGCATTATATCCTGGCTGCAAGATGAGCAAATTAGAAGCAGTTGCAAAATTTATGGCTATCAAATCAGATAACGGAATGTCAAACACATGTTTTGACCAGATATTTTCATTGCTGAAAACACTGTTACCTGAAGGAAATGTTTTACCTGCAAATTACTATGAAAGTAAGAGGTTGGTTCGAAATTTGGGACTTACTTTTCAGAAGATTCATGCATGTTCAAATGACTGCATTTTATATTCAGGGGAAAATGAGTCGTTGGATAGTTTTCCCACATGTGGGCAACTGAGATATAAAGAAGGACAACACGGGAAGTCTAGTTTGATTCCTGTAAAACAGTTGAGATATTTTCCGCTTACATCCAGACTTCAGCGTTTATTCATGTCTAAGAATACAACGACAATGATGTCATGGCATAAATAGAATATTTCAACCGATAAAATCTTGAATCATCCAGCCGATGGTGATTCATGGAAACATTTTGATAGAGTGCATCCATCATTTGCTTTAGAAGCTAGAAATGTTCGACTGGGCCTTTCCACTGATGGTTTCTGTCCGTTTGGATCTTATGGTAGTCAATATTCATGTTGGCCTATTTTTTTAACTCCGTATAATTTACCTCCATGGATGTTGATGAAGGAGCCATATATCTTTTTGACTTTACTAATTCCAGGACATCCGAAGAAAAATATTGATGTTTATTTGAAGCCATTGATTGATGAATTAAATTTATTGTGGAGTACTGGTGTTAGTACATAGGATGTTGCAACGAAACAGAATTTCATACTGAGAGCAGCATTGATGTGGACAATAAGTGACTTCCCGGCTTATGGGATGTTATCTGGCTGGAGTACACATGGTCAGAAATCATGTCCTTACTGTATGGGAGAGAACAAAGCATTTATGCTCATTCATGGAAAGAAACCTTGTTATTTTGACTGTCATCGCAGATTTCTTCCAGCTGATCATCCTTTTCGCAGAAACAGATCTCATTTCAGAAAAGGAACAGCTGAAAGGGATGGACCTCCAAAAATGCTATCAGGTTCGGAGTTAAAATCGGTTGTATTTTCATTACCTCCCATCACTTTTGGTCCCACAATAAACCAACAGAAAATTTCTGGTTTTGGGAAAGAACACAATTGGATTAAACGTAGCATATTTTGAGATTTTCCATATTGGTCTGATTTGTTGGTCCGACACATGTTAGATGTCATGCATATTGAGAAGAACTGTTTTGATAATTTGTTTCATACAGTTTTGGATACGCCAGGAAAGAGCAAAGACAATGTAAATGCACGTTTAGATCTTGCCCAAATTTGCAGGCGTCCAGAATTGGAACTATTTGAGAATGTCAGAACAGAAAGGTTACTGAAACCAAAAGCAGCTTATACACTGTCTAAAGAAAACCGTTTATTATTTTGTCAGTGGATTGCAGATTTGAGACTTCCAGATGGCTGTGCTTCCAATTTGGGTAGATGTGTAAAGAATGGTCATATTACTGGATTAAAAAGTCATGATTGTCATGTTATAATGGAGAGACTTCTACCCATTGGATTAAGAGGTCTGTTGAATTCTGTGATTTGGGATTCCATAACAGACATGTCTCATTTTTTTCGGGAAATTTGTGCGGCTACGGCAGATTATGATGCTCTAGGCAAACTTGAAAAAGATGTTGTTGTAATTATATGTAAACTGGAAAAAATATTTCCGCCATCTTTCTTCGACTCAATGGAACATTTGATGTTACATTTTCCATATGAAGCCAAATGTGGAGGTCCGGTACAGTTTCGATGGATGTACCCATTTGAAAGATGCATGCAAAAATTGAAAAGAAAAGTACGCAACAAAGCATCTGTTGAAGGATCTATTGCAGAAGCTTATTTGCAAGAGGAAATATCTTTTTTCTGCTCCCATTATTTTGAATCTGAGTATCCTTCAAAACACAACTGAATGGGAAGGAATGAGAGGAATATTGATGAAATCGACAATCAATTATCTGTTTTCAACCAGTTAGAGCTTGGTTTTTGTGGAGTTTCTGAACGCTGGCTTTCAGATGATGAACATCATAGAGCTCATACGTATGTTCTGCTCAACTGTGAAGAGATGACATCAGTTGTACTGTAAGTGTTTATATCACTTATTCTATCATTTATGTTACAGTAAATAACTTTGGTTTTTATAGGTTGTATGATAATCATATCAAGAAACAAATTCCACAAATTACAGCAGCTGCTCTCGAAGAACGTCGACTGAAAAATTTCTCTCAGTGGTTTCAAAAACTGGTAACATAAATTCTTTATCATTTAGCAACTCATTCAATGTATAGTTTACTATATTGATAATTATTTCACAAATCTTCAGGTGTCTCGACATGCTGATAAAATTGACAAACGGCTGTGTGTATTGAGTAACCCACCTTCCAAACTTGTTAAAACTTATAATGCATATGTGGTGAATGGATTTCGATTCCACACACATGCATATGGGGAATCGAAAAAAACAATGAACAGTGGAGTTAGCTTGAGAGGATCTCATCATCGAGAAAATGAAGTTGACTTTTATGGCATACTTGATGAAATCATTGAACTCTGTTATCTTGGACAACATTACATAACCATGTTCAAATGTCGGTGGTTGGATACAGAGAGAGGCGTGCGTGTTCATCCGACTCATGGAATCATCGATATTAAATGTAAAAGTGTTCTTGCAGTAAATGAACCATTCTTATTGGCTCAACAGGCATATCAAGTTTATTATGCAAAGTACTGTGCAACATCAAGAGACTTGACTGATTGGTGGAGTGTAATAAAAATCAAAATTCGAGACAATCAGTTTAGTCAAAGTGAATGTGCTTTCACTGATGTGCAAAGAATTAAAGTTTTTCAAGAGAGTACTCAAAATCAATCTTTTTTACAAAGAGATATGAGTATCGATGACGACACCCCACATTTAAGAGTCGGTGATGACGATGATGTTAATGATGTCACACATGAATTTGAAATGGTAAGAGATGAAGCAACTGCAACTCGAATGGATATCGATGATGTTGAGGAGGAATATGAAGATGACATTGACATATATGAAGATGATGATGAAGATGAACACTTATAGAATTCCATGGTATTTATATACAATCATAATATGTATATATGTATATATAATAGTAATTATCAATTATTTGCTAATATTAACATTTTCTGTTTCAGATGGACGAGGCCACATTTCGTGAGTTGGCGGAGGCTGACCTGCCTTTCGATGCGGATGAGTTGCTGGCAGATGACCCTCAGCCTGCAGGCGCTCCAGGGAGTACGCGGAGGGGGCGCGGTCTTGCACGATTGATGATTCCTGACCCCGTCCCCGAGCGACGTCCACGTCTTGGGTTTGATCCGCGCACCCGGAGGTGTGATAACCTGTGTAATAACCTGTGAATTTGACTAAGATTTCATTAATCTATTCACATAATAAATGTTTATTATTTTTTCAGTTTTTCGCATATAGCAGTCGGACAGGGCAGCGCTATTTTGCGCAACTATTTCTCTCAGGCGTGGACCACATGGGAGCAGATTCCCATTGATGTGCAGCAGGCCATGTTCGGCCATTGGTTGGTACGTACGTAAATAAATAATTTTTATTTTGAAAATTATTTCATTTCTAACTTGATATTTTGATTTATTTGTAGGGTTTATGGTATCCGATCGAGGATACCATGTGTGACGCCATCCACGAGGCATGGGAGGTGTCCATGCGTGATCGCCTTCGTCAGTTTTTGCACAATTTAAGAAAAGTTGCGATGAAGAAAGCAGGAGTGTCAGATTTTGATGAGTCATGTAGAGCACACCGACCAGAGTACATTTCATCCCATGTATGGGATGGATTATGTGCGCACTGGTTGAGTGGTGCCTTTCAGAGGAGATCATCGGTGGGGAGGCAGAATCGGGGGAGGCAGGAGGTGACTCATCGAGCTGGGATTCGTTCTTTCAGTACTCATAGACAGCATCTGGTACGTACATTATTTATAAATATTTTATATAACTATAAATATTAACAGTTTATTTTTTATTCTTATAGGCTGTCGAGCACCCCGATATTACAGAGTACGACCTATATCGGAGGATGTATAGTGATCCTGCTACTGGGGAGCTCAGAGGTGATCGTCAGCATCACATCGTGGTCAGTATTATTTGTTTTCAAGTTTAAAAATTAACTGCATATAATATATTCACAATTTTAATTTTAAATTGCAACTATAGGAGTCATATGAGGCTGCAGCGGCACAGGCCCGGCCTGAGAGTTAGGCCGAGGCATCAGATCAGACCACTGCCCGTCAGTTTGATGAGGCGGCATGGATGTAGGCCACCCAGTATGCCTTCGAGAAGGGCCGGGTAGTTGGTATCGGCTCTCGACTGACTCCCAGAGATTATTATGGCAGTGCTGCGATGTCGGCGTCTAGCTCGAGAGGAGCTCGTGCATCTTCTTCTACACAGTATGAGGAGCAATTGCGATCTCAGACTGCACAGATAGAGAGTCTCCGACAGGAGCAGGAGCAGATGCGTCAGCAGCATGAGGAGGAGCGTCGACGCCAGCAGCAGCTGTACGAGGAGCAGACGAGTCGGTGGCAGCAGCAGCATCAGGAGCAGATGGAGTACATGCGCCGACTCACTCATGCTTTAGGGATGGAGTTTCCTCCACCACCATCTGCAGATCCCCCACCTCCCCCCCTCCCCCCCCCCCCCCTCCTACAGATTAGAGTTTGTATTTCTGTTATAAAATTTGTGAAATCAAAATATTTTTTTTTTCTATTCGTAGTTTCTGTCTCATTATATAATATTAATATTATTATATTTTTAAATAACAATATTAATATGAATAATAATAATATTTATATTTTATAATATTAAATTTTATATATATATTAAAATTTTATAATATTATAATTTAATTATTTTTTTGTAATACTTGAATTATTTTAATATTTGAATGTAAAATAATTCTATTATTTTTATATTAATTAAAATAACTTATTAATATTTTTTTTATTTATGAATTATAATTATAATATTATTATATTAATTAAATTATTTATTAATATTCTATTATTTTTATTTTTGAATTATAATTCTACTATTATTATAGTAATTAAAATAATTTATTATTTTCATTTGTAAATTATAATTCTATTATTATATTAATTAAAATAATTTATTAATAATTTATTTTTTTTATTTTTTTTATAGTATTTGCGACGGGATACTATGCCCGTCGCAAATACTAGTATTATTAATAGTTTTTTATTTTTATTTTAAAAGAGTATTTGCGACGGGTCCCGTCGCAAATAATATGAATAGTATTTGCGACGGGTCCCGGTTCCCGTCGCAAATACTAGTATTATTAATTTTTTTTATTTTTTTTAAAAAGAGTTTTTGCGACGGAACCGTCACAAAAGGTATTTGCGACGGGCCCGTCGCAATAACTGTTTAAAAAGTTTTTTACAAAAATACGGAATACTATTTGCGACGGGGAGAATGCCCGTCGCAAAAAAAGGCTTTAGCGACGGTCCCGTCGCAAATAAGTTTAGTTGCGACGGCGTTTTCAGCAACGGGCTATTTGCGACGGGACCCCGTCGCAAATGGCTATTTGCGACGGGATCCCGTCGCAAATAGCCCGTCGCAAATACCTGCTTTTCTAGTAGTGAAACATAATTATGTATAGGGGAGGTTTGGAATCATATCCCAACATTTGTAATTGAAAAACAGGGGTATAGCAACATAAAGAAACTTGGACAAAAAATGAGAAATAAGAAATCCCTTACTTCGAAGTGTGATCCCAAAGGCTTGGGAGGGGATTGAGAGAGGATTATTAGGATATTTGGGCACATTGTGAGGATTTTAGAGAGAATAGGGAATGGTAGGTAAGTGCTCTAATTGTTTTTAGTGAAGATAAGTTGGAGCTTGGGTAGGTTTATATATAAAAAGAGAGGAAATTCTTTATTATTTTCGTTTTGGACACTACACATAAAACATATCAAACTCACAAACCATACCATGGTTTTTGCCCATGGTTTTTTCCAAAAGGGAGTGAAAAAAAATTATTTTATAATTCCAATGTCCAAAATTCTTAAAATATTAGGGTTGATTATGTAGAGGTGAGTCACACTCTCAAGGAAATAATTTTAAATGTTAAAATGTTTTATAAGTCTTGCAGGGTCAACCAAAGCACCATAAAATTAATCAAACAAATATAAAATCGAATTACTTTAAAGGTAAAACATATATTTGTATAAAATCCTTTTTATAGTATTTTAATACATCACTATTGGGTCATTATGATGCCATAAAACACAATAAATATTTAAATGGTATTTAATTTTTACAAAATAATTCGACTGTCTCATAAAATTGTGAAAAATTCACCATTGGATAATTTTGATGTAATGATTCCAAAAATAATATTTATCTTATCTAAATAATTTTCTAAATGTGTGAATTTTTAATTTTAAAATAAAAATTGACATCTATAAAAAATTCATGGGTTTTGACAAAAAAAGCTTTCAAACCTTAATAAAATTACAATTTTATTCATAAAAATTATATGATCTTTTATATTTAATAAAAATTAATTAAGTAATAATATTTTATTACAGTAGTATTTAATTAAAAAATCCATTAATTCATCAAAATAGATTTCTTAGTTGAATATTAACTAAAAATACTATTTGTTCTTTAAAAACTATTTATAATGTAAAAATAATAAAATTAATGTATATTCATTATTATATAAAAAATAATAAACTTAATCATACTTCTAGGGTCTTGTTACATAACCCCTTATAGCACCCGCATAATACCTAAGGGCAAGGTTTACAATGGTGAGTGACTCTTGGGGAGGATCAGATAACATCACCCGAGTGGTAATCTCTACTAACTTCTACTTCTTTTGTAGGTGGTTCCATTCAAACTTAACGCGTTGAGTCTCTGCTTGGGCTTGCTCAAGATCGAATCCCAGTGATCTACCTTTTTTCGAGCTTCGACAAATGGGATTCGTATAGAGCAATTCTACTAGACAGGGCTATCACTTCCTTTATCTGAGTAAATTGGATTTATTAAGCCCCTATATTTATACTAATCATGTGATCATTGTTCAACGACTATTTTAGAAATGGTAAAATTTCTTAACATTACTTTAAAATCCAAAAACATAAAACCAAGTAAGTTCATATGTTTTATATAACCATTTTACATAATAAGACATTTAATTAGATCAAGAGGGATTTTCATTAATAAAAGTTTGGGTCGTTAAAACTCCTCTATAAAAATGACCATGACAACTCCATTATAATCTATATAATGGAATTATATCATGTTAATGAAATATCATTCCTCAAACTAATATCTCTCGCTTTTAATTTTATAAATTGAAATCATCATCTAGGAGGTGCTGATTAACAAACTTAGTAGATGACAAACCTTATTTATTTAATTTACCCTTAATAGCTAGACATGAAACCATTTTCATGGTTGAACCAGATTATAAAATAACTATTTTATCTTATGTGATATTCTGGAACCAGTATATATAAATAATGAAAATTCATACGACAAAACTAGTTCGAGATGATCGAAATACTATAGTCATAATCTAAAGGATTATCACTAATGTTTAATCTAATAACTCATCATCATAACATTTTAAAAAATAAATTATATAACCATTTAATCTTGTTTATTGTCATTATTATCATATAAATTCAATTATGGAGAATTATATCCATTCTACATGAACTTCCATACTCATATACATGTATATCGATCATGAAAACCAAGGAAATGAATGTTCTCAAGTGAGAAATTTATAAATTATAACTCATCAAAAGGCCATAAATAAACTTAATAAAATTATACTGTATCAAATACATATATTAATGTTTATGAATTAATTAATTAATAGATTTAATTTTATTATCTAGGACATTATGGTCAAGCACAAAATATTGTTGGATATAAGGTAAGGGTTTTCTACCTGAACATCCATTTTATTTCAGGTTACTCTTTTTCTCTCTTTACACCAATTAAATTATTAATTATTCTTATTTAATCCAATTTAATTATATTTTAATGATCTATATATATTTACCAATCAGAATACTTCTTTATTTGATATGGATTTAAATGTTTTAAAAGGATATTTATCTAATTCTTCCCAATTAACCTGGGGAACTTCTCGAATTCTTACATATTTTCAAGGGCACTCTATAATCTATTTTAAGAAAAAATTATTTTAATAAAATCACTAATTTTATTATGAAAAAACTATCTTAATTCACTTATAGTTTCTTACCAATATTTTTCCAAAAGAACTATTCTTTTCAAAGTAAAAGAGTATTTCTATCAAGAATTACAGGATGATTTTTATAAGAATATTTTCATCTATTTCAACACCCTTATTGTTTATTATGTTCAATTAGGAATAATATTTTATAATATCTTCTACCTTATTTTATTGAATAGTTTATGATTAGTTTTACAGTGCATGCTCTATCTTGATACCATTCACCATATTACTCTGAATTGTTAGTATTTATGCTTACCGATTAGGGAAATTTATTTACATTTCATATGTTATTTTCAATATGAATGTATATATTGATTATGTTTCACCATTTAGTGCATCGATAGGTCTCATGAGACAAACTAGATTGGATTTTTAACCCATTTTTGTATGGTCTTGGCATAAAGAATTGGCATTATGGTTATGATTTCTAGTATATACATTCCTTCATTATGAAACTAGTAATTTATATTACATGTGATTACTCGACTAGTAGAATATCCATGGTTATTTTTTATTATGGAATTATTTATTGAAGTTATATTCCTGCTATATTATGCTCAATTTTACTTTGAATGTCATGTGTACTTATATTTATTCACTATGACTTATTACTTATGCTTACTTTTCATTACATACTCTTACTGAGCATTTGAGATCACCCCTTTTGCAGGATGTGAATAAGTAAATTATGAATGACTTTAAGGTAAAATCTAGGTGTTATTGATGTTTAAAATGGAATTTACATATTTTATTTCATTTTAAGTTGTAATGTTGAACTTATGTATGAATATTGTTTTTCAAATGTACTCAACTATTTAGTCCTATGGGATACAACTTCCCTGTAATCATACCAATTTATTAAAGTAAGGTAACAACTCTGAGAAACTGGGGTTGGGGTCTTTAAAATTAGTATCATAGAATGTTTAGTAGAATACTTGGAATCTAGATTTAGAAAATGTAGATTAGAAAAGAAAACCATAATATAGACTTTTAGGATAACCTATAAGAAAATACTATAATTTTGGTAAGGTAGAGATACTATGGATCTTTCAAAAAATAAATCATTTTATGGATTCTATAAGTTGATGTGGTTCTGGAATAGATTTACCTAAGAGAAACAACTATGCCAATGTGTTCTGGGCATGACTAGGGGTAACTTGGTACACGACAACAGGCATTACTATGCACTTAGTTTGACACTCCCAGTAGATATTCTTAGGATAATTCACATTTTCATTAAGAAACATTATGAAGGGTTTAATTTTAAATATGTCCCAAAATAAACCATACTTATTATTATGAGATTAAACTTGCATAGGATTTCAATTTATGCTAAGTATTTTACTAGTTCAACATTATACATTATGATTCATAACCTAATTTAGTGTATTCCATTATTTAGAAATGGTGCCTTGTGGAAGGAATGGAAACTTCATGAATGCATGTATCCCATGCAGGTATTTCCCTCCTATGCAAGATAATGATAATGGTTCTGTAGTTGTGACTAGTGTTGAGAAACTTGTCAATATACTAGGGAAACTGACTCAGGATATGAATAATAACCTTAACTGCATATAGAATCCTAATCCACAATGCAGAGAAGTAATTTTAGACCACTTTATGAGATAACAACCTCTATCATTTAATGGGACTAGAAAATAATTCATAGAAAAGCATTTGATAAGTTCCTTAGAGAATATATTTCTCGCTTTGGGAAGTAATGAAAGGGAGAAGGTTTTCATGGGAGTGTATTGTCTATGAGGAGATTTTTATCAACAATGGTTGTTGATTCAAAACACAGAGGATTAGGAAGAGATTAAAAATATGGAATGGAGGTATTTTAAATAAATTTTCCTAGAAAAATATTTTCTTCACGAATAGCGAGAAAATATAGAGAGGAAAATATTGAGTCTAAGACAGAAAGAGGATAAAAATGTTGCAAATTATGAATCCAACATTACAAGTTTAGTAAGGCATGTTGCGGACTATATAAATAATCCAAGGATAAATATTGATCAATTATTTAATGGTTTAAAACTATTACTTTGAAGGTAACTGGTCTCTCAGAATTTCTTATCATATAAATCTATAGTCTCATGTTCTATCAAGACAGAAAAAGATTTATCTAAGTATTATGATTTTAAAGGAAATAAATAGATTAAAATGGATTCTAAAAACTCTAGAAAAGGAAATAAGGAAATGGGGAAAAGTAAAGAGTTTACTTTCCACCTTGTAGTAATTATGGGATGAAATACCCTAGTACTTGCCTGACGGGAATGGGTGTTTGTTACAAGTGTGGAGAAAAAAACCACCAATCTCATGATTGAAAGGGAAAGAAGGAATTTTCCAATGTTCAATGATATAATTGTAAATATATGGGACATTATGCATATTAATTTCCTATTCATCAAAAATACTTTCCCCAAATAAGGCTGAGGGAGAAAGGTCATGCTTATGCGGTCACAACTACTAAAGTTGAAGTTCCTAACGATGTGGTGGAAGATAGTTTAATTGTTTATTCAAACTTAACCAATTCTTTATTTGACACTGGATCATTTCATTCTTTCATATCTTTCATATTTTCCAATAAAATTAGATATTTATAATTTTATTCAATAAAAGTGTTTTTATTCAAAACTCATAAGGGAAGTATCATTGTAATAAAGATGTGTTAATCAGTCCCACTTATGACACATAAACATGATTTAGTTGATGAACTTATCATCATACCCATGATTGAATTTGATATAATTCTTAGTATGAATTGGATTTCAAATTATGATGCAAATATCTATTCCAATTAGAAGGAAGTTACAAATTTTGAGAATGATTTAGAGTCCCTTATCAATAGAATAGAAACCCCACCATCTGATGCTTATCTAGATCCACCTCCAGTTGCTCTATTGAATTCAATTCTTGGGGAGGAATAGGTTTTAATATCTTTGGGTGAAGGAAGAAATGTTAAAATTTTAGGATTTACCTATTGTTAAAGAATACATTGATATATTTCTAGAGTATTTACCTATAAATCCTTCGTAGTAGGAAATTGAGTTTTTTATTGATTTAATTCTGGGTGTAAGGCCTATATCAAACTCTACTTATATAATGGCCATAGTGGAATTGGTGGAGCTGAAGAAACAACTAGAGGAGTTGAGTAGTAATGGGTTTATTCACCCTAGTGTTTCTCCACGGGGAGATCATTTTCTTTTCATTAATAAGAAATATGGATCTATGAGGTTTTACATTGACTATAGGGAGATCAATGCTATTACAGTAATGAAAAACTATCCTCTTCCTCAGATTGATGATTTATTTGATCAACTTAATAGAGCCCAACTTTTTTTAAGATTAAACATAGATATATATATATATATCATAAATTGAATGAGAGGAATGAAGATATTCTAAAGAAATAATTTCGAACCAGGTATGAGCATTATGAGTTTATAGTAACTCCTTTTGGAGAGACTAATTCACCCTCTGTTTTCATGAATCTAATGAATAGAGTTTTCAAGGAACATATTGATGAATGTTTTTTGGTATTTATTAATGATATCTTGGTATAATCCAAAATCTATGAAGATCATGAGAATCAATTGCACATTATTCTAAAAACACTTACAAGAAATGAGTTATATGGGAATTTTAGAAAGTGTGAATTCGAGCTTCAAATAGTTTCTTTTCTTGGCCATATTGTCTCTAAGGAGAGAATATTATTTTATCTGGTGAAGAAAAGTAGTTTATGAATGACCTACACCAATGAACATAACCTAGGTATGTAGTTTTATTGGTTTATCAGGTTATTATTGGTGTTTCGTTCATAGCTTCATCTGATTAGCTAACCCGTTAACCAAGCTTACACGTAAAGGGGTTAATTTATTATGGAAAAAATAATGTGATGAATGTTTCTAAGAATAAAATAAAAGGTTAGAGAATGATCAGATATTTACTCTAATATCAGGAAATGGGGGATTTATGATTTATAGTGATGAATTAAATAAATTACTTGGTTGTGTCCTTATGCAGAATGATACAGTTATTACCTATACATGAAGGTAGTTAAAAACTCATGAATACAACTATCTAACTCATCATATTGATATATCGGCTATAATATTTTCTCTGAAGATATGGATACATTAACTCAGGGTGAAATATGTGAGATATATACATATCACAAGAGCTTTAAATATATATTCTCAAAAAAATAACTCAACATGAGGAAAAGGAGATGGCTTAAACTAATCAATTATTATGATTGTTTAATACACTAACACCCAAAAATTAAAATAAGGTAGTTTATGAAATAAGAAGGAAGGATCATGGAGTTCTCAACAAAATGATCATTGAAAGGGATCTGGTGTACATGGATCTAGAAAATATGGATATGGAAATTATCAAGGAAGGTGAAAAATCATTACTTTTTCAATTGGTTTCCCAACCATATTTATTCGAAAGGATTAAAAGTTCTCAATTTGATGATGAGAATATTCAAAAGAAAATTAAAGGTGTGAATGATGGGAAGTTGGTTGAATTCACATGTGAGGATGGAATTATGAAATTTGGGAAGAGGTTTTTTGGTCCCTCTATAACCAAGATAAAAAAGGAGTTTTTGGATGATGCTCATAGCTTGAATTTCTCTATACACCCTGGTATCTCTAAAATGTATAGATATTTTAAGGAAAATTTTGATGGGATAACATGAAGAGGGAAATTTTTGATTATGTATCAAGATGTTTAGTCTTTCAACAAGTGAAGGCTGAAAGGAAACATCCTAGAGGAGTCTTGTAACCTCTTCCTATTACTACATAGAAATAGGATGAAATCACTATGGATTTTGTTACTGGATTACCAAAAACTCTAAGAAGGAATGATGCAATATGGGTGATTTTTGATCGACTTACCAAATATTTACATTTCCTCTTTATAAGGGAGGATATTCCATTGGATCACCTTTAAAGTATCTATATTAATGATGTTGTAAGACTTAATGGAGCACCTATATAATTTTTTTCTAATCATGATCCATGATTTACATTATAATTATGGAAAATTATTCAGAAATATTTGCATACTGAGGTTCATTTGAGTACTTCTTATCACCTTCAAACTGATGGGCAGTCAGAAATGATGATCCAGACATTAGAAGACACGTTTAGATCATGATAACTTGATTTTCAAGGTATGTGGTATCAGTATTTACCATTGGTAGAGTTTTCCCACAACAATAGTTTTTATTATATAATTCAAATGGAACCATATGAATAATTTTATGGAAAGAGATGTTGTACACTAACATTTTGGGATGAAGTTGTTGAAATAAAGTGTATAGGCCCAGATCTTGTGGAGATCACAACAGTAAAGGTAAAGACTATTCAAACCCATATAAAAGTAGATCAAAGTAGGCAAAAGATCTATGATAATAATAAAATGAATTATTTGTAATTTAAAGTATGAGAACACATTTTCTTGAAAGTATCTCCATGTAAGGTTTATATGATTTTAAAATAAAGGGAAACTAAGACCTAGGTAAATTGGTCCTTTCAAAATTCAAGATAGAGTTGGAGATTTGGATTATTGTTTGGAGATGCCACCATTCCCTTCTAAAGTAAAAAATGTGTTCTTGCATCTCATTGTTGAGAAAGTAAAATCCATACTCAACACATGTACTCACTTCAGAAGGTATCGAATTGGAACCTGACTTATCTTACTATAAAGAGCCTATCCAGATTTTAGACAGTAAATAACATGTGTTGATGAATTTAATGACTCAGATGGAAAAGGTACATTGGGAAAATCATAAAATTCAAGAGGAGATGTGGGAGCTTGAGGATCTTATGATGAAGAAGTACCCAAATCTTTTTGTGAGGTGACATTTTTGAAATTTCGAGGAAGAATTTTTTTAGGAGGGGAGAATGTAACAACCCAAAATTCTATCAATTGAATTTCCCTTATTATGTTTATTTTATATAGTATTAATCATATAGAACCACACATTGAACATAATAAAATATTTATAAATGAAGAATAATATAAATAAGAGGTATTTCTAGATGTCAAAGAACCTGTACTAATGAAATAATAACTGGCCCTTAGTAATAGTAACATGAACCTTATGAACAATAAATAATCCCATTGAATAGTAACCTCAAGCATAAAAGTTTAAACAAAATTTAGTCACATAATAAGGGAAAGTATGATATAATTATATCATAGAAAATTTAAGTGAATATTTTAGAATTTAATATTTAAGTGTTGGTATTTTTATAAGTCATGAATATTTAATAAAAATTTTATAATCAATAAATTATTTAAAATAAAATTAATTTTCATAAAATGAATTCATAAATCAAAATTTTTTGCCTTGTGATTTTAGGATAATATTATGAGACCTTAGTTAATTTCTGAAAGTGTTATAAAACCAGTTTTAAATTTAAAATTTGTGTTATTCAACTAAATGACAATTTTTATTTAAAAATGAAATTTTACATATTTAGATTTTTTTTCTAAAATGAAGTCCGTTTTTTAATTCTACACATAAAAAATGGCTATGGTGATTTTTGGGGATTTTTTTAAAATACTTGAATTTTTATGGAATAGTAAAATACGGTAATTTATAGTATAAATACATTATATGCTAAATACACTATTCCTTGAGTCCTGGATGATGTAATAACCCTTGGATAAAAATAACAAGCCATTATTACTATAATTATTCAAAAGAATCAATAATATTGGGTTTCTTGAAAAAAATAATAAAATATTGAATAGAATAATGAGAAATCATCCATATCATCCACTATAAAAATCACCCCTCACCCCTCTTCTCTTGACTACTCTACACCTTTAATCTTGTCAAAGTTCTACCCATATCCTTTTCCCTAGTCTCTACTAACATCCCTGTGCTCTTTTTATTTCCAAAATAGAAAAAACCTTTTCCCTAAGGAGGTTCTCTCGGAGGTCAATTCAAGAGGTAAACTATCTTCTTTTTCCTTTTAATTTCATTTTCAATTTAATATATTTTATTACATTCTACTCACCTCCTCTATCCAAATGATCATGATATATCCATTATCATCTATATACTGTAATTATTTAATGTTAATGGAATGTAAATCCTCAAACTACTATCTCTATTTCTCTTTTATTTTTAAAAATGAAATTATCACCCAGGTGGTGGCGATTTACAACCTTTGTGGATGACGAACCTTCATTCTTTAATCTCTACTTCAAGGATGGTCATGAAACCATTTTTATTGTTTAACCATATTATAATACATGTATTATTTCTTATGTGATGTTCTATAAATAGTATATATACATAACACTAATTCATATGATAAAACTAGTTCGAGATGATCAAAATACCATCATAATAATCTAAACGATCATCGTTAATGTTTTATCTAATAACTCATCTTAATACCATATAAACAAATGAATTATATAACTATTTAATCTTATATAAGTTCATTAGTATCATATAAATTCAATTCTATAGAATCATATCCATTCCACATGAAATATTGTACTCAAATACAATTATACTGACTGTGAAAACCAAGGAAACAAATGCTCTCGAGTGATAAATCTGTATTTTATAACTCATAAAAAAGGCCATGAATGAAATTAATAAAATCATAATAAATAAAATAAATTTATAAAATTTCCTGAAATAATTAATTAATGGATTTAATTTGATTATTTGGGACATTAAGTTCAAGCGCAGAATACATTCAAACATAAGTTAAGGGTTTTCTACCCGAACCTCCATTTTATTTTGGGCTACTATTTTTCTCTCTTTACACTAATAAAATTCTTAATTATTATTATTTAAAACTATTAAATTATTTATAATGATATATATATATATTTAAAATCATAATCCTTTTTTATTTGATGGGGAGTTACATGTTTTAAAAGGATTTGTCTGAAATTCTTCCTGATATACACACTCGATTCAAGGGAACTTCTCAAATTCTAACCTATTTTCAAGGGAACTCTATAATATATTTTAAGAAACCATTATTTTTATAAAAGAACTCATTTTATTATTAAAAAACTAGCTTATTTCACTAATGGTTTTATACAAATATTTTTCTAGAAGAACTCTTCTTTTCAAAGTAAAAGAGTATTTCTATTAAGAATTACACAATGATTTTATAAGAGTATTTTCATCTATTTCAACAATCTTGTTGATTCTTGTATTCAATAGGGATTAATGTTTATGATATCATCTACCATATTTTACTTACTAGTTTATGATTAGTTTGACTGTGGATGTGTTATCTTGATACCACTCACCATATTACTCAGAATGGTGAGTATTTATGTTTACTGATTGGGGAATGTTATTTACATTTCATAAGTTAGTTTCAATATGAATGTATATATTGATTATGTTTCTCCCCTTTCATTTGAGGAATGCATTTAACTTAGTAACTATCTGTTGGGTCCCACTATAGCCCATCGATGTATCAGTATGTCTCATTAGACAAACAAGTTTGGGTTTTTACCCATTTATATATGATCTTAGAACGAGGCCTTGATAGTATGGTTATGATGTCCCGCATTATGAATTACCTCATTATGAAACTAGTAATTGATAGTCCATGTGATTAATCAACTAGTTGAATATCTATGGTTATGTTTTATTATGACATTGTTTATTAAACTTATATTATTTCCATATTATGCTCAATTTTACTTTTAATGGAATGTGTACTTTTATTTATTCACTATTCCTTATTAATTATGCTTCCACTACATTAATTACCCTTACTGAGTATCTAATATCACCACTTTATTATGTTTTATTTTTCTCCAGGATGTGAAGAAGTATATTATGAATGACTTGTATGGATAATCTGAGAGGTATGGGTGTTTATAATGGAATTTACATACTGTATTTCCTTTCATGTTGTAATATGTAACTTATTTATCTATATTATTTTACAAAGCTACTAAACCATTTTTTCCTTCAGGCTAGGACATCCTTTTAATCATACCAATTTATTAATGTAATGAATTGGCTTTGGGAAATTGGGGTAGGGGTCTTTAAAGTGTTGTTGGGATTGATATTCTAAGATATATCATATGTATCCATAGTGGGTGAATAAAAAATGTTATAGTTTTTAATCATAGTTTAAAATAATGGGACTATGAATTCCAATCATCCTTTACAAACAAGTGTTATAATTTTATGTTTGGATGAAGGAAAAAAATATTTTAATGTAGAAAATTTAGTGAGAAAAAACAATTCTTTATGATGAGATTTATATTTTAGAGACTTTAATAAAGAAATATCATATAGCTAATCATCATCTATGTAGGAAAATATTTCATATAGTCTAAGGGAATGTGGTAAGGACCACTGAAGTAAGTTTAACTTCATAATATATCATCCAATGTATTTTCTTTTAAAGGTTATGTAATATTGAATAAATTAATTTTCTTTTTGTTTCAAATGATCAAGAATATTTATATTATAGTTTAATGATATTTAAATAGAGAAAGTTTCTTTGTTGTTGTTTTTGTCATTATTTTATCTACATTTTTAGAAAATTTCTTAATCATTTTTATCTAATACTAATTCTTTTAATTTTCATAGATATCACAAGGAAATGAATTCATCAAAAATTATGATTCACTCATGTACTATGATCATGCACTCAATAATGATGATTCACTCATGATGATGCAATTTTATTTTTATTATCCAATGCATTAAAAAATATTGGTTATCAAACTACAATATTTTTAGATGACCCAGAGTATTTAATGCACTATAGGATAAAAATACATGGTGGAATCAACCATACCTCAAAAAAATGCATTGTGTACCTAGTAGGAATCAAATTGTGTGGTCTCAGTTTAAAATTGAAATTTAATTAATGTATTTTTTCATGTTTATGTATAATTAATTTCTTTATAGTATTACTAAAAGAATTTTTTTCCTTATACAGGTGGGTTCATTTTCTCGAGTTGGGGTGGTTTGTTCAAACCTGCTCATGCTCATGGGAGATTGGAATTATAGACTGAAACTGAGATAACAACAATAAAGAAATGGTTTAAGAATATATACAAGCATCGTGAAAAGTTAAATTACTACTACTTATTTATTTAATTTTATCACAATTTTATTTAATATTTTTAACTTAATTTATTTTTATTTTTATCGAATATTTGTTATTATTTTTCATAGATCTGTTGGGAACTCATAATTTTCCTTCAATTGTCTACAGCAAGACAGAAAAGATAGAACATGTTTCTTTGGAATAAGGCATTTTAGGAAGCATGGGGTTTCTTCTATCATCCAAATTGAACATTTTTTTTATTTTTTAGCTTTGTTCTGATGGTTGAAATAAAAACAAACATCACATACTCTGTTATCATTACCTCAATATGATGCACAGTGTGACTCGTATTACTCCAAGTGAAACCATTTATTTAAACTTTAAAATAATTTTAGTAAAAAAAGATAACTCAAAACCAATAAAACACATTCAGATTATTTTGATACTTTTGGAAATGACCCATAAGTCATTTTGGATGTTTAATAATCAGACGCACCTCAATCTGATGCATGATGTTTCCAATATAACTAAAAGTGTTCTTTATCAGTTTAAAATTGATATTTTATTTCAAAGAGTTTCACTCACTAAAACAAAAGAAAATAGAATCATATTGTCTTGATAATTTATTATAGTGATTTAGAAGTCATTTTTGATGTGTAGAAATCAGTCACATTTCAAACTGACACGATATGTGACAAATATGAATCAAAGTGCGTGTTTCCAATTTAAAATGAATTTTTAGTAATAAAGACAACTAACATACTAAAAACAAGAAAACACATTCATATTGTTTTTATACTTTATAAAATCCATCTATAAGTCATTTTGGATGTGTAGGAATCAGCCACACCTCAATCTGATGCATGGTGTGATCAGTATGACTCCAAGTGCATGTTTTTATTTAAAATTGAAATTAATTTTAGTAAAGAAGAAAAGTGACATACTCAAAACTAATAAAAAGTATTCGGATTGTTTTGATACTTTTGTAAAATGATCTATAAGTAATTTTGGGTGTGTAGTAATATATGGCATCCCACCTTTTCGTTACATAACCTTTTATTACACTGTATAAACATAGGATATTTTAAAGTTTAGTTTTATGGAAATAAGATACATAATACATGAAAACATAACAAATTATTCTAAATAAACATAAAAACATAGTCATGGGATCTTAAAAAGTAAATTCAATGAATATAATATCCTAGGGACATACATCAAAGTAAAGGGGTGAGCATGAGGCCCAGTAAGGGAAAACAATTTACATTTGATCATGAGGAATATCAATAAGAACAAGAGAAATGTCATTAAGGCATGAGAAAAAAAGCATATAATAATAAAAATAACAATAATAATATCATGGAAATTTGAATACAACATTTAAATTAGACATTCATAAGTATATCTCCAAGTTTTTTCACTAAGGTGTCATATATAAAAATTACCAAGGTTATTCACCTAGGCATCGTAAAACATGTCATATCTAGAGATTAAATTATTTACCCAATACATTGGAGAACTATCAGGTAGAAATAATAATATGTATTAATTAACGTGAGACATATATATCATAATCAAAATTTTCATAAATAACCCACGGAGAATAAAAAATAGTTTTCATATCAAAATCATGGTGTTTCAAAAGATCTTAAAAACCTGATCATTATGTCATTTTCAACCTAGAGGAAAAGTAATGTGGGTTTCATGTATGCTAATACCAAAATAAAATAAATCATTTTGAAATTTATTTGAATACCCTTGGAAAATAAAGAGTCTTGGGTATTCACAAGATGAATATAAAAGAGAATTTCTTGAGGAGAAGAGGAAAATTTTGAGAAGTAAATTTTCCAGCATAACGGGTATAAAATGTAGTTTTAGAAAAGGGTATGATGAGAGGGTACAAGGGTCTCCAATTCACAAAAGATAATTTTTAAGTAATGGTATGAATAAAAGGGTAATAAAATAGATTAATCATTACAATTATAGGACATATAAAAAAAGTTTCTTGAATTGAAGATAAAAGAAAGATAATTCCCTTATATTGAAGATTTACTCCTATAACTTGAGGATTGGGATCATGGGGTCCCGAGGACACCTTGGGAGGGGGGGATACTTGGGAGGTAAAAATACTATAGATTCATAGATGATGGATTTTTAGTGAATTTAAATGGATAAATGGGTGGGTATCTATAGAAAAAAATAATGAAAGATTTGTTTAATAATTTCCATGTATATGCCTTTGAAATCTAGGTTTTGGAAAATGAAAAACCATGGGATTAACCCTAATTTTTTCCATGGTATTGGAAATTTGGGAAATATTGTATGTTATTTTAACCCAGAATAACCTAAAATCATATAAAATTACTTCTTTTGGAAAGGAAAAGTAATGTTTTCACAAAATAATGTTTTTAAAGTTAAAGTTTTCATTCTAGATTTGGAAAGTAGATTATAGGTTTGGAAATTGATTAAACTATATTAAAATACTTTATATCATGAAAATAACATATTTTAGTTTTTTTATTATGGTTATTTAATTATTTCATCATTATGGTATAATAATAATGTCATTAAATGTTCCAAAAAAACCCAAATTGTATTTTTTACTATTCATAGAAAAATGAATTAATTTAGGAAAATATCATAAATTCACCCTATCCTAATTTTTATGTGATTATTTAAAAAAAATTATTTTATTATAATAATTCTCTATGTATGATAATTTTAACTTTTAAATATAAAAATCCTTATTTATTAAAAAAATAGCGGGCTGAAAAAGCATAATAAAATTTCTAACACTTAACATTTTTTGATGACATAATAAAATTATTTTATCATTTGCGTTTAAATAAGAGAATTTTTATCATACAATTTCATTAAAATAGATATTATTCATAATATCTTAGTTTATTATAAAAAAATTACATCCTTTCTGAAAAGTAAAATTTGTGTCAAAAAATCAATTTATCAAATTCATTATATTTTTATTAAGAAAAAATATTCTTAAAACAATATATATAGATTCAAAATTTTATTTATACAATGGAATCAAACTTTAATTAACTAAGTCCTAGACATGTAACCCTTTATAACACCTGCATACAACATAAGGGTAAGGTGTTCCACAGTGAAAGATTCATGGGGTGGCTTGGCTAACATTCTCCGAGTTGTAATTTCCCCTAACATGGAATTATCTTGTAGAAGATTTATTTAAAACCTAAATTGTTGAATATCAACTTCCTCTTGGTCAAGGGAATAGACCAGTGATGCTACCTACCTCACAATTTCTGAAAAATGGGATTTATATGACATGACTCTACTGGTTGAGGCCATCGCTTCTCTTTTCTGCATTAATTATCCTTTGACATTTCTACTTATAAAAACTAATTATAATGTTAAAATTATTATCAAGAGTATTTTTTCCAATATCCATATTGACCAATGGTAATTTAACGGTTGAATCTCAATGGCCACATTTCACATTATGTTCTATAAATTGCACTTCATTGTAAAATAAATATGGTTTTTTGGGTAAAATAAAATAACACGCATTTTTAGGAAACTAAAACCATTTAAAACGTTTGGGTAATTACATTTTCCCCCATTAAGAAATTTAATTCCCAAAATTTTATATTTTTCTCTCAGTTGAGAAAGGGAGTGGGTATTTCTATCTCATTATTTCCTATGGTTCCAATGTCACTTCTTCATATTTATGATTCCTCAACAGTACTTTGATGAGGTGGGAAATCATTTTGCGTAAAACCTTGTCTCTATGGTACAAGATATCCATCGGATACTCCTTATAAAAGAGGTCATGTTCCAGTTGTATAACCTCTGAATTGAGTATATGTGAAGGTTCCGGTATGTGCTTCCTCAAGAGAGATATGTGAAATGCCTCATAAAATTGAGGAAGATTTGGTGGAAGTGAAAGATGATAAGACACTACTCATATGCGATCAAGGATTTCATAGGGGCCAATGTACCTAGGGCTAAGTTTACATTTATTCCCAAACCACACGACTCACTTCCATGGTGATATTCGAAGGAAAATATTATCCCTAACATTAAAGTCTAAGTCCCTTCAATTGTTATCGGCATAGCTCTTCTACCAACTCTGATAAGTCTTTATGTGTTACTGGATAGCATGAAACTTTTTTGTCATCTCTTGCACAAGATATATCCCAAACATATTTCTCTCAGAAACTTCATCCCAACCAGTAGGATTTCTACATCTCTTCTAATATAGAGCTTCATAGGATTTTATTTGAATACTAAAGTGGAAGTTGTTGTTGTATGAGAAAAAAATAATTGGAGGTGTTGATCCCATCCACCTTTAAATTCCATTGATCATGTTCTCATCATTTCCTCGAGTGTCTGAATAGTCCTTTCAGATTGGACATCAGTTTGGGGGTGATAGACCAAATTGAAATTCAATTCAGCATTCAATTCATGTTGAAGACATATCCAGAATTTTGATGTGAACCTTGGATCACGATCATAAATGATATAAAGTGGAACCCCATGAAACATTTCCACTTCTTTTACATAAATATTATCATGTTTTTCAAGATATAAATCTTCATGAATTATGATAAAATGGGTAGTTTTAGTGATTTGGTCCATTATAATGCATATCAAATTTTTTACTTTGTATGTTATTAGGACACCAGTGACAAAGTATAGAGTGATATTTTCCCACTTCCATGTGGGTATGGATAGTGGTTTCAATACCACTTTAGGAATTTTTCGCTCTGCCTTCACCTACTAACATGCCATGAACCTTGTAGTGTAGTCGCTAATCTCCCTTTTCATGTTATGTCACCATTAATGATCATGAAGGTACCTATATATTTTAGTTCTTCCAAGATGTATATATAATGTAGGGATATGGAATTCATACATTAGTTATTTTTTATATCTTTAATAGATATAACACATAGTATTGTTTGAAATTTTAGTACACCTTATTGATCAATATTGAACTTAGGAAACTTCTAATTATTTATAGCCTTTATATTCTTTTGTAATAATGGATATTCACATTGATATTTCTTGATTTTATTTAGTAATGATGATTGAGAAATAATTTCCGATAGGTTTGATGATGTCCCTTCCCTTACGATTCCCATGTCCATCTTTACTATGTATTTGATCAAAGGATATCCTTGAATCCTCATCATTGCTAGCACAAAAGGGTCTTTCTTACATAATACATCAGTGAATTTGTTTTCTCTTCTAGAGTGATAATTAATTGAGAAGTTATAGTGTTTAATAAGTTATAACCTTTTTATTTGTCTCATGTTCAATTTATTTTATGTGAATATATATTTCAAACTTCTGTGGTCTGTGTATATATCAAATTTATTACAATAAAGATAGTTACCCCATATCGTCAAAGAAAAAATAAATGCTGCTAGCTCCAGATCATGTGTGGGATAATTCTTCTCATGAAGATTTAACTTTTGATATTCATAAGAAATAACATTTTCATTTTTCATTAGGATTCAACCAATCTCTTTTAGAGATGCATCACTAAAAATAAAAAATCCTCCTCTAATAGAGGGTAGAGTTAACACAGGTGTAGCAACTGATCTCTTCTTCAGATCTTTCGAAACTTTGTTCACACTCCTTTATCTAGATGAAATTAGTCCATTTTTTTATTTAACTTGGTTAGTGTATTAGAAATACCTTAATTGTTTTCACAAACCTCCTATAATATATTGTTAGACCAAGTAAATTACAAATCTCAGCTACTATTGTAGGATGATGCCACTCTTCTACAACCTTTGTCTTGGTAGGGTTAACTGAGATTTCATCATTGGTTAAAGTGTTCCCCAAGAAAGAAACTTTTTGTAAATAAAATTCACATTTTATGAACTTTCCAACTTTCCCCTTCTTCCTCAGAGTTTTCAATATAACCCTTAGATGATCCTCATGCTCCTTATGAATTTTGGAAGATATTAGATTGTCATCAATAAAAACTACCAAAAAATTGTCATGTTAGTCCTTAATGACTATATTCATCAAATCCATAGATATAATAGGAGCATTAGTCAATCCAAATGGCATAAAAATAAACTAATAATGCCTATATCTTGGTCGAAAGTCGTTCTTTGGAGTATCTTATTTCTTCACACTCAATTGATGATAACCACCTCAAAGATCAATCTTAAAGAATAATTGAACCCCAAGAAGGTGGTCAAATAAATCATCAATCCTTGGGAGAGGGTACTTTTTATTCACTATGATCCCATTAAGTTCTCTATAATCAATGAATATCCACATTGATCCATCTTTATTCTTCATAAATAGAACAGGTTCTCCCTAAGGAGACACATTGGGTTAGATAAAACACTTCATCAAATGATATTGAAGTTTTTTACTTAATTCCCCCATCTCCACATTTTCCATTATATATGAGGTCATTGATATCATCTTGGATATAGGTATGAGTTTAATGGATAACTCTACCAACTTTTCTAGGGGAGGTACAAGTAACTCTTCAGAAAATACATCAATGTGTTCCTAAACGATGGGAAAATATTTTAATCTTATACTTTCATTTCCTTCTTATTCTTCACCATTAATGTTCATAAAGAAGGATATGGCACGTTCTTCTTGAAAAAACTCAGGTCTCGATATCTATCCTTTTAAAAAAAATTATAGGTTTTCCATTCAAGACTACATAGATTTCCTTATTTTTTTTGTTTATATTAGCATTATACATTGAGATACATGACATCCCTAGTATAATGTCGAATTCCACCATGGAAATTACTACTAGATTTGCGATGAGATTGTTCTCTCCAAAGTCAATAATAGAGTTTCAATACACTTTTGATGCTTGGATAATTCTTCCAAGACTCTTGGCTAAAAAACTCTACTTCTAGAATTTTAGAGATTGATTCTATATTATCTGAAAACTTGTTGAAAATAAACAATGAATAGAACAAAAATTAAACAAAGTACTTGATAGATTTAATATAACAATGAGAGTACCTACCATCACATCATTTGGAGCTTCTACTTCAACCTTCCTAATAGAAAAATCACATCCTTACTATCTTGGACTTTATTAAGGTTGATGGTGATTTCCACCAATTATCTTTTAATTTGAACACTGATTGGAAATATTCCAAAGTTTTAAACACTTGAAGAATTTGACTTCAAGTTAGTATTGTAACATATTTTCTTTTCATTTGTGTTGAAATTTTGAGGCTTCAACTCACCAAGACATTTCTGAGCTCTATGGACATCTCTTATATACTTGAAATATTTTCCACCATGGAGTAAGTAGTTCCCTAAACACTTCTTACCATATTTTTTTCATGTAGGAATTTTCACTTTCTTTCCTCATATTTCATGATAAAAGGTCTTCCCTATATTTCTATCCAAATATCTATTATTTTAATTCAATTAGTGTGACCACTGTGTCTCTCTAAACTCCAGTTCACCCTTTATAACACTTTGCATTATCTTCTCACAGCTATCATAGTATCAATTGGATATATTCCTCCATACATGGGCTCTTAGTCCATAGAAGAATGTACCAACCTTTACATTAGAATCCATAACAAATATAGAGGTGTAACTATAAAGGCTTATAAATTTGATCGCATAGCTTCCCATAAATTCATTTTCCTTCTTCTTCAGGTTATGGAATTCCTTCTCCATTTCTGTTCGCATTAAATGAGGGAAATATTTATTGAAAAAGGATCCAATGAACTATTCACACTCCATAACATCAATATATCTTCTTGGTTTCATGTTATTAATCATTTTATACATTGATCAGCTTCTCCCTTTAAGCTGTAAACAACCACAGTGGCTTTCTCTTATCCCAAACAATGGAGTACAAAAAAGATCATTTTTATATAGCTTATCCATTATTCAGCAATCAATAGGTCATTGAATCCATTGAAATAAGGTTATTGTTTATTCATAAATAAATTAATGAAAAGTTGTTCCATTTAAGGTGAATATAGTATCTCAGTTTGATTCGAGTTATTGTTCATAACTCAAGTTAGTTGATTCATCATTCTCAGGATGTTTTCATTCTGGATTCCATCAGAGGAATATTAGTGCATCTTCCATTGCACTCATTGTTTATTTGTTTCCTCATATTTCCTACCATTTTCTAAAAGAATAAAACCTTAGTGAGAAACATGTCTTTTCAAGAATATTATAATTATAAAAGAATTTTATATCTTAAAACAACATGCTTAAATATGTTATTCTTAACAATAAATACATTTTCTACAAATCCTTCATAATGGTTTATAAAAATATTATTATTGACTAAATATATCGCCCAAGAGTGTAAAACCAGTAGTGAAGCAAGGAACATTGTCATGCACCAGTTCCTGTTTGATTCTAGCTCAAAGAAGTATTTTCTAGTGTTACCCCTAGAAACATATGTTCCAGAGAAACATACGCTTGTTCGTATCGAGATAGTGATTTTGTTTCTCAGAAACCAGTTACTTAATATTTCAACAAAATACCTAGATATTTTCCAATATTTAAAAATTTATATATGGTTCTTCATAAAATTTTCAAATCCTAATTTCCAAAAATAACTAAACCATCATTTGATACCAATTATGGCATCCCTCCTTTTTATCAAATAACTTTTTATTACATTGTACAAAAATATGGTCTTTTAAAGTTTAGTTTCTTGGAAATATGGTAAATAATACATGAAAACTTAATTTATTATTATAAATCCACTGGAAGAAATCCTCATGGTTTCATCTTAAGTACATTTACATCATCTCATATCCTAGGTACATACATCAAAGTAATGGGGTGATCATGAGGCCCATTAAGGGAAACCTATTTACATGTGATCATGAGGAACATCAATAAGAACATGAGGAATGTCATTAAGGCATGAAGAAAGGAAAATAAGGAATATAATAGGAAAAAGAACATGAATCATAAAATGGAAGTGTGGCTACAAAATTTAAGTGATACATTCATGAGAATATCATCAAGGTTTGTCACCAATGTGCCATAAATAAAAATTAACAAGGTTATTCACCAAGGTATCATAAAGCATGTCATTTATAGAGATTGAATTTATTGCCCAATGAGTTGAATCACTATCAGAGAAACACCCTTAATATTTATTAATTAACATGATCCACATATATCATAATCTATCATTTCATCAATAACCTATGTACAATAAAAAATGGATTTTATGTCAAATTCACAGAGTTTCAAAAATGATTAAAAACATGATAACTATGTCATTTTCAACCCATGGAAATGGAATGTGGGTTTCATGTATGTAAATAAAAAATAAAATAAATATTTTCAAAATTTAGGTTAATAAACTTGTAAAATAAATATACCTGGGTATTCATAGGAATAAAAAAAGAGAATTTCTTGGGGAGAAGAGTGATTTTTTTTATGTAAATTTGGCAGCAAGACGGGTATAAAATATGGTCTTAGAAAAGGGTAAAATGAGAGGAGATAATGGTATAACATTCATAAAACATAATTTTTAAGTAAGGGTATGAATAAAAGGATAGTAAAATATATTAACCATAACCATTAGAAGACATATAAAAAAGAGGTTCTTGAATCGAAGAGAAAAGAAGTATAATTCACTTACTTTGAAGAGTTACTCCTAAAACTTGAGGATGGGGACCTTGTGGGATTGAGGAAAACAAAGGGGGAATACTTTAGAGGAAAACCTAAAATATATTCATGGAATATGAATTTATATTGAAAGTAAATAGATAAATTTATGGTTATTTATAGCAAAAAATGGAGGATTTATTTAATAATTTCCAAATATAAGCCTTGGAAATTTGTGTTGTAGAAAATGAAAAAACATGGGCTTTCCCAAGGTTTTTATCCATGATTTTTGATATTTGGGACATATTTTATATTATTTTAATCCACAAGGACCATAAATCATATTATATGACCTCTTTTGGCAAGGAAAAGTAATGTTTTCACAACATAATGTTTTTAAAGTTAAAGTTTCCATTTTAGACTTCGGAAAGTAGGTTATAGGTTTGGAAATTGATTAAAATATATTAAAATACTTAATATTAATAAAATAGAATATTTTAGGTCATATATTGTGAGTAATTAATTATTAAATCATTATGAAATAACTATAAAGTCACTAAACATACTGAAAAACCCAAACTGTAATTTTACTATTCAGGACAAAAATGAAGTATTTTAGAAAATTCATATAAATTAAACCTTACCTAATTTGATATTATAATTTCAAAATTTATGTTTATTTTATCATAATAATTCTTTAATTATGAAAATTTTAACTTTTAAATATAAAAATCTTTATTTATTAAAAAATAGCGGGTTGAAAATGCAAAGTAAAATTTTTGACACTTAAAAAATTTCAATGACATAATAAAATTATTTTATCATTTATATTTATATAAGAGTGTCTTTATCATAATATTTCATTAAAATAGATATTATTTATAATATATTAGTTTATTATAAAAAAATGACATCCTTTTTGAGAAGTACAATTTATTTTCGAAAATCAATTTATCAAATTCATCATAATTTTTTATTAAGAAAAAATATTATTAAAATGGAATTGATGGAATAAATTTTTTGTTTATACAATAGAATTGGAATTTAATTAACTATGGTATTAAATAATAACCCCTTGTAACACCCACGTACGGCCTAAGGGTAAGGTGTGCGATGGTGATAGATTCATGGGGTGGCTTGACTAACATCACCTGAGTGGTAATTTTCACAAAATTGAACTTATCCCGTATATGATTTTGTTTAATATTAAGTTGTTAAAGCTCATCTTGGGATTGGTCAAGGGAGAACCCTATTTTCACTACCTCCCTCTTAAGTTATGAACAATGGGCTTCATAAAACATGACTCTATAGGTTGAGTCCATTACTTCTCTTTCCTGTATTAATTAACCTTTGTCATTTATACTTATAAACACTAATTATAACATTAAAATTATTACCAAGAGTGTTTTTTTCCTATGGTAATATTAAACCAACGATCTTATAACGGTTGAATCCCAATGGTCACATTTCCATTTATATTTTATAAATACCACTTTATTATTAAAGAGATATGGTTTTGGTTTGTAAAATAAAATAACACACATTTTTAGGGAAAAAAGCATTTAAATAGTATGGTTCCTTACAGAATCATTTTGCCTCAATATGATACACGATGTACCAGAAATGACTCAAAGTGTCTATTATCAATATAAAATTAACATTTTAGTTTAAAAAGTGTCACTCACTAAAAACTAAGATAATACGATCATATTGTCTTAATAATTTAGGAAAATGATTCATAAGTCATTTGTGACATGTAAGAATCAATATCATGTCAAACCGACACATGATGTGACTGATATGACTCAAAGTGTGTGTCCGCAGTTCAAAATGAAATATTAGTAAAAAAGACAAGTGATGTAATAAAAACCTATAAAACAAATTTTTATTGTTTTTATACTTTATTATAATAATCCATAAGTCATTTATGATGTTTAAGAATTATCATCGCCTCAATATGATGCATGGTGTGACCGATATGACTCTAAGTGCATCTTTTTATTTAAAATTAACATTAATTTTAGTAAAAAAGACAAATGAACTACTCAAAACTGAGAAAAATCATTAAGATTGTTTTTATAATATATTAAAATGATCTATACATCAATTTAGATGTTTAGTAATCATAACCACTTAAATATGACATATGATGTGCCTAGTATGACTCAAAGTGTTCGTTATCAGTTTAAAATTGATGTTTTAGTTCAAAAAGTGTCACTCGCTGAAAACTGAGAAGACATGATCGGATTATCTTGATAATTTAGTAAAAATATTAATAAGTCATATTTGACTAGTACTATTAATTATCATATCAAACTGACACATGATGTGACAGATATGATTCAAAGTGCATGTTTTCATATTAAAATTATATTTTAGTAAAAAAGACAAGTGACATAATTAAAACCGAGAAAGAACAACATGATTGTTTTGATAATTTAGGAAAATGATCCATAAGTCCTTTTGTATGTGTAGTAATTATAATCACCTCAATATGATTCATGGTGTGACCAGTATGAATCCAAGTGCATATTTTTATTAAACATTTACATTAATTTTTTTGTAAAAAAGACAAATAATGTACTCAAAACTGAGAAAACACATTCAATTTGTTTTGATATTTTTGGAAGACGATGAATAAGTCATTTGGAATTCATATGAATCATACTCACCTCAATCCAATACATGATATTCTCGGTATGACTCAAAGTATCTGTTATCAGTTTAAAATTGACATTTTAGTTCAAAAAGTGTCACTCACTGAAAACTAAAAAAACAACCTAAAATTATCCTGATAATTTATGAAAAAAAATATTATAATTCATTTTGAAGATTAGAAATCATCCTCATATAAAACAGACACATAATGTGACCGGTATGACATAAATTTTGTGTTTCCAATTTAAAATGAAATTTTAGGAAAAAACACAAGTGACATACTCAAAACTAAGAAAACTCATTCGTACTATTTTTATATTTTAGGAAAATGATACATAAGTCATTTTGGATGCGTAGAAATCATTTTAACCTCAATCTGATGCATGGTGTGACAATTATGTCTCTAAGTTCATATTTTTATTTAAATTTGACATTATTTTTTGTAAAAAAGAAAAGTGACCTACTCGAAACCGATTAAACACATTCAAATTGTTTTTGATAATTTAGAAAAATGATCCATAAGTAATTTTTAATGTGTATAAATAGAATTCACCTCAATATAATATATGATGTTCTAGTTATGACTCAAAGTGTTTGTTATTAGATTAAAATTGACATTTTTGTTCAAAAAGTGATACTCACTAAAATTTGAGAAGAAGTGATTAGATAGTATTAATAATTTAGGAAAATGATTCATATTTCAATTTTTTATATATAGTAATCATTCTCATGTCAAACCGATACACGATGTGATCAGTATGTCTCAAAGTTCATGTTTCCAATTTAAAATGACATTTTAGTAAAAAAAATTGAGATACTCAAAACCAATAAAATACATTAATATTGTTTAGATACTTTAATAAAATGATCCTTAAGTCAATTGGGACATGTATAAATTAGTTACACCTCAATCTGATTCAAATTGTGATCGGTATGACTCCAAGTGCATGTTTTCAATATATAAGTGTCATTTTAGTTTAAAATGCACATCACATCGCCAAAACTGAGCAAATGATCGTAGATTTTTTTCTCATCTATTTATCTTGTATTATTTAATTAATTTCCTTACCATTTTAATCTTATAATTATTTAGTTAATTTTCACAGAGATAATTCTTTAAGACAAACAAGAAGTGGTGTGATGTGAAAGAATCAACCGTAACTTAATATGATAGAAAGTGTTCCTCATATGACTCAAAGTTATCTTTAAAAGAAATAATTTCTATTTAATTTATTTACTTATATTATTAATAAGATTAGATTTTTTTTCTTTTATAAGTGTTTTTTTACTCGATAAAGGGTTTTTTGTTCAGAAACAACACAAGTCTGGGTCAGGGGAAAAAGATAAAGGAATATTGATGTTTTTGAATTTATGTGATAATTTGTACTTATTCATGTAATTGTATAAACCCATGTTTAAAATGTATATAATATGGTTTTTTTCTTGTATTTGTGTTATAAATTTTATTTCATTTAAAATTTATATTTGTAGCTAATTTTCCTAATTTTTGGTGCTATTTCTGGTGCTGCAGTGTGCTGTTACAACACACTATAGTATGCCCCTTTATCAGCTCTTATAAATGCACTGATAAAGGCACCCTTTATCAGTGCTTTTCTAGCGCTGATAAAAGTCTAGGGATTTTAATCATGCTTTGGTAGTCATCACTTTTCTAACACTGATAAAGGCCAATTTTAGCGCTATTAAAGGATTATTTTATAATAGTGAGTTAAGGTTATTTGAAACCGTGTCGTATTATCAAGAAGGAGTAATGATTCCATAAGGTGGGGATATCTAGAATACCTAAAGCGGTTTGTGAACTTCATGGAATACTCATGTTCAGTATTAATGTTTTTGAAATTGATTCATCAATTTTTAAGTGCATGTGATACCATGTGTATGTTTTATAGGTGTTGTAAATATAAATGAATTATAAATCATTAGAATAATTGAAATATATTATAGTTTTCATTCAAGCGGTGAAGTTAACAATTGTTATATCATAATTTTGAAAGTAAAGATACTTATCAAGATTTGATGAATCTAAGTAAATGAAGTGTATCATCATCTCACTTATCTTGTATAATAAGAGGTGTTGACAAAGAGTTTCTATGAATAACATGATATGAAGAACTATATACACTTGGATTATTGTTCATCGAATTCTGTAACATATTTTGAGAAGAAGATTCAGATAAAAAAATATCCAGGATAAAGTGTCTATCCATTTTATTAAAATACAAGTAATATTCTCTACCACCCATTTGTAGAATATTTTAATGAAGTCTTATTTTAGTAATAAATGCTTTAAACACAAATAATACCATATTAGATATGGAAATAATAGTTTATTTTTTAAAAATTCATACAGAAAGGAAATAATTGTTATTTCCTAAAACAAAAGGTATATTGTATTGAGTCTTGACAAGATATTTGGAAGAGAATATTGTTTTTAAGAGGATACTAAGATTATATTTGAACTTAGAGAAGTTAAAAGTAAAAAAAATGTACTAGATTTAATTTCAGTGATTATTTACTTTATATCTTAAAGAGTTAGGATATGCGACAGTAAAGAAAAATGTAGATAATACATTTAGTTTCCCTGAGTGTAAAAACTGGGCCCTCTTGAAAACATAGACACCTCTCCTTAACATGGAAATTAGGTCCTGACCTTATAGGTACCCCTATTGGCTCCACATACATATGGTCCCCACCCTAGGTCCTGCCCACATGCCCGGATGGATCATCTGACTAATGAATGTCCCCACAGGCCAACACATGTTCTTTATAGTATGCTTTTTCCTCACTTTCACACACCGTAAAATAACATCCCAAAAGGTCACCCATCCTTATCACTACTCTAGACCAGGCATGCTTAACTGTGGAGTTCAAATCAGATAGACTCCCTAAAAATGGTTCATTTTATTGACATGAGTCATATCATTTAGTCATTTAACCCTATATCATTCTAGGGTGTTACATTCACACCCCCCTTAGGGAACAATGTCCTTGTTGTGGACCATATATCTTAACCCTGGTAGTGTGCCACACTTAAGGTTGGGTACCACCTCTAATACCAAATATAAGGCCCTCAACATGCACTTCTATATTTTGTAATAAAACCTGATGTTTATTTTTTTAATAAAAGATAACTGAAAAATACACAATACATTATACAATCAAGGACCTTTTCTAGTGTAGGTTTTGGAGAATAGAAAATTAGATTACAAGTGATAAAAAATATATAAAAATATAATTAAATAACTAAAACACTCTGGGTATGGTAACTATATAAGATAAGTGAACAACTTTGGTTAATTTATATTAACCTTATGGAAAATAAATTTTGAAACATAGGGTGAGAAATTATTTTACCCAGTAAGGGGATTTAAAAAAATGATAAAATCCATTTCAAATAATTTCAGAATTACTTTATAAAAAAATTTGATATAATTTATAAACATGTGTTTTCATAAAAATTCATAATAAAACACCTTTCAAAACCATTAAAATACTTTTCATTTTGAAAACCCATTTTAAAACCATCTTTGAAAAACACTTGGATTTCTCCTTTAAAATCATTTGGAAATAATAATTCTTTTGATGATCAAAATGATAATTGACATGTCTTATGAAAACCATGGGGAGAATAGGAGTATCACTTATAGGAAATCATCCCTATAAGTTCATGGGTTCACTCCCCATACCATATCATCATATACGATCCCCTAAAACTAAATTTTAAGAAAACATTTTATAAGACCTTCCTTTCTCAATCAAAACCCACTAAAAACATTTCAAAATATTATATAAATAATTCTCATAGAAGAAAATAATTTTAATACTTATCATTATGAATACATATCAATTTTATTAAAGCTTAAGATATTTGGTATAAATCCACCTTTTAATAGGAAATAATTACATTTAAGAATACATAAACATTAAAATAGACGATTGCATAAAAGTTCATGGTACATAACTAAAAATTATGGATGATGGTCATATCTAAAATCATTAATGAAAATAGAATATTTTCCTTCAAAACATAATAATTTATAATAAAAATAGTTCTTCCAAAACAATCCCCTTACCTTGATTTCGAATCGTCACATACGTTTCTTTATCTTCCACTTATTAAAAAAATCACATTGTATAACACCTTAAGACCATATAAGATGGTGTTCTTCCTAAAATAATACCTCTATAATGAGTATATATAAGTGAATTAGATATTTTGAAGACTATATTTGAGCAATATGTCCTAAGGTGATGAATAGTTTTGAAGGAAGGAGCCTCTTTTTATAATTGAGGTGAGGGGTAACATAAGAATTACTCAAATTATTAAAGTATAATAAATCTATTATAGGGTTTATAATTCCAAAAAGCATTACATATTAAATGGGATTAAATTCTCGACACAATATTACCTCATTTTTCCTTATTAAGGGTTTTTTGGATTTTTAAATAATTTAATAAAATATTTTATTCATGGAAAAAAAATTTATGTCAAATTAATAAATGTTAATAATTAAGATTATAAACACTTGAAAACAAAGTTTCAAATTCAAATGAAAATTTTTATTATATAATAAAAATATCATTTTAATCTAATGAATTCACAAATTATCTTAAAAATATCAAATTATATCTATTTTATTATTTTTAATATCATTAATTTGATTTATTCTTTAATTAAATTGATACTCAATCATCTTTGTGAATGCCATTATGGTATTTATTTTTTGTCTAAAAATTTAAAAAAAATCAGGAAGAATATAAATTTATTATCTTTTAAAAGAATATTTATTTCCAAAAATATATATTGGAAAATTATACATTAAAATGCTATACAAACTAAATTTTATAGTACGAACACCTAGAATTTATTTTAAATAAAACATTCAAAAGCTCTTAAAGTGATTATAGTGTCTCCAAAATGTCCCAAATTCAAAAAAAAAAATAGAAAATGGTCTATAATTTATTATAGAGAAATATATATCCAAAATATTATTCCTTTGAAAATTCTTATAACTGCATCAGCGTTGCACATACATTAATGTTAATTATTTCATATAAAAAAATTCAAAATAAAATACTATCATAAAAATCAATAAATTAGGTTCACAATAACATTTTTTATTCATTTATTATGTATATTTACTAATATACATGCCAGGATAACTTCTTAAATTTTTTATTTTGTCTTTTCTTTCCCTACACAATTATTGCACAAACATTTGGATAAGATTAATGGTATATAACTATAAAATTTTAAATTAATAATGAAAACCAACAATAATAAATAATAATTAATAAAAGATTCTTGAAATTTTTTTTAGCACTCGATTATTATTTCTAAGGAACCAAATTGATATTGTCAATGTTGCACAAGAACCTCGTCGGCAATAGCAATAATTTTTATACTTATCATGGAATAAATTATAACATACATATTCTGAATTATTTATATACAATATTACTCTTATGAAATTATAATTTATGTATTAAATACATTTAATAAATTTTAAATCGTAATTATTTCTTCGCGATGTCATAAAAAATAACGTATTTTATAAAAAAACTGTATTTTTTACTATTCACCAAAAATTAAATTTTTTAAAAAAATTATACAAAATTCATACTAAGATAATTTAAACATGATGAATTAAATAATGAAATTGGTTTTTTAAAATAAAATTTTATATTTCTAAAATGAATTTTATAAATAAATAACCATATAATAAATTATTTACCTTATAAATTATTTAATATAATGAATATAACTATTTAAATTAAGAATACTAATAAATATGATTCTATAAAAACATGGGTTGAAAAATTATCCCCAATTTAAATGAATTTTTTCCTACCAAACACGTGGTCCCCACCCTAGGTCCCACCCATGTGCCTAAACGGGTAATCTGACTAATGAATGTTCCCTCAAGCCAACACATGTTGTTTCCAATGTGGTTTGTCCTCACTCGCACACACCCTAGGAAACTTCCAAGAAGGTCACTCATCTTAATCACTACTATGGGTCAAGCATGCTTAACTGTGGAGTTCTAATCATGTAGGCTCCAGAAAAAAAAGGTTCACCTTGTGGACATGATTCATATCATTTAGTAGTTTAACCCTTTATCATAGGGTGTTATAATGAGAAATTGAATATCACCATTAACTAAAGGATTATAACAGTATAAGATTAAAAGAGATACTTCACCTAATTTCCTAAAGATTTTAGGATATGTGCAGATAAATAAATGTAAAGAGTTATATTTAGTTATCATGAGAAAGTGAATATCATTGTTATTCCCTCTTATTTATAAATTTAAATTCACTTGATATCCTAAAATATTTTAGGGTATAATGATAATGAAAACTATAAATGGTTACATGTGTTTACTATAATGAAGTGAATATGACTTTATCCTAAAATATTTTAGGATATATTGGATGAAAATATAAATGGTTACATCTAAATCAAGGATAAATTTTGATGGCATAATTTTATAATTGATCATGATAGTGATCTTAGAAATATATCTCAGTAGAAAAAACTTGATATCATAACATTTGATGTTGTGAAGTAATGGAATTTGAATATTTTTTTTAAAATAGATGAACATTAGGAATATAATTCCTAAGTCTCACCATTATTCAAAATAGCTTTATTCATAAATTGTTACTCACTAAGTGGTTAGTGGGAGTATTTTATCATACAGTCATATAGATATGTGATAGGAATTACATATGGATGTAATTTTCAAAAACAAATATTGAATCAACAATAGAGTCTTGTAGAATATATTGATATTAGAAATGTAAGTGATTGGTTGTAAACATATCACGTAATTATAATAAAGGAAATATCCATTTAGCATTCATTCATGTGTGATATAATCTACTCTAAATGAATGATCGAATGATAAATATCCCATCAAAGTGAAAATTTTGAGTTGTCCCTAATTGATGACCATTATAGAGTTTTATGGGTTATGATGATATTCTATGATTAGTTTGAACAGATTCATTTACTCATTACAAAGGGTTGTATATAATATATGAAGAATAGATTCAAGAGGTAATAAGTAGAGACTTATTACTTGTACTGGCTTACTAAAGTATATATCATGGAATGTCATTCAGTTATAGATATACATAAGGGTGTATAATTGTTGTCAATCCTTCTTACCTGAGGTAGGTGAGATACCAAGAATGAGAACCTTCATACATTGATACCCTACTTACACAAGTCAAAATATGAACTTAGGTAATCAGGAGGTAGTTGGGTGTGTTGTTGTCGTCAGTTGGAGTATGACCAAGATGGGATTTTAAACTTATATGACAAGAAAATACATCTAGCCCTTGATTAAATGACACTAAGGAAATGAATGGTCTTGCTTAGTTTAGTCACATATAATGTGTTAAACTACTTGGATAAGGGGTATGTGATGTTCTAATCTATTCGATGAATGACATGTGATGTATTCGTCAACTTGGTCAATATTTTTAAGAGAATAAAAAAATATCAGATCACTATACTAGATTTACATGTTCCATATCTAGTGGTCACTCAATGTCATGGAAAAAGTATTTTATAGATATAAATACAATTTATATGACACATCTAGTGGCATACATATCCGTATAGAGATATGAGCATGTTTCATGGAGATCACACCAGACCCCTTAGTGGCGTGATTAGCACTACTTATTTTCTAGAGGTCTCTCTTTGCTTACATATATGAAATATATATTTAATATTTGTTTTCAAAACTTCTAAGACCCATAGGGTTGCACAGTTAGTATTGTTGATAAGGATTAAGTTTTGGACAAAGTGTTTGTTCCAAAATTAAGAGAGTATGATGAAACCATATACAAAATGAGTTTTGGATACACTCATAAAGAGTTTTGATTTTTTTCACATAGTCATTATGTATTTAGTGTATATATGAGATTGTTGAATATTCACTAAAATTATAAATGGAATATTTAATTTAGATGCATTTATATTCCACGTGGATTCATTGATAATAATTCATTATGATTGGATTAAATGTCTTGAATATTCATTGAATTCGATTCAATAGATTAATTAAATTGAGAATAAATGTATACATATACATTAAATATGGATGACACATTTCATTAAATAAAATGTATTGTGGATGACTATATAAAGGGATGGGATCCCTCCTGTTGAATAGAACTGATTGTTTTCAAGCCTCTCCAAACTCTCTTCCTTCATGTATCTTGTTCATTATCATTGGTGAATATACTAGCACCTCTTCTAGTGTACGAGAGTCCTCTAATTGTGAGGGGGTCCCACAAGCTGGTGTAATCCCTTAGAGGTAGGAAGCATTTTTTTTAATCCTCCAATGATATTCAACAAGAAAAATTGTTGGAGATTATGGTATTGTCTATCCAGGTATGCACATTTATGTTCTTCATTTATTACAGGTTGATTCTGTCAAGTATAGACCATATATTTTGTGTTTTTTCAGATGTTGAATCCATACGATGGACTTTGAAGACCCAAAAAAGTAGATCCTCTTAAACATTATCCCAAAATTCATTAACTCCAAATGAATGGATTATCTTGTTATTTATAGGTAACTCTAAAAATTTTCAGCACCAAGCTCCGGACATTGCGGCGCGTATTTATCCCAACTACACTTGTATGATGACCTATCTAGATTGTAATGAATAACACCACCAAGAATTCCTAAGGCATCACTAGAACGTGATCACTTATGTTTGGCACAATTTTCTATTAGTGTTCATGAATTTCATGTGGAAACCATGCATTTTCTTTCAAAAAACCATTGAACTTTCTCTGTAATTTCACACAAAAATATTTGGCAAATGCTGTAAAATTTCACCACAGTAAATTTTCTCTCTTGGTTATCAAAAACATACATTAACCTAGAAATTAATTGAAAACAAACACAAAAACAATCTCTGGAAATATCACCTTGGTCCCTACAACGTTCTCTATGGTTCTGTTTACAATATGTTAAGTCAAACCTTTTATTTTTAATTTTATTTTTATTTACATATATTTGTGATTTTTTAATTTAAAAGTGATATTGAAAAAATTGTGGTTTAACAAAAAATAAATGTTCTATTTTCACATTTTTATCAAAATTTTCATTTATAAATTTCAACTAATGATTGAAATGTTATAATTATTAATTATATAGGATTTTTCAACAAAAAAACATGTGTAACTACTTTCTGTTAGTTTATTTTTAGAAATTTATTATTTCTCATAATTATGTTTTCTTATTGCTCTTGATTTGGGGTGGAAAAATTTCAATTTTAGTTATAATGAAATAAAAAATCAATAACCATGTGGTTTTTCAGTTATCATTTTAATAACCACTTCTAATGACTATTTTTATTCTTTTTTTGGTTTCAATTACCAAACATACCTAAACATTTGATTTTTTTTCGGTTTTCAGTTAACCATTGCAAAAATAACACACACCTTAAACCCAATTAAATAGGTTCAACTACGTGAATCAAACTTCACTAATTATTTATATTGAGGACTATATTTCCATTGAAATAATTTATAACAATATCATCTTAAATGACTTTTTAAGGGTCCTTTTTGCTCTACCTATACTACTTTTAACAAATTAATTTTTCATTAAGTTTACCCTATTAATAGGTGCATCCCTAGATCTTATTTTAACATGTTTAAACCATTTAATTTAGTCTCACTCATCTTCTCATCCATCAGAGCCACTTTAATTTTATCTTGAACAAGTTCAACACTAATACTATCCATCTTAGCATATACACATGTCTATGTTAACATTTTCATCTCTACTACACTTATTTTTTATTCGTGGTGTTCTAATGAAGTACAACACTCAATTTTGTATAAAATAGCTTGTCTAATAATAATATTATAAAATTTACACTTCAATTTCAATGGAATTTTATGACTACGAAACACTCTATAATATTTTGCCTATTTTATCCATCCATTCTGAATCTTATAGTTGAAATCCATTTTCAGTTAACCATTATGTAAAAAAATTCTCACATTAACCATTTTCAACAAAACTCGATATCTTAAATAAATTCTTAAATTTTATAAAATATCAATTTATTTAAAAAAAATTGATTTAGAAACAAAAATTGTATGTTTTTCTATAGTTATGCACATAGGTGTTTTAAAATATTAAATTAATAAAATTTTAAAAAATAATAAATTCAATTAATTTTTCAGTTTTCAGTTATTAAAATTAATTACCATATCCAGCCATTTTTTGAGTATTTACCAAATAAAATTTGTACTATCCAAAAACCATGTTATTATAACCATTAATTTATTCTTAATTTTATTTTATATTTACCATTGACTATCCTTACTCTTGACTGTATCTTAACCACAACATGTTCCCACTATATAAGAAGTTTTATCACAAGACCTCTTAAAATACAATCAATTTATTGAAACACATAAAACGTTGCATACTTTTAAAATGGTTAAACAATGATGGTTTAAACCCAAATATATGTTATCTTTTTTTAATTTATAATTAAATATTTCATTTATAATTTTCAACTAATGTTTGAAATATTATAATTATTCATTTTTATTATATTTTTACCACAATATGTGTGAGTACTTTATATTATATTTTTTCTGGAATTTTATTACTTCTTGTAATTGTGTTTCATTATTTATTATGATTATATTTTAACCACAACAAGTGTCCACTATGTAAGAATTTATGATGTAATATCTCTTAAAAAATTGATGATTTAATTTTATAATTAATCATTGCATATTATTTGTTTCAAAAAATTTTGCAAAAATTGATTACTTAATCCCAACATAATTTTGAAAAAATGATGGTTTAACTGAGGATATATGTTCTATTTTTTAAAACAAATATTTCATTTATAATTTTCATTCAGTGAATTAAATTTTATTTTCTTGTGTCAGTGAAATTTTTTATATCCATGTAATTTCTTGAAATATTTATTAACCCTATTAATTTACTTGGTTTCTTATTACTCATGATTTTATTTTAACCACAACATGTGTCCAATGTGTAAGAATTTATGTCACTAAGTCTCTTAAAAAATAGGCGATTTAATGTTATAATTGAATATTGTGTATTATATTTTAGCTATAACATGTGTTACATGTTTCAATAAATATTACAAAAATTGATTTTGAAAAAAATAATGATTTAATTAATAATATATATTCTATTTTGTAACTAAATATTTCATTTTAACTTTTCAATTAATGATTGAAATGTTGTGTTTTTTATTTCAATGCAATTTCTTATTTTTTTTATACTTGTTCAAATCATTATTCCTGTTATGGATTTATAGGATTATAAACATTTTTAAATAAAATAAAAGTCTTGTACATTAGTTTTATGTCATTTATTTTATTTGGTTTTTGAAACTAAATTTTGTTCATAACTATATGATGAGAGAACATATATTATGCTATGTGTTTAAAAGTATTTTTCTATCCTGAAAAAGTAATTTCAATATTGTGATATTTTTGACTGTAGAATATTAGTTTTTTTAAGGAATGATATCGGTAAGGCCATTTAAGTGTTTTTTATACTTCATTTAGTTTTGTAATATTCCTTTTTGGTATAAATTTATTTAATTTTGCTGAGAAACCATGTTTTATGTTTTGGTTATCTCCATATTTAGCTGTTTTGTGTTTTCTCAAATCATGTATCATGTTTTTTTATTCAATTTTATTTCATGATTATTCTTAGCATACTATTTATAAGATTTCACATGTATATGTTTTTGAATTTATATATGTATTTTTTATCTTTAATCCATTTAATACATTTTAAAGCCTTCTTTACATAGAATCTAAGAGTATTTATATGATTTTTATTCAAAATAATCATCATATATTATGATAAAAAATTTGACATATATGACGATAAAATTAAATAATCATCATACATTAATTTTTTAAATATAAATATTATATGTTTGTATCCCTACATGACAAAAAATTAACAAATAATAAAAACACACTTGATAATCAAATAGAAAAATAAAAAATTTGAGAATAAAATAAGTCAAATAAATGGAAGAATACAATTTCAATCAGAAATGTGGAAAAGGTTTATAGAAACCAAAATAAATAAAATATAAACAACATTTATTACATGTTATCTATTTCAATAAATATTTAAAATAATGATTGATTGCTTCAAGAGTGATTTTTAAACTAAAATGATAGTTTAACTGATAATATATATTCTATTTTGATTTTTTTTATTCTTAACCAAAGATTTAATCTATAATATTTAACTAATTATTTAAATGTTATTTTTTTATATCAATGAATTGTTTTATATTTTTGTTACTTGTTTAAATATTTGTTTTTTCTATTGATTCTTAATAATATAAATATTTAGAATGAGAATATATGTTTTGTACGTTAATTTTATGTCACTTTTTATTTTATTTTTGAAACTTATTTTATTTATTATAATTAGATGTTGTGATAACACATTTCAAGTTTTGTGTTTGAAAGTATTTTGTTATCATGAATAAGTTACTTGTATATTGTGACATTTTGGTTTGTAGAAAATATTTTTTTATGGAATGATATTGGTATGTTCATTCAATTGTTTTGTTTTACTGCATTTATTTTGATAATGTAGTTTTTTGTATTTGTTTGTTTATAGTGAGAAATAATGAGAATTATGTTTGAATTAATGAATGTTTTATGTTATATATTCATGCATTTGTTTTTATAATTGTAATGTTGTTTTTTAAATAGGTTTAGTTAAATATATTATCATTAAATTGATTAAAATATATTTGTGATGTTCAATTCAACATTAACTAATTTTTTATAAATAGTTTCTATTATGATTTTTTAGTATCAATAAATTTTTTACAATATCGTAAATTGATATGGGGAACAAGGATTTTAACAAGTATCATTCAAAACCCAAACATATTGAGGTCTCAATCAAAAATTAAAACAATAATAATGATTCACCTCATACGATTTTATCTATCTTGTTGAATCCATCCACAAACATTTGATCAAGATCATTGAGAAACTACCAAAAAGATTCTTCATTCGAAGGTATCTGTTGGAGTTGGTGTCCTAGGACCAACTATTTGTACTCTGATTACATGAAAATTTTATGTATTTATTATTAATAAAACTTCTTATTTAATATTTTTTATTGTTATTCATGACTCTAATGTAATAATGACTTAGATTATACATCACATTGATAAGGTCATAACAGTTCCCCGCTATGATGAAAACCTTATTGTGTTATGGCGATATTCTCAAATAATGTTATATGGTTCGATAATGTGCTATGATGGGACACATAATAAATATACTATCAGGTGTTAGTACTCATAAGAAGACAATTCTTCTTCTCATGAAGTCCAAACTCGGTAATCTCCAAGACGGGAGATTATGAGAATAAAACCGCTAGTAGAAATTCTGCATTATTTGGTGTCATCCGATATTATTATCTATGAGTGTGTGTGATGGACCTTAGACTTTATGATTATTATTAATGCATGTTACATATTAGGTACTTAGATATATTTCATAAACCATGATGATAACAGCTAATTACGAAGTTGGAATCGTAGGGTGCATCATGAGTAACATGTCATTAATGAATAAGTCGAGGAATTATTTGTCCCTACTATCTTTATAGAATATGATATCTCATCCATTTTATTGTAATAGAATTGTCACATTAAATTCCATGAACATCGTGAAAGGACGTGTTTATTTCAAATAGTCAAAGAAAAACATATCAAACATATAGGTTGGTGACACAGTTGTGCAACCATCTTGATGAGATATTGCGACAAATGGATTATATTACACAGTGAGAGTTTGTATGTGGTTGTCAACATAGCGACATTAAGTTATTTCCTTTGGGTGCCTTGACCCATTGTTATATGGTAAGATTTTTCTTTAGGAAAACCCTCCTAATTCCAATGAAAAATAATCCTAGATGGTCACACACTAAGTGTTTCCATTGATCTCAATTAAATTCGATTTGAGTTTAAGTAATGGAATAAATATTATTCTCAAATTTGAGGAATGATTTTATTCAAGTTATGTGGATCCCATAAATTAATAAAATGTTTACAAAACATCTTGTGAATAAAATATTTATTTTATTTATTGAATATTTTAAAAAATATTTATTCACTAAATTGTGAATAAAATATTTATTTATGAATAAAATATTTATTTGGTTATTCAATAGAATCTAGAGGAGTTCGAATAGGCCAAGACTGATTCCGGTGAAAAATATTAATTAACATGACTGTTATATAATACTTTTTATTGTTCAAGTTTATGTGAACCACAAAATAATAATTATATAATTATTATTAAGGAACATGAGATTTATTAAAGGTAATAAATGTTATTTAATTATTGATATGCAATTAAATAATATTTTTACTTAAATATCAACTTTATAAATAGGAATCTATGTCTATAATATAGATTATCCAGAAATTAAGAACAAAGAATTTTTGTGCACAAAAAATTCTCTTTCAACTCCTCTTTCTCTCTCTCTCCCTCAAGAACGAGAAGTGTATGATATATTTCTTTAAGACCTCAGAACGAACGTTCAAGAAAAAAGAACACAAAACATTTGAATCGCCATGCTAGAACCCGATGATTGACTAGTGTTCCTCAGAGATCATATGAGCACATGCGGATCACCGCTAGAGAGATTTTATCCTTGGATACTCACAGAGCAATGAATGTAAACCGAAAGGGTCTTTTCGGATGATCAATATTCACCAGCGAAGAAAGTTATAAAGCCCAGGTATTTATTTCTTCAAATATTAAATAAATTAATTATTATTTTATCATGAAATATCCACTCTCTTGGTTTCAGAAAATGATTATTAAAATAAATTTTAATATATCACCACCACCGCACACTTTCATTGAACTCAAAAACATCTAGTGGTATCAAAGGTGTCACATTTAAATTTATAATTATTTATCTGATTTTTGATGTTTGTGCAAATGTGGTTAGTTTTTTATTTCATGTTATTCATTTTGTAAACCGAATTGAATTAACATTCTATCTACATATTAATCATGTTCATTTAGGGTTTAATTTTACTAAATATTTAAGAACAAATGAATAATGACCATAGATGCCATTAAGAAGTGCTAAATCATTGGCCAATAAAACTAGGTTACACGACGTGAGACCGGAGCACACACCGTATACCCATGCATATTGTATCTAGATGCACCAAACAATTAGTTACAAGTTGTGCTTTATTGTACATCATGTGTTGACTATGCTAAACTAGCACACGACAAGTTGATAAAGGGCATGTAACTAACATGTACACACCATGTAGTCTGGATGAGTCAACACACTGAAGCCACATGCATGTGACTTAGATATACGGAAACTGAGGTACATGGAGTGTAGCTGCATGCACATTCCGTGTAGTATCCCATTAATGGAAAAACTTAAAATTACAATAAATTTGAAATTGTAGCATTAAAACCTTATTTTATTGATTGGTACATCATTGTGTGTTTTATAATTAAATAATAGTTTTAAATAATTTTAAATGCTCAATTAATTTATTGTAGTTAATATGCCATTATTGTTTATGCCATTTATTTTATATGAATTCCATTAATGAGGAGTATCTCTAAATAAGATTATATTATCATTAATATGAAAGAGAATTAATTAATTAATTATTTAAAGTTTTTTTATCTTAAATAATAAATGAAAGAATAAATAAATGAATTTTAGCCATTTATTTTTGCATATTTGTTGCATGTATGGCCATTTATAACCATGACCAAGACCCGTGTATGTGTTGGATGTTTTAATTTAATTTATTTCATTAGTTTTCAATTATTTAATATTAAATTAAATTATGACCTATGAGTCATCCCTCTATACATTATTCTATAGGAACCATGTGTCCAATGATATTTATGTAATCCTCTATAACCAATCCATGAGTTCCCCTAAAAAACAAGTGAGTAATAAATATTTTTAATTAACGGATCATCTCAAGGCCAGTATAGGTGGTTCAAGATGGAACCATAATGATTCCAAAGTAGGTGATACAAAGGTGGACATGTCTAATTGTGTGAATCATGCCAAGACTGAAAATATGAGTTATTTTCCCTCAGTAACAGTTTTATTCAATGTATTCACATTAAATGAACTATTATATAAAGCTCCGGAATTATCCATTTAAATATTTATTTATTTATATATATGAAATTATTTATTCTATGGATTCAAGGCTTTAATCACATAAATAAATGGATTAATGTGAAAATTTTGAAATTAAATAATAGAGATATGCATAAATGTTTTATCCAACATGGTTAATTAATTAAGTAACAACCACTTAATATTAACAATACATTTAAAGGGAAAAAAAGATAAAATTTATGCACAATAAATTAAAATCACTTATTTAAATATTAATTCAAACTAAGTCTTCCGTTACTTTATTGAGAATGAAACCATCGAACTAATTGTTGTACATGTCCAACGACTGAACACTCACTTTTATAAGGGAGTTATTATGAGAGTTTTGGGATGACTTAACCAAAATTTTATTAATTTTAACACAAAAAGTATATTCAATACAAATTTGGAGACAAGTGTTGAGGAAATCCAAGTTAAGATTTCAGGATATGGGAATCCACTCAATGGATCAAGGAGTTGCAAGTCCACAGTTGGAAAGACTTCCTACCTAATTACTTTATTATGGTTTTCATGGTCAAAGTCTGGATCATTAATAAAATTAATATGGATCCTTACCACGAGAATGTTAAAGGAACTAGAGATTATGATTTCAATGGTGAGGGATATTGAGACTTGATGAAATAGTTTAAGATTTAATAAATAAATAAATAAAAACATTTAATTTATTATATCTAACTTATTTTGTAATCAAGAAAAGTACTAATAATCTGATCTTCTTAATTGTAGAATAAAATGAAAATTTAATAATCCACACAATCCTTATAATCAAAATTGTAGAAATATAACCTCATTACTAGAAATAACTTTTAGGAGTGGTTTAGATGCCTTCGGGTTGAGCTATTCCATGAACAAAAATCTTACATGCTAAAAATTTCAATGCCAGATCTGCCTGTTAAAGAGGTGAGTGATGAAGAGTTTATTTTCTATGAAAAAAATTTGAGTGACATGGTCTACATTCAATGTTTGATGGTTTCATCTATTCCTAGGAAACTAATTAAATCTCCTGAAAACATGGATGTGTATATCATGCTTTAGAACCTCTGTGATCTTTAATAAAAGGGAGCTAGAGAGGAACAATTTGAGATTTCCAAGGTGTTCTTTTAGAGAAATCTAAGAGAGGGTGTCTCAGCTAGGCCTCATGTAGTCAAGATCATTGTCTACATTGAGTATTTAGAGGTTCTAGTGTTTAAACTCCCTAAATAACTGGTCACCAACCTCATTCTGGCATCACTCCCTTAGATCTTCTCCAACTTTTATTATGAATTTTAATATGAACAACATTGGGAAGTATCTGCCAGATCTTCTTACTCTTATTCACCAAGTAAATAAGGACATGAAGTGTGAAAATCCTTTTATCCTTATGGTGAATAAATAGAAAGGGGAAGCAAAGTGATTTAATCCCAATGATTCTTCATGCCCTTCCATGAAGAGGAAGATCAAGGGGAAAGAAAGGGAATAATATGTTGTTTATTTTATCATGTGTCCAGAAGGGACACTGGAAGAAAAACTGAACCCATCCAAAGAAGCAAGAGAAATATTTAGGTGATTTTTTTATCAAGTTCAATTTATATGTTTCTATAAATTGGGTATTAGATACAACTTGTGGTTCTCACATATGTATTCAAGTATAGGAAGCAAGTGGATTTAGAAATATTGACCGAGGATAGGTAGATCTTCGATCATCCATCATAGATAAACTTGTTGTTGTAGATATCGGGGACTACCAACTCACGTTGACAACCATAATGATATTGGTTTTAAAGGGTTTTTATTATGTTCTTTCAGTTACAAAAAACATTATTTCTGTATCCAAAATTGATACAGATGGATTTATTTTCAAATTTGGGAATAAATGTTTCCTCTTTTTCAAATATTTCATTTTTTATGGTAAGACACATTTAAATAATGATATTTATGTGTTAGACTAAACAGACCAAATAATGGATATAGATAACGAAGTTACATCACATGACTCATATCACACCCAAATTTAGCATCCCCATCTAGGTTATATAAATGAAATGTGATTGAATAAATTACACCAAGATAGATATTTAGATACTTTTTTATCTAAATACACTTGGTGTATGTCAAACATGTTTATAAATAAAAATGACCAAATGCCTATTTAGTGGGAAAGGTGAAAGGGCTAACAATCATCTTGAATTAGTTCATACCGACGTGTGTGGACCATTACATATTAAATAAATGGGTGGGTACTCATAGTTCATAACTTTTATTGATGATTTTAGAATATATGGATATTCCTACTTAACGAGGTATTAATCAGACTCTTTTTTAAAATTCAAGGAATAAAAGAATGAATTTGAGAACCAGCTTAGTAATAAGATTAAGAAACTTCACTCAAACTGTGGTGAGAATATATTAATCAAGACTTCACTGATTATCTATGGGAGTTCAGGATTTTATCTTAACTCACTCCTCCTTATATGCCTCAATGGGATGGTCTAATTGAAAGTTGGAACCACACATTGTTAAAAATGGTGAGATCAATGATGAGGCAGGCAAGTCTTCCATTATCCTTGTTGATACCAAAATTATGGAAAAACAGGAACAAAGGTAAATCATTAGGTGGTGCCTCGCGAAGACCACTCGCAGAGCCCCTTGTGGCCTCGTGGCCGACGCAGAGCTCCCCCATCGCAAACTCGCTGTAGAGAAAAAAGGTGGGATGCTCCGCAAACTGATTTGTCAATCGTGAACCCGCCGTGAAGCAAGGAGGAAGGATGCTCCATGAACCCCTTTGAAGTTCGTGTACCTGCCACAGAGAAAAGTGGCAGGATTCTCCACGAAAAAATTTGATGTTCGTGAACCCACTGTGGAGCAAGAAGCTGTGATAATCCGCAAACCCCTTTGACATTCGTGAACCCACAATAGATAAAGATTTGTCTTCGCGCCGAGTGATCTCTGCTTCACTGCACCTCTTGTCGATAAATACCAAGCTCCCCTCGAGCCCAAACGACAGATCCTCTGACCTTTCTCCTTTTGAGCTCCCACATCGTGAAGCAATTTATGCTCTACGAACCATGAGATTTTCAAGGTAATTTTTCATCACGAAGTGCCTTACCCTTTGCATGAATTCCTCCCCTCTTCAAAGACATATTCCCTTCGCGGAGCCCACGGGCCTCCATGAGGGAAGGGGATCCTCAAAGGGACTCAGGTCTTTACGGAGCACTTGTTCTTTGTGAAGTACCCTTCATGAACATGTGACTCGTATGCTAAGGCAAGGTCACTATGCTTCATGAGACACATTGCTTTGAAATATTACGCTTTGTGAGGCACCCTTTCTTCGAGAGACATTTCTCCATGAATGCCTTCCAACTTTCTGAAGCACCTTCCATATTCACCTATGCCTTATCCCTAGGCTAGGCCACTTCACTTCACAAAGAACATACCTTAACAAAGCCCCTCAACTTCATGGAGCACCATATCATCACAAGGCTTCTACATATGATCCCCTGTGCTCTGTAACTCATTTTCTCGGGCAACCCTTCAGGTTTGCACGAAGAAATTTCAAAGTCCCTTGGGAAGTAATTCACATTGTGTTGCTTCGCCTCATGATTATTCGCAAAGGCACGCTAACAACTATTTCTTCTTTTCATATCCACACTAGTGTGGATCCATCAATGGATCGCCCCACAACACACCCTCACCATGACATTTATGATTCCTTCCCTTCCCCAAGGGGAGGGATGTCTCATTTATGTAAGTCATAGGGGGTGCAGAGTAAACCCACCTCGTCTGAGTAGCAGGCCGTTAAACTACCAAGCACCATTGTCCCTAGAACATGATGTTAAACTGTAGCCTTTCTCTGTGAATCATAAGTAGGGTTCCCCATCTCAAACATTATCTATACCCATTGGTCTCTACAAAAGTGAAATCATTCCTCACATGGAATGAGATCCTCTTTATGGGATTGAAGTTTGTCTGTGGGGATAGGGAAACCACCTTGTTGTAAGCCCCTAAATTTTATTATAGAAGGAAGCACCCCTTCTCCTCCCATATTCTTCCTTGTCAAAGGCCAGAGGAGATATGGCCATCAGGACCTTATTTATCCCGTCCCTCTCCCATGGGGCTTTGTCACCACCTAGTCATCCACCTTGGAGTAAGTCCCAATCTCTATTACCCAGGGCTAATAACCATGCCTAAGCCCCTGTTTCCTCTTTGGGTTGATAACTACGTGTAATTCCCCCCATTCCAATTCCCACATACGCACCTTCCGTGACGTGATCAGTGGGCCTTTGATGCCTCTTGTTTCTCACACCGAGAATGACTCACGTGGGCTTAGAGTAAGCAATGACCATGATATCCTCTCTGGGCAGCCTAGAGTGTAATCCCCACACTCCTTCCTGAACTACATGGACTTTTATCCTTACCAAGGCAAGGTACATAGGAATCCTCCCTAAGGTTCAAGCCCAACACCCATTGGTACCAACCTTCTTTACGTCGGTTCCCACTCCTTCTCGAACATTGTGGACTTTGATCCTTTCCAAGGCAAGGTATGTAGGAAGCCTCCCTGAGGTTCAAGCCCAACACCCATTGGTACTGAACATCTTCACATCAGTTCCTACACCTTCATGAACTACGTGGACTTTGATCTTTGCCTAGGAAAGGTACATAAGAAGACTCCATGAGGTTCAATCCCAACACCCATTAATATCGACCATATTCACATCAATCCACACTCCTTACTGAACTACGTGGACTTTGAACCTTGCTAAGGCAAGGTACATAGGAACCCTCCATGAGGTTCAAGCCAAACAACCATTGGTACAAACCATATTCACGTCAGTCCCACTCCTTCTCAAACTATGTGGACTTTGATCCTTGCCAAGACAAGGTATGTAGGAAGTCTCTCTGAGGTTCAATCCCAACACCCATTGGTACTGACCATCTTTATGTCAGTTCCCACACCTCTCCTAAACTATAGGGACTTTGATACTTTCCAAGGATAGGTACGTAAGAAGCCTCTATAGGGTTCAATCCCAACACCCTATTGGTTCCAACCCCCTTCATGTCGGACCACTTTCATCCCGCATGATGTTAAAATGCATCCCTCCTTTTCATCCTACACGACGTTAAACTATATCCATCATCCCAAACTACGTGGGACTCGATCCTTATCTCTTAGATAGGGTACGTAGGAAGCCTCCATGAGATTCAACACCATCCAATTGTAATCCATTGTGACCCCATCCAGCGGTAAGCCATTGTGACCCCATCCAGCGGTAAGCCGTTGTGAACCCATCCAGTGGCAAGACGTTGTGACCCCATCCAGTGGTAAGCCTTTGTGACCCCATCCATCAGTAAGCCATTATGACCCCATCCATTGATAAGTTGTTGTGACCCCATCTAGCGGTAATCCGTTGTGACCTCATCTAGCTGTAAGCCGTTGTGACCCCATCCAACGGTAAGCCGTTGTGGCCCCATCCAGCGGTAAGCCATTGTGGCCCCACCCAGCGGTAAGCCGTTGTGACCCCATGTCAATAGTAAACCGTTGTCAATCTGAGCCCAGTGGTAAGCTGTTGTTTTCACTTCTATTGGGACCCATATCGTCAGTCTGTCCTAGTGGCGTCAGACCATCTATAGGTCCGCTAATCACACATAAGCCCCAACATGTCATTGGGTCACTGTCCTTCACATGCACCCCAATTTCACGCCCCAAACTAAAGGTTCCACTTCCTTTAGGTCCCATCCATATGGGTCACCTTGTTAGGTGTCCCATAGCTTCACGAACTATGCAGACTTTGATTCTCTGCCACGGGGATACGTAGGAGGTGTCTTCAAGGCTCAATCCCAACATCACTGTCTCCCTAAAGTTGACTCCATCTCATTCCACATTCACTTCATTTAACTATCCATAATCCTTCCTAATTATTAGTAGGGCTGCCACATCCTGGTGATATCATGCCAATTTCGCATCTTACATTAGTGTTTCCTCTAGGGGTCATACCCATTTGATCCACTCTAGTCAGTGTTCCGATCAGTCTGATTTGTCTCTGCTAGACGGTAAACCTACGACATACTCTGTGTTTAACATAGGATGCTGAGGAAAACCTCAGATACATGCCTATGGAATATAATTACTCGCATTCTACGTGGGATTCCTCGGGCTTCTGCGCCCTCTAGAATCCCTATAATAAGGGAAAGAAACCTAGATGCGGTAGTGTTCCAGCGTCCAGACACACCAGTGATGTCTAACATGACTACTCCCCCAATAGAAGGTTGCTTCCATGACCAGAACCCTTGGAATGTCCCGATGAAAGAAGCGTACTTAATCGTCGTCCATGAAGACATGTCACTGAGAAGAGTTTCACAAACAACGTCTTAGTCTATAATGGAGACCCAGACTAGGTGATGAGTTTTTTTGGAGGAATCCATAGAAGGAAGAACCGACACACCATAATCCCATTTTGATCAAGGAGAAAACATCCCTGAATAAGAGACAGATGTCGCCCGCCTTTGGAAAGTAGGAATGTGGGGAAATATTTGCGCATCCTTTATAGGCAGATGCGCGCGCCCCGATGAAAGTGTAAATAACAGAAATTGTGAACCCAATGTGAAAATATTCTCCTCAATATGGAGATTAGTAGCGTTCAATGCATGCATGATTTAGTGTGTCACCAGATCCTTCTATCCAGTGCCAGGTCCCGCCAAGAAAATAGTGGGCCTGGCGTGAAACTCACCAGATGTTTGGGTAGTCAAAAAATTGGAAATCTTACTCTGTGACGTTGTTAGCATGGATCCATCTTACCAACCATGGAAGATAGAATGACATTGGGGCACTGGTTGTAAATTCCTTTCCTTTCATCACTAATGGGTTAATCTCTCTGCTTTTCAGGAACCAAGATTCTACAGGAATTCAATCACCTCCCGTCCATCGAAGTAGGGGCAGGGGAAATTCCAACGCAACAGTATCATGTAGATCCACCGCATTTGCGACAATATCCACATCTACAAACGTTGGGTTCACACGGACCGTCTCCCCATCTAAATTCATTCAGTGTAGGGTGATCAACGACCTTGTACACCTGTAAGAGGAGGAGAGGATTATCCCAACTCGGAATATGGCCCGCCAGGATCTAGAGGCATTTGTGCCTCGTCACCATCGCCACCACTAGGTCCGCGCAGGGAGCCACTGCTCCCCACTCCAACGTATAATCATTTCAGGAGCCTCTCCCTAGAATTCCTCGACGACTCTCTCCCATATGCCAACAAGGTATTGGATATTTGGGTCGGCCCGGGCGGGATCCCATTTCAGGGCCCCCAAGGAGGGATCCCACTAGGCCATTCCAGCATAGCCATCCGGTCCCACAAATCAAGGAGCAGGTAATCCATGCGCCTACACAGTTGGCCCTAGCCCGGTTGACCCGACACCCGTGTCGGGCATAGGCTGAGGAGGACGCCTGCCAAGGGGCATCAACGTCAACAAATACTGTGGCTTGGACTAATATAAATTTATATCATCAACCCCTTACATATGCTGATTAGGGGGACTTGTATAACTAGCTCGAATCGAGGCCCCAACCACCCCATAGGCAGGTTGGGTCGACTCTCTCAGCCTCCGGTGCAGGTAGTGGCCACTGCCAGTACAAAGGCCCTCCCTGTACCACCACTATGGATAACGCGGGTCTTCCCCTCTTCTAAGCTTGGCATGAAGGTCTGCCTCGTGCTACCCTAAATCCGAATGAGGGACCTCCCCACGATGGTGACACTCAGCACGAAAGCCTCTCCTTTTCTCATTACATCAGGTATGGAGTCATTCCTCCGGGCACAAACCACCGGGGTGGGGATATCTCAGACCCACTCAATCTCCAGCATGGGGGGCCTCCCCATGTCCTCACAATAGGTGGTGAAGGTCCTCCTTGACTCAACAATCTAAGGGGTGAAGGCCAGCTTCGCTTCACCCGCACCCATCACGGAGGTCCTACCCGTGTTCAGCTCGACAAGTATGTGGACCTTCCTCGCACTAATGACGCTAGGGGAAACAAGCATGGAGATCCTACCCATGCTTCTATTGGCTTGAGCAGAGGTCCTACCTGCTCCAGAACTTCCCACAGAGGTCTTACCCGTGACACCTTTGATATCTATCCCGGTGCTCCTCGCCCACCGGCTTACTCAGGCAGGAATACTCTCTACCCCAGAACCAGTATGGCCGAAGGTCCTCTTCATTATGGAAATCTACCCTGTCATGAAGAACCATTCCGGGGTAGGAGGAAGGGTCATCGCTTCCATAAAAATAACATTGAGAATATTCATACTAATATCAAACAGGTTTGATTCCCAGAATCCGAGGCGGAATACGACTCAGTGATGGAGCCCTCACCGAGATCCTCCATGCCGAGGGACGGGGCATGAACATTGTAAAGTAGCCTCATACTTCCAGAATGTGAGGTCCACTAGATTCCTACATCCCTCTGAAGGTATATTAAAGGGGAAGAAATTTGAAAACTCTATAGGTTACGACTGTGTAATCACCACCATCATCACCATAAGCACTCTCTAACTCGACTCGAGATCACATAGAGATATTCTGGGGACCAATGGTGAATGGGAAGTATCATGCTCCACCGCCAGCAGTTGTAGGCCCTATGTTGGAAACTATGTTCTTAATCCCATATTACCACGATGTAATGGCAAAGTCACTACAATCTTAGGAGGATAGTCTAATATGTAGTGGTTTGTCATCTCACCCACTGTTTTCTCCACTGGATAGCCTACCGTCCCAGCGGTCTGCTTCGTTACCGCTACCCATTCCTCAGCCGCCTCCAGTCAACGAGTGCGGAAATGAAGGTTCAGACCCTGAGTCCGAGCCTAGGATATTATGGGAAATCCTCATGGCATATCACTTCTCTGAGATGTTTTGTCCAGTTGTAGCACCGAATTTTTGTGCACCAAAATCCCTCACCCAAGAGAAAGTTGAGTGCTTCCGCCAGACCATCTGGGCGACTCATTTTCATCTTCGTCATTAGTGATTGGATTACCCTAAAATCCAAGCACATTTCAAGGACATTGGATAACAATTCCATCTGGTTTATTTGGCTGCACTCTCTGTGGCCTAGTGCCCCGAGTCACCATGTCGTCATAGGGTTCTCCAAAAATCGTGCATTCAGAGTTTCAGGGTACTTCACCAAATTATCAAAGAGGCTTCTCCCCACATACAGATCTGTGGCTGGGGGAAGTATGTTGCCCTCCTGTTCAGTCCTATCCAGCATCAACCTAATTTTCAGGTGACATAAATGATATGCCTCCAAGAAGGGTCCCGATTAACATGGCCGACCTGCCGGAGGGTGAGAACGAGCTAGAGATTCTTAGAGAGGACCTACCCCCAGAGGGAGTATCATAATTTTTTGGATTCATCAGAAAGTATTACTCGTCAACAAAGGAATATAATGGGTCTTCCCATGCCCACTGAGGCACTAGTCCTCAGCCAGAATTTCAAAAAGGGAAAGGAAAACCACAGAGCTGCCAAACCCTCCGACCCATCTAGCTCAATGCAGAAGGCAGAAGATGACCCCGAAAAAGCCACATTGTGTTAGCAAGTCACCGAACAGAAGAATGTGGTCGATGATCTTCTTGTTGAACGCACTGCAGAGTGACGGCCAAACTACATTGATCCTAGGACGGGGTAGCAGGGGTAGGTACAACTTCCCCTCAGCTGATTACCTATAGGTGACCCTGACCATCCTACCCATGAAAACAGGGATGAGGCTAGAACTTATGGAAAGACAGCGTTGTATGTCTTTCCCAATCCTATTGAATGGAGTGACAATCCTTGGGACCCACCTTAGGGTCCCCTAGCTTCTCCACAGGTCATTCCACCAGCCGCTCCATGAGCCATTGAGCCTGGTTATTGTGATGAAGAACTAACCAACACACTGGTGGTTAGGGATCCCCATCAAGATAGGAACCCCTGCCAAGAAGATGCAATGGAGGCACTAATTTCCCATCTCAAAGCCTTAGAGACTCGACATGTGGCAATCGAGCCTGATGGCATGCCATATCCAGCATGGGTGGATGATATGCCAACACCCTCGGGTTTCGGGAATCCCACCTTTTCCACCATTAATGGGATGGGGGACCCACCACAACACCTGTCCCACTTTATCTCAAAGTGTGGTCCCATGTGGGGATCCCCAGCACATTAAGAGGCCACCAAAATCTGATGTTTTGTATAGACATTGGAAGAGCTTGTGTTTTTCTTGTACAACCACCTCCCCTTCGGATCAATAGCCGACTGAGAAGACCTCCACAGGAAATTTATCTACCAATTTAGTTCCACCACATAGAAGACGAGTATTTCGGAACTCTTTTAGTGCAATAAGAGGCCAGATGAGTGAGTTGCCAACTTTGTCACCTGATTGAAAGTACTCATGTATTCCCTTGACATGCCACTGAATCATGAGAAACTGCTAACGATATGTGTTGGGAATGTCAAGACAGAACTGTTCCCCTCTATGATCACCCATAACTACCTCGGGGGATTCTGAGACATTTTTTATAAGGCCCGGCGCCTAGAGGAAGCCTTACAGAAAGCTAAGTAGGCATGTCTGTTGCCTCTTGCAATCCCTATGAAAAGGGCTACTAGGGATGAGCCCTCCATAGTGGCCCAAATAGAGGCCCATAGAAGACAAGAGTTGCTCTTAGTGGATCCACCTCCACAACCACATAGAGGACCTCCACCTCAGGTGTAGCCACCGACCAAACAATGCCCGCATCAGAATCAGCAGGTGCCCCCGCTTAATGCACCACCACATTCTAGGAGAGATAACCAAGATCCACCTCCTCATCATGATCCTCCAGACCCTCTTCAGGGTCAAGATTCAAAGGCCCCCTTTCCATACAAGAGAAACCGGACCTACTCGTTCAATGAGGAACAGGTCCCCGGATTCTTCCGCAGTGCCTTGGAGTAAAGGATTCTATGTTTACTTGAGTGCAGAAGTCCAAAAGAGGCAAACCTCACTGATCGCCCTAATTACTGCCCATATCACCAGATCCTGGGGTATAATCTCAAGCAGTGATATGTGTTTAAAGACTGTCTTCAAGACTAGGTAGATGACAACATAGTTCGTTTAGGCCTAGCTCCAACACAGGTGGCATGCATCTTCATGAGGCCAGAGAGCAGTAGCAACAACAAGGGTGAGTGACATCAGGTTTCCAGTCACGGGTACCAAAAGTATGATGACTGGATGGTTCTTAAAATAGTTTCCATTCCCATGGTGTTATCCATGCATGACTGAATCAGCCCGAGCCTTCATAAGCTACAACCATTAAATCTGCATCATCATCTCAGCCTTCCTCTTCCTAGAAAAGAAAACACCAGTGGCATAAGGGAAAACAAAGTTCCCCGACACTGACATTGTAATATTGTACTCTCAGTGACTTCATTCGTTTGGAGATGGATATTCCTACTGGAATCCATCCAGTAGTGGAGGACTCTTTGAGTGATGATCAAGCGTACACCTCAGTTAATACTATAGAGCTAGTAAATCCCTACATGATTCCTGATGATGAGGTGCGCCACGAGGATCCTACCAATGTCCCCAGCTATCATCAGTGTTGATGGAGCCGTGGATACAAGGGCCATAGGAGTGCCTTGGTCAGCACTTCCAGCCAGGCTATGCATGCTACTGAAACCAGGAAACACACTCAATGTAGAGTTCAGCATGCAAAACCTTCTCATCTGGTGACACCAGGCCTTCCTTCATCGTCGTTCGTGTTGTTAGACCAGGCAACGCCACCTCGACCATGTTGTGACCAACCACGCCCTACTATAGGCCGGTCTCAGTCGTCTGGCCCTCATCCAACAGACACTCTACTGGCTTCGACTAGTGAGCGGTGGGATGTTTTTAGTATGAGTCAGCCATCGGTCCAACCATCAGGGCCCACCATACCTCCTTTTATAGAGTGACCTCTTGTAAGAATAAGTTCATGCCTCGCATGAAAGTACGATGTTCTTAAGCATCTTTCCAGCATTACATCAAGACTCTCCATCCTTAAAGTCATTCGCCTGTTGTCAGATATACGTGAGGCCCTCACCGAGGCTTTAAGAAGCCCCCTCCAGTTTGAGACGGAGGTAGCAACCACAGAATCCTTTCATACTGAGGTAGTTAGGAATGCTGAATGGTAGGCCATCATCTCATTCTCAAGATAAGATGAAGGCTCTCCCATATAGGGGAACATTCGCCCACTGTACATCACCGACTAGTTCAATGGTGTGGAGGATTGTCGCTGTCTTATCGACACAGGATTTGGAATCAACCTAATCCCGACATGGACACTGCGAAAATTGGGATTGTCCAAAGATTATATGTGTCCCTATAACCTAAGAATCCAAGGTTATGACATGACAGAATAGACACCATTCAACAAGACTCTATTGAAGACCCAGTTCGGTGGCCTACTTTCCAGCACCAAATTTATGGTTGTCTCCAAGGACAATTCCTACAATGAATTGATGGGAAAGCCATGAATCCACCTACATGCGAAAATTTCTCCCTCATATCACCAGTTCCTCAAGTACTCCTTTAATGGTCAAGTTGGCATGCTTCTAGGTGATGTTTCTCACCTTGCCTCTTGTGAAGCCCACTATCTGGATGATGACTACTATAGGAGAAAAGATAAGCAGATTAAAGCTAATGAGGTTGAGCATGCCATGGGTGCAACCGACCCATGGACAGATCTAGATGATGCCTACATATTTCTAATCCCCCCAATTGGAGGTTATGTCCCCAGATATGGGACAATGATTCATTGTTTCTGAAATGAGGGGGAACACATTCCCAGTCCTAAGGGATGTTGAAAGATCACCTCGTACTCTTATACAAATCAGGCTCAGGTGATCCCAGATCCTCCTACTCCCATAAGATATCTGGATGTCCTCCCCATGGAAACGGAAATATGTCATACTTGCTTATTTCACTAAGCTGGAATTAACCGACTCAAGAAGACACACCAATATTGCTTTGATATCATCAAGCGTGGCCCCTTGGGCTGAAGACCAGATGGTATTGGATCAACAAACTTCATCTCCATGGTCGCGGCAGCACAAGAGTTCCTCAATGCAGTGTCCACTACCACTCAGGTTGGTACCATCCTCTCGTTGGGATCTGCCAACTCAGAAAAAACTATTCTCGCCAAGGGTTCCCCCTCTATAAGTGAAGAAGAGGATTTAGAGGATGCTCCCCCCACCTTTGAGGAGGGCATCTCTGCTACGGTTGATGAGTTGGTACAGGTGAACCTCGGTAGCGAGGCAAACCAAAAACCCACATTGATCAGTTCTAACATGCCCCTCGGGGAGAAACAATTGTATGTAGACTTCCTAAAACAACGCCATGATGTGTTATCATAAAGTTAGGGTGAGATTCCAGGACTAGATCCTGAGGTAGCCATCCACCACCTCGGTCTCCTAGCAAATCATCGCGGGTTCAAGCAGCCTCCCAAAAAGATTCACCCTTATCACGGTGCTATGGTATAGGCGGTAGTTGCTAAGCTCATAAGATCCAATTTTGTCAAAGAGGTCCAGTACTCCAAATGGATATCCAAGATTATGCCAGTTAGGAAGAAAAATGGAAAAATCTAAGTCTGCATCAACTTCTGGGGTCTCAACTATCACTATCCGAATGATGATTTTCCCTTTCCTGTGATAGAACTCTTAATTGACGACACAACTAGAATCCAAGACCTCTTCTTCATGGATGGGTACTCCGGGTATAACCAGATCTGAATGTCCCTGGAGGATGAGGATTATATAGCCTTCAGGGCCCCATGAGGTACTTTCTATTACCAATTCATTACATTTAGTTTAAATAATGCAAGTTCCACCTATCAGTGGGATATACATATCATATTTAATTCAATCCTCAGAAAGTTGGTGGAATGTTATGTGGATGACCTAGTAGTCAAATATTGATGGCATCAGGACCATCTTGAAAACCTTGAGAAAGTGTTCAGATTCCTCCATTCCCATCACCTGAAGATGAAACCATTGAAGTGTGCCTTCGAGGTCACCTCTATAAAGTTTCTCAGCTTTGTTTTCAGATATAGGGGCATCAAGATCAACGCGGAGAAGATCAAGGCCATTAGCTAGATGTCTCCCCCGAGCAACATTTGGAAGCTTCAAGGTTTCCAAGGCCACTTATCCCACATATGTTGATTCATCATGAATTTTGTCGGTAGATGTAAGCCCTTTTCTCAGATCATAAAAAAAGGAACACTCTATGAGTGGGATGAATAATGTTAGACTACTTTCGAGGAAATCAAGCAGTATCTTCTCCAGCCTCCAGTATTAATGCCACCTGTCTCTAGAAATCTGATGGTCCTTTGTGTGACCGCCCTAGAACAATCTATCGACACCCTTATCACCCAGAAGAATAATGAGGGGATGAAGAATAACCTTTACTACCTCATCCGAATGATCCTTGATACGGAGACCAGATACTCCCCTATCAAAAAGATCTGCCTTGCGCTGGTATTCACAATACCAAAATCGCGACATTACTTGAGCACCACGAGGTACTTCTGGTGTCCCAAGTAGACCCATTGAAGTACATCTTGAATCACCCCATGTTGATAGGCCATCTATCTTGGTTGGTAGTTATTCTCTAGTAGTTTTACATTAGGTTTGTCCCTCATAAATCTATTAAGGGAAAAGCGCTGGCAGACTTCCTTGTTGCCCATCTGGCTTTTGTTGACCAGTCCTTGGATCTCAATTTCCCTGATGAGGTGATCCTCTTGGTAGACCAACCCACACCGCACTAGCAGATTCACTTCGATGGTGCTTCCTAGAGCCCAAATGGTAGATGGCTCAATGATCCCAGACTCAACATAGTAGGCCTAGGTATCATCTTCACTATCTCAGCATAAGACATTCTGCCTTATTTACTTCTGTTGTTAGATGGATGCACCAACAATGAGGTAGAGTATCAGGCTCTCATCACTAGATGTGAGATGGCCCTTAAGATTGATGTTCCCCATTTTCATGTGAAAGGGTTTTCCAAACTAGTCATCAAACAGATCAACAGTGACTATGTTTTCAGAAATCCAAAGCTCCTACCTTTGTTGGAGCGCACTCCCTAGCTAATGGCCCAACTCCCATCTCATCTAGAAGTTACTCATGTTCCTCGATCTCAAAATGGTCGAGTTGATTCCCAGGTCAACCAAGATGCATCAATTTTAGAGCCCGAGTTGGATGATCTGATTGTCCACATGGAACACCAGAGAGTCATTGCTCCTATCACCCCAGATGATGACGATGGCCTGCAGGTAAGACACCTTACCGCCAGAGCCTCCACGTCAGGACCCCTAGGTTCCACAGATGTAGTGATTTAAGTGACTCCCAAATGGAGAGCCCCCTTTTTTAGTATCTCTAAAATGTTAATCTCCCAACAGATCAGGCCGAGCACGAGAGAATCTGATGTCACGCATTACAGTTTAGCCTCCCAGACGGTCCTAGTCATGAGAAAATATTCTATAAGCGTGGGTCTGATGGGATTCTCCTTCATTGCATTCAAGGAGTCAAGATTTCCCAAGACATGCAAAAGGTTAATTCCAGTTACTGTGGGGCTCATCATACTGGTCCAAAACTATCTCACTAGATCCAGAGATTTGGGTACTTTTGTCCCTCTATGATCCATGACTACATCAAGTTCACCAAAAGGTGCCATGCATGCCAGATTCATGATAACTTCATGCATCGACCACCAGAGCCTCTCCACTACACCAAGTATTGTTGTCCATTTTCAGTATACGGAATCGATGTCGTGGGACCATATCCACCAGCGACAGCTTGCCAGTGCAGATTCATCATGACTGCTACATATTTCTTCTCCAAGTGGGAAGAGGCAGTTCTTCTCAGGGAGGTCAAGGCCTGTTCAATAGTTGACTTTGTGAGCTCAAACATCATTTACTGATTTGGAGTCCCTCACGTGGTCCTCACGTATAATGGTATTAAATTCCGACCAGCTGAGCTGAAGAAATTTCATGCTAAGTACAACATCTGTTCTAACCATACCTCTCGCTATCATGCGCAAGAAAATGGACAGATCAAGGCATTCAACAAAACCCTCTCTAACATTCTATAGAAAATTTTTAGTCATAATAAGAATATTTGGCCGGAAAAGCTCTCCAATTCCCTCTGGTCTTACTGGATGACGACTCACAATTCCACCTAGGTGACCCCATATTCCTTGGTGCATGGGACGGAGGGCGTCCTACCCATCGAGATTCAATTTCCATCATTGCACACAACAGTCTATGATCATCAAGCACTAGATAAAGTAGCTGAAATCGGTCTAGCGGAGTTGGAAGTGCTCAAGGAGAATAGGCTTCATGCCCTGCACAATCTGGAAAGGCATCATATCAAGATAGCCAGAGCTTTCAACAAGAAATTTTGCCTCCACTCCTTATTTCATGGAAACTTGGTATTGGCCCTGAGGGCACCAATAATACCTGGTAGAAAACCACCAAATTTGGAACCCAAATTTGATGGACCTTAAACCATTCACAATGTTTACTCTAATGACGCATACTCGCTGGTTACAATGTATGGTGAGCGTATAACTCCTCCCACCAATGTCAAGTTCTTCAAGAAATACTTTGCATGAGTCCTTAACAATCCTACATGACCTTAAACTATATGTTATTTCATGACCTTAAATTGTACGGTCCTGCATGACCCTAAACTACGCAATGGTCCCGGATGACCCTAATCTGCATTACAGTCCTGCATGACCTTAAACTGTTCGGTAACTACATGACCTTAAACTGTGAAATTTCCCGCATGAAATTAAACTGTGTATCATCCTGAAAGATGTTAAACTTAATTTCAAGAACTATGTATGGCTTGATTCCCATCCTCATGTGATACGTAGGAATACTCAGATGCCTCGTCTTGAGTCGAGCCCCCAGTTTCCTCTTTGACTATCCCTTCTTGGGCATAGTTTCTTTGGAGGATCCCACATAGCGTCGTGTAGTCTTCTTTTTCCCCACCCATGTCAGTGTTACAATGATTGCACCATGTTCCCTTATCCGTTCTTCTAAACCTCCCATGTCCTTACCAAATGACGTTAAACTGCATGGCCCTTCCAGAACAATGTGTGGCTTGATTCCCATCCTCATGGGATATGTAGGACCACCTGAAAATTTCATCCGTAGGCTCATCCCCAAACTTCGGGACCTCCCATTGGGATGAAACACATAGCGTGGTGTGGGATTTTTCCCTCATTCATGTCAAGTTCATCATGACCACACCATGTATCCCTTTCCCCTGAAGATCGCTATCTCTTCTGCTGTCTAACTTTATTTGGAATTCCATAGGTGTATTTATGCTCCAAACACCCATCATTTGGGTTCCCATTATCTTACACATCTGAAGGGTCCTCTAAATGATAAGGATACTTAGCCTAAAGGCTCTCCTATCATTTCGATCCAACACCCTTAAGGGTTTTAGACAAAAAAATAGATACAAGTCCCGCGTTGCGAATATGGTCAGCAGTCGACGCTCATTTGATGTTCCTATTTCAGGTCACACAATATAGATGTTGTGTTTCGAATCTAGTAAATAACTATCCTTTGTCATTTTCACCACCCCCATATGTCCCAAACGTGGAGTGTAGTGGTTCATTCTGCCCCTCCATCTCTCCAAATCAAGGTCTGCCTCAAGCGGGGGTGTAATTCCAACTGTCGGACCCTTATGTGATGGGGAGAGCCTAGTCCTACTTCTTGTTTCCCACAACGAGCATTTATCATGTGGGATTATGAGCTATGAAGGAAATGCCCGCATGAGATGTCATATGGATAAATTTGGCCGATACGCCTAGCCTTAGGTCCTTCGACCCCTTTAGCCCCCTAGTCCAAGTTCTCATTTAGGATTTTGTGGTGCAGTATGGACTCACATCATCATTCACGTCGGGCTATTTCTCCATTCCACACTTATCCCCTTGATACATCCCTCCCTTCATTTATCATATATCCTACAAGCACAGGCCCCGTCATGCTTCACGAGCCCCATCATTTGGGTTTCCATAACCTTCTATATCCAAAAGGGCCCTCCTACCATTACGGGCTAACATCCTCGAGGATTATGAGCCATAAATTGATACGAGTCCCGTGTTTCAAGTATGGACAATGGTCGACACTCAATTGTTTTCCCTGAGTTCTAGTCACCCAAGGGTGGATTCTGTGTTGCGAATCTAGTCAACAATTTTCCTCTATCATTGTTACCGCTTTGATGTCTTCCATAGGTATGATGGTTCACCCTCTCTATCCCACACATATGAAATTAAACTAGGCATATATGGTTCCGAGCTCTATAACCCTAAACTAATATCACCTTTGTCCTCATTGCAAGACGTTAAATTGCAAGCTGGCCATGACATTCTGGCCGTGTCCCAGCCTAAGGACCCTTGTCCTTTTCGAGCCCCTGTCCCAAGTTCTAACTTTGGGTAGTACAGTATGGTGTGGAATTATGTCCTCATTCACGTCGGGTTACTCTCTGTGTCATACACATACCTGGATGAGATACCATGCCCCTATCTTTGTTCTTAAAATCATGATGTTAAACTGCACGGAACCCCCAGAACTACGTGTGGCTTGATTCCCTTCCTCATGGGATATGTAGGACCACCCCAACGTCTAGTCTTCATGTCCAGCCCCATCTCTAAGAAACCTCCCTATCATTTTGGCCCCATGGCCTGCATTCTTCCAGGAGAGGGGTATACAGTGTGAAATGGGATTATATCCCTATTGACGCTGAGTTTATAACAACCTCACCACATACCTCTCCCTCTCCTGATCAGCCTTCGATCCCTTTCCCTACTCTAATTTCTTAAAGTTGGTCGCCCTTAAGTCGGGTCCCTTTTCCCTCTTTGGTGATCCCCCAATGTGCTCGAGAGTAATCTGGTTTAGAATCTAGAGTGTCAGATTCTGCTAGGACATGATTTCACCCATTATTCAGGCATCATGTTCCACTTCATTTGGGATTCCATTATCTTTCACATCCAAAGGGACCCCCAAATGAAATGGATGCTAGGCCTAAGGTCTCCCCTACCATTACGGGCCAACATCCTCAAGGATTTCAGTCAAAAAAAATATACAAGTCCCACGTTGCGAATATGGTCAGCAATTTATGCTTATTTGTTGTTCCCATTTCAGGTCACACGATATGTATTCTGTGTTTCAAACACGGTTAATAGTTATCCTCCATCGTCACACCAACCCCTTCAACCCTTAAATTTCGATTACATGATTCACATAATTTTCCACCCTATTATGTCCAAGTGTAATTTCAACCCTCCTGGTACTATCACTCAGTGAACATTTTCACGTTAGGAGAATGAAGCCACAATAAAGCATCATTTGCGGCTCCGCACCGACCTCCCTTTGGCATGTATTCTAGGTATTGAAAAAACCATTTTGACCCTTGTTTCTCACCTCGAGTTTGGATCACGTGGGTGTAGGGATCAGATTGAGGTTTGCATTTACTTTGAAGGATTCTTCTTCACTATGGTCCAAGATCTAAGACCTTAAACTAATATCTCTTTTAGAACTATCTGTGTCTTGATTCCCATTCGCATGGGATACGTAGGAACGCTCCGACATTTTTTCTTTGGGTCTAACTTAACTGAGAGATATTCTCTCATACCCCATATTCTCTATCCTTTTCTAGCCCCACTCAGCTGGAGGTTTCTTCCTCAGAATTATGCACGACATGATGTGGACCTTGTCCTTATTCACATTGGGTATGATTTATCACGCCATGCACATTTCCATTTGAACCTCATCTTTCTTGTATATGTTTAAGCCATATGACTCTAGACTATGCTTCCTAGTCCTATATAACTTTAAACTGTTACATCTATACTGCACAACTTTAAAATTAATGGTTGGTACCATCACATAACCCTAAACTGTGACATTATTTTCCTGACCACATGAAGAAAAACGGAACTACACCATGATATCCTCACTCGAGGGGACATCATGTTTGGTATGGGTCACAAACCATGCCATTTTTCAATGCCTGCATATGACTTGATTCTTGTGGAGATTCCTAGACTTTCTATTCTAGATCCATTGCTTCACCAAAAAAACCACACACATTCATCCTAAAGGAAAAACAAGATATGTCAAATGTTTCTTCCTTATGTGAGAGGGCCAGAACCGCATAGCCTTATCATCCCAAGAACTAGTACATTACCATGCCAAACCAATAACTACGTACGGGTTGATTCCCATCCTCATGGGATACGTGGACTTTGTCTCAGTCCCATACTAACTTTCATTTTCTGCCCCTCAACCTAAAACCTCCCCAAAGAACACATGGTGATCTGGAATCCAACTCCTCATTCACGTCGGGTTACATAATTACCTCACCATGTGTCTCCCATGTTCCCTACCATCTATGGTTCGAGATATATGACCATAAACTAAGACCACTCTTCATCCTTTCCGCATGATGTTAAACTGCATGAAATCTTAAAGATCTACATAAGGCTTGATTTTAATCCTCATGGGATACGTAGGAACACCCAGGCACATTGTCTCCGGGTCCATCCCCATGAATCTAAAATCTTGTCCTCTCTTTATCCCCCTTGGCCCGAAATATTTCAAGAGCATGTGGTGTGGCGAATACCTCTTGGGCTCTCATTCACGTTGGGTTTTGCAATAGTTACACCATGTTCCCCCATGTATTTTCCCAATCTGTTCTGAGTTCTATGACCCTAAACTAATATCTCCCTATGAGATCTATGCATTGGGTTTGGCTACTTCTTCTCCCTATTCCTATCCCATTAAATCAATCTCCCCTTAATGGTCCATCCTATGGACATTAATTTGGGAAGTGTGCAACCTCATGACCCTTGTCCTTGGAGGGGGAATCAACTCCCTCTATTTGATATGTCTTGTTGTCGTACTCAGATGCGTTATGGTAGCACCCGAAGTGTGTAATTTTCACAGGGGCATTCCCTCATTCCATGTCCAAGCTTCATTAGCCTGTCATTTGGATACTCATCCTCATACATGTCTAAAGGGACCCCCTTTATAGCTTGGTCCCATTCCACACTGTCATACCTATCGTCTTGGGCCAACATCCTTGAGGAGGCTGAGTGCTCATCCACCTGGACCTGCAGCCATTGAACCTCATTTTTAGCCTCCCAAATCCTCTTGATGTTCACCTCTTTCCTCCACTTCTTTCCCACACTGAGGCCATGATCATACTCTCGAATCTTCTCCGACATAAGTTCTCAGATGATCATGTAGGGATTCTAGGCATCCACACCCCCATCACAAAGTTTACGCAGCTGCGAATGAATTCTATCCATCTCATCCATCCATTGAAGTTGGGGGTGTCATCAATGAAGCAATCGATCAGCTTCCATGATTAGTGATATACTATTTTGTTATCCTCTTCATCAGAGGTCATCTCGTCCTAGTCGGCATGGTTGGCAGGCTCATATGCGGGGAATGCCCCCAGGAACTCATTAGTAGGGTCCACATCTAGTGTTTGATTGGGTATGGTGGGGCCTGGGCTATCTGATTGATCCTCATCATCGGATCCCACCTCAATGATCTCAGGCTCAGCCCCGCTAACAGTCCCACCAGTGATTGCGAGCACTGCCGCTTGGTCGATTTAGATCCCGGCCTCCATTATCACCAACATTCCCCTTGGAAATGCACCGCCAGAAGGCCCGACCAACTTCACCAAAGAATACCACACCTTTTAAAGAACTTTGCATACCAAGAGGGGAAAAGATTTCGTTTTCCTGGTCAGTGAGTGGTAGTCGTGAATTGTGCGAAGGAGACTTACAGAGGTTGACCTCTTGGTCTCATTCTGAGTCTGTTGTTGTGGGGACCCCAAGATGTGGCCCTCTGTTTATTATATGGAAGTATGAAAACTCCGTAGGATCCATCTCAGGTGACTTGTCCCCACCAAGTGCACTAATCTCTAAAGAAGTGGGCACAGATCCCGAAGGCACTGCATCTGCATCTGCTGCAGGGATGGAGCAGGTTCGGTGAATGATGTTTTCTTGCACAGTTCAGATATTATTAGTGAATTTAAAATGACCTAGAAATAGACCCTAAGGAAGGTGAATAAGATGTTTTCTTAAGTGCCTATGAAAATTACTCAAGATCTGAGCCTTGATCACTGACTTCCCCCTCCTCTAATTGGATCCCTCTACCGGCCTCCTCCCCACAGAAGGACTCATCTGATTCCTCTGGTAGAGGAAAGTGCTATCTCAGTTAGGTAGTTGATAACTGCGGAGGGGTCATTCGATCAAACAACATCTTCTCCTGGTCTATCATTGGACTTGGGGAACCCTGGGAGTGGAAAAAATCCTCCAACTCAGCCAGGTATTGCTTCGCCTCCTCCTAGGATAATGCAAAGCTGGCCCTGACAGGGCCAACTATCGACAAGTCCACCCCGAGATGGTTCAAGTGTTTCCACATCTCAGATGGGATGAGAAGTTTCTTGTTGACATCCCAGATGTCCCAGGCCTATGGGAAGGTATAATTATCTGGCATGTCTATGTGGCGCAACCACTTCCCTGGAGCCTGAGTGGATATTCTACATAATCCTCCTAGGGGAATCCCCTCTAGATAACTCATTTCTTCTGGGACCACCGGGTCATCTGCTGTTGCTGGATCTGCTACCACTGCCTCCCCCTCAGCCGATATGGGCCTCGCCGTCACGACAGCCCCGCCACCATGGGATGTCCTTGCAACCTTCCATCCCTAGCCTCGAGGTTGGGAAGGCATACAATCACCGGCCGGAATGGTTGGCTGCTTGATCATCTCCCTCGGGTAGGACGCCTCTCAACTTTTGGCATACTCCTTCACCAACCCGAAGGTGGTCGTGGGCAGAGGCAACTCGTTCTGCATCATTCCATATTCCCATGTGAACATGATCCACATATGCATCATCACACACAAATGTTCCTCATAGAACACCCCCAAACAGACCTGTGTGGTCAGTCACTGCATACACCAAAATTGCATAGCAAATTGGTGCGGGGATTACGGCTCACAGAGAGGCTCATGGTCTACACTTGCCACCAGGACTCCACCTCAAAAGGCCAAGTGATAGGATAGGTGCTCTTGCGTTCTTTGGCCATCATCATTGAAGGCACCCATTGGCAATGGGAATGGATGAAAGTTGAATTCATCTACCTTCTAGACACGGTTGAGTACCTCTTTCATAGTCAGCTTGGCCAAAATGCTTTCTGCGGCATTCATAATGGATGGGAAAAAGTTTGATCCCAAAGGGGATATGGGGTTCATATATTCATAGACCTCCCTGACGTCCGCCACTATCAACTCATATAGAAGGTGGAATGGTCCACATATCCTCTGTGGCATCTTCCCCTCACTGATATGCCATAGTATCTTGTATATCTTGGTGATCATCGGGATTCCAAGGTTCACCATCCATCCTATCACCAACATGGATTCCATGATAAATTTGCTTGGTTGTTTGCCCAGTTCGTATCCCTCACCAGCAGGATCCAACCACAAATGAGAGATGCAATGAATATCGCTAGCCTGACTACTGGTTGCTACTCGGTGCTGATATTGAATCCCCAGGTTTCCCATTGGCTATTCCCTAAGATCCACTAGTACGAGTGCTCTTTACCCCGTTGAGCCCCCTTTGGGCAAGTCCGAGGCCTCACCGGAAACTGTCTATCTTCTAGGAAGTTTAGAAACTAGTTGAATCACCGTCTGAAGTGGATGTCTCTCACTGCTTCCTTATCCTATCTCGACACCAGGTCCATCAACGCCATCTCTAGTGGCGACATTTGCTACAGATCCTCCCACACACCCATAACGGGGAATAATTCATCATACATCTCCCCAAGTATCGGGTCCCCTGAGATCTGATGCACGTCCCATAAACTGATTCCAAACTCCCCATGGTGCAAGTAGAAGGTATTGGTCCTCGATGAACACCTGCTCAACAACTCAGGCATCAGCTACTTCGGTTGGTAGATATGAAATAGGGAGTCCCAAGCCACCTCGTATAGGTCCACTCTCCTCAGATCTACCCCAGACTCTTCACACAAGGCACATACCCAATAGGCCCAGGCCCAGTCATTGGTGAAGCTTCCACCTTGGCCTAAATCCCACTCATCGGACCATCCCTTCCCTAGGTTCCTCAGGGCCACCTTCAAGATCGTTTGGTACAGAGGGGGGGGATGTCTCCAGCTGAAATTTCTTCCCTTCAACATTGTTTAGATCTTTGTACCAAAAATCAACAATAACTGGTGTAAAATCCTCTTGGGCATGTCTATCAGCTGCCCTAAACCATTGGCGCTGGCATGACGTGCTCCTGAACTAGTAAGATGGCTCATCCTTACTTGCTCCAGGTATGAAGACGTCATCCCTTATCCCAAATCCATACAATGAAAACCTCTTATATAGTGGATAGTTCCTCTAGATTTCTATCAGTAGCTCCACCAGTGAATTGTGGTCAGAGTGGCTCCGTATCAACTCTCATAGACCCAAGCTATTCACAATCTTCTCCCTTCGGGCAGTGTCTGCAAGGACCCCTGGCAGCCTCCTAGTGAGCCATTCAGTTTTTATGTTTAGGCGTTCTTTGGGTTTGGTTCACGAATCTCTTTCATAGAGTAAGTTCACAAAGACCATTTGAGAAGGCTGTTCGCGGAGCCCTACCCCAAACTTCAAACACAAGTCATAAAGCACTCCTCTATGAAGTCAAAGAATCACTATTCATCACGAAGCATAAGGCCCAATTTGCAGAGATAAATTGTGGAGTACACAGAGATTTGTGAATCAAGAGCACTACAATCCAAAAAAGCGGAAAAGAGAAAGGACAAAAGAGAGGTCAGCTCCCCTATTTATAGGTGAGGACCTGAGGTGCTTTGAGGTGTGTCTGATCCATGGTGAAATTTACTGTGTGCTAGTCCACCTGCACCGCTCCGCCTTGCAATCCCCCTTTGCGAGTCACCTTCGCGATTGACCGAGGAATTTTGGTTGTTGACCCTATAACATTGACCCACGTTTTCTCCTAGACTCAAAGTCCGAGGGGGTAATTTTTTGATGCAAAAATTAGAGAAAATCCTGAAAAAAGGGAAAGAATTTGGATTTTCCTCATGAAGACTGCTCGTGGAGCCCCCCGCGGCCCCGCGGCCGGTGCAGAGCTCCCCATTTGTGAACCCTCCACAGAGCAAAGAGGTGGGATTCTACGCAAACCAATTTGACATTCATAAACTAGCCACAAAGAACGGAGGGGGATGCTCTGAGAACCCCTTTGACATTCACATACCTTCCACAGAGCAAAGAGGCAGGATTCTCTATGAACCGATTTGACGTTCGTGAACCCGCCGTAGAGCAAGGAGGCAGGATGCTCCGCGAACTCCTTTGACGTTCACGAAACCACCAGGGAGTAACCTTAGTCTTCGTTCCGAGAAATCTCTACTTCACGGCGCCTCCTGGCTATAAATATCAGGCTCCCCTCGATCCAAAAGGATGGATCCTCCGACCTTTCGCCTTCTGAGTTCCCACATCACGAAGCAATTTATGTTCTGAAAACCATGAGATTTTCAAGGGAATTTTTCCTCACAAAGTTCCTTCCCCTTTGAATGAATTTTGACCCTTTACAAATAGGGATGCCCTTCATGGTGCCCACGGGCCTCCACGAAGGAAGTAGATTCACAAAGGGACTCGGGTCTTCACGAAGCACTTGTGCTTCACGAAGTACCCTTCATGCACATGTGACCCACATGCTAAGGCAATGTCATTGTGCTTTGCGAGGAACATTGCTTTGCAATATTACGCTTCATTGGTCACCCTTGATTCGAGAGTCATTACTCAGAGAATGTCTTCCCACTTCACAAAGAATCTTCTATATGCACCTATTCCCTATTCATAAGCTTCACCACTTCACTTCACAAAGAACATCCCTTCACGAAGCCCCTCAACTTCATGGAGTACGAGAGTTTCACAGGGCTTCTACCTATGAACCCCTTGGATCTGCAACTCATTTTCCCATGTGACCCTTTAGGTTTGTGCGAATCAATTTCAAAGTACCTTGGGTGGTACTTCACATTGTGTTTCTTCACCCCATGATTCTTCTCATAGGTGAGTTAACAGCTATAGCATCTCCGCATAGCCACGCTAACATGGACCCCTCAATGGATCACTCCATAAAACCCCCTCACTATATAATTGTTGATTCCATCCTTTCCCAAATGGGTGGGAGGTGTTGGTTATGTAATTCCTAGGGATTGAGGAGAAAACCCACCTCATTCGAGCTGGAGGACGTTAAAATTCAAAGCACCATCTTCCCCAGCACATGACGTTAAACTATGGCCTCACCCCATGCATCATACACAGGGTGCCCTATCTCAAACATTCTCTACGCCCACTAGTCTCTACAAGAGTGAAATCATTCCTCACATGGAATGAGATCCTCTTTATTTAAGAGACATTTGTCTGCGGGGATAGGGCAACCACCTTGGTGTAAGCCCCTAGCTTTTCTTGCAGGAGGCAGCACCCCTGCTCCTCCAATCAACTTCCTTACCAAAGGACAAAGGAGATATGTGCATCAGGACCTTAATTATCTCGTCCCTCTCCCGCTAGGATTTGTCACCACCTGGGCCTCCACCTTAGAGTATGTCCTAATCTCTATCACCCTAGGCTTCTAACCATGCATAAGCTCCTATTTCATCTTTGGGTCACTAACTACATATAAGACCCCCCCCCCCCCCCCATTCCACTTCCCACAGACACACCGTCCATGATGTGATCATCAGGCATTTACCGCCTCTTGTTTCTCACAGTGAGAATGACTCACGTGGGCTTAGAGTAAGCATCAACCATGAAATCCTCTCTGGGAAGCATAGAGTGTAAACCCCACACTCCTTCTCAAACTATTTGGACTTTGATCCTTAACAAGGAAAGGTATGTAGGAATCCTCCCTAAGGTTCAAGATCAACATTAATTGGTACCGAGCATCTTCACGTCAGTTCCCAATCCTTTCCGAACTATGTGGACTTTGATCCTTGACAAGGCAAGGTATGTAGGATGCCTTACTGAGGTTCAATCCCAACTGCCACTGGTACCGACCATCTTCATGTTGGTTCCCACTCCTTCCCGAACTATATAGACTTTGAACCTTACCAAGGAAAGGTACATAGGAAGCCTCCTTGAGGTTCATTCCCAACACCCATTGGTATCGACCATCTTCACGTCGGTTCTCACTCCTTCCTGAACTACGTGGACTTTGATCCTTGCCAAGACATGGTATGTAGGAAGCCTCCCTGAGGTTCAAGTCCAACACCCATTGGTACCGACCATCTTCACGTCAGTTCCCACTCCTTCCAGAACTATGTGGACTTTGATCCTTGACATGGAAAGGTACGTAAGAAGCCTTCCTGAGGTTTAATCCCAACACCCATTGGTATCGACCATCTTCATGTTAGTTCCCACACCTATCCTGAACTACGGGGAAATTGATCCTTGCTTAGGAAAGGTACGTAGGAAGCCTCCATGAGGTTCAATCCCAACAACTTATTGGTTTAGACCCCCCTTCATGTCAGACCACCTTCATCCAGCATGATGTTAAAACACATGCCCCTTTTTCATCCTGCACGACGTTAAATTGCATCCACCGTCCCAAAATACGTGGGCTTTGATCCTTGTCTCCTAGACAGGGTATGTAGGAAACCTCAATGAGATTCAACCCCATCCAGCGGTATGTCGTTGTGACCCCATCAAGCGGTAATCCATTGTGACCCCATCTAATGCTAAGCCATTCTGACCCCATCCAGCAGTAAGTTGTTGTGACCCCATCCAGCGGTAAGCCGTTGTGACCCCATCCAGCGGTAAGCTGTTGTGACTCCAACCAGGGGTAAGCCCTTGTGACCTCATCCAGCGGTAAGTCGTTGTAACCCCATACAGCAGTAAACTGCTATGATCCCATCAAGCGGTAAGCCATTGTGACCCCATCCAGCTATAATCCATTGTGACCCCATCCAACCATAAGTAGTTTTGAACCCATAAAGGGGTAAGCCGTTGTGACCCCATCCAGCGGTAATCCCTTGTGACCCCATCCGTCGGTAATACATTGTGACCCCATCCAGTGGTAGGCCATTGTGACCCCATGTCAATGGTAAGACATTTTCAATCCGAGCTCGATGATAAGCCACTGTTTTCCCTTCTGTTGGGACCCATATCGTCGGTCCGTCCTAGTGGAATCAGACCAACTCTCGGTCCGCTAATCATGCGTAATCCTCAGCATGTCATTGGGTCGATGTCTTTCCCACACACCCAAATTTCACTTCCCAACCTAAAGGTTCCACTTCCTTCAAGTCCCATCCATACGGGTCACCTCCTTAGGTGTCCCATCGCATCACGAACTATGCGAACTTTGATTCCCTACCATGGGGATATGTAGGAGGTCACTTTGAGGCTCAAGCCCAACATCACCATCACCATAAATTCGACTCCATATCATTCTCAATCCACTTAATTTAACTATCCATATTTCATGCTGATTCTTACTAGGGCCGCCATGTCCCAGTGAGATCATACTAATTCAACTCCTAGCATCAGTATTTCCTCTAGGGGTCACACCCATCTGATCCACTCTAGTCTGTATTCCGATCAGTCTGATCTATCTCCGCTAGAGGTTAAACCACCAGCATAACCTGTGTTAAACATTGGAAGATGAGGAAAATATCAGATGCATTCCTATGGAATATAATTTCCCGCATTTGACATGGGATGCATCAAGCTTACACACCCTTGAGAATACCTATAATAAGGGGAAGAAACCCATATGCCCTAGTGTTCCAACATCCAGACACACCAGTGATGTCCAACTTGACTACTCCCCCGACCGAAGGTTGATGCCATGACCCAACCCATTGGAATGTCCCGATAGAAGAAACTTAATTAACCAACTTGCATGAAGACATGGCACTGGGAAGAGTTTCACGAACAACATCTTAGTCAATAAGGGAGACCTGCACTAGGTGACGAGTTCAGAGTAGGAATCCACAGAAGGAAGAATCGACATCCCATCATCCCATTTCGATCAAGGAGAAAACATCCCAGAATAAGCGACAGATTCCGCCTGCCTTTGGAAAGCAGGAATGCGGGGCCACAGCGACGCATCCTCCATATACAGATATGTGTGCCCCAAATAAAGCGTCGGAAATAATCCTTTTAGGGATACACGTTACAAAAAACAACATATGTACTAAAATGAGTGCTAAATAAATAAATAGATGGTATACCATACCAATTATGGAATCAAAAGAAACTCATGTTGTCTTACTTATAGGTATGGGATTGAGAAGCATTTGTTAAGGAATCTTCAGGTAACAAGCATGCACCCCAAGGCACAAAGTGTATCTTTATAGGATACCCAAAAGAAATAAAGGGATACTAGCTATACAATAATTCATAAAAAAGGTTGTGGTTGACAGATATCCAAAATTTCTTGAGGAGGGTATTATCTGTAAAGGAGATAGTGGGAGCGAGATAGACTTCAATAAAGTCAAGGATCAAGGTATACAATAGTTGACACATGAACAAATTACACAAATCCCCATGGAATAAAAAGTTGTTCTAGAGACCCAATTACATCATAGGAGTACTAGAGATGTTAGACAACCTGAACTATATGGTTTTCTAGTCACCGGGGATGGTGACTCATTATTAGTTGATAATAATGATCCTCTAACCTACAATGAAGTAGTAAGTGGAAAAGATGTTTCCATGTGGAAAGAATCCATGAATTCTAAAATGGATTTCCTTTACTAAAACCAAGTCTAGATTTTGGTAGACCCTCTAGTAGATATAAATCCAATTTGTTGTAAATGGATATTCAAGAATAAATTATAGATGGAAGGACAAGTTAGTACCTATAAGGTGTGATTAGTTACAAAAGGGTTTAAAAAGTGATAAGGAATTTACTATAAATAAACCTTTTCACCTATCCTAATGTTGAAATCCATCATAAATATACCTTCCATTGTGGATTTCTATGATTATGAGATTTAGAAAATGGATTTCAAAATAACGTTCCTTAACGATAACCTTCAGGAAGATGTTTATATGAAACATCCCAAAGGGTTTGTGACTCCAAAGGATTCCCACAAGGTATGAAAGTTTCAAACATCCATTTATGGATTAACGAAATAATCTAGGACATGAAAAATTCGTTTTGATGAGGCCATAACAGAATATGGTTTCATAAAGAACTAATACGAGTTGTGTGTCTATAAATGGTTTAGTGGGAGAATAATCATTTTTTAATAGTATATGTTGATGAAATATTACTCATTGGAAATGAAATACCAGTCTTACAGTCTGTTATAGAATGGTTGAATAAATGATTCTCTATGAAGGACTTGGGAAAGGCAGGATATATTGTTGGGATCAAGATCCATCATGATAGATCCAAGAGGTTTCTCGTCTTGATTGAAATTACATACATTAACAAGATAAAAAAGTGATTAAGTATGGAACAATCCAAGAGGGGATTATTTCTACTGTCACATGGCATTCATATTTCTAGAAAAATGTGCCCTTAGACACATGAGTAAAGAAAGATAAAGATAAATATTCTATACGGATCAATGATTAGGCTCCTCATGTATTCTATGATATGTACTAGGATAGATGTTGCCTACACATTAAGTGTGGTAGGAAGATATCAAACTGATTCAGGTGACTAATATTGGTTGTCAATCAAGACTATCCTTATGTATCTGAGGCGTAATAAGGATATTTTTTCGGTTTATGGAGAATATGAGGAACTAGTAATCAGAAGATATACAGATGCTAGTTTCTAAACTGATCAAGATGACATGAAGTCACAAATGGGAAACATTTTCACTTTGAATGGAGGTGTTGTGAGCTAGAAGAGCTCAAATAATATTGTGGTTGAAGATTCTACAGTAGAGTTCGAGTATCTTATAGCTTCCAAAGAAGATAAATAAAAATTATGGATGAAAAAATTTGTACAATATATTAATGGGGTAACTAGAAATAAAGATCATGTCACACTCTATTGTGTAATAATACAGTGATGGATCTTACCAAAGAGACAATGTCACATCATTGGATGAAGCACATACTTCAGAAGTGTCATCTCTTGAAGGATTTTTCTTAGAGACGTGAAGTTTTAGTGAGCATTATTTACATAGAATAAAACGTGAGAGACCCCTTAACTAAAGTCTTGAATCAGTAGAAATATTACTATCATGTGAAGTCTAGAGGACTTAAGGTCATTGGAAGTTGGATCTAGTATAAGTTGGAGTTTTTTGGAGTTGGTTTCTTGGGACCAATAGTTTGTACTCTAATTACATGAATATCTGATCTGTTGAATATTAATAAAACCATTTTTACATATTGTTTGTTTTTATACATGACTCTAATGCAATAATTTCCTATAGTATATGTTTCATTGATAAGGTTGTAGTAGATCCCCACTATGATGAAAACCTTGATGTTCTAGGATGATATTCTCAAATAATTTTCTACGGTAGGATAATGTGCTATGATGGGACACATATTACATAGAATATCATATGCAAGTACTCACAGGAAAATGAGGCTTCTTCTCAAGAAGTTTTCACTTAGTAATCTCCAAGATGGAATATTATGATAACAGACCCACATGTAGGAGTTTCTCATGTTTTGGAATCATCATATATTCCTATATATGATCATGTGTGATTGTAAATAAAATTTAAGATTCTTATTAATTCATGTTACAACTTGCGTAATTAGATGTATTTTGTAAAACATGATGACAACAGTTCATGGAGATGTTGGATACATTGTGTACGTCATGAGTGACATTTCATTAATAAATAAGTTGAGGAATGATTTGTCCCTTCCTTATTTATGGAAAATGATATCTCGTACCTTTTATTGGAATATAATCTTCACATTAATTCCATGTCCATGATGTGACAATATATTTATTTCATATTTTCAAGGAAAGACATATTGACCATATAGGTTGGTGACATGGTTTTGTAACCTTCATGATGATATATTGCAACAAAAGTATTATATTACATAGTTAGCATTTATATGTGGTTTTTGACATTGTGATATTAATTTATTTCTCTTGGGTGCCTTTAACCATTAATAGATAGTAATCTTGGACTTTAGGCAAGCCCGCCTAATGCCAATGAGAAATAATCCTAGAGGGTCACACACTAAGTGTTTCCATTAATTTTGATTAAATTATATTTGTGTTTAATTAATGTAATAAATATTATTCTCAAGTTCTAGGAATAATTTTATTCATGTTATATTGATCGTATAAATTAAATAAATATGTATTCTCTAGTTAGTGAATAACTTTTTATTTTATTTTTTGAATATTTTAATAAATATTTATTCACTATATTTGGGATAAAATATTTAATTATGAATAAAATATTTATTCAATTATTCAATAAATGCTATAGGTGTTCAAACAGACCAAGATTGAGCTCAGTGACAAATATTAATTAACAAGACCATTATATAATATTTGTTATTGTTTAAGATGGTGCACACCACAACATAATAATTATATAATTATTATTATGCGACATGAGATTTATTAAAGGTAATAAATTTTATTTAATGGATGATATGAAATTAAATAATATTTTAACTTAAATCCTGACTCTATAAATCTGTGATTATGTCTATTATGTTGAGTATCCAAAAAATGAGAAGAGAGAATTATTGTACACAATGAATTATCTCTCAAATCCTTCTCTCCTTCTCTCAATAAGAAGAGGTTTAAGAGATATTTCTTCAAGACCGAAGAACTAGTGATCAAGAACGAACAATGCAAGACATTAAACTCACCATGCTAGAACCCAGAGATTGATTGGTGTTTATTAGAGATCATAGGAGAACATGTGGATCACCACTAGAGGGATTATATCCTTGGATCCTCACAACATAGTGAAGGTATTCCAAAAGGGTCTTTTCGGATGATCAACATTCGCCATCGATGAAATTTCATAAACCTAGGTATTTATTTCTCTAGATATTAAATAAATTAATTATAGATTTTATTTGCAAGATCCTCTTTCTAGGTTCCGGGAAACAATTATTAAAATAAATTTTAATAAATGGCCCACCACTGCATGCTTCTACTATGCCCGAAACCATTAGTATCCACATATTGCATGAATATCTTGATGTTTGGGAAGGATCTATCTCAATTCATAGTCTGCTAGAACCTTGGGTTTAAAGTTTGTTGAGAAATAAGAGCTAGATAGAATCAGTTATGAGAAGTTATAACTAGCATTTTAACAAAATTGAATGCCAGAAATTTCAAGAGGTTTGAACTAATTAAAATATGCCTCTGATATCCTCAATTGGTCGATATATATTTAATGAATGTTTCACAAACATTGTCCAATATTTCAATACTTGAAATGATCGGCTTAATCACTAAATTGAATATTTCATATTTAATCTATATTTCAAGGAATTCAATCTTCTCAAAATCATCATCACATAACAAATATTATAGTATGGTAGTTGATATAGAATATAGTGGTCAAATCATGCATTATCATACAATATGAGAATCTTATATATAGAGACCATGATATAGTGTTTTACATTTTGATTTGGTGCACATAAGGATTGGACACAATGTGGTCTAAACCACAACACCATGGTTAGCCTTTTAGTGGACATAACCATTAGTGTCTAACTTGCATTTAAAGCCTCATATACTCAACACACATTAACATTATGTCACATCATATGTTACAACTTTTAAAACTACTTCCAAAATCAATTTTACATATCTTCCAAAACTCCTTTTGGAAAAGATATCATACATTTTCATTATATGTTTCATGTTTTTTAACAATTTGTGAAAATACATCCATAAATTCTTCTAGATATCATCCAAAACACTTTTTAGGTAGCTCTCAAAGTTTAATAAACCCGATTCTTATTCACAAAGAAAAAAATTATTACCCCATGGGCCTTTATATAATTAGAAAAAACGTAAATACTTAAATCCATAAATGTAAGAAAAGTGTAGACTCTAGAAAATCACTAATACCACCTAATATACAAAGGTATATAAATATATCTCTCTAAAACACAGGTTTTTCTATAGGATATTACCCATGAGTATTCTATAATACCTTGGTATCCTTCCCAACACACTATAGGATATTACCGACTAGGGTTCCTATCAGACCAATGACTATCCCCATAGGCCAAAAAATGTTTTGTTAAATATGATTTTTCCTCACTCACACACACCTTGAGAAACTTACAAAGAGGTCACCCATCTTGACACTACTTCAATCCAATATTCACTTAACTATGGAAATATAATTAGGTAGTCTTTGGAAAATAAATTTACACCTTGTTGGAATGGTTAGTATCATTTATTCTCTTAAGTATCACATTTCTAGGGGTGTTACTCTCTCATCCCTTAAAAGAACTATAATCTTATTATAGACCTCATGACTCAAACCCAGGCAGTTCCCCTACACTTCAGACTGTGTATTGTATCTTATACTATTTTTCATGACCTGACCTCCGCAGGCCATGAACCTTGTCACCTGATGCCACGAGTCTCTTGTAATACCTTGGTTGCCTTAACAACACACCATAGGCTATTACCCATCGAGGTCTCTTGTCAGACTAAGAACAATCCCCATATCAAAACATATTTTTTCAATGTTCTTTTTCCTCACTCGTGCGCACCTTGAGAAACATCCTAGGCAGTCACCCATCCTAACACTACTTCAGTCTAAGCCTCTCTGAAATGTATAGTTCTAATCATGTAGGCTTCTAAAAATAAAGTTGAACCTTTTGACATGGGTAATACCATTTAGTCTTTTAAGTATCTCTTTTCCAGGGGTGTTAAAGATTAGATAATCCTTAAAGAGTGTGTATGAAAGATACCAAATTACGAAGGTTCTCATGATAAGTATCTCAGAAATCTAAGGTACATAGAATAAATATGAATCATGATCCTCCGGTATACTAAATGCATAGTGTATAACCCTCCATGGGGTATATACTTAACGATTCATCGGTTGCACAAAACCCATTTTACGCCTCATGTGAATATTCTATATCTAGATATAATAATCCTACACATGCTAACCTTAACATTTCTGTATAAAAAATCCATTAAGGATAACTCAAAGTAATTCTTTGATAGGAAATTTATCATTTCACTTCAAGATATATATATATATATACAGAGACACACAACCAATGTAAAATAATGATAAAGTTGAGATTTACTTTTTGTTCAACATGATACATTTTATATTATTGAACCCCTTTTAAATATATTAACAAAACCACACATAAGAACATATATTATCATAACTCATATGATAGTTTTCTATATCAGATTAATGTTTGTTGAACTTTCATGGGTTTTTTAAACTTATTACAACTCTATATAATTCATAATAAATCTCTATCTGAACATATGATAAAACCCTCCTACTAAATTTATTTAGTAATTTAAATAAAAATACAGACAATTTGAATAATGGTGAGACTTAGGAATCATATTCCTAATGTTCAAATCTTTAAACATAGTATCCAAACTTATTTAATTTGAAATATCAAATGTTACAATGTCAATAACTTCTATTGTCTACTGAGAGAATTTTTTAAGTTCATCACCATCAACCTTGTAACAATTCTATCAATCATAAAATCTTCTAGTAAAAAATGTAATTATTTATATTAACCTTTTACCAACACACCCTAAACCTTTAAAATTTAAAGTGACATTCACTTTGACTAACATAACATTTTATTTGTTAACTTTGACCCTTTCAAATCCAAATCATACTCCCACTATCCTTAAGAATGTTAATATACAAAACTCTTTTGTGTTTGGATATAACACTTATTTATTAAGTGTGAATATTTTATAATTAAACTACTGTATCCATATCTCATATTGTACTCTATAACATACCGAACTGGGTTCCATTTACCGATGTCACGAACTAGTTTGTTACATGACCTTAGGTGCACCTCCCCATATGTTAGAGGCTTCCCACTAGAAGTGAGGGTCTAAAATATGACATGGAGAGACTATACCATCTTTATTAGAGTAACAAAACAAAAAATAAATAAATAAGCAATATCCAAATGATCATAACCAACAACCAGAATAATACCATGATCAATACATACCAATATCACAAAATGGAACCAAACATGGATAAATGACCATAACTAAAATAGTGGATATGTAATTCCATATAAGTGTCAAGTGTCAAATTCAAAACCCAAAATTAAAGGAAATAAAAACTCCCCAAGTGGGTTTCAAATCATGTATGGTTCCCTCATCCATGCTCCATCCCAACTCATCCATCTAACATAGAGATCTTGTCCTTATGATGTCTTGTAAACATTAATTATATTCGATTGCTGATTAGGAATCCCGAGTAGGATATGATTACAACTTAGTAGGCCACCACCAACAGTATCTTAAACTATATTCAGCATGTAACAATGTATTCAATTGTAATAAAAATAATATACAATAAATAAATAACTAGTTTCACAATTTATTATTCTTTAATATACCATATAAATATCTCAAATACACAATGATACCCAAACCATCAATACCTACTTCATCCCATGCCAAAAGTCTGAACTATCCCCAAGGGATATAAAATATCACAATATAATGGGTTATCATTTACCATTTCATTTCAAGATCAAAATCAAACAAAAGGGTTCTAGAGCGGTAGTCTGGAACTCTGTGGGTATTCAGAGTGAAAATAATTATCCCACAACTTAGTGATTGCATAAATATACATAAACAAAATGGGTCCCTATAGAGGCAGTCTGGAACCCCAAGGGTATTTGGATAAGCATTCCCTATCCCGCAACTCATTTCAATAATAACGTTACCCCAAATAAATTTATAAAAATTTCACAATTCATTTATCAATAAGGTTTATAATTCCCCATTTATCAATCAATCACAATTCACATTTTATTACATTAATCATGTCGGCACACCCCATGGGTTACCCCCGATTTCATAAACCCATTAATTTCCATTAATCAATCTATTAAACATCTCATTAATTGACCAATTAAATGATCCTAACATCACACCAATTTTACAATCACATTATTCGATCAACTAATTAACCAATTAATTAATCTAATTCAAGATGCGATTTCCAAACACTGCATTTTCCTTTTCACAATTCCATACACACAATTATAATCATACTATGGTATTTTCAATTTATACCACCTACCTCAAGATTGTTGACAAACATTTTCCAAGTCAGAAAATCCCTAAATTGAAATAAAATGGTCAAATACACAACAAGGAACAAGATATTAAACCAAAACCGAGATCCATGATAAAAAAAATTAAGATCTATTAAAACCTATATCTAAAACCATCACCAAAAGAGACTAAAACATTTCTATTCATCTGGAAAGAGTGGTGTAATAAAGAGGAATCCAAATGGGAGGAGATTACTTACCATGAGAGGTAAAGATCCTTCAATATGATCTTCAATTTTTCAAGAACAAAGTTTAGTCTAAGGAATCCTTCAGATAGCTTCAAAAAATGTTGGAATGAGTTTAGTTATGATTGGGGGTGATTCAAGATTAATATTGGGGGGTTCAGTTTTTTTGGGGATTAAAATCCGATGTGAATGATTTCCTACATGGGGCACAATGTTTGGAAAACCGTGCACCCTAACCATGCTCCCATGCCGATGGGGTGCATGATTACTCTTAATAGGGAACACAGTTTGAAAAACTATGCACCAACCAAGCAAACCCCCTCTATCTAGGATTGCATGGTTTGTTGGGCTGGGTGGATGGTTTGGGAAAACTATTCGTCAACCGTTAACTGCCCAAAAACCCTCAAAAAACTTCAAAAATTCACATGAATGAACCCAAGAAAAGACTAAACCAAAGTATACTCAAAACAAGGAAAAACAAGTATTTGAAAGTAAGAATAAGACATCTCCAGAAAGGCCGAGATCTTACAATCTTCCCACCATATTACAAATCATCCTTGATCTGTACTCCCAAGCATCTCTAAGATTCCAAGGTAAAGTGATCGGACTACTAAGCCCACATATATGCTTCCCTCTCCCATGTTTCCACATAAACTCTTCCATGTTTCCGCAACACTATAAATTATCATCATGGTCTTCCCCAAAACACATTATCAATGAGATAGTCAATAGGTATAAGATGATTTTTAAAGGATGAATCAGTCTCAAGATCAACATCATCGACACTGATCACATGATAATGGTCATAGTGATACCACTAAAGTTGTGACACATGAAACACATCATGCATAACACTAAACCTATATGGAAGAGCCAATCAGTACGCCACAAACCTGATTATCTCCACTACATAAAAAGGTCCAACAATCATGGTCTCCAACTTTCACTACTTGATAATCCACATATACCCAAAATTTAAAACCATGGGTATAAACCCTAAAACCGTGGGTATATTCTATACACAGAGTTTTCAAAATCGTGGCCTCTTGAGGTGTCAGTACAAAACTCTACCGATAATTTTCATAAAAAAAACTATTTGTATAGGTCCCATATATTCTTACATACCAATGGTTTTAATATAAATGTGGATATATATATATATATCCATAGTTTCAAAAACCATTGGTATATATTTTCCCATCAGATAACCTATATCCACAATTCTAAAAACCCTCGGTATAGGTAGATGCCTACATTTGGTAGTAGTACCACCACTTCTTCATCTATCTAATGAAGCTATAAATCAAATAAAACACACAATATACATTCAATGAAATACAAATTTTCAACATTTAACATCCATAAAACATATTGTAATAGTTTTCAAACCATATAATATACTAAAACATACATATACATCAATCAAAAAATCAATTCAAGTCATTATAAAATTGCACAAGTCCCCTTCCTGCAAAAAAAGGGATCAATATCTTCCCCATCACCAACATCCTTATCCTCAACATCATCTGCAACATCATAACCATTAGAAGCAGCAACAGTATCATCAACAGCATCCTCACCAACAATATCATTTGGAGTAGCAACATCATCAACAACATCATCGCCAACACCTTCAACTCTATCGCCACTAGGATCCTCATTGGCTTCACTTGAGGAATCATTTAAAGAATTCAAAAATTCCATATATGAATCAATAATTGTACCAACCTTCTATGGAAGTTATTTAATTATAACCAACATAGATTACATGAATTGTTCAGTGATCATCTTAATTATTTCACGCTTCTCTTTACTTCTTTCAGACTCTTATAAAGATATTTTTTTACCTCATCTATTTCAGAATGAGTACTTTGCTACTTGGAGGGTCTGAGAGGCTTGAGAGGTTCCAGATGAGGACCAATACCTAGAGTGGATTATATTTTTCCCTATTCATCATTGGACTCTACCCTGGTGTTCTTAACCTAGAACCTGGATCAAATGATCATTCAACCAAAGTTTTCATCTTCTTTTTCATAAAGGGCCTCCAGGGCAGTCTGTTGGTAATATAAAAAATATATATAATTTTTTTATTTTTTATAAGTATTTTAAATATAAATAAAAAACTTATAATATTTACTTATGTTTGTTCATTTAATGCATTTCCATATTTTTTCTTCCCACCAAAGAAAAATAATTTAGTTCGAGGTACACGAACTTTGATTCCCAATATAGACTTCTGAAAATTAAATTGATTAGTATAAAACATTTTTATAAAGTAAATATTCTATAATATTGAATTATAATAAAAGGTAATAACTATCAAATGAATGAAAAATTCATAAATTTAAAAATGCGATAAACATTGATGATAAATATCAATATATAAAATCAAATCATAAACACTTTATAATTTTAGGTACTCATTATAAACATTAAATAATATTGAATATGAATGATTTATATTCATTTCATAATGGCCAATTGGCCTATAGTACTAATGTCCAATTGTCCTCTAGGAATAATAGTCAATTGGGCTTTAGTCCCAATGGCCAATTGACCATTGGTCCTATATGGTAATTATATGTTAGGCATATAGGCCAATTAGACATTAGACCTATAGGCCTATAGGCCAATTTTCCATTAGGCCTATAAGAGAATTATCCACTAGGCCAAATGTGTGTATATATATATATCATTGAATCTCTTTTTTTGTTTTTCCCCTACGCTTCCTAAAAAAATCAATACAAGTAATAATAATTAAAATTTTATATGATAACCATTAAGGATTGGTAATAGCTTAAACTCATTAGTCTTTTAATATGAATTCATTTTTTGATATTGAGTTTTTGGACAATCAGGTAATATGGGTACACCTTATAAATCAAAACCAACTCTAATCTTCCAACCAACATACAAATAATGCTTGTATGATCTCCATGACTCCCCAAGATCCATCAACCTTACAACCTTATAAGCTTCACTATCATAAAAGTTAAACCGACTCTACAATGAAAATGTTAATTTGTATAAATACAACAATAATGTATATATAAATTTATAGAATTTTCTTACCCATATATGTGCACATGCTTTTTCCTTGATGTCATTACTGATATTTCTCCATGAGATCGATTCTAGTGGAATGATATCATGGTACTTGAATATAGTGTCCATGAAACTTATACACTACTAGGAATTTTTACCTAAAATATACTTATCTTCATTATAATCCACCTTCATTTGTGTCTAAAGATTCTAGGCTTCCTGCATATGAGTTCTCCCAAATTTCCTACTGGAATATCCCACTAAATAAGATAATAGGGGGGTAATAAATAAAAAGTCATGATACATCAAGAAAAAAATCAATTAATACAAACTGAAATATTTATAACATAAAAACCTAATGCAGGATGGTTAATAAGCTATGATGGATTAGTGGACTAAACTAAATCTGTATCCTCTGAAAAAAGTGTCGGTTCCAATGCATGCTCTGAGTGATCTTCATGAACTAGAGTGGATGTTGAAGGAATATACTCATCAGATGCTGGATGGATAGTAGGAAATTGAGGTAGTGTAGACATGGTATAATATGGGTGGTATGATGGGGGAAACATAAATGGATATAGATATGGTAAATTTGGGGACATCCGTGGGCGGGGCATAGATATTGTATAGGAAGAAGAGGCTAAATGGGACGATGAAGTCATGAGTGGGAATATCCCTAGAAGATTAAGTAGAGGATGGAAAGTTTTGGTAGATGGGGTGTTCACTGGTGGGTCAGTGTGGGAACAGGTATGATGGGTTCTCCGTCTAGGTCTAGGGGCATCCCCTCTTGGACCCATGATATCAGGAAGAGGAGGAAACTCTAGTGGAACTAAATGTTCATAATTTTTTTGAAAAATAAAATTAACATGACATTATATGTAATGAAGAAGAAAAATATTTTATTTATTATACTCATAGAGGGAAGAGAAGGATGAAACACACGATCACACACCTATTGATCAAGATCAAATAGTCACTTCCTTCAATGTTCTGAATTATTTTTCATAATCTTTATAAGAATGAACTGTAATTTTTTTTTGAAACAGTATTTAAAAATATTGCATATATCTTAGAATTAAATGAAGGAATTAACAATGTTATAACATCTTATAGTAAAACCACGTTATACATTTTTTAAAAACTCATTTTAAACCTAGTTTTCTGAATTGAAATAAATCTAATTAAACGAAAGGAAACTAGATAATATTAAAAAACATATCATTCCAAATTGAAAATAATTATAGTAATACTAACCCAAGAAACTCATGTCAATGTAAAATGAATGAACAATGAAAATATATGGTTGCTTCTATATATATTACCCCCACTACTTCAGGGTCAAAATCAACTCTCACAATGGGAAAATTTGAGTCATCAAATGAAATATTTTGGTCAACCCCAACTGGGTGTAAATTTTGAAAATTTAGCCCCCAACATCATGAAAAATATATCTTCAGATTACTTAATTAATGACACTGTAATAAGGTCTCAAGTGATCTTTCAAACAAAACACTTGTTTTTTCATTAATAAAAAAATGTATGGTTCATCGATATGAAGGAATCAACTCATTTCAATAACTATGAATCAATAGTCATCAATAAATGTACAATGTCATGTCATTTAATAAAACCATTTAAATTTCATCATAGTTACATGACCTTGAGGTCAGTAATCCAATAATAATATTTTCTCAATATGTCAACAATAATACACATCTTCATATCGAGGCCAACTATCTGATATACTAGCATAGAAATCTATTGTAGCGTTTATCATAAAACCGGAATTCCATGTTCTCATTTTCACCACTCGATTAGCTATAAAAAATTTATTCCAATTGATTATTAAAGAATTTTAATCATGAAACAAATAATTGGGACCAAAAATCCAATGCTCTTAATTCTTGGGAAATGGATCCAACATGTAAACTCAATACATGAAATATATATGAATAATACAATTAAATGAATATCTATATTTTAAGATAATTAATGTAATGGTCATACCTTTGATTTCAACCAATCATGAAACTCTAGGATATAAAAATACCCTCTTCTTCTTAAAGTAAAATATTGATGAACTCTACTTATATATTTTTTATGTTCCATATATAAAATGATAATAAAATTCTATGGTATATTTGAAATTATATAATATGAGATAACATATAAATATCCAAATTACTTAATTTATATAGTCATCGAACAAATCATAGTTAAATAAGATTCTACGATGTTCTATATCTTTATCTTAAAAGATCAATGTATCCAATGTATAAGACCCCACTATTCCTCCTATTTAGATAAGAGATGAAAATGAGGGCTCAAATTCCCCACACTGGTCATCTTTATTTCTCATTTTTCTGTTATGTCTTGTTCTCACATCAGACAAATACATTGAAAACAATACATACATTCTTGAGAAAGATAACCTATCACAATGTAACCTTCATGATAATTCCTATTTTAGACATATAATTTCATTTTGAACATATTTATTTTAGTACGATACATAATAAAAAGAAACTGGTCCCCCAAGAATTTTTTCTGTTGGAAGATGGACTGTTAAATGCAGTATACAGGTGAAAAATTATGGAAGATTTTTTTTTACATATCACACAAAATTAATGGCACCACCTAGTGTATTTTTATCAATAATGACTTAGATAACCTTTTAGAAAAATGGTCTCTAAAAAATGGCATAATAAAATCACTACACCCTTACATTACTGAATAGAAAATACTAAATTTCTATTGGACTCAATTCATGAAGAAGGATGTGATAATCATTGTTTTTAGGGATTTTAGTTTCAAATCCATTATATTGAATCATTTAGATAATTTGATGGAATATCCATTAAGAACAATTATATTCTCTAATAATACCATAAATTGATCTTTCTATTATAGTTTCATCACATAATAAGCACAATAAAATTTTTATTTATTGTCATCGATACACAAAGGATGTAGTTTTGGTCAAAAACCCCAATCCAATAAGCCCTGATGAGATTGGAAGTCATATTTTATATTCCCCTTTATATTTAGAAAAATTTCAAGAAAAATTTCACATATATGTCTCTCAATTTCCATTATGTCTAAACAATGATGTAAAAAATTGGTAGACCAAAATGGGAACTTAAAAAGATACTTCTCCTTTATCAATTGTAAGTGGCATCACTGTCAACATTCTTCATATTTTTATATTTCAACTAACCTTTCCCTAATAAAAAACTAAAATAGTTCAATTCATTAATCACATCACTACCTGATAGATGTTGAGTTGGTTGTTTAATTTCAACAGTATTATCAAACCTTTAATGATTCTTCCTATATTGATTATCCATTAGAAAGAATCATTGATGCCCCATAAAACTAAAACAATGATGATATACAGGAATTATCAATCATGTATTCTTCCTACATTCATGGAAAGATAGTTTTCCATTTTTTGATCCAAATAGACATCACTACATAAGAAGAGAAATCATTTATAGTCCATAGAATGGCAGCACACATCTAAAATATATTTTTTAAAGATTCATAAAATGTCCTCACACCCATATCTCAAAGTTGTTTTAACTCTTTTATTAAAGGCTAAAAGTAGACATATATATAATTTTTAGGATAACAAGGTCTAGATATCAATATATTCAATAAAGTGAATGTTTTTTTCATACAAATCCATGGAGGAGGATTATAAACATGAATAAAAATTGGTCATGTGCTGTTAGTTGTAAGCATCTAACCAAACAGATTAAATCCATCTCAGGATAGCCCCAACCTGACATTACACACCTTAGATATAAAATTAGGATGTTGTGAATAAAATGGCCACTATGATAATCCCTCTAAAGGATGCACCAACTCATCATTACCTATAATTATCTTAACATCATGTCATCACATATTGGCTACGATTTCAGAATACATGAATGGATTTTGAAGTCTTTGAATCAATGGAAAGTTCCACATAACGTTTTTTAGCCCAAGAGATTGTGTTTCATTCACAAATTCCTTCCATAAAGATATAACACATTATTTACAGTTATTACGATCATCTGTTTCCTCCAAAAATAAGTTTTAATTTTTTGGATAGGCATGAACTTTATGAGTATAAAATCCATGATGCTTAATTAACCAAATACCATTTAATGATTTGGGGGAATATCTACACCATCATGAAGATAGTCATTTAAAAAGATAATAATATAATCAATGGTGGTATTTAAATTTACATATATGGTTTTTCCATGATATAACATCATTAAAAATTCCAACTTGGCCATTTGAGTACATTACTGATATATTGGAGTTCTGACATCATCCATTAAAATTTTCACGCTTCAACATCTTCATCTTTAGTCTTTTCCTCATGTTTATTGAAATTATTTCCTTCCTACACTAGTATACTACCTATCTCATTTTGATGCACAAATGGAAACCGATCAAATATCAGATTCACCATACCACTTATTTCTTTTATTTCATGAACAATAGAATATTGTCTCATATCTCCATAGTGATACCAAACATAATACTTTGTCTGAAATATAGATTTTTTTATGTGGTAGATAACTACTTCCTAGATTAAACATGTTTTTACAACATAATTATAGAATGGACACTCTACACAGACTCCGTATGAATCATTTTTAAATGAAAAGTCTAAAAAAAATTCTAAATTCTTTTGAAACTTGTTTGAAATATGATCGGTATGATACATCTATCTTCTATCAATTATATTACAAGGAAAAATGTTATGTTCCAATAAAAAATGTAAACCATAAATAAAAAATTCATTACAAACAATTTTAATATGAAAGTCATCAAAGTATACTAGTAGCTAGTAAAATAAAGATTAAGAGAACAAAAATATTCTATAAGCAATGACTAAAAATAATGAATCAAGGTGGGTAACCCTAACATTTTAGAATTCACTTTAATGGTGGATAAATTGAATAACCTTGAAACTATAATCCATATTATTCCCTTATACTCACTTGTGTTTTAATAAACCAACTCTATCTATCTATCCCTATACTCGATCTTGTCTAGTAATGCGAAATGGGAAGGCCAGGGTGGAGCAGGCCAAGACTGCATAGGTTTGAGAGGTGGAATGAAACACCATGTAAATATGATTAATAATAACTATATATATTTATATATATTGTAATATCATATTAAAATAATAAATATTAACCTATTTAAAATACACATGTGAATGAATGGTGTATTAGTATGACAATTATGTTGAGAAATCACATGTCATGGTTTAATCATGATTTTTTATTAAAAATAATAAAATGTTAAAGAAGAACATATTTTAAAGAAAATTAAAAATCAGGCCCATGGGTAAGCCCGTACCCGTGCGGGTTCAACCTTCCTTAGCCTGAACCTACGTGGGCTCAACCCATATTGGCCAATCCTCTAAAAAATCAAAAATATTAGGCCTAACCCACCCAATATCTACCCCATTACCCATGAATCCCATGAGACATGGGCCCGTTTTTCGTCTCTAATCATGTATACCAGAAGGATAAAAATTCATTGTTGATTAAAAAGGGCTATCAAAAAGTTAAAAAGACATCAACTTACATAATGGAAATGATTTTAACTTAATAAAAATAAAACTAAAAAATAATTCCATCAGGTAACCTAGGATTAAAGCGTCATATATTTTTCATTAATTCATATTAAATAACGGTTTTTAAAATAAAGAAAATTCAAAAACCTAATAATAAGATAATGAAGTATTAAATGTATTATAAAACATAAATAAATCAAGTATAAACACAATATTTTAGTTTAAATATAACCAACATTCATATTAAACATCCCAAAAAAACCTTTAGGAAAAAAAATATGACATTATGTTTTGAAAAACATATAAGAAAAAAAACTATTTAAATATATGAAATCAATGTAACAAAATAAAATCACATATAAATTATGTTTACTCAGTGAAAATATGTGTATAAAAATTGTGATATTAGTCCTCATTCCAACATAACATATTCATAATTTTTAAATTAATAATGTTAGTAAATAAATCATGTTTAAATTATTTATTCATTCTAATAATATTTTTATTTTTATTTTGATTATGTTTTATGAGAACAGAATGTAAAACAATCATATTTGAGGTGATTTAATAATAATAAGATAATATATTATAAACGTCATCCATTTTTGTGTCATCCTTACATAACCATTTAATTTAAATATATTATTATAGAAACTTTCATTCTATTAATGATCATTTTAATTAAATGGGTTGAATTGAGAGGGGTAGTGGATGTGACATTTTTTAGGTGTGGTTAGGTGGATTTTTTCTATATAAAATGTCATTAATGTGAATAGAATGACATTTTCAATGAAATTGGTCCAATAGTTCCATAGGGATAAAGAAATTTCATTAATTATCTAATCCATTTTTTTAATACATAAAATGGAATGGATTTTATTTTTTTAACACATCAAATGTATATTTAATGATAATCATAATATAAAACATTGATGAAACATTTATATAATAAAATAATTCTATTAAATACTATATTTTTGTTGCATTAATTTTCATTTGTGAGTTATATTATTTTTGAATTATTACTAAAATATACAAATAATAAATAAACCTATTGGATATGTGCCTATACAATGACCATATGTGGAATAACCTTAGTCCCAATGACCATATTTCTAATCTCATATATCGAGTGACCAAATACACAATGATCTTATTTAATTTTGACGTACATCATTGCATATATTTATAAAATCACTAAAAATTAATAATTCTCATTTCATTATATCTCAATATTTCAATTAGATTTCTAATCCCTAGTGGTTGAAAACTATGATTAATTGATCAAATAAACCATTGTGAAATTTTTTCCCACACAAATTCATAAACTAAAATGGAAAATCATACATCTGTAATCTAAAAGAGTTGAAAAAAAAATAAAAACAATAGAGAGTTTTTTTATTTTTATAAAAGTGACTCAACCCCTTGAAAATGGAGGAAAATAGGGGAATAAATAATAGCAGATAAAGAAATATAACCACTCAAAGATCCAAACAAATAAATTGCCAAAAATAGAGAAAGAACACCATCAGATAAGTGAAATATCGCCAGAGGGGATCTTAAATTAACTTGATGAGGTAAGGGGGAGGCTTAAATTGATTGAGGAGGTAAGGGGGATGCTAAATCCACTTGAGTAGGGGAGGGAGGAGGCCAAATTTGATTGAGGGGAGGGGGGAAGCGCCGACACACGAGAGACTTAGGGTTCGAATGAGGAGGAGCGGAGGAGGAGCTTGAGCGGGCCTCCAATATCGAAACATCTATACCAATGGTTTTAGAAAAACATTGTTATAGAACAACCTATACTAAAGGGTTTTAAGAAACTATTGGTATTGCCTTGGAAAACAACTCTATACCCATAGTTTTCATAAAAATGTGGGTATAGCTCTATGGGGATTGATGGATTTTCCAGTAGTGTTACCCTGTCTCCAAATCATATGATTTCTCAATCTAGGAGACACTTGACAGAACACATGATATCCCACTATAAACTCAAGGGGTCATCAGATCTATCATCATAGGTCTTTTGTCTACTCTGATTCATTGTCATACATTTCTGAATTAGTTGAACCTACTTTGATGTCTCCTACACGAGACTCAGTCCCAACAACTCTAAATCACCTTCCTACATCCAACATAGAGGTGATCTATATATACTACCATATAGAGCATCATATGGTTCCATTTGTATAGTTTCCTGATAAATATTGTTATAGGTGAACTCAATGAGTGCTAGGTTCTTCTCACAAGACCCACCAAAATTAATAATGCATGCTCATAGAATAGCTTATAAAAAATGTATATTATTCTCTGAATGACCATATTTATATGGGTGGAAATCTATACTCAGTAATACAAATGTACCAAGTTTTTTTTTCAAGCCTTTCCAAAAGCGTGAAGTGAAATGCGAGCCACAGTCTGAAACTATACTCCTTGGCACACTGTCCAAACAAACTATCTCTTGAATGTACATGTCTCCCAATTGATCCATTGATAAATTCTAGTATATAGGAAAGAAATGTGCTAATTTCATCTATCAGTATATAATCACCCAAATAACATCATTCTTCTGAGGAATCATTAATAGACCTACCACAAAATTCATGGTAACGTCCTCCCACATCCATTATGGAATGGTAAATCTATTTTTTAAACCACCAGGTTGTTTAATCTTGTCCTTCACCCATTGAATGGTGTAGTATCATGTCACAAACCCTGTAATCTCCTTTTTCATTCCCAACCACTAATATTGTTGACATAGGTCACGATACATTTAGGTCAAACCTAGATAAACCACCTACTTTAAGGCATTAAACCCATGCATCATCTCCTATCGCATACTTGTAGTCAATACTACATGGACCCGTACATAGATGATTACATCCTCATCTATGGTCTAATCAGAAGGTGACTCCCTACCTTTACTGCTTTTACTCAAGGCCAAACACTCTAGATCCTCCTACTACCTCTCCCTAATCCAGCTCAAAAGTGGGGAATCCATTGAAATAGATATGAGGTCCACCTAATCCTAGTACTCTTGAACCACAACATGCATCTTATATAGAATATTCATAATGTTCCACTCATAACTAGTCTCTTGGATAACCTAAGTCTATGTTTTTCTGCTTAAATCATTAGCAACATTGTTTCCCTTCCTAGTGTATATGCTATCTCAAAATAAAATGACTCCATATACTCAACCCACATAAACTACCTGAGATTCAAGTCCTGCTGAGAAAATGTATACCTTATGATTTTTCGATCGATATACACAGTAAAATTTTCAGCCAATAGATAATTCCACCAAAACATCAAATCATAAACCACTACAGCTAACTCAAGTTCATGCATTGGTTAATTCCTATCATGTGGACTCAATTTTCGAGACCCATACGCCACAACTTGATCCACCTACATCAACACCGCTCCAAGACCCATCCCATATGCATAATAAAACACTATATACTCCTCCCCCAGATCAGGTAGGATCATGATCATAACAGTTATCGATCACTACTTTAACTCCTAGAAAGCATTCTCACATGATCAAAACCATTCAAACTTAACTCACTTCTTGGTCAAGAATGAAAGTGGTGCTTCAAAATGGGAAGATTCCTAGAGTAATTACTAAGAGTAGTCTGCTAAACTCAGAAATCTATGGATATCAAATACATTCTTAGGTTTTTCCAAAGAAAGAATCATTTTCACATTCTCTAGGTCCACTGAAACACCTTCCTTAAAGATGATGTGACCCAATAAGTGTGCCTAATCAATCCAAAATTGACACTTAGATATATTAGAATATAGGTGATTCTCTCTTAGTGTACTCAAGATGAAGTCCAGATATTGGGCATGATCATCATTAGTCTTAGAGTACACCGAGATTCCATTCACAAACACAACCACAATATGATTCATGTATTGATGTAAGATTTTCTTCATCAAGTCCATAAAAACAACATAAGCATTCATCAGACCAAAAGGCATCATAAAGAACTCATATAATCCATACCTTTTTCTAAAATTTAATTGAGGTTTGTCATAAGGTTTAACTCTGAACTGATGATACCCTAATATCAAAACAATCTTGGAGAACAAACAATCTTCTCTCAAATGGTCAAAGAGATCATCAATATATGGAGGAGGACACATGTTCTTCACTATCATGTAGTTCAACTTTCAGAAATCAACACACAAGTGCAAAGTCCCTTCAAAGTTTTCTATAAAAAAACTATAGAACCCCAAGGTAACATAATTGGATGGATAAAACCCTTGTCCATCAACTCTTACAGTTTAGTCTTGATCTCTTAAAGCTATGTTCGTGTCATTTTATGAGATGTAATGGAAAAAATCTCAGCTTCAGGCATGATCTCAATGGTAAAATCCACATCCCTCTCATGTGGAATCCCTGAGAAAATTTCAAGAGATACATCCTGGAATTGGTCCACTATGGGTGGAAATACATCATACTCAATACCTCCATCATCTAGCAACAAACAGTAAAGTTTGGTGGTGAGATCCCCTAGTTTCTGATGAAATGGTTCCGCACAACCCACTTTTATATCCCACTATCCATAGTGAGTATAATGTTTTCCCTCATGAGACATAAAAGTAACTCTCTTGAAGTAACAATGTATGTGGGATCGATATTCTACTAACCATTCTATACCCAAAATCATGTCAAATACTATCATATCAAGGTGTAAAGATCCCAAATTAAATTTTACTCCCCAAAATAGAGAGAACACCCCATATATAAATAGATGTCTCTTGAACGTACTCCCAAAGGTGTATTAATCATCATAATCCACTCAAAAACTCCATTTCCAGACTCAAAACATTCATAATATTTGTAGATATAAAATAATGATAGGATCTTGTTTAAAATATGGTACTAGAAAGTGTAAAATCTATAATAATAACACCTCTAACTATCGATGGTCCCACCTAACTATACCTAAGTGTAGGTTGAACTGCATGAAACTCTCTCACCCCTGTCTGGTGTGCTGCAATTTGAGTTCCCTAAGCTGCACCACTCTGTTGATAAGGGTGTTCATACCCCAAGGTACCACATCCCCTTCCTCGAATTCCATGACCAGTATAAACAAACCTTCCATACTGATATGGGGTATAAACCCACCTTCCAAAACTATAATTCAGTACGTTTCCTTTGTCACTACCCATAGGTCAAGGGTTTCTGTAAAACCTTAGTAGATGTACCATCCTCATGCAATCTCAGCACTCCACTGGTGGTCAGGGACACTAGATATGAACATGTATCAAGCTACCAAACTAGTGGTAGTATATAAAGTTTCTTCTCTGAGTAATGGGCCCATTACTTTGGACACCCAATTTTTTTATCTCCTTAGCTGAAGTGTTCAAATTGACAATTCATACTCTCTAAAGATGTTCCACCTGGTCATCTAGTTGGAACCACTTGTCCTCTAATAGAAGCCTATTTTAGGTTCCCCTTAAATATGAGAGAACAATTCACCACTTTTGAAAACTTCTTCATCCTAAAGATATTAACTTAGGACTTAATATCACATTTAATCCCATCTTGAAACCATTTACTACATTTTTATCGTCTCCTACCAATGCTGAAACAAGGTGATGCAAATCTATAAAGCATCCTGCATAGTCCATCATGGACATACTTCCATGGGTCATTCTAATGAAATCATATTCCATATCCTTCCTGAGTGTCTCAGGGTAAGAGTGCTCTAATAACTTCTCCTGGAATTCCTTCTACTCCATATTCTCCAGATGTCTATCCCAAGTCTGGATGTACCCCCAATTCTTAGCTTGACTACATAGTATATACATATCTAATTTGACTCTCTTCTCAATAATAGTCTCCAAGGGGTCATGAATCTTCTAGATTGATCCAATCTAGAACTCCAATAACTCAGGTCCACCCTCTCCAGTAAATGTTGGAGGGTGATAAAACTAAAACTCCCATGTTAGGTCTGAAATACTCTTCACAACCCACCCTGGGTCTATTTCTATAAACTACATGAAGCAAGAAAAGTTCTCATGGAACTACTCTCTGTCTCCCTCACCCATCACTATTGGTGCCTTAGGTTCCACTATTGGAGGATCATTTCTAGCCATGTCCTCCTACATCCCAATCAAAAAATGTCATCATGGAGGCATATATCTACCATTCCAAACGTACATCTTAGGAAGAAATACACAAAATTATCACATTTTCATAAGATGGATTCAAATCAAGTCATAACAATTCAGTACTGAAAACCCCACCACACCATCAAAATTGATGCAACATTACTACCCTTAACCATCCGTCATCTAGGTAATGGCTCACATTGGGTAAACACTTTCAAAAATCAAGTTTCTCAACAGATTCTTATTTATCCATTTTAAATTTCCTTTTTAACATCAATTAAAAGTTTCAACTAAAAATTATTCACCTTTTTTCCATTCAAAATACACAAGAAAGAAAAACACTTCATTTAAATAGCTCACCCAAAAACCTTCTTTTCCATGTCAACCTAAAATAATGCATGTCACAAAAAATCCCAACTGCCTAGAATGATTCATGTATGCTCAAATCTCGTGCTATTCTGGAACATGAGTCATATATTATAAAATCTTAAAAACAATAACAAAATCACACAAAATGTGCATCAACCAAGGTGAAATAACATCCAACTTTAATATAAAAAATCAATAATAATAATCCCACTCTAGGTACTTGGGTTTTCCCCCATACATGTGTTAGATACTCCCATTCATGATCCCATGACCAAGGTCGGACTCCTCATAGTCTATTTTCTACCTTTCCCAAATAATAAGATAAAAGAAAAGAAAATAAAATTACTCTGATACCACTTTGTAATATCTCAACCCATGTGACACATCCCAATGTCCCGAGATGGTTTTTTTACACGACCTTAGGTCGAACTCCCTATATTATAGAGGATTTAGACTAGTATCAAGGGTCTAAAATATAACATTGGGATACTATAACCTCTTTATCAAAGTAAAACAAAAACAAAAATAAATAAACCATAGAAAAATGATTATAACCAAAAACCAGAATATTAACATTGTGAATACATACCAGTATCACAAAATGGACCAAAACATGGATAACTATCCATAACTAAAATAACAGATATGTCATTACATATAAGTGTCAAGTGTCAAACGAAAAACCAAAAATCAAAGACACAGAAATCACCCCATGTGGGTCCTGAATCACATCTAGTTTCCCCATCCATGCTCCATCCCAACTAAAACATCTAACATAGGGCTCTTTCCCTTATCCTATTCTAAAAACATGATGTTTATCTGAGAACCAATCATGATGCTCTATTAGGGTATCAATACAACTCAAAAGGCCAACAACAACAATGTCTAAAACAATATCTAGTCTATAATAGTGTACGTAGTTGTAATAAGAATAAAATAAAGTAAATAAATAACCAGTTTCATAGTTATTTATTCTCTAATTAACCACATAAATTTATCAAGTTCACGATGATAACCAAACCATCAATACCTTCTTCGACCCATGTCATAGTATGAAATATCCACAAGAGATATCACATATCACAATATCATGAGTTATCATTTAACATTTCATTTTAATATCAAAACCATACAATAGGGTCCTAGAACGGTAGTCTAGCACCCCATGAGTATTTGGAGTCATTGTCCCTATCCCAAAATTAGTGATCACATATATATATATATATATATATATATATATATATAAACAAAATGGGTACCTAGAGTGGATGTCTGGCATTCCATGAGTATTTGGAGAATTAGTTCTTGTCCCACAACTCATTATAATCATAACGACACACCCCATGGATACATATCAATTTCACAATTCATTTATCAATAATGTTTACAATTCCCAATTTCTCAATTAATAAAAATTCATAATTTATTTCTTTAATCACACCGACACACACCATGGGGCACCACCGATTTCATTAACCCATTAATTCCCATTAATAAATCAATTCAAAATCTCATTAATTGACCAATTCCATATTACTAATATTCCACCAATTTCACAATCAATCATTACACCAATTAATTAACCAATTAATTAATCCAATTCAAGATGTGATTTCTAAACATGATAATTACTATTTCACAATTCCATACCCACAATTATAACCATACTATGGGATTTATAATTTTTACCAAGTACATCAAGATCATTGATGAACGTTTTCCAAGTCAGAAAATCCCCAAATTAAGAAGGAATGGTCAAATACACAATGAAGAACAAGATCTAAAACCAATACATAGATCTATGATCAAACAGGTTAAGATTTATCAAAACCTATATCCAAACCCATCACCAACATGGAATAAAACATCCCTCTTCATCTGAAAAATAGGGAAAATTAGATTAGAATCCAAACGGGGGGAGATTACTTATTGGGAGAGGTGAGATCCTTTAATTCGATCTTCAATTCATCCATAATAGAGTTAATAAGGCCTAGAAATCCTTTTGGGAGATTCAGAAAACATTGGAATGAGTTTAGGTCTAAGTGGATGTGATTAAGGACTAATACCTGGGGGTTTGGGATTTTTTCAATATTTTTAAGGGATTAAAATCTTGTATGCACTGTTTTTTATACAAGATGAACACTTTAGAAAAAAAAATTCCCATATTGGTGGGGATAATGGTTACTCCTACGAGGTTGCATAGTTTGAAAATCCATGCACCAAATGTGCAAAACTCCTCTGTGTGGGGTTGCACGGTTTGCTGGCTTGGGCACATGACTTAGCCAAACTATGAAATGCCCACACATCCTCGAAAAAACATCAAAAAGTCACCTGAACTCACACAAGACAAGCCTCAACCAAAGTATACTCAAAACAAGGAAAAAAGAGTACCTAAAATAAAGTAAAATACATATCTAGAAAAGATGGGATCTTAAATATTCTATTTGTTTGGAGTATTTTTTGAAAAAAATATTTTATTCTATAAAATATTCCACTAATAGTGGTGGGATCAAATCCATCATATTTCAAAAAATATCTGGATAAACATCTTTACTCATCAATAAAACACTCTTATACTTATCTTATTTCTAAAAAATGTTATAGAATCTAAAGAATCATAAACCATGTGTATATACGTTATCTATCTTATCATATAATAAAAATAAGATGAAAATTTACATACTTAATATAGATCCATCCAAGCTTGGTATTATTACATTGCATTAAAAATCATGATTAAAAAACCCTTTGATTCATAATTTTAATGCAAACTACAAATCCATTAATTATTACCTTTATTTTGAACTCATTTATGTTTAAATTTTTTTAATGTATAAATTTGGTATGATATACCTTTTAGACACAAATAATCGATTTATATAACACTAATAGATGACATGTTATTTCCATGATTTTTTCTAAACTCCTTTAGTTATTTGAGAAAATACCATACAATGGAACATTTCATTCCATTTCAAATGGAAATTTCTAGCTATTTGGAGAAACATTATTGAACTCTTCAACTAATTTTTCTTCTCCTAGTGTAAAATTTTATCCAATTGTATCATCGTTATAGCACCAGAATCTAGGAATCACATGTCTGGTTCATCTATTACCAACACTTTAATAAAATAGGTATTTTTTTAATTAATTCACATTATTATAACATTTTAAATTATGGCACTAGAATGAATTTATTAACCAGAATAAGCCTTGTAGGAAACCATAGTCTCACCAAGTCATTAACACACTCAATCACATTTATTATATGATTGAATACTAAAGTGATCATTTTAAACCTTTAGTTAATAATTACATTCCTCATCTAGATTTATGTTTTGAGCAACCCGAATAGTAAGTTACTTAGGAAGGGGTTTATATAACACATAGAATTTTACCTTTTTTTCTTAAGAAAAATTCTTATGTTACTAGTATAATATGTTTCTTGGAATAGACTTATCCTTTCTAAATATTATTATAAAAGTTATGTTAGTTGATTATGATTATTTTTATCTATAATATAAAATTTTATCAAATGATATTCATGTTTTACATACATTTAATAAGGAATTTTATTAAATGTTTTCCCATTAAAATGATAACCCATTTTAAATTTCCATCATATCCATTAGTGGCCTAAGATCAATATTTCAATAAAAAATTATTCAAATTTAGTGTTCATATCACCACTTAGCTATTATAAAATGATTTAATTCCAATAATATTATATATGACTCTTTTATAGTTGTGTTGAAAACCCTTTACCTAAATCCATCATATGGATAAACTCATCAACATTCTTCTAGTATCCTTACTAAGGGCTTCCCAGCTAAGTGTTACCCAAGGATCACAATGGGATTTGGTTACCTAATTCTTAGGGTTATCCATTTACACCATGAATTATATAATATATTCCATGGGAACCCATATTTATCATGGGAATACCCAATTTGATGATCTAGGTCTTGACATGTGTAAACTTATGAATTAATCTAACACTTAGTATTATTTTAAAGGGTATTTTATCTCACTATATTATCTCGTGTTATTCTCTTTATGCATGTACATTCCAAATTATTTAGTCTGGAATCACATTCTTTCCACCAATATAATATGTTGAAACTATATTGATGAGTAACTGTTTACATAACTCATAGCTTGGGTTACTGACCAAAATTAAAATCAAACTACATTTATGGATATCCAATTTCATCCTATGAATATAATACATGAAAATATATCATAAAACGTCTTATAATCATATATAATCTAAAATAATTACATGAGTAATCTTTTAGTGACAAATAATAAACCCCAATTTTCTAAGAAAGGCACACACATTTAGGCGAGTGAGCAATTTGACCCAAAGTTCATCTACCCAAGGATACATTACTCAAGAGTGATTTTAATTCCAACATAATTCAAAAACTAAATCTGTATAAATCACAATTAAATTCTTAATTCAAGTTTATGACCAAATACAAGGAGAACTCAAGTTAGAAAAAAACTAATTCAATTATCATCATTGGAATGTAACTCCTTATATGCATGTGTGACGATTTATAGAGGAATTTTAACACTTTGAATAAATTAATACATCACAATTCATAATATAAAAATTTATATCTAAGAATTAAATAGGTAATGGATAAATAAATAAACAATTTATATATTTAATCATGCGATAAAAAATTTATAAATAATTAAAAAATAAAACAATGATAAAAACATTATAATTTTTTCTCAAATAAATTTAAATAATTAAATTTTATTCAATATGAACATTTACTATTATCATTTACATTATTTTAATATAAAATACTTCATATTTCACAATATTATATCATTTATGAACACTTTTATTATTAAACAAAAAACATATAATATTTATGTGAACAATTTACATAAATTGAATATATCACACAAGATTTTATTAAAACCATTAATCATATCAATATCGAAAACTCCTTTTGGAATGGCTTAAATAATTTTTAAATAAAACCTTAATATAAACCTTTTATATTTAAATTCATGAACAATTAATAAATAAATATAAACACGTTTATATTTATATACTATTTTATAATTTATAAACATTTTATAAATTTAGAAATCATGTAAATAAAATTTAAACCTAGATAATTTCTACTAAAACATTTTTGGTGTGGGTTAAATCTCCACCACCTCAGATCTGGCGCAATCCATTCAAGCTTGTGTTAGAGAAGATTTCTAGGAACATTAAAAAAACATAATTTTATTTAAAATTATTCTAAAAAATTCTTACACCATGATGTGGTCATCCCCATGGTGAAAATTCTTACTAAGGGAAGTCCACAACCATTTTGGTGGCTATTTTGTTTGGACAAGGAATTTTGAGCAAGTAATTTTGGGATGTCATTTCTCCTATTCATGTTCTTTATAGTTGGTTCTTCAAGAAGCCTAACCATTTTGCAAAACAAATTTCTATTTTTTATTATGCCATAGAGGTCCTCATTTTGAAGGCCACCATGGAGCTTGTCTCTTGACCATGTCATAGAGCGTTGTCCTATGATTCTATGTTATTATACTATTTCCTCACATTAGAAAAAAATTAGTTTTTAGAATAATGTCATTGTTTGTTAACATCAAGAACCAAAATGACTATTTTTAAAAGAAACACGTTGTGGTCTTTTATTATCAGGAATATAAATAAGTTTTTTTGTCTTTGGCTATGCCATGATAGCTGGAAAACATGTTTCACTAGCATTTTTCATCCATTCAAAATTTAAACTAAACATTGATAAATCCATTTTGACACCACTATTGGGTTCATAGGGATATATAACATCTAAAATTCACCAAAATAAAAAATTTATTGGTGTCATTTATTAGTAAATTTTATCATCTATATCTTCACTTTTTTATTAATTTTATTAATGAATTTTGATGTCAAAGTGATTATGGGCCAAAATCAAAGAATTATATCTTTTATCATAATGTTTCAATTTGGAAGCAGTTTGGTGTTTCTATCAAACATTCACTTCAATAATCCAAACTTAAAAATTAATTTTTTAGGATTTTATATTCATTTGGATTTAATTCATTAAATTGGTCTAACGGTTAGATCTATCCACAAGTTGTCCAATGGAGGCCCAAAATAAAGATTAATTATGGGTGAGATGAATTTGACCCACCTATAGTGTTTGGTCCATACCATGGTCTAGGGGGATACAATTGGGATGATTATAAAGGATTTATAATTATAACTATAATTAAAAAACCCAATTTTTTTTAAATCAATATTCATCCAAAAATTTTATTATCCATTCAATTCACTTGGGTGTAAAAATTTGCCATGAATAGTCCACCGGCACCCATAAAAGTTTGAATTTTCATGGATACACCATGTAATATTTCCCCTTAAAATCACTAGATGGATCATTTATAAGGTTATAAAATTTATGTTTAGAGGTTTATCAAGCTTGAGGAATTTATTTATCCATTTTCTTCTTCTTCCAACTCGTGTACTTCTAAACCTTTTAGTGATTAATCTAGGGTGTGTTACTTTTTGTAATCCTAAGATCCTTGATTTTACTTCATGGTAGGATAATTTAATTTCCATTATTTGGATCTATTGTTATTAAATTACCTCTATTATTTATGTGTTTTTTTGTATGGAAATATACTAATCAAGGTAACACAAATTCTCATGTATGCATGAAACAAACAATGTGATGATTTGAGATATAGGTTTCATCTATTTCATTTTCATTTTCATGAATTTTATTATGTATTGTATCATTTGATTAAATTAAACAGTAAAATATCATGAATATTCTTATTTATGTCATGAGAATAATTTTAAAAATTATTTAAATCTATTCAAAAGATCACATCATTGATATGATTACTTGATGAGTTCAGATCTTACATCAACAATATTTCATAAATTTTAGTGGTCTCCCATAATCAGTATTGCGTGATTGATAAAATACTAGGTGATAAACTATTAGGAACTCCTATTTCATTTTGGATATAGGTGGTATAAATCAAGGAATCCAATACCTATCCCATATCTCTTAAGAGAGATGAAGGCTGAGAATCAGAGGACACATACCCTAGGTTGATAATAACTTCTCCAACAAGTTTCTATATTTTATTAATATAGTTTCATTTTTTTAAATCATAAAACCCCTAACTTATTTATCATTTTATAAATTTCACATATAATAATAAAATTTAATTAATTGATTCATTGATTCCAAAAAAAATAACCTAGGTTATACTATACTAAAAAACCTAATAAAACATAACTTTAATTTTAGTGGGTTTAATTATACAATTATATTTTTAGAGTCATAGATGGGGAATAAAAGGGTACTTTTTTATTTAACACCTTCATAATTTCTCTACCTCCTTTTTTCTCTTTTCCTCCATTCCTTATGCAATGATAAGTATTCGACCAGGATCAGGTATACCAACATGATTTTACTTGTTCATATTAAGCTAAAACTTGGTATGAAAGGTTTAATATACATTCTAAACAATACTCATACAACAATCCTAACCCTATTTTTATCAAATTCTATCATTTTGATCACCTTTTGGGTAGTTTTTTTCTTTTTATTTTCATTATTTTTTCCTTTTAATTTTTCTATTTTTATTTATTTTTTTTATTGTTTTATATTTTAATTATTTTATAGTGAAATAATAATTTTCATTATAATTTTTTCTCATTTATTACATGACTGGGTATTCAAAAGGTATGTTACTTGAAATAAACCCAAAACTGAAAAAACACACTTTATACACAAAATTAGGATTATAAAGTAGAGAAATAAAATCCAAATGAAGAAATCATCTTAATAAATTTTTATAATGGCCGTAAATAAAAGGACCTTAAAATAATAGACTACCTCAGATGTAGAGTACTGACCTTTGTGCTTACAGTGTCTGTAAGTGGCTATCAACTTTTAGCTTAGTTTGGAATTATCCATATGCTCCATAAATTTCATGGTATTCCTAGCAAGGACCCTCAAAAACATTTAAATGAGTTCCATATTTCATGCTCCACTATGAGTACTAAGGGTGTCACAAATCACCATATTAAACATTGATCCTCCCTTTCTCCCTTGATGGTGTAGCCAAATACTATTTATACTACTTTTATATCAGTATATGAGGTTGTCCTATCCATAAATGATTCTTATTGGATAGTCTTTTTCACATTTTCCCATACCATATCCATTATGAAAGAAATGTGTGGAATTGTCCAATCACAAGGAGATACAATACATGAATATTGGGAGATATTTAAAATATTGTGTGTTAGTTTCCCTCACCACCAGATTAATGACCATTTTTTTATATTATAATTTTATTATGGATTTTTTCCCATGTATCAGATAATTATAGATATTTCAATTGTTTTTTCTCTATTAGAAAAACATTCCAACAACCACTAGTGACAGGATAGCTAACATGGCTCAAAATGCACAAAAAATTTGGGCACAAGTGATAACACTCACTAACGGTGCTCATGAGGTAAACATTTTTGTAATTGAATAAAATATGAATACTAAATTTGATGAAATGAATGAATTTTTTCAAAAAATAGACATTGATCATGGTTATTATCAATCTCCACATTTTCCTTTACATTGTAGTATTTGTGTCAATATCCCTCATTTCTTCGAACAATGTCCCCAACTTCATGATTCATAAGATTATTGTATAATAGTTTTTTATGGGATCCCATTTCATCAATAACCCCCATTAAATAAAGACAACTATAGCAAAAACCCCAACCCTGGGTGGTAAGTATGACACTAATACCAATAAGTGTGAAAATCATGTTATACTAATCTGTCTTCGTACCATCATGGAAAAGGTTGAATGGACCAATCAGGATCTGTGTGGCCATTGAGGGGGGCTGAATAAGTAGTTTTCCTTTTTAAGTTTTATTCTCAAAAAACAAGATTTATCTATGGTTAGAGATAATTGAAACTGTTGAAATGAAATACACATGAACACCCATATGAATACACAAATTTACAAGGTTCATAACTCAATAAGAGTACTTAGTCTTTAGCATGATCTGAAAACAATTTGAGACCATACAACCACAAGAAAACAATATTTTGTGGTTTACTGCATGTACGATGTATCCATCACTTGAATATCACTATATCCCCATGAAAATTTATTTGCTCTTTACAAATTTAATATGATAAAATTGATTTTGAAGTAACATAATGAACATTTACCAATATTCTTTGATGCTTGATCACTATGCTACTTGAATTCTGTACACTTTCACTTCTTCAAGTTAGATCTTATTCTTTTATTTCTTTCACAATAGTGAGAAAAAAAATCTTCTTCTTCTTCTCAATCAATTATTATCACTTTCATACACTTCACAAAACCAATATACAATGAATATAAAACATATATCATGAAATGATGGTTACTTTTCTCTTTCTTTTAAATTAAAAATATTTCTGACACCTCATAAATACTTTTGAATTTAAATTACCAAAATTCTTGGATCTATCCTTCGAAAAACCTTCTATTAGAAACCACTTCCATAACCAATTTTAACTGCATCAATACATATAGAAACTTCATATCCTCTTCACCACTATTTAAAACCTATGTTTCTTCAATTTTAAAACCACATGTATGAATCAATATATACATTGCACGGTGATAGGACCACACCAACATCAATCATAGAATTATTCTTCATAAATACTATAAAAAATGAACCTTCTTATTTCCAGAAGAAATGAAACATCCACCACACACAATTATTATATGCATTCATGTAGTTAGACATGTTACCCTTCATTAGTATTATAAGGCCTTCCATGATATGGTAACTTTATGGCCATATTTTCTAATTCACATACATAGAAAAAACCCACACCTGAACCATTTTAATTAGTTTTTCATTAAAATATGTAATTAATTCTCTAACATGACCAGTTACCAATGTGATCAAATCACCTTGGTGAATAAATCAAATTAGTTACCAATTATCATTCACTAATCCTTAATGTATGTACTTTCACCTATTCAGTCAGTTCACTTATGTGTGTAACTAATTTTCCTCCTTGATCAACTTGTATACACAATAGAGCATTCGACTACTCATATTCATCTATACAAAAAAACCACACATGGATAATCGCTTACTAAACAACCTTTTTGGGTATGAAGATTCATCTATGTGGGAAATTACATATGAAAATATTTCCTTACATAAAGTGTGTATACAGATTCACATGCATGGTGCATCACTTCTTCAACCAGCTTCCCAAACTCTATCTTCTCCACTTTAGAACTATCTTTTTTCTTCAAAAATGTCAACAAAAACCTCCTTTTCAATAATAATTATAACCAATAACATGAAATATTATCTTTAAATAAACACATTTATTTTTATCAACTGATTCAATTCATGGTAACTTCATCTACCTTATGACTCACAGTCTCCTCTTAAGAAACTTACCGATTAATGTATTAACAAAAAATTACAACACTATAAGTTTTTACACTTCTCAATCAATAGTTTCTTCACCCAAAACAACCTTGAAATCTATTGGTCTCGTCAATATCCTCATTTGTATTTTTTTTCAACCATGGAACATAAGTCCCTCAGGATTTTAATCTCAATCCATGGATCACTATCTAATAATTAGAAGCCTATGTGAGCAATAACTATATAAGAAACAAGAATAACTAAAAAATAGAACCATGTTATACATAAATTAGTGATAAAAAATCATTCCAAACATCTTTCATCATCACATAATCTCAATCAAAACTAAATTTAACCCGTAAATAAATAATTCATATAATAAATTTAATAAATCATTGAAATATTTCACACATGTTGAATTTATAAATTACTCTTTTTTAAAAAGTCCCTATAAATATATGCTCTCCCTAGATAGGTAAAACACATATTAATGTATATAATTATGTTGTCATATTTCTACCCCATTGAAAAAAATATCCAATGTTCAAGATGATAATGGGGATAAAAATAACATACCTTATCGTTGAAGAGAATAAAGTTAAACACCCATTATCAACCTCAAATTATCAAATTTATCATGTGGGAGTGGTTTAGTGAACAATCAACAACTCACTAATCTGTAGGTAAAACATTTTTAGTTTATTTCTTTTCACAATATCCTTGATGAAATGATATTTAATATCAATGTACTTTGATATTTAATGTTGTTTAAGTTTATTTGTAATATTAATAACACACATATTATCACAACCCAAGAGAAGAGGAAGCTTCACATCAACCAAAAAATTTTCCAACTGTGTCCTCATCTATATTAATTATGTTGTATCTTGAGTGTCATTTATAAAATATACTTATGTGGAGTTTATTTTCACTAAACTTTTCTTCTTTGTATTCTTACCCACACATCATTCTCCTAAAAAGAAAATTTTATTAGATATGGATTTTCTGTCATTGGAAAATCCTACCCAGTCTGCATATTTATAACCAAATAAATTTAACTTTCCCTTATTATCATACTATATCCCATCATCTATAATTCTTTTAATGTATCTTATAATTATTTTTCCATAAAAAAATATATGAAATTTTAATTTCACTTTGAAATCTGGAACATAGGATAACAACATAAACTAGGTATTCTCTAGAGGATGTTAAATATAAAAGGCATCCAATTGATCTCCTAAATTATTTAGGATCAACACCCCTTACAAATGCATCCTTAAATATCTTCTTTTTCAGTAAGATGTTTTTGAAAACGTGTTTTTAATCTTTCATTCCAAATATTTTAATTAGTTCCTTAGTATATTTTTCTTATGATAAGAAAATGTGATATTTCTATCAAGAAATTTGAAAGGAAAAAAGTAACTGATTTATCCCAACATATACATTTCAAACAACATATTAATCTCATTAGAAAACTCTTCATAGTATTCTTCATTATTCCATAAAAATATTATATCATCAATATAAAAAATTATAATGAGGGAAACCTATTTATTTTATTTTATGTATAGGTTTTTATCCACTCACCCTTTATGAAGCTAAGATTCTTTAATCCTGAACCCATCTTGGAATACTAGGATACATGGAATTTATTCATCCCATATAAATCATTCTTTAATTTACAAATATATTTAAATTTTTCCTAGTAATAAACTACTTGACTTCTCAATATAATCTTTTTATTTCTGCTCAACATTGATAAATGTAGATTTAACATAGATTTGGAAAATATTATATCTCCTTTGCGAAGAAATAGAAATATTGATTTTTATAGTTTCAAGTCTTGAAACTAGGGAAATTTTATCCTTAAAATCAAAGCATTCAACTTGTGAGTATCCCTTACAAACTTGTCTTTCCTTGTTTTTTACTACTTCAACTCTTTTATTCAACTTGTTTTAGAAAATAAACTTTTTTATAATCATATTTTTATATTCAGTTTTGGGTACTATATCCGATGTAATATTTTTTCAATATGATCCAATTATTCATTCATGACATCAATACACTTTTTATGCTCCAATGACACTTTAATATCCCTTGACTCAAGTTGTCAAAATAAAGATGTATGTGAAACTATCATCAATATTCCTTTGGTTTGAACCTATTGTCCTTGATCCCAAATGATATTTTAAACCTCCACTTTTTTCCTTATCACTGGATAAGATGAACAAAAATTTCTCTCATCACATTAAATAGATGAATCAAAATCTTCATCCTATAAAAATTTTATACCATCAATTCTATCAGAAATTTTATCATGTTATTTATCAGAAACAAATTCATCTCCACTTTCTCTTATATCTACAACTGAATGTGAAGACTTTTTATCAAAATGTTCCAAAACTTTTTAATCAAAAGAATAAAAAAGTGTTTTAATTTTCTTGTTATTACATCTATATCCTATACCAATTGGACAGTACCTAAGGAAAATACCGCCAACACCTCTTTTGTAAAACATACCAAGACTTTTACTTTTTTTATAATATAGGGGATTCTAAATAACCTTATGAACTTCAAACATGGGGTATTATTATAATAAATTTCATATGGATACATGATTAAATTTAGTCTATAGAGAAACAAAATTTTAAAGTGGACCACTACAATAATATCATGTCTTTAAAATAACCTGGAAGTGTCATGTTCAATCAACATTGTTTGATCCATCTCAACCAAGATTATATTCTTTCAACAAAACTATTTTGTAATGGTTTTTATGGTGTACTATTATCATGTTGAATAACATGATTCACAGGATAAACTTGAAACTTTCCATTTATGTATTCAATTCCATTATTAGTTCAAATATTCTTTATAGAGAAACCATATTAATTTTCAGTACCTCTCCTGAAACTTTTGAATATATTGAGAGACACTAGTTTATTTTTTCAAAACATAATACATGTAATACTAGTGAAATCATCAATAAAGAGAATAAAATACTTATCTCCATTTGTTATTTCTTTCTCATAGGATAACATATGTCATAATTTATAATCTCCAAGGGGTTAGATGTATGTATCTCCACCTTCTTGTATGAATAATTTTGGAATTTCCATTTCTAGCATATGAAACAACACCAATATCTATTTATTATCATATCAAGGACATCAAATACACTTCTTGTATGTGTCAACTTGTTCATGTTTCTTTGGAATGTATGTACAAGCCTTCTATTCCATGATTTTTATTCTTCATTCATACATAGATAATATGAATTCTATGTATCTTTGACCTAAAATAGGTTCCCCTTGGCTTTCCATCCTCTTTTCACATTTTCCCCATATTAAATAAATTTCACAATAAAATCATCCCTTATAATGATAACCTCATTACCTTCATCATATATTTGTGAAATACTCAATATATTATGTTTTAGTCTATAAAAAAATAAGGCACTTCTAGATTACAACTCTTATATTCCAATAGCAGTTGATACAATGCTTTTTATTTCAAGAGACTCACCTTTTCCAAAAGTCATTTTTACTTCATTTTATACTTACATATTCTTCAACAACTTTATACCTCTGGTCATGTGTAAATAGAACCCACTATCTAAGATCCAAATTTTTTCTCCTTGTATAGCTTTGAGTGAAATTTCAACCACTACATATCTCTCTTTGCCCTTATATTTCTTCTCCTTAGGATTTTTATTTTATCTTTGGATTTTTTACCCGATAACATCACTAGAAAATTATTTTCAAGGTTTCTTGGCTAATCACATCTCTCACAAAGAGTTTCAATAGGTTGTAACATGTTCTCAATATTCCAACATGATTTTTCATATTGTATTTGAGTATGTATTTTTTGAGTGGGATTTCTCCCCCTAAAATTATTCCTCCAATAACTTTTAAATACATTATAGTGTTAATTATTGAACCAAACAATCTTCACTGTATGCCTAAATCCTCCACAAAACCAACAATATCCATAAAAATCATATTTTTCTTTACAACATGCAACCATAAAAAATAAATCCTTTATATGAATCAAAATTTTGGGACACTCTTGTATTATTTATATTTATATTTGGCATATTCTCATCCTTAATGGATTCTCCAACTGTAGTAGTTTTTTATTAAAATTTTAATTTCTCATAAATTCTATAATTTTTGAATTCCCTCATTTGAGCTACATACTTGATCCTCTTGACTTTATTATTCTTTTGATACCCTTTACTAACATCTTCAACCTTGTTATAAACCTTTGAGGATTAAATTTATTTATTTTTTTGAGATTAAAACTCCTTATATATTTCACTAACTTTTGAAATTGAATTTTGGATGTTATATGTTCCTTTTTCAACTTAACCAATTTTTTTTGTATAGGGTCAAATCCTTTCTACCTTCCCTTCATATTTTCATCAATCTTGATGATGAGATTTTACTTCTCACCAAGTAACTTCCTTAGGTTATAAATTTATTTTAAAAATATGGATTTTTCTTCTTCATTCATAGTCTCTTGATTCTTAATAAGTTTTCCATCTCTCTTTAACTTCTTGTTCTATTTATCAAGATTATAAATTTTTTAGATACATTCTTTTAATTATATTTTTATCAAAAAATTTAGCTAAGTTTTCAAATATTCTTCTTTAGATTTAGTTCTTTCATCACTAGTAAAACTATTATTATTCACCTTTGCAATGAATAACTTATGAACACCTCCATTACTAGAATCTTCAGCTTCCATTTCTTCTTCACATTCATTGTATTTCTCATATTTTGAAAAACAAATTCCTATTTTTTATGCTTATTAAAATTATTATTCCTTAATTTTGTATAATTATTTTATTTGTATACCTTTTTCTTCAAATATATTCTTTTTCTTGTTTCTTATTTCTCACTATCTTCATCTTTATTTAATCTTTGACAATTTGCTAAAAAAATTCCAATGGCTACACAATTAAATCACTTCAACGGTAATGTTTCTTTATACTTATCTATAGATATTTTTAATTTTTTGTAAAATAAAGATATGAATTAATTAAATTACATACATCATATTCTGAATCAGAATCACCGACTTCTTTATCAATAATAACATTCATTGATTTTTATTTCTTAAAGTATTTGAAATATATTTCATGATAAAACTTTCCATTTATTTTTATAACATTATCTTTTCCCATATCTATATAATTATAATATTATGAGATCATATAGAGATATTTTTTGTGGATCTCTATCTTCCAAAAATTAACTTTGGAATTAAATATATCAGGAATAATTCTAAATATCTTATTAAAAATTGTTGAGCCTTTTAATTTTTCTCCAAGTCTTCTATAGGTGTTTACAATAACATTATCATTTATGAGTATCTCAAAAATAGATTCATCATATCCTATTTTAAAATATTCATATTTCAATCTATAAATTTTTAACTTTTATTTCTTTACTTTCTTGTTCCATTCAAAATTATTCTTTAAGTTTTTCTTGATTCCTTTAATAGTTATAGTTCTTTTAACCCACATAAATTCACTTTTTGAGATAGAGGAAAGAATAAAATTTCTAGAACATCTATCTTTCTCAAGATTTATCTTTTCTATAGATTTTAATGAAGAACCATCAGCAGGAGGAGTGAAATATTTTTTGATAGCTTTAATAACTACATATCCAATGGATAAAAGATAATCCAACATTATATTCTTCCATATATGATAGTTATTCCCATAAAAGATAGGAATAACATTTATATTAACCAGTTTCTAAACATCCATGGAATAGATATTATTCTTCAAGATTAAAACAATCTAGAGTCAATTAAGGAACTCATGATATGATACCAATTAAAAGGATTAGTCAGGGTCTATGTAACCACTAATGGCGGGGGGGGGGTGAATCATTGGTCTTACTTTTTAACTTTTCTTATTTCAAATAGACTTTTAATATGGTTATATAGAATTTAATTTGCTAGAAAAAACACACAAGAAAAAAATAATTTACAAGGTTCATTACTCAATAAGAGTAGCTAGTTTATAGAATGACATGGAAACAATCTATTTCCACACAACCACTAGAAAACAATCCTTTGTGTTATAAAACAAGAAGGTTATATTCATCACTTACATTGAACTATATTCCATCAAAAAATCATGTGGTCCTTGCACAAATAATATGTTAAAACAAAATTTTCAACAACAGAATGAACATTCACAAATAGGCATTAACATGTTATCATTGTGCTGCATAGATTCTTTACACATTCCATTGTACAGTTTATATATTCTATTTATTTTATTTATTTCACAAAAATGATCAAGAACCTCCTCACATTATTCTTCTCTATCTATTCTTCGCACCTTTATACACTTCACACAGTCGATATTTAACAACTGTAAAACATATATCATGCAGTGATGGTTACCTTTTATCCTTATTATAAATTCAAAATATTTATCACACAATGTAAATAATTTTGAATTAATATTAAAATAATTCTTGGATCAATTATTCATAATAAATTCCATATGAAAATGCTTCCATAACTAATTTTAACTCCATCAATACATGTAGAAATATCACAGATTTTCCACCCTTCTTTAAAATCTGAGTTCCTTCTACATTAAAACCATTCATATGAATCAATACATACATTGTATGGTGATAATTTCATTTCAATTTCAATCTTAAAATTCTTCATCATAAATACCATTAAAATTTTAACTCATTATTTCCAAGAGAAATGCACAATCCACCACATGAAATTATTATATACATTCATGAAATCAGATGTTTCACCCATCATTCATGGTGAAAGGATTTCTATGATATGTGAAATTTACAACTAACACAGTCAATTCAAATCCATAACAAAAACCCACATGTGAACTATTTTCCTATGTGTTCCATTCGCATATGTAATCAATTTTATATTGCAACCAGTTGCCTATGTGACCAAATCACCTATGTGGAGGAATAACTTACATGATCCATTTTTATATGAAGATCATTCAGGTACATAGTTTCACCTACATCTCCATTTCACCTATGTACATAAACATTTTTCATCTATGATAAATTCACATACGCAAAATACAATTTGACTACCCACATTCCCTTACATAGAAAAACCCATAGGTAGATAATACCTTACACAAAAACCTATTTAGGTACAAAAATTCATCTATATTGTAAATTTCATATATATGATTTTACTTAGATGTATAAAATATAAAAATTTTAATTTGTGGTTTTATAATTCTTTAACCATTTTCACAAACTTCATCTTCTACACTATGTAACCAAGTTATTTCCTCAAAAAAATTCAACCAAAATACCCTTTGTAAGAATCATGATAACCAATATCATGTTATTTGATCTTTATAAAAACACATTAATTTTCATTAACTGATTCAATTAATTGAAATTTCATATATTTTTGACTAATGGTTTCTCCTTGGCAAACTTATTGATTTATATTTTGACAACCAAAGATAACAGCATAAGTATTTACACTTCTTAATTAACTGATTCTTCACCAACAACAATCTCAAAACTTCTTGATCTCAGGAAAGGTAAAAATAATCATGATCCACCTCCTAAAATTTAACCTATTCTACCTTCTAATATGGAAATGAGTCTCAAGGATATGGTGAAGAAAATGGCATCCCAAAACCTCTAGTTCCAATACTTCAATAAATCATAAATTTAAGACTTATTGTCTCAATTTGGAAAATTTTCTAACACCATTTGTGAGTTAAATATGCAAGGTTATGGAAAATTTAGTTCTAAAATACTTATCAATCCCAAAGTAAAAGGTATTTTATATTCCATTTCACTTCATGGAAGTAAATATCTATCTCCTCTCACTGTTTAGAGTGATGAGAAATAAACCCTTGAGGTAAGTCCTATTCTTGAAATATCTCCTTCCCAATCTTCAAAGGATTCAAATGAAAATAAAAAAAATGAAAAAGGTAAAAATGTGATTGAGAATACCCCTATGAACTCAAACATTCATCTTTAATTTCCCCAATGAATCAAACCCTCTAATGTATATATTAAAAATTAACTTGATAATAAAAATCTAGATACATTTTAAAAAGTTCAAGTTAATATCCCTCTTCTTGATACACTAAAGAAAACTTTTCGATAAGCGGAGTTTACTAAGGATATTTATACCCACCACTAAAAAAATAAAGGTATGAGAGAGTAAGAATGTATAGAAATGTTTCATAATTGATTAAACTAGTGTTACCAACAAATTTCAAGGATCCATGATCCTTTTCAATCCATTGCACTGTATTGGACTATATTTCTCTAATGCCATGCATGATCTTGGTGTTTCTATAAATTCCATTCCTTACTCAATTTTCTAAAATTTGAAGGTTGGATAATTTAGTCCCATGGGAATCATATTTCAATTGAAAAATTATAGTACAACACACCCAACTAGTGTATTAAAGGACATGTTAGAGAAGGACAATGATTTGGTGTTCCCCACAGACATCTATGTACTTAAAATAAAGGATGATAAAACTCATGGACACACACTACTGATTCTTGGTTGTAAATTTCTAAAAACTGATGAAAAAATGTAAATAATATCACACTATCCATCGAATTTAATGGTGATGTTTTTCATTTTATCATTTTAGATTAATTGAAATGCACTCTGAAGTATCACTCAAATTTATTTAATAATATTGATGTGATCCCCATGGATTTTGGTATTATAAATTCATCTTTTGATACCATATCCTATTTTTCTTATATTTTTAATATTTTGGATGAGGAGTAATCAATAGATTATTAGAAGATGGAGGAATCTTATTGTGGAGCGCCTGGGGGGAACCCTAGCCCGGATGACCTTGATCTGCGCACGATGACGGCTGTTGATCCTAATTTGAGTGCGCCGAAGGATGTTGATCCTTCGCTTGACAATGTTTCTTCTTCTGCTAAGAATTTGGACTGTGTTAGTCACAAAGAAATCTTCCAACGCGCTTATTCAAAGCAACCTGTGGTGGAAGCGTCGGGTCTGAGGAAATTCACGGATGTCGTGAAATTGGTCGGGAATTTCCCTGAGTTTGAATGTCCTCTTCCTGGGAGGATCATTAAGAAAGGGTGGATCACGCATGTAGTTGCTGATCAGATTGCAGTTGAAGAGCATGTGAATCTTTACCGATTCTCGATAATTGCTCGGGTCGTTCTTCTGTAGGGTGGAATGCTTTGGAAATTTCATGATCTTTCTCAAAGGATATCTCAGATTTGGGGGTTCGATGATTGGAAGATGATTTCCATGGTCCATAGTTATTATCACATCCTCTTTTCTTCTGAGGAATCGAAACAAAGGGCATGGAGCTTTGGATCGGTCACACTGAAGCCTGGTGTCCTTTGAATTCAAGAATGGGTCAGAAATTTTGATCCCGAGAATGTTAAGGATACACACGCTCAGGTTTGGATTCGTATCTGCAGACTAAATTGGATTTATTGGCATCCTAGGATCATCTGGGATATAGAATCATCGGTTGGCAACCCGATTCTAATGGACAGGCATACGGATGATCCTATGTTTGGGCATTTATTGAGAGTCTTGGTGGAAGTGGATATGGTCGCGATGCTTGTGGAGGAGGTTGTTCTTACAAATCGGGATGACAGTTTCAACCTGGAGATTCAGTATGAACGGTGACCGAGGTTTTGTCTCAACTGTCATTTCTTTGTTCACATGGATTTCGAATGAAATAGGAATAAAATTTGTGGTATATGCAAATTGAAAGGTCATACTGATGATCTTTGTCAGAAGGGAAGGTCCAAGAGCAAGGTACAGGGGTCTGCATCCCTGATGTTGAGCTTCGTTCTCAGGCCCCTGTGCAGGTTCTTGCTGAACCTGATGTTCGGGTGGTAGTTAATGGTCAAGATGTGGCTTCTACAGCTCATCTTGATGGTTCTTTACAGTGCTCTGTTGCTGTGAATGAACCATTGTAGGTGTAGGAGCCTCCTCAGGGCTTGGTACAGGTGTCTGGAAGTCTGACTGCTTCGGTTATTGAGGCTGTTGATCAGCCTATTGTTGAGAATGAATTATTGCAGGTGTAGAAGCTTCCTAAAAGCACGGGTCAGGTGTCTGATATTCTGGATGTCATAGTTACTGAAGATGTTAATCAGGCTGTTTCGCAGGATCAGCCTGGGTCCTGTCAACCTGTGAATTCTCAAGCAGTACCGGGTCGCACAGAGGTTACGACAGTGACTCTGGATGCTCCTGGAGGGTCTGTGCAAGGTGTTGCGTCTTTGCAGGTGTAGCCTCACTACACTGAGACTTCTGTTGGGCCTTCCTTGCATGGGTCAGTGCCGACCATTATTGACTCTACAACTGCTTGTGTTTCTGGACAGAAATGTGTGGATTCTCCTCCTACTACATCACTTTTACAGGGGCAGGAGCAGGATTTAATTGTTGAGACAGCTCTGGATTCTCAGTCTGTTGAGAAGGGTAATAATGGTGATAAAAATGATGATGAGTCCTTCTCTTAGGTTCCTATTTCTAAGGCTGCAAAGAAGTCTCCTGTTCAGATCAATCAGGAGACAGTTGTCTCTTTAAATAGGTTTTAACCTTTGACTGGTATTTTTTGGTCTGATGATAAAGAGGATAGTAGCAGTGAGGAACAAGATCTAGATAGAGCTTCCTCAGATGTTACTAAAGGAAAGGAAAAGAAGGATGAGAAGCAGGATAATGCATTGCAATTGCACCAGGGTGGTGGGCCTATAACAAGGTCCAAATCCTCATTGTCATGAAGATCCTTTTCTGGAACTGCCAAGGGCTTGGGAATTCTCCCACAGTCACAACCCTTAGCCAATTTATTATGACTAATAAGCCTCTCCTTCTTGGAATTGCTGAGCCTCAGATGTCTTTCTATAAATGGAAGGGATTCAAATGGTCAACACTTGGGTACTCCTTGGTTTCACATAATGCTGATCAGGGTTCCTCTGATTCTATTTGGGTTTTGAAGCATGATATTGTTTCTTTGATTTCTTCCTCTTATGATCAACATTCGATCACTCTTTCAGCTGAGATATGTGTCTTTGGTATGTCTTTTACTTTTTTTATGCTTTAGACCAGTACATTGGGATACATACTCTTTGGTCATCTTTGGAAGGCATAGCTATGGAAATGCGACAAAATTGGGTAATTATTGGTGATTTTAATTTTGTACTCTGGCCTGAGGAGAAGACATGAAGCTGCTTTAACAGGTTGGATGCATCTCGATTCTCTACCTGTATTGATGCTTGCAATCTGATTGAGATTCCAATTATCGGGGCTGATTTTACCTGGCATAGATACACATTACATGGAATACAAGCTAGTAAGCTTTATAGGTGCTTCTGTAATGTTGATGGGGGATCTTAGGACCTTTACATGTCTGGTATTACTCTTCTAAGGGATAACTCTAACCACAATCCTCTTTTAATGGATTTGAACCTCCTCAGATTGGTATCTTCTCCCATACCTTTCAGGTTCAATAATGCTTGGTTATCTATCCAATGCTTTAGGCGGATTGTCAGTGAGGCTTGGGAAAACACTATTGTTGGAAGTCCCTTTCATATAATGGTTATGAAGTTGAAGGCTGTGAATCTAAAACTCAAAGAGTGTAGTATGAAATATTTTTCTTGCCTTGATCATGATATCCAAAATGCTGAGGATAATATTTTTCACTATCAAAGGCTTAATGAGGGTCAGGATGCAATGTCTAGGGAAGATTTGATGGCTCTTTCTAAATTTAATGAGTTTCTGGATCTAAAGGAAAGTCTTTCTCGGGATCAATATAATGTCAGGTGGTTGAAAGAGGGGGATATAAATACAAAAAAAAAATCATTGCTTTCACAGGGATAAAAAGGTGAAGTGTGGCATGAATGCTCTCATGGTTTATGGTGTTCTCTTCAACTCTGAAAAAGATATTTCTGATGTTTGTAGCTATTTTGAGAAGCTTTACACTGACTCAGGGCAATATGTCACCCATGAAATGTTCAACAATATTTCTCCTTCGGTTGAGGCCTCTCAGAATGATATTCTCACTAGTATACCTACGGAGGAGGAAGTTAGGAAGGTGGTTCTTTCTATGAATCCTGATAGTGTGGCCGGTCCAGATGGTTTCTCCAATAAATTATTTATGGATTATTGGGACATTATTTACACAGAGTTTGTCAATGCGGTGAGAGATTTCGTTTATCATTCTTATTTCCCTTTTGGTTCCAATACTACCTTTATTGCACTGATCCGAAAAAAGGAAAATGCTCTTGAAATTCAGAACTTCAAGCTCGTGGCCATTGTGAATAATATTCCAAAAGTTATTAGCAAAATCTTGGTGACCAGACTAGGAAGTATTGTGAAGGAGTTTATTTCCTCAAATCAATTTGGGTTTGTGCCTAGAGGGAACATTAAATTTTATTTGTAAGAACCCAGTTTTTGCTGCAAAAGACTTTGGAATAATCTTGATATTATTCAAGAGCAGCGCCTTCAGACGGTGTGCGATTCCGAGCCCCGGTGTGGCCAGAATTAATTTTTCAGTGCGTTCACACTGGATATGCCAAATAAATGGGATAACTCCTAAAAGGTGATCTAGATCACAATTCTGAGTGTGCGGATGGGTCCAGAATGAGGTTTTTACCCTAGGAACGACATAAAACATGTCGGAGCGGGTTGGACCCGTCACTCGATATCGGAGCGTGGGACGGATAAATTAAATAATAAATTTATTCATTTAACGTCTTAACTCAAGTATCTCTTAAACGATGGCTCGGATTGGAAAACTGAGGGCACTGTTGAGTTTGGAATGTTCCGTTTACCCTAGGAGGGGTATAAGTTTCGCGGGCGCGGGTCTTCAGTGAAAAATGTCCCCAGGGGCGTTTTCGTAATTTGGTGGCCTCGAGCGTTGAGTTTAATAACTTTTGAACGGGGCCTCAGATTAAAATTCTGAGACCACCGTTTTTCTCAAGAGGTGGTTTTTACCCTAGGGGAGGCTTAACCTCGACCCCATCGAGGGTTTCGAATGCGGGTTAAATTTGGGGGGGGGGTTAAGTTAATTAATTTTTTTATTAATTTTCTTATTTAAACCAAACCCACCCCCTTCCTTCTCCTTTGGCACCTCCATGGCAGAAGATCTCACCCAAGGAGACCTCCACCCACAAGCTCCTCCTCTCCTCCTATCACGAACGAACCTAGATCGACCCTGAACTAGTCACCCGAACCGGTCCGCGGCATGGCCCGAGAGGCGTTCCTGATCCTCCCGGGCTGACGACGAGCACCAGGGCATCAAAGAGCGCAAGAGGGAACGATTTCTCCCAAAGAAAATAAATAAATCAGCGGAAAGAAGATAGAACATCACAAAGTAAACAAACAACATAAAAAGAAAGAACGACCAACAACAACAACTAACCTGACCACGACCAAAACTCCTCACGACTTCGAGAGTCGCTCACCAGTCCACAACCAAATCTTGCCCACAACGAGAGAGCTCAAGTCAACCTGCAACAGAAACTGAAAATAGAAAAACACTATAGGTGTGAGTATTAAAACTCAGTAGGTAGGCCCGACTAATTCTATTCTCAATGCACATACCATTAAATAAAGAATTCATTAACTTCAAGTTTGAACTACATTGTACAAAATATGGGTTTTTACACACACTTTCATTTATAAAACAAGTATCAGTCCATTTTCCTTTATAATTTAAAAACAATTTTTAATGTTTGAAAGGAACAGGTGCATTGCATTTTAAAACATTTCTATGAACAATTAGAAAACCAAACTTTAGTTATTAGCCAAAAAGGAAAACTACACGTAACACACAACACACACCAAGGGCAATGGAAAAAGTGGCACACATGGGTCAGCAATCGAACTAGACCTCTCAACCGTCCGCCACATACAAATAAACACAAAAAGAAACATGAGTCGAATCTAGGAGATCATGAACAATCCAGAACATACTATACATCTGACTCATCCTGAAGGCATGCACTAACTCGATGACGTCATAACGCCCATACTACTACCCGGTATAGCCCTGCATGGCCTAACCGAGGGGCCCAATCCCCATAGCAGCAATAAATCAGTATTCCCCTGCTATGGGGCCACTAGCCAGTGCATGTTCTAAACTAGTGCAGCAATCCTTTTCAGAAGATTCATTCACTATGCCAGGTTCCCATGTCAACTCAAGCAATAAATAGGGGTTTGTCCACAATGTAAATAAATCAGTCATGATGCACAAACATCACATACATCTCATGCAATCAAAACACACCAAAGATCACCTCTGAATGTGTTTTCCAAAATAATTTATTTTATTAAAGTGCCAAACGGGCCTTCACAAATTTTAAAGCAAAACCTCGTTTTTCGAGAAAGCCCAAAACACTTGTTCAGAAGAAATCATTTATCTTTAAAACTAAAAGTACATTTGAAATTATGTGAATTATGTTTAAAGGCCAAATGGGTATTCTTTCAATACTGGTTGTTCGCTCGTCAAGAAAATGTTTCAAGTGTTCGGTATTAAATAAACGGCTCTTTTCACACCAAATAATCATTTAAAAATTTATTATCTTATATTATTTCTAATTCATTAAAAATTAATAAAACAACAACCAATTAATAAATTCTAAATCTAAAGGTAAGTGCAGTGGGGGACCTACCTCGGCGCATTGTCCAAACACAAAGGTGTGTCGCGCCTCGCACAAACGCACAAACACACGCACGTCGACGACCACAGTATCGCGAGGTTATCTCGCAAACGCGCTGCAACAAATGCACAATAACTAAAATTACACAAACAAGGCCCTAAAACAACCAAAATGATAAAAAACGTGAAAGAACCACCTCGACACATTTTCAAAACCCCACTCGCACCATCGACATTATTTACAAAACCACTTTAAAAATTATTGAACAAATTCAAAGAGAAAACACAGCTACACATACTCAAAACCTTTTCAAAACCACTTTTAAGACTAAACATCTTTTTGACACCATCAAAATGTCAACTTCACCACAACACTTTCAAATACACAATTGCACAATTTATCGGCGCTAATAAACAGGAAAAAGTGAGTTTTCAAAAAGAATATGTACACTAACACCACCTAAACAAAACATTAACAAATCAAATGCCCATTGAACCAAATCAAAACAAATTCTCATCATGCAAAACAATTCACAATTGTTCCAAATTAATTTAATAAGCAAGTGAAACCATCAAAACTCAAGAACGCAACCCTAAAGCACAACAACACCCAAAAATTTGGGGGGAAAGCTTACCGGAGGGGGAAGAGGGGAGTCCGATTGGAGATGGCAGGACAGAAACGGGCTGGTCGGGATAGGGGGTGACCGGCACGGCCGGTGCAGGGAGGGCCCGCGGCCGGGGTCAGAGGAGGATTGAGCCGGCTGGACGGCGGTGGACGGCGGAAGGCCAGCGGAGGCGCCGGTTGGAGGGGAAGCCGGCGAGGTCGGGAGGGGAGGGTGATGTTGGAGGAGGCACGGCTGGAGAAGGCTAGTCGGAGGGTGTTGCGGTGGCCTGGGGTGCAGGGGCGGCGACGGCCGCCTGGGGTGCAGGGGCGGTAGCGGCCTAGGGTGCAGGGGCGACGGCCTGGGTTGCAGGGGGAAGGAAGCGCGGGCGAGGAGGCTTGCAGGCGGCCAGGGCAGGGGGAATCCGCTGGGAAGTCGATGCAAGGCAGAGGGCGATGGTGTGCTGGCACGCTGAAGGGAGAAGGAGGCTCCAGGGGGGCACTCCGGCGATGAGGGGAGTGGGCAATAGGGGGTGGCGCACAGGCTACGGAAAGAAGAAAGAAAAAAACGGTGGAGGGGGGTTGATGCGCTGAACCCTAAGCTCCCCTCCATAAAAAAATAAAAATAAAAATAAAGAAAAAGAAAAGGAAAAAGAAGTTAAGTCAAATTATTTTTCTAATAATAATTATATTATAAGTTATAATAATAATTATAATAATACACATAAAAAAATAATAATAATAACCTTAATAATAAGATAAAAATAAGAAATGAATTGATATCATATTTAATAAAAAAAAATAAGGAAAATCCAAGCAAATGCATGGGAGAAGCCGCACGACGTCGCGCTCTACCCGTGCGTCGAACGACGTCAAACCCAAAACTCACATTTTTTTTGAAAACTTGATGATTTTGTCCGGGACTCACCCAACCCCAAGAAAAATATTCAAAAGGATAAAAATAATTAAATAAATCAAACGCATAGGTCGGGGTGTGACAATTCTCCCCACCATAATGCTTCCTGCCCCCGGGAAGCCACAACAAGACCTCGACCCAAGATGAAACTCCTTAAGTGTCACTCACCCCCAAAAGTTTAAGCGCATCTAGTTGATCGATCCAAACAGACACTGAAAACCCATGACACACAACTCATCCATAAAACAACATCACCATAATCGTCACCAAGATGAACCCAAACCATCTGGTTCAACCAAGTAACGAACGAACTTAAATCACCTCTGAGACTTATCCCTATAATTTCATCCAACAAAACTGTTCGGTGTACTCTAATCTCAAAGTTTACTCGAGAGGAAGAACTCAAGATTAAGTGGTTCTGCACGATACCACCTACCCCCCAACGATACATGCAAAGAAACTCTGATACTGACACGGGGAGGCCCGAATGGACTCCCCACCATAAGGATCAGGATAACCCAAAATTAATTTCAGTGTAACTCTACGAGACCCATTGTGGGTCTCCCCACCATAAGAAATGATGATATTAAATGAACTTAAGAACTTTCCACACGGACCAGAAACCCCCACCATAAGGGGGGGGGGGAGAAGGGAAGAGCCCGACTGATAGAGCATCAAAACTATTGTCATCTCCCCATCAATAACATCGCACCCTCAGAAACACACATACCATGCCGCACTATGTACTGCGATTAAACCAAGGCCCTTCTTCACCGCTGGGGTTCTCCTAACTACGTGCCAGCTTCACTACGAGGCCTATGGCTGGAGCACCGATAATTGAAGCATCTTCTGCTTCGCAGTTAGGCTTCATCATCTCCCAAACATAACCCACAAACCAGAATTTCACCAAACACACTTCAAGTAAAATAAAAGTTTCAAAGAGGTTCAACCACAACCATTCTTACAACTGAAAGAAAAGGAACACCGCAAAACGCTACAAGAAATGATTACTACAGCCAAGAAACACTACATAGAGAAAACCTCAAATTGTTCCCCAAACATCGCCCTACTCCTGGTAACGAGCTGAGGTGACCTTCGACGAGCCATGTCTGGCTTCAGCGTGCTTCTTGGAAACACTGTGGAAGAATCGCTGTAAGTGACCCCAACGTCCACAGGTGTGGTAGGGTCTCAGAGCATTCGGACACATCGACCTCTTGTGACCCTTCTTACCACACTGGTGACATATCACAACATTGCGCTGTGAAGAAGATGACTGAAGGTCTAAAGGCCTCTTGACTCCTCTACTATCACCACCAGCATCAGGTCACTTCTCATTCTTCTTATCACCATCCTCTGCACTGCTTCCCAAAGCGGGAGGGTTCACCACCTCAAGTCCTCCTGCTAACCCAGCTTCAGCCAAAAGGGCTTGCCCCACAACATCCAAGAAGGTGGTTAGGTTGAGCTCTTCCACTTTCGATCGCAGCTCAGGTTAGAGTCCAGAATCAAATTGTCGAGCCTTCCCAGGATCATTCACAACAAACCACTGATCATACGGAACTAGATCTATGAAACGTTGATAGAATTCTAGTACCGATTCAGTGCCCTGCTGAAGACAACACAACTCCCTCATCTTCCTCATCTTCGTCAACTCAGAGAAGTGTTGTTGGATGAACGATGACTTGAAAACTCCCATGTTAGATCTTCTCGAGGCTTATTCCAAGACACGGACTTCCACCATTTCCAAGTTGGGCCTTCAAGCATAAAGGTAGACAACTTTACCTTTAACAACTCAGGTAGCCCAATGAAACTGAACGTCCTCTAAATATTTTGAAAACACTCTTCTGCCTCAAGAGGTATGTCTTTCCCATAAAAGAGAGGAGGGTTCATCTTCTGGAACTCCAGAACATAGTCTATGGGCATATCAACTAGAGGATTTTCCAGGGGCGCACCACCCGAAGCTGTACCTTGGGCATCCATCAAACTGTCATGGGGGTGGACACTAAGGAAAAAGGAAACAAAGAACATAATCAAAACATTGTCATTGCCATTTCAATATCAACTTTTCACAATTTCAAAAATAAATATTTGCAAAACAATTCTTAAAAGTAAAGAAGACCCAGAAAAACTGCAAGGATAAGCTAGTGGTGATTGGTTACTCGGACGTATGGTTGGAGGCCATACGCTAGTCACATCATTGTCACAAGGAGCACTTTAGGGTAATGTCCCCGGCTCCACATGGCTTGCCAGACCATGAGATCTCATAGAGGTCACTTTCCTGGCTCCCATTTTATTTCCCAACACAAAACAATTCAAAAGAACAAAAAGACACCAACAACCCAAACATCCCATGATAACCCGAGGTTCAGAATGAGCAAGGGTTCATGACTTCCTTCTCATCCATACGCCTCGAGTACCGACAATTCCACTCCTTCTACCATGAAAACCCCAAATAACAATGGGCGTTCTGAAAAACAACGTCCGCTCAAGAGCTGACCTGCTCTGATACCATTTTGTCACGAACCAACTCGGGTCGACCCTGAACCGGTCACCCGATCCGGTCTGCGGCATGGCCCGAGAGGTATTCCTGATCCTCCCGGGCTGGCGACAAGCAGCAGGGAATCAAATAGAGCAAGAGGTAACGATTTCTCCCAAATAAAATAAATAAAGTAGCAGAAAGAAGATAGAACATCACAAAGTAAACAAAAAATACGAAAAGAAAGAATGACCAATAACAAAAACTAACCCGACCACGACCAAAACTCCTCACGACTCTGAGAGTCGCTCGCTAGCCCACAACCAAATCTCGCCCACCATGAGAGAGCTCAAGTCAACCTGCAACAGAAACTAAAAACATAAAAACACTATAGGCGTGAGTATTAAAACTCAATAGATAGGCCCGACTAATTCTATTCCCAATGCACATACCATTAAATAAATAATTCATTAATTTCAAGTTTGAACTAAATTGTACAAAATATGGGTTTTTACACACACTTTTATTTCTAAAAAAAGTATCAGTCCAGTGCCCTTTATAATTTAAAAACAATTCTTAATGTTTGAAAGGAACAGATGCATTGCATTTTAAAACATTTCTGCGAAAAATTAGAAAACCAAACTTTAGTTATTATCAAAAAAGGAAAACTACACATAACACACAACACACACCAAGGGAAATGAAAAAAGTGGCACACAGGGGCCATCAACTGAACTAGACCTCTCAACCATCCGCCACATACAAATAAACACAAAAAGAAACATGGGTCGAACCTAGGAGATCGTGAACAATCCAGAACATAGTATACATCTGACTCATCCTGAAGGCATTCCCTAACTCGATGACGTTATAACGCCCATACTACTACCCGGTATAGCCCTGCATGGCATAACCGAGGGGCCCAATCCCCATAGCAGCAATAACTCAGTATTCCCCTACTATGGGGACACTAGCCAGTGTGTGTTCTAAACTAGTGCAGCAATAGTTCTCAGAAGATTCACTCACTATGCAAGGTTCCCATGTCAACACAAGCAATAAATAGGGGTGTGTCCACAATGTAAATAAATCAGTCACGATGCACAAACATCACATACAACTCATGCAATCACAGCACACCAAATATCACCCCTGAATGGGTTTTCCAAAATAATTTATTTTATTAAAGTGCCAAACAGGCCTTCACAAATTTTAAAGAAAAACCTCATTTTTTGAGAAAGCCCAAAACACTTGTTCAGAAGAAATCATTTATCTTTAAAACTAAAAGTACATTTGAAATTCCGTGAATTATGTTTAAAGGCCAAATGGGCATTCTTTCGATACTAGGTGTCCGCTCGTCAAGAAAATATTTCAAGTGTTCGGTATAAAATAAATGGCTCTTTTCACACCAAATAATCATTTAAAAATTTATTATGTTATATTATTTCTAATTCATTAAAAATTAATAAAACAACAAGAAATTAATAAATTCTAGATCTAAAGGTAAGTAGAGTGGGAGGCCTATCTCCACTCGCTATCCAAACACAAAGGTGTGTCGTGCCTCGCACAAATGCACAAACACGCGCACGTCGACGACCACAGTATCACGACGTTATCTCGTAAACGCGCTGCAACAAACGCACAATAGCTAAAATTACACAAACAAGGCCTTAAAACAACCCAAACGAGCAAACAATGCGATAGAACCACCTCGACACATTTTCAAAACCCCACTCGCACCATCGAAATTATTTAAAAAACAACTTTAAAAATTATTGAACAAATTCAAAGAGAAAACACAGCTTTACATACCCAAAACCTTTTCAAAACCACTTTTAAGACTAAAAACGTTTTTGACACCACCAAAATGTCAACTGCACCACAACACTTTCAAATACACAGCTGCACAATTTATCAGCACTGACAAACAACCCAAAGTGAGTTTTCAAAAAGAATACGTACACTAACACCACCTAAACATAATATTAAAATATCAAACGCCCGTTGAACCAAATCAAAACAAATTCGCATCATGAAAAAAAATTCACAATTGCTCTAAATTAATTTAATAAGCAAGTGAAATCATCAAAACTCAAGAACGCAACCCCAAAGCGCAACTACACCCAAAAATTTGGGGGTAAAGCTTACCGGAGGGGGAAGAGGGGAGTCCGGCCAGAGATGGCAGGATGGAAACGGGCTGTTCAGGACAGGGGGTGGAAAGCGCGGCTGGTGTAGGGAGGGCCCACGGACGAGGTTGGAGGAGGCCGGAGCCGGCTGGATGGCGGTGGACGGCGGAAGGCCAGTGGAGGCGCCGGTTGGAGGGGAGGCCGGCGAGGTCGAGAGGGGAGGGAAATGCTGGAGGAGGCGCGACCGGAGAAGGCTGGTCGGAGGGTGGTGCGGTGGTCTGGGGTGTAGGGGCGGCAGCCTGGGGTGCAGGGGGAAGGAAGCGCGCGTGAGGAGGCCTGCAGGCGGCCGGGGCAGGGGGAATCTGCTGGGAAGTTGATGCAAGGCAGAGGGCGATGGGGCGCTGGTGCGCTGAATGGAGAAGGAGGCTCCAGGGGGGCACTCCGGCGATGAGGGGAGTGGGCAACAGGGGGCATCACACAGGCTACGGAAAGAAGAAAGAAAAAAAACGGGGGAGGGGGATTGATGCGCCGAACCCTAAGCTCCCCTCCATAAAAAATAAAAAAAAATAAAAAAAAAGAAAAAGAAAAAGAAGTTAAGTCAAATTATTTTCCCAATAATAATTATATTAGAAGTTATAATAATAATTATAATAATACACATAAAAATAAAATAATAATAATAATAATAACCTTAATAATAAGATAAAAATAATAAATGAATTCATATCATCTTTAATAATAATAAAAATTAATGAAAAGCCAAGAAAATGAATGGGCGAAGCCGCACGACGTCGCGCTCTGCCCGTGCATCGAACGACGTCAAACCCAAAACACACTTTTTTTTGAAAACTCGATGATTTCGTCCGGGACTCACCCGGGACCCCGGGAAAAATATTCAAAAGGATAAAAATAATTAAATAAATCAAACGCATAGGTCGAGGTGTGACAATTGGAAATGTGACAACTAGGTCCTAGTGATAGCACAACCACCCCGCCTTAACATTGTCGTTGGGTCCTGGCCTACCAAGTACCACCAGTTTCCCCCGCAGACATGTGGGGCCCACCCTAGGGTCCACCCACATGCCCGAACGAGTTATCTGACTAATAACAGTCCCACATGACAACACATGTCCTTTCCAGTGTATTTTTTCCTCACTCACACACACCCTAAGAATCTTCCCAGGAGGTCACCCATCCTGATCACTACTCCAGGCCAAGCACACTTAACTTGGAGTTCTAATCAGGTAGGCTCCCGAAAAGGAAGGTGGACCTTGTTGACATGAGTCATATCATTTAGTCATTTAACCCTTTATCATTTGGGGATGTTACAATCACCCCCCCCCCCCTTTAAAGCACATCGTCCTTGTTGTGGGCCCTACATCTCAACCTAGGCAGTGCCCCACACTTAAGGCTGGGTTCCTCCTCTAATACCAAATGTGACTACTGGGTCCCAGTGACAGCACAACCACCCCGCCTTAACATTGTCGTCGGGTCCTGGCCAACCAAGTACCACCAGTTGCCCCCGCAGACATGTGGGGCCCACCCTAGGGTCCACCCACATGCCCGAACAGGTTATCTGACTAATGATAGTCCCCAAAGGCCAACACATGTCCTTTCTAGTGTGTTTTTTCCTCACTCACACACACCCTAAGAAACTTTCCAAGAGGTCACCCATCCTGATCACTACTCCAGGCCAAGCACAGTAAACTGTGGAGTTCTTAGCAGGTAGGCTCCCGAAAAGGAAGGTTCACCTTGTTGACATGAGTCATATCATATAGTCATTTAACCCTTTATCATTTGGGGATGTTACACTTCCCCTCCGGCAAGGCAACGCCGCGGAGGCAGACTCTCCGTGAAGCGTCGGGCGAAGCCCAACATGGTAGGATCGTTGCAGTTTCAATTTTTTATTTCTGCATATACTTTGAGCTCAAATTTTTGTATCAAACCTCTGTCGAATTATCAAAAAAATCACATGAATTCGTAATATATTTTATTCTATTTTCGAATCTTTTTTCGGATTTGAATTTCGAGTTCCGAGCAGCTCGCAAATGCTCGTCGAAGTTTGCGGGTTTTTGAAGTTTCCAGCGGGTTTCTTTTTTTTTTCGGCGAGCTCCAGCGGCAGCGACGCGGGTCTTTTAGGCGGTGGCGGTGGCGGCATTGTGGGCTTCGTCGGGCGGCTGAATGAGGTGGAGCAGCCAGGGGAGCTGGGGCGCGTCGGGCCTTCAGCAGAGGAGGCGGCCGAGGTCGTCGGCGGGCGCCAGTTGGGGCGTGAGGTGCAGAAGACCCGGGGTCTTCGTGACCCCGGTCGGCAAGCAGGACCCGCGCCATGCAGGTCCATGCAGAGACCGGACCGGCCAAGCCAGTCCGGGAAGTTTGGGGCGGTTCGCGTGGTGAACCGCGGACCGCCGGTCCAGAGTAAGGGTGGCCCAGCCGAACCAGCCCGACCCACCCGTTGCGGTCCCTAAATACTAAAACGCTCCTAAAACTCAAACCGTAAATCGGATTTGTGTGCCGTTAGCAGCGACGCGTCCCTTGGATTGAGACGAACCTTTTGAGATGGTTTTGGGAATTTTTAATTCCCGAGACTAGGGGCCCGGGGTGCGACACGATGTTAAGTGGTTTGATGTTTTTCCGGGGGATCTTGTTTTGGACGGCACAGACGTGTCCGACATCCGTTTTGAGCACCGCCAGTGGCGTTGTGACCCTAGCATCGAACCCGAGTTTTCTATTGTGATTTCAAGCGTTGATACCAGAGTTGAGGCATGGGCCCCATGACCCGTATTTTGAGCTGTGAGCAGCGTTTTGTAACCTTTTCATCGAACATCCGTTCAGGGTGTGCGAGTAGTCGATTTTGGGTGTTTTTACGAGTGCATTTCATTGGCATAGTCTTCCCGCTTTAATTCTGCATGCTGGTGCGGGCCCCATGAGGTTCGTTTTGGGAGTTGACGGTGATTTCTGGCTTTATCACCGGGTGTCCATTTTGGACAAGTGAATAATCCATCTTGTGTACTTTTTTGAGAGGATGCAACGGTGTGATCCGTTCGTTTTGTTTAGGGATCGTGATGCGGGTTCCACGTAGCACCGCTAGTGTGCGGTGCACCGGAATGCATCTTTTTCTCCGGATATCTGTTCCACTCAAGTGAGCGGTCCTTTTGACGTGTTTTCCCGAGAGGATTGCAATGGTGTGATGCGCCCGACTGTTTTCGGGGTCGAGGCTTGGGACCACGGGACAACGTTCAGGCGTAAAGCGGTGTTGGCGACTTTTCCGTCGGATATCCATTTGAGGCGAGACAGACTACTTACTCTCCTCAAACGGATATCCGACAGAAAAGTCACCAACATCGCTTTACGCCCGAACGGTGTCCCGTGGTCCTGAGCCTCGGCCCCGAAAACAGTCAGGCGCATCGCACCATTGCGATCCCCTCGGGAAAACACGTCAAAAGGACTGCTCACTTGAGTGGAATGGATATCTGGAGAAAAATATGCATTCTGGTGCAACACACACGAGCGGTGCTATGTGGGACCCGCATCCCGGTCCCAAAACACAATGAATGGATCACACCGTTGCGTTCCTCTCGAAGAAGTACACAAGATGGACTATTCACTTGTCCAAAACGGGCACACGGTGATAAAGCTGAAAATCACCGTTAACTCCCAAAACGGCCCTCGCGGGGCCCACACCAGCGTGTGGAATTAAAGTGGGCAGACTACGCCAATTCAATTCCCTCATAAAAACACCCAAAATTGACTGCTTGCACAACCCGAACGGACGTCTGATGAAAAAGTTACAAAACGCTGCTCACAGCTCAAAAGACGGGCCATGGGGCCCACGCCTCAACTCCGTTATCAACGCATGAAACCACATTGGAAAACTAAGGCTCGACGCCAGGGTTGCAACACCACTAACGGCGCTCAAAACAAATGTCGGACGCGTCTGCGCCGTCCAAAAAAAGATCACCCAGAAAAACATCAAACAACTTAACATCATGTCATGCCCCGAGCCCCTTTTCTCGAGAATTAAAAATTCCTGAGACCATCTCAAAAGGTTTGTCTCAATCCAAGGGAGGCGTCGCTGCTGACGGCACGCGAATCCAATTTACGGTTTGAGTTTTAGGAGCGTTTTAGTATTTAGGGACCGAAACGGGTGGGCCGGGTCGGTTCGGTCGGCCCGCCCTTACTCTGGACCGGCGGTCCGCGGTTCACCGCACGGACCGTCCCGAACCGCCCGGACCGGCTCGGCCGGTCCGGTCTCCACGTGGACCCGCATGGCACTGGTACTGCCTGCCGACCGGGGTCACGAAGACCCCGGGTCTTCTGCACCTCACGCCCCAACTGGCGCCTTCCGACGACCCTGGCCGCCTCCTCTACTGAGGGCCCACCACGCCCCCGCTCCCCTAGCTGCTCTGCCTCAGCCAACCGCCAGCCGAAGCCTGCAACGCCGCTGCTTCCACCTGGAAGACCCGCGACGCCGCCAAAACCCCTGCCGCTGCCGTTGGAGCTCGCCGAAAAAAAAAGAAACCCGCCAGAAACTTCAAAAACCCGCAAACTTCGACGAGCATTTGCGAGCTGCTTGGAACTCGGAATTCAAATCTGAAACAAGAGTCGGAAAGAGCATAAAATCCAATACACATTCATGTAAATTTTTATATAATTCAAGAGAGGTTTGATACAAAAATTCAAGCTCAAATTTGATGCATAAATAAAAAATTGAAACCGCAACGATCCTACCTTGTTGGGCTTCGCCCGATGCTTCACGGAGACTCTGCCGCCGCGCCGCTGCCTTGCCGGAGGGGAGGAGAGGAGAATCTTGAGGTTGGAGGTCTCCTTGTGTGATCTCTTCCGCCAGGGGGGTGCCAACGGAGAAGGAAGGGGGTGGGTTTGGTTTAAATAAGAAAATTAATTAAAATTTTAATTAACTTAACCCCCCCCCCAAATTTAACCCGCATTCGAAACCCTCGATGGGGTCGAGGTTAATCCTCCCCTAGGGTAAACACCACCTATCGAGCACAACGGTGGTCTCAGAATTTTAATTCGAGGCCCCATTCAAAAGTTATTAAACTCAACGCCCGAGGCCGCCAAATTAAGAAAACATCCATGGGGCCATTTTTCACAGAAGGCCCACGCCCGCGAAACTTATGCCCCTCCTAGGGTAAATGACACATTCCGAACTCAACAGTTCCCTTGGTTTTCTAATACGAGCCACCGTTTAAGAGGTACTTGAGTAAATCCGTTAAATGAATAAATTAAATATTTAATTTATCCGTCCCACGCTCTGATAGCGAGCGAGGGGTCCAAACGTCCCGCGCCGACATGTTTTATGTCGTTCCTAGGGTAAACACCCCATTCTGGACCCATCTGTACACTCAAAATTCTGATCCGGATTGCCGTTTAGGAGTTATCCCATTCATTTGGAATTTCTAGTGTGAACGCACTGAATATTTAATTCTGGCCACACCGGGTTTCGGAATCGCACGCCGTCTGAAGGAGCTTCAATGGAATAATATCAAGATTATTACAAAGTCTTTTGTAGAAAAAACTAGGTTTTTACATCATTCCCTCCTTCAATATTTTCATCCCCAAAAAGCAAAACCTGGAAACAAATCAGGGTACTAAACCCACACCTGGCCCTCCCGTACCCATAAGAACTCTTGCACAGTCCTGCCTCACCGCACACATACCAAAGGATTGATCTGTTCACGTGAGGTCTGCCCTCGCCGATGTCGTGCATAGGAGCACGCACACTTCTTCTCGAGTAAGCCATGCGGAAGACATCGTGAACCCACTCTAGACTTTGGGGGGGGGGGGTTAGGGAAAGGTGGTAGGGAACCTCGCCATCCCTTCGCACGGTATCAAACAGTCTGAAGGACCTCGGGGATAGCTCACCTCCCTGGTCGAACCTCTACGTTGCATGTCGCGACTGGAATCACCGCCCGCACCTGGAACAAGGCCCGGTGATTCCCTCTTTCAGACTATCCATATGGTGGAACACCCAAGGATATCTAGTCCTGCTAGGTTTCACAGTAGATGTCCCACAACCAAGACCCTCTTACACGCTCGGAAGCGAAGGAGTCAACACCATCGACTAAAGAGAAAGGTCCTACGCCTTTTACCTTACTAACACAGGGTTACACCGACGCCCCACACCACCCTGGTAACAAACCAAGCAAGGAGCAGGGAGAAAATATTTTCACACATAGAGTATAACAATTCTACTGCAAAAAGTATAAGAGCTGTAGAGCGTACTTCTTATCACCTCATGGTCTACAGGATCGTAGACATCCAAAGCTCGCGGCTATCCGCGGTCCCAACTGTCAGCTCCCGAAGCCTGATGTGGACCGCCTAGTGGTGATGGGAAGACCTCGTAAGGTCGTCCTCCACTTCTAGCTCCTCCCTCTCCTCTGCTAGCACCACCTCTCTGGGCGCTACTCCGATCACGACGCTGCCTCTGCCGTGGTGATGCATATGCTGCCTGCCCAATATTCTCAATGTGCCTGGTCGGGCAGTCTCGTGCCAAGTGACCTCAGCCATCGCAATCATAACACCGACTCTCCCAGGGCTGCACTGGTGCCCTTCGGCACCACTGTGGTGTACGACCACGCCCCCGAGTCCGGTTGTCAGAAATCCACCAGCGTCGGGGTTCTGCTTGCCGACGTCTGCTAGCTGCGGTAGACGTCTCGGCTCCAACGTGCATGTTGCCACCACCAACTCTAGAACGTGACAGGAAGCTCTCTATCACCAGTGCCTGCTCTAGCACCCCAGAATATGTGGAAATTCTCAAGGGTGCTATGAAAGCATGAATCTCTCGGCGGAAACCCTGCTCGAACTTCCGCGATTGGAAGTTATCATCGTAGACCAAGTCCGGGTCAAAGCGTGCACGGTCTTCGAAACTAGCCGCATACTCGGCCACCGTTATCCCTCCCTGCTGAGACTACAGGAGCTCCTGAATCCGAATGGATCGTAAGCAGTAGGGGAAAAACTTCTCACAAAACAACAACTAAAAGTCTCTCCACAAAAGCGACGACTTGTCCAGAAACTGAGTCACCAGACTCCACCAACGCCAAGCTGCTCCACGAAAAAGGTTGGCTGCCAAGGCCACCATAAGATCTGTCAGCATATGCACAAGCCTGAAAAGGCGGACCACTATCTCGAGCCAAACCTCTGCTGCCTGAGGGTATGGCTCACCACTGAACCCCAGCGGTCTCTGTCTCTGGAACTCACGGAGCGCACTCAACCTGCGCTCAAGCTCAGCCTGCTCTGCTGAAGCTGTCTATTGATCAACAGGTGGGGGTGCTGCTACAGGCCCACCCGGAGAAAGGGGCTCACATGATGGGTCCTGGACTGAGGCCTCGTAGCTTACAGGGTCGTAGTCACACACCAAAGCTGGTATCTTGGTTGACTGTCTTCATGGAGACATCCTGAATATTATCAAGGAGTGCCACAGTCAGATGAGCATATATGTATATAACAGTAACAATAATGGAGAGCTGACTCAAGAAGGACAATCAAAGAGTCAATCCTATGTGATGGACAAACCAATTTCCCCTACAACGAGTGTCTCAGCATGCCGAGTCGACAAGCGGGTTATCAGGGTCCTGGTGAATGGATACGTTGGCCGCCGCACCATCACTGGACTCCCTGGCCTGAGAGCCGCTCTCGAGACACATTAAGACTGTTTCCCTATATCCCAACCATTTTCTTTTATTTTAGGGACGTCCGAACAATTTCTCAAGGAACGAACCACCTTTGATACCACTTTTTCATGACCCAACCCTACCCGGGCTCGAGCCACAACTACCCCAAGCCCGCCTCCATAGGCCAGGGGCTGGCGACCAGTGCCGAAGGCACAAAAACTCGGGGAGGCCTTTGCCTAAGTACCTGTACACACACACGCAACACACTCAATGAAAAAGTGCAGAGTAAAAAATAAAATAAAAGTACCAACTGCTATAAATAAACCACAAGAGTGCATCGACCTCTAAACAGTACAAAGAAAGTGTTGAGGTACACTGAAAAGAAAAGGGGAAAAACACACACCCAACCAGAAAAGGTTCCACAAACCGGCAACAGTTAAAACAAAATCAAATAGCTGGGAGGGTCCGACACCTGAAACCCGACTACGACCACCGCACGTGGTCCAAGATCCTGATCCACTAAGCTCCGCTAATGTCACGACCAACCTGTCCGTCATCTGCAAGGGCACACCAAGTGCAGGGAAAGCCTAAGTACAGGTGAGTATAAAAATACTCAGTAGGATACCCCGAAGGCTCGAGGGAGAAACAAAGGAGGTACCAAACGGTGAGCAGTAGATTGAACAGGGGAAAGTAAAGGAGTACAACCGAAAGTGCAGTAAAGAGTACAGTAAAGAGTCCAGCTCAACCCAATAAGAGAAAGGAAGTAGACTTGTCCAAACACAAGGAGATGGAAACGGTGAGAAGATGGAATTCTCGCCAAGTCTTCGCTACCTATAGAAGGAGAGTAGACTCGTCCAACCACGATAAGCTAGACATGGAAAACACGTGGAATACCCCACGCGTCTTCGCCTCTCCTGGAAAGAGAGTAACCAAACCCAAGAAGTGGGTACTGGAACAAGGTATATATATATACATATTCTCAATCAAGAAGCCCAAACAAGATCTTAAGGGGATCTTTATCCCATATCTCAGCCCAAAAAAGTGAGTGGCCAACATTCCCAGAAGTAAACACCATCGATCCCTAGCATCTCGCACGTCTGCCCCAAACTGCAAGTCATAGAGCTCAAATCACCGCACCTTGACACTATTCGCTTTGGGCGGCACTGACTCGCCTGCACGGTTTTAGGTCACGTCGCAAGGATGCGTCTTGGTGGGGAAAGCGCCCCTCATTCTTGAGAGTTCTGGGGGAACGTCAAACCACAACTCGTCACTACCCCGCAGTCGATAGGTCTCATCAAAGTCGATAGGCGACCCCCTACCCAGCCCCGCTGGAGGGTCCCTGGAAGTCGACGGGTTCCCACTATAGGGAGACCCGACAAGAGTCGACAGGTGCCACACTGCCCAGTCCCGTAACAGGGTAATCCAATGGAGGGTGACCCTGCTAAATTTGTCGACGATTCCCAATGCCCAGTCCCGTAAAAGGGTACTCCACTTGAGGGAGGCTCAGAACCATCATCAGGGACCACTTCCCATCCCCGCTGGAGGTAAACCCGGCATCGAGGACCACTTCCCAGCCCCACTGGAAGTAAGCCCGGCATCGGGTACCACTGCCCAACCCCGCTAGAGGTAAACCCGGAACCGCTCTAGCCATCCCGGCTGGATGGTACTGCTTGGTGAACAATGTTGTACTGGCCATCCCTGTTGGATGGTAACCCACTGGCCATCCCTACTGGATGGTACAACTGGAGATCCCAGCTCGAAACAACCTCAACCCTGCTGGAAACAACCTCAACCCTGCTGGAAACAACCTCAGCCCTTCTGGAAACAACCTCAGCCCTGCTGGAAACAATCTCCCGGGTAGAGGATCAGTGGACGCGTAAAGTTTTGGTCACACTAATTCCACAAGAACTCTACCAGGGAACCCGAAGGAATGGGAGAAACTCCCCGGGCCTCTCAGGGCGATCACGCTCCAATCCGCTGAGTCATTGTCGAAGAGGACTGAGACAACTCATCCTAGAAAGTGGAAAAATACCCACGTTGTATGAGCACACATAGTCGTACACGGTGCTGCAGCCCGATGAAAGGGAACGTTACTGAAACCCCTCACAGGTGAAGAAACAGAGGAACCAACCCATCTCTGTCAGCCAAAAGAGAACAGAACCCGGGGAAAACTCAACCCTGCTGGTCAAAAAATGGGAACCAAACCAGGGGGAAACTCAACCCTACTGGTCCAAAAACGAGAACAGAGGGACCCTCTACATCGTGAGAGGTCAAAAGTACGTAAAGCAGAACACAACACGCACATGGGTCCCACACGATGTGTGACCCCAATTCAACCCCAACCAAGAACACAAACATTCTCAGGTAAAAACATCCACATGTACCTCCAAGCGTTCCCATATAATCCCAGAGTATACCACATTCCAGCCCAAAGGCTATCGTGCACACGGAACCCAACGTCAACGCGAAGGCGTAACATAACAACTCTGACTTGCCACCTCCACGGATGAGGCATGACCAACCACATCTCTTTAAACACCAAAATCACTCTCCCAGGAGTGAACACGATCACACACCAAGGGTCCGCTTCAAACACGGTAGAATAACCGCCACGGGGCACCTTCACATTTCCACATTTAATAAGATTGTGTAAGATGCTTCGCTCACCTGAAGAGATTAAACCATTGTAATCCTCGTGGAAAAACATGTGAGATAGACTACTTACTCACCTCAAACGGATATCCGAAAGAAAAGTCGCCAACACCGCTTTACGCCCGAACGGCGTCCCGTGGTCCTGATCCTCGGCCCCGAAAACAGTCGGGCGCATCGCACCATTGTGATCCCCTCGAGAAAACACGTCAAAAGGACTGCTCACTTGAGTGGAACAGATATCTGGAGAAAAAGATGCATTTCGGCGCACCACACACGAGCAGTGCTACATGGGACCCGCATCCCGGTCCTGAAACACAATGAACGGATCACACCGTTGTGTTCCTCTTGAAAAATTACACAAGATGGACTATTCAATTGTCCAAAACGAACACCTGGTGATAAAGCCGGAAATCACCGTCAACTCCCGAAACGGCCCTCGCGGGGCCCACACCAGCGTGTAAAATTAAAGTGGGCAGACAGTACCAATAAAATTCCCTCGGAAAAACACCCAAAATCGACTGCTCGCACGCCCCGAACGGACGTCTGATGAAAAAGTTACAAAACGCTGCTCGCAGCTCAAAAGACGGGCCATGGGGCCCATGCCTCAACTCTAGTATCAACGCCCAAAACCAAAATGGAAAACTCCGGCTCGACGCCAGGGTCGCAACGCCACTGACGGTGCTCAAAACGGACGTCGGACGCGTCCGCGCCGTCCAAAACAAGATCCCCCAGAAAAACGTCAAACCACTTAAGATCATGTCTCGCCCCGAGCCCCTTGTCTCGGGAATTAAAAATTCCCAAGACCATATCAAAAGGTTTGTCTCAATCCAAGGGACGTGTCACCATTTACGACACGTGAATCCGATTTACGGTTTGAGTTTTAGTAGCGTTTTAGTTTTTAGGGGCCAAAACGGGTGGGTTGGGCCGGTTCGGCCGGCCCACCCTTACTCTGGACCGGCGGTCCGCGGCTGACCGCGCGGACTGCCCCGAACCGCCAGGACAAGATTGGCCGGTCTGGTCTCCACGTGGACCTGTATGGCGCCAGTCCTGCTTGCTGACCGGGGTCACGAAGACCCCGGGTCTTCTGCACCTCACGCCCCAACTGGCGCCGACCGACGACCTCGACCACCACCTCTACTGTAGGCCCGCCGCGCCCTAGCTCCCCCGACCGCTCCGCCTCAGCTAGTCACCCGCTGATGCCCGCAACGCCGCCGCCTCCACCTGGAAGACCCGCGCCACCGCCGAAGCCCCTTCCGCCGCCGCTGGAGCTCGCCGGAAAAAATAGAAACCCGCCGGAAACATCAAAAACCCGCAAACTTCGACGAGCATTTGCGAGCTGCTTGGAACTCAGAATTCAAATCCGAAAGAAGATTCGGACAGAGAATAAAATCTAATACGCATTCTTGTTCTTTGTTTAATAATTCGACATAGGTTTGATACAAAAATTTGAGCTCAAATTAGATGCGGAAATAAAAAATTGAAACCGCAACGATCCTACCTTATTGGGCTTCACCCGACGCTTTACGGAGAGTCCGCTGTCGCGCTACTGCCTTGCCAGAGGGGAGGATAGGAGGATCTTGAGGGTGGAAGTATCCTTGGGTTATCTCTTCCACCAGGGGGTTCCAAAGGAGAAGGAAGGGGTTGGGTTTGGTTTGGTTTAAATAAGAAAATTAATTAAAATTTTAATTAACTTAACCACCCCCCAATTTAACCCGCATTCGAAACCCTCAACGGGGTCGAGGTTAAGCCTCCCCTAGGGTAAAAAACACCTCCTGAGCACAACGGTGGTCTCAGAATTATAATCTAAGGCCCCATTCAAAAGTTATTAATCTCAACGCCTGAGGCCGCCAAATTACGAAAACGCCCCTGGGGCCATTTTTCACAGAACGCCCGCGCCCGCGAAACTTATACCCCTCCTAGGGTAAAAGGAACATTCCAAACTCAACGGTGCCCTTGGTTCTCCAATCCGAGCCACCTTTTAAGAGATACTTGAGTTAAGTCATTAAACGAATAAATTAATTATTTAATTTATCCGTCCCACGCTCCGATAGCGAGCGAGGGGTCCAAACATCCCGCGCCGACATGTTTTATGTCGTTACTAGGGTAAAAACCCCATTCCGGAACCATCAGTACACTCATACTTCTGATATGGATCACCGTTTAGGAGTTATCCCATTTATTTGGCGTGTCTAGTGTGAACGCACTGAAAAATTAATTCCGACCACACCGGGGCTCGGAATCGCACGCCGTCTGAAGGCGCTGCTCTGGAATAATATCAAGATTATTCCAAAGTCTTTTGAAGAAAAAACTGGGTTCTTACATTGTTTTTATACAACATTTGAATGTGTGAATGTTATGAGGAAATAGGTGAAGTATGGTAATATGGCTATGAAAGTTGATATTTCGAAGGCTTTTGATACGATGAAATGGAGTTTCATTTTTGCAGTGCTACGGATGCATGGATTTTCCAATGGTTTCATTAATTTGATGAGCTACATTCTTCAAATCCCTATGTTATCTGTTCTTGTGAATGGTTCTCTCATAGGCTTCTTTAAATGTTCCAGGGGAGTGAGACACGGAGATCCTTTATCTGGCCTCCTTTTTGCTATTGCAGAGGATTATTTGAGTACATACCTTTCAGATATTGTACATGCTAGTTTGTATCAGCAGATGACTATTGGAAGAGTTCTTTTTGCTCCTTCACATCTTTTTTATGCTGATGATATTTTGTTGTTTGGTAAGGCTGGTGGAATTACTATCTGATATATTAATGTGGATTTTGAGAATTATGAGGCTGTTTCTGTTTAGGTTATCATTTAGGAGAAATCCTCTATGTTTTTTGGGGAAGGGGTCATCTTAGAAAAGAAAAATAGAGTTTTCGGGAAGCTTGGGGTTAAAAGAGGATCTCTACCTTTTAACTATCTTGGGGTTCCCCTTTTCTGGGGTGTTATGAAAAGATTTCATTTGTAAAGTACTTGTCTCAAAATTCTCAATCAAATGGATACCTGGAAAGGTAAATCTATGTCTCAGGAAGGGCGGGTCTTCTTGGTTAACTCTGTTATCACTTCTATGTGTGCCTATATTGTTTCCTTATACAGATGGCCCGGAATTATTCTTAAGAAGTTACAAAGGCTCATTTGGTATTTTATCTGGACTGGTTCAATTCATGAGAGGAAGATTTTTACAGTTGCCTGGAGTGATTGCATTCGGCCTTTTTACATGGGTGGTATGGGGATTAAGGACCTTAATCGATTTAATGAATCTCTCATTAAAAAGTTTACTTGGTCACTCTTGAATTCCAATGATTTCTCTTTGGAGTTTCTATGTAATAGATTTGGATCCAAGATACTCAATGGGTACTACCTTAATGTCCATTCATCGATATGGTCACCTATTAAAAATGCTTATATCAGCCTTACACAGTCCTCTAAATTGGTTGTTTGTCGGAACTCTTCTTTGAACTGCTGGAAGACTGTTTGGTTGTCATGTTCCATTGATGAACATACACAAATTCCTTCTAATTTTAAGGATCTCTCCATTGTTGAATTACATAATAATGTCATGGCTCAGGGGTTGCTTTTTGATTCTCTAAAAATGGTGTTGGGATGTTATCAGTACTCTGCGGTGGATACTTTAATCTGGTTGCCCAGTCTTACTAGAAACTTCAGTACTAAAAAGGATTATAGATTCATGTGAATTGAACCTTCGATGGTTCCCTCCTGGATGCTTACGTTTCATGCTGCCTATATCCCACCGGCTCAATATTTGCTTATGTGGAGGATTTGGAAGTGTAGATTACCTCTCCAATGGATGTTGCAGCATACTAGATTTTCTCTTGAACCTGTTTGCTTTCACTGTCTTGCTGCTGATGAGACTCTTGATCATTTATTTATATCTTTCTGCTCTGCATCTGTCTTATTGGATTATTTGCTGGGTGTTTTTTCATGCCATCTAAACTTGGAGGGTTTTGTACAGCTTATGGATTCCATTTATCGAGCTGATTTTATTTCTCAGGTGAAACCACTGCTCATCTCTACTGGCTTAGTGGTTGTTTCATTTATCTGGCATGCCCAGAAAGCTCTTGTCTTTGACAACAAAATTTTTCCAATTTCTGTTGGTATTCAGGAGCTTCATACTTGTGTTCTTGCTTATGCACATGATCAAAATGGAGTCATGCGAAATGATGTTTCTGATCTGGTTATCTTGCGCATGTTGGGTGTTTTTGGTAGATGTAAGAAGCCAATTATGATGAAGCATATCTGATGGATTCCTCCAATCTCTCAGTGTCTGAACATTAATGTGGATGGAGCATCTTCAGGTGCTCCAGGGCCTTCGGGATGTGGTGGTTTTTTCCGCACTTATAGGGGCTTTGTCAAAGACTGTTTTTATCAATTTTTAGAAAATGGATTGGCTATCGAGGCGGAGTTATGGGAAATGATCATGGCTATCCATTATGCTTATTTTCATGGTTGGATGACCTTATGGATGGAGTTTGACTCAACTCTTGTGGTTGATATTCTTAGAAAGCAGTCACGAAATGTCCCTTGTAAGCTGCTTCCTGCATGGGATGACTGTCTCAAGCTTGTGGAGCAGATTTGTTTGGTTGTCACTCATGTTTACAGAGAGGCGAATCAGGTTGCTGATACTCTTTCCAAGTGTGCGATTATTGAGGTATGATCTTTTTTGTCCTTTGTTACACCAACCTTCTGCGGTGGTCTAATAGATGCTGATGTGCGTGGTGATGTTTACACATGTCTTTGTTGACCCCATGTTTATCCTCTTTTGTTGTATTTACTCTTTTTATATATAAAGCTTTTTTGGTAGTAGGCTTGCCTGCTCCTGAGTCTTCCAAAAAAATAGATTATTTAATTGGTGTTGAAATCTGTAATTCATGTAAATATATTTGTTTCCTTACATCTTGGGAGTTTTGAAGCCATCAATGACTCTACAATGACCCCTGATATTGGTTTTTCTAGTAAGGAGAGATACATTGAGAATATAGATCTATACATGATATTCTTTCAAAAAAAATCAATCTATTCTCAACCCAACTTCTCTTGAATTGAAACCAATTCCTAGTGACTTAAAATATGCATTCCCTGAAGGTGATGACCAATTACATATCATTATTTCTAATAACTTCTATTTTGAGCATGAAATAAAATTGATTAGCATTTTTAGATTGTGAAAAAAATTGATGGAAAATATTTGACATCCCTAGTTTTATCCCATCCACAAGCATGCATAAAATTACCCCTGAGGATGATGCTTAAATAGTTAGGCAACCACAATGTCAACTTAAACCCACCCTCCTTGATGTTGTCAAAAATGAGGTAAGAAAGCTATTAATTGTTGGGATTATATATTACATATTTTATAGTGAATGGTTTATTCTAATAAAATATTTTCCTAGAAATATTGGTCTTATTGTTGGTCATAATGACAATAATGAATTGGTTCTAACTACAGTGCAAAATAATAAGTGAGTCTTTATAAATTACCGTAATATTGACCATTTCACTTAAAAGGACCATTTTACATGACTATTTATTAGCTATATATTGTAAATTTTTGTGGTTAAGTCTCTTTACTATTTATTTTATGGATTTTATGAATACCTCCAAATACATATAACCCTATAGGATCAGAAGAAGGAAAAATTAACATGCCTATTTAGTATATTTTCATATAGAAATATGTCATTTGGCCTATGTAATGATCTAAGTAATTTTTAAAATTTCATGGTTTGTATTTTCTTAGATCACGTAGAATATTTCATGAATATCTTTATGGATTATTTCCCTATTTATGATATCTTTTTTGATGAATGTTTTTCAAATATCCATTCTATGCATCATAGATGCACTAAAAATAATAATGTTTTACATTATAAAATCTATCATTTTATGGTGGAACAATGCATTTCTTTTGATCTTGTTATTTATAGAGAGGGTATATGGGATGATAAGTCAAAAAATTATGTTATTTTTTCATTACCATAACCTAATTTGTTTGGACATGTGCACTCATTTATGTTTCATGCTGGTTTTTATAATCGATTTATTTAAGATTTTAGTAAAGTTTCACTCATTTGTCCCCAAATTTTCAAAATGATGTGTACTTTGTTCATTATGAAAAAATTAAATTGGAATTGGATAGATTGAAGATAAGTCTCAATTTACCAATAATTATCAAATCACCATGGTGGGATATTTTGGATTGGTGTAGCTTGATCCTTGGATGAATTTGGGCCAACTATTGGGGCCCATAATGCACACTAGGATGAAACTCCCATGGTTTGACCTCTGTAGTGAGGTCATTGGAGGTTTCAAGGGTATCACACCCCTGTTCTGGGGTCCAGGGGTAGAAGGCCCCCAAACCAAATTTTGGGGTACCATAGTAATGTTGAATCACTATAGAAAAACACTTTGGTGACATCAAAAGGGCTATAGTAGTGTGGAATTATTACAAAAGCATGAAACAGGACACTGTAGAAGTGTGGACTTCGACATGGTGTTTTAGCTCTTCAGACTTCAATCCATTGGTCCCTGTAACATTGTAGACTTATTGTGGGTTATTGTAAAATTGGCATAATCCTATTTATGAGATCATTTCGGTATAGGGTTTTATTCTATGATATTTATACATTATAATTTTCTCTCAAAAATAGTGAATTGTTTTTCTTCTCCATGGACGTAAGGATTTTTTCTAAACAATGTAAATTTTTATGTCCTACGATCATATTATTCTTTCCCTTTTGTTGTTCATTTTCTTCATCTACAAAAGATTTTTTATTTGAAAATATTGGTGTTTTTGAATCAAGATCTACACTTTTAAATCATGTGTGATTCCTCCAACTATTCTATTGGGGTTTTCATTTCACAACAGCTAGATTTTACCTCTAACGGCATTGAATATTCATTGAACACTCTAGACCCAACATAAGAAAACTGCACCACAACTAAAAATATATTCATTTTCATAGTGTTCAGGTTAGAGAAAATTTCATTCATATCCCTTTGGGACTATAGTGGTGTTTTCTGTCCATTCTTCCATTAAATATTTATTGTGTAATCTCAATTCTAGACCATGACATATTTGATGGATGATCCTACTTTAAGAGTTTTATAACAAAATTTTGGATAAACAAGGATAAAAAATTTATTTTCTAGCCATATTATCAACATTCCTATTGACCTTAACATATACTCCTTTAATAAATCACCAATTCTATAAGCCTTCCATGACTAGGACTTGTACATTGTTCATGATATCATCCCACAATCCATTAACATGGTGAACTTTTTTCTTTTCTTCATAAGAACCTACTAGATTTAATAAACACCAAATTTAAAAATATAAGAGTGATTCATGGTATTATATTTGGGATGAACCCTATTTTTGAATAATATATAATGAAAATTTCATAAAATGATTTTTAACCAACCACTAGTTCTCATCCATCCTAATATTCTACTACGCTTTTACATGTGGGAGTCACTTTGGTCCCCAAATTACTACAAAAAAATGTCCCAAAATTTGATATTTATTAGCCTATTTAATTTTGAGATGTTGATAAATTTTTTAAGTCATGTGAACTATGTCAATATACTAGAAATGTGTCTATGAGTAATGAAATACCCAATAACCCATACTCTTTTTGTAATATATTTAAATTTTGGGGTATTAACTTCATGGGACCTTTTCCAAGTTAATTTGGATTTTCTAATATTCATTTTACTAGTGATTATGTATATAAATGGGTGGAGGTAAAGCAAAAACAAAAAAATTATTCCTAATTCATTTTCGAGTTTGTGTGATCCCACACATTTTGTAATTTTGGTTGACCATGATGCATAATTAGTGACCAGGGGAATCACATTTTTAATTAGAACATGCAATCACTTTTACTTTATTATGGGGTTTTACACTATGTTTCTTCACCATATCATCCCAAAAAAATGGCCAAGTAAAGTCTCTAATTGGGAGTTTGAAAAAATATTGGAGAAAATAGTTCAACCCAATAGGAAAGATTGAAGAACTTCATTATATGGTACATTTTGGGTATATCATACTAGTTTTAAAACTCCCATCAACATTTCTATAAATCTAATGGTGTTTGAGAAATCCTTTCACATTCTAGTTGAGGTTAAGCAATGTGCATATTGGTCAATCAAACAATGTAACAAGAATATTTTAAATGTGGGTACCCATTGAAAACTAAAAATTCAAGATCTTAAAGATATTTTAAAGAACACTTATAAAAATGATCAAATATACAAAAAGAATAAAATAAAATATTTATTAATTATTAAAAATACCATGCCTCCTATATAAGTCTCATCTACTTCCCCACTTAGATTCAAGGAAAATTTCAAGTTTTAAGATTATTAATAGAATGGAATTTAGTGAAATTAATAATTTATAAAGTATAATTATCATTACTCACTCTTTACCTAGCTTATATACGAATGTTCTATTTCCCAATTCCTTGATACAGGAAAAATGACATTCTTATAATTTAATTACCACCTTTTTCATCTAGTGTTCAATATTACCCTAACCTAAATCCATTCATTTTTTAATTAGGTAGTGTATATTTTTCTTTATTTTTCTTCTTTTTTAGTGCCTAATGTTACACCCCAAGATTTCGTAGTATGTTATCTCATTAAAGTAATTCAATAGCTTACGCTACAAGCAACACTGAGTTCTAGCACAGCACAACTTAACAAACTAGCTGTTCAAAAAGCGGTTATGAATAGTATTAAATGCATTTTGAATCCTATATACTCTATAATTTTAACATACATATTATTTGTTTCTTAGACATAATATACAAACAAATTTATTTTTTCAGATAAAAGAAGTATTTTTTTAAATGCAATTTTACCGTATTTTAATGGAGAACCCTTTTTAAAACCAATATTTGACACTTTTATATATTCAATTTAATGAAATTAAATTATTATTTAGAATAATGACATAAAAATTTAGTTTGGATAATTTTTTGGTACTTTTCTGATAAATTTAATATTTGGGTGAATAGTGAAAATACTATTTTTTAATTGAAAACATCTTTTTCAATTGAAATAATTTATAGTGTTAAATAATGAATTTGAATTATTTTAAAGTATAATTAGATTATATTTTTGTCATTTAATACAATTTAGGTCATTATAAGTAATTTCACATTTAAATTTGACATAAACACATGTGAATCTTTTGATAGTTTTTACTATTTAAAAACCCGCTATTTGGTTTTGACAACGGGAATTAATTTTAAATTAATAAAATAAACTTCTATGTTTTTAATTTGGTAAAATATAATTCATTTTTGAATACATATTTCAAAATTATCTTAGGGTGAATTTTTGGTATTTTTCTGAAAACATTCAATTTTTTGATGAATAGTGAAAAACAATGTGTTATTATTTAAAACCGACTTTTTATTTAAATAATTATTTATTTTATTTATATTTATTTTAAGTAAAAATAGATATATAATACCTATATAAGTTCAATTTAATTCATTGGAGTAATTATATAATAAAACTAGATGTATAAAATTTTATTGAACTTTTTAACGTTTTTTACCCACCTTCTAGAGCATTTTCAAATTTGCATAAAACATAATTTTACAAATTCTCTGAGTTGAATTTAAAAAATATGAGAAACACGGATGACATCAGTAAGTAAAATGTGGTTCATTAAGATAAAAATAATTTTTGGTGAATAGTAATTTTTGACTTTTATTTACCATAGTTAAAAGTAAATAGGGTAATTAAGGGTAAAAATGATATTATAATTACCAAAAAACATGTCATAATTCTATTGGATAAGTGTAATTAGAACCAAAATAACATTAGGAATAAAATATGGTCCTCTTTGGTCCACTTGGATTAGATTAGGACATTTATGATTATTTTATTTAAAGAAGAGTTAAAGGTGTTAAATTCAATGTTTAATAACTAAACCATTTTAATATAGGGTTAAACACAATATAAATTCTACTATAAATATTAATTATAAAGATAAAAATATTTCCTACATAATAGTATTTTATTTATAATTTTTAGACTTCAAATAATTAAATCTATTTATGACACAATTATGATGCTATAATTACCTTCTTAATGAAATATTAAAATAATTGATACTATAAATATTGAAATAAATATAATTTGAGCCTTTTGATGAATTCCACTAATTTTATAGGTTAATATGACCTTTTAGGGTTTATTATATAATTTTTTTTCGAAGTGATAAGTTTGTTATGACTCTCACAATAACAAAATACAAAATAGTGTCAAAATTGACATAAATTAATATTTAAAACAAAAACTATATTATTGGTTGATATAATATTATTAAAAATATATGGATCAGAAAAAGAGATTAAATTAAATTATTTATGTAATTAATGAACCACTTGAGGTTCTCTTGGATGTTTAGAGTAAGTTTATTAACCACATAGTGGAAGAATACAAGAAGACATGGTAAAAGTAAAACTATTAAACTAAGATTTAAATCTAAAAGATAAGGTTAAAATGATAACCTGATCTTGTCTAAAACCTATTGGTTGAGATGATTTAGACCCATAACCACCCAAGTCTTAAAATAAATTCATTTTGAGCCATTATAAATAGAATATTATTATTTAATAAATTAATATTTTAATCTTTTCCTAAAGTGACCCTCACTCCTCTTATAAAAGGGAACTTCCCCTTATCTCAAAATCACACCTCCAAAGCCATTTGGCTCATCCAACCCCTATCCTAATATCCTCCCAGATTTTCTTACATCAACCTAGAGTCCTTACTTTTATCATAAAGCCAACCTAAGGAGCCCTTTTTATCAACTCAAAAGGAAACACTTGAAGAAGAGGTAATAGTTTCACCACCCTCTTTCAACTTCTTTTCTTCTTCCACTTCTCTTTATTTTTTGTTTCCATACCAAAATAATAACTTCAGTACCCCCGTTATACTGTGATGTTACTATAAATATGGTACAACCATATTTGTTATTCTATCCATCCTATTAATGACAATGTCACCATACGTGCGTACGTACATATTACCATCTCCACGTCGTGGTGTAGTTTGTCATTCAAACACTTCATTATTTGGATGGGTATAATAATGAGTATAAATGATGTAAATAATAAGTTTAACATGTTAATTATTCTGTATATATTATATACCATCCAATTAAATTCGATTTCACCATCAATATAATGATATTGTCCCTCGTGCTTACGTACAGATTATCGTATCCACGAACGCGATGAGATTTATTCCCCATCGTAATCATTCAAGAATAATTTTCATTTTATGATTAAAAATAATATTTAAGAACTTTATATAATTTTGGATATGAGTCAAATAAATCCTATCCATAACAAACATGGATTACGTAACCAAGCATATAAAGAAAAACGGATCAGTTAACACCCGAAACGATGATACAACTAAAATATTATTAACAAAGAATTTTGGAAGTTCATATATGATATCATATTTATGTATATGATTCTTTTATAATTTAATAAAAATGATTTAACTATTATACAGAAGGTTAACGTACCCCAACCAAGGAAAATTGCAAGTTAAGGGTTAATTCTACAATCTCTTCATTATCAGATTTTGTTTTTAGGTGAGTATCTACTGGGACCTCTTTATCATCAACATCCAGGTTTCATACAAATATTTTCAAAAGGAATATTTTAAAGTTTTATGGAAGGGACTCTTTAACTAGATCATCATTTTAAATGGTTTAAATGTTTATTCTTTTAAATCTTTCTAAAAAATGTCCATGTTTTCAAAATGGGTTTAAAGGATTTATTTATATGGACATGAATGTTTTTAAAATGTTAATTCCTTTCAAAAGTTACAAAGTGTTATGGGACACTTTGATTCAAAAATTTCTTTAAATTTATTCCATTCTAAATTGTGTGACTTTTAAATTTTTTCATTAAAAAGTGATATTTCTCTCAAAGAGATTTACAAATGATTTTCATATATTTTAACATCCTTTGATGCATTTTAAACTTGTTTGACGTTGATTTATTATGATACAAATATTCCATATTGTATTGAAGGTTTTTTGATTTGTTTTACTATGGATGTGTTATTTTTATTCCATGCATGGTTTATGGATGAAGTAATGAAATTTCGTATGCTAGTTTTAATATTAATGTTTATGTTATGTTTAAACCTTTTCATATGAGGAATGCATTGGACTTAGTAAGTGATGGGTGGAGCCCGCTATGGCTCCTCGATGCATCGATAGTTCTCATGAGACAAACGAGTGTCTTAGCAAAAGGCCTTGAAAAAAATATTATTTGTAGTCTTGGAACAAGGCCTTAACTATGTGGAAATGAAGTCTGGCATTCCATCATTATAAAATTGGATATTTATATTACATGTGATTATTATACTAGTATAATATCCATGTGAATAAGTAAATGGAATTATTTTATTTATCTTTTCCATATTATGTTGAATTTTAAGTTTAAATGGATTATGATTTAGTATTACACATTGCCTTAAATGTTTATGCTTATTTATGAATGTTTCCTCTATATTGTCATCCTTACTAAGCATCTGAGCTCACCCCTTTCTTATGTTTTATTTTCCCAAGATTCCAAGAAGTATTTTATGATTGATAAGTAGGGTTAATCAAGGGGAATAATGGTGTTTTCAAAGGATTATTTATGTTGTGTTTTATTTTCTAATGTGTAATGTTATATTCATGTATGTAATCTATTTTCTAAGACTACTAAACTGATTGGTCTTTCGGGACTTGATTCCTTGTAATCCTTACAATGTATTAAAATAATGCACCTACTCTGGGCTTCTAGGGTCAGGACATTACAGTTGGTATCAGAGGAAGTTTAGCAATAAACATGGAAACTATATTTAGAAAAACTATGATTAGATAACATTACCCTAATATAGACTTTGAGGATTGATATAGAATAAATTCCTACAATTGTGGTAACGTAGAAATTTTGTGAATTTACCAAGCAATAAATCCCTGTCTAGATACGATAAGGTTGAGGTGGCTCTAGAACAGATGTACCTAGGAGTGAAAAATATGATAAAGAGTTTCAAGCTTGACCCGAGGTATCCTGGTTCGCAACAACAGGCCTTGCTGTACTCATGGTTACAAAACTCTTGAGGGATATGCTTAGTATAACTCACATTTTCTTTAAAATTCATTATGAAGGATTTAGGGCTAAATACTTTCTCAAATAAAATTTATTATGATTATATATTATATGAAAAATATTTTCAATTTATGTTAGGTAATTTACAAGTTTTGAATTATGAATTGCGATTTATAAACAAACATGGTGTATTCCATTGTTTAGAAATGGTTCTTAGTAGAAGGAATGAGAATTCCAGAAATACGCATGATTGAAAGATTAAGAAGGATCATATCTTTCATGGTATTAAGCCAACATTTAAAAAGGAAATAGTCTCCCATGTATTCTCATCATATGAAGAAATAATATCATATGTTAATAATATAAGTAAATAATTATATGATTCCTATGTATTTAAAAGGGAGAAAGATAAGAAAAGGATGGTAGATAGAAAGATGGATAAAGGGAAGAGGGGGAAAGAAGGATTTTCCCATATGTGATAACTATATAAAGAATCACCTTGGTAAGTGCATGAAGGGAATGGGTGTTTGTTATAGGTGTGGAGAAAAAGGACACCATGTACCTGATATCAAGGTTAATAAAAAGGTTTCAAATGTATAATGCTTCATCAGCAAAGAGTTGGGAGACTATGAGAAGTAATGCCCAAATCATCAGAGTATACCCCAAATGCTACTATTGGATAATAATCAAGTTATGATACTACTGAAGATGAAGAGGAATGATTAGATTTATTATGTTTTTATTAAATAATTGTGTAATTTTATTATTTTATTCATGATTTACATGTTATAAGAATTATAGAGTATATAAGGATTGTACTACAGTACTATTTCATTAAGTACATGAGATTGTGTGGAACCAAGAAAAATGACTCAATAACAGGTTTATTTTTTGGAAAATATACAGTTGAGAGAAAGATAAACCATAATATGGTTCTGATACTAAGGTATTTATTTTGGAATAACATATGATTTATTTGGATAAATTATATTGGATATTCTTGACTACCTTCAAACTGATTAATGATTTGTATATTCAATCATTGTTGGAGTTTACAAAATTTTTGGATACAAGGAGTATATCCAGTATTCTATAAGGAATATGGGAGCATGAATGTAATCAATAAGGTTTTATGATAATTCAGGGATTTATAGTGTTTTAAAAGAATACATGATGAAGGTATTCACAAGTTATTACATGGAAAAAAGGTTCTTCACTATGTTTACCTTACTTATAAATTTTAGATTGTGAGTTTGGACATAAGTATTTTGGATAAGTTTAAAGGTTGTAATCAATTAATTTTGACATTGGATACTAATGTTAAGGTTAAATTATTTCTTGATATTATTTTTTGATTGTCATAAAAAGGACAACCCGGAGGTTGGTCGACAACCCACCACGTTCGGAAAGGCCGCGAGCCTTGAACCCGCAACTGAAGGGTGATAAGGGTGCATCACCTACCATTAGACTACATGATGTCCTAGTTTGTATAATGTAGTTTTTTTAAATACTCTGAAAAATGAATTATAAATTCATTATTTTTGGAACCCCATATGATCAGGATAAATAGAATATTTTTTAATTCTATTTCTTTTAGAGTAAAAGATGAATTTGTGGTGGGAATTAGTTGAAGGATAAAACTCTACTTATCAAGTATATATATATATATTTATTTATTTCTCTCTTATTATTTGAAGAAATTAATTCTTAAACATTAGGTAAGATATATTAAAACAAAAAATGTGTTATCCTAATACCTTATATTTTCTTGAACTGATGATATTTTAAATCATCATAGATTGATGATTTGAGGACCTCAATTGTACACTTTTTTGTGATTGATGACCCCAATCACTCCCTATAAATATTTACATTTACCCTCAAATTATGTGTCTCTAATTTCAAAAAAATTTCTCCTAATTGTTATCATAATTTGGTGGTAACTTTTTCATTTCCTTTTCCCTCTTATTAAGACTAAATTTTATTAACCCAATTTCTAATGCGGGTTTTCCACAAAGGTATTTTTCTATTTTTAACCTTTTATTTTTGAAGAAAATTTTCAAATTGATAGGATATAATTTATGTATGGAGGGGAGAACTTAACACCCCAATATTTCATAGTACGTTATCTCATTAAAGTAATTCAATAGATTACGCTACACACAACACCGAGTTCGAGCGCACCACAACTTAACAAACTAGCCGTTCAAAAAGAAATTATGAAAATTATTAACTGAATTTTGAATCTTATATGCTATATATAATTTTAACATCCATATTATGTGTTTCTTAGACATAATATAAGAACAAATTCATTTTTTTAGATAAAATAATTATTTTTCAAAAAATGCAATTTTACCGCCTTTTAAAACAAATATTTGAAACTTTTATATATTTAATTTAATGAAATTAAATTCTTCTTTATAAGTTGGACAAAAAAATATGGTTTGGATAATATTTTCGTACTTTTCTGTTAACTTTTATATTTGGATGAATAGTGAAAAATACAATGTTTTAATTGAAAACTACTTTTTTTAATCAAAATAATTTATAGTGTAAAATTATGCATTTGAATTGTTTTAAAGTATAATTAGATTATATTTTTATCATTTTAGGTCATTATAAGTAATTTCACATTTAAATTTGATATAAACACATGTCAAACTTTTGATAGTTTTTACTTTTTAAAAACCCACTTCTTGGTTTTAATAATAGAAATTAATTTTAAATTAATAAATGAAACTTATATGTTTTTAATTTGGTAAAATATATTTAATTTGTGAATTCATAATATCAAAATTATCTTAGGGTAAATTTTTGGAATTTTTCTAAAAACTTTTAATTTTCGAGGAATAGTGAAAAATACTACGTTATTATTTAAAACCGACCTTTTCTTTAAATAATTATTTATTTTATTTAAAGTAATTTTAAGTCAAAATAGATCTATAATACCTATATAATTTTAATTTAATTCATTTGAGTCAATTTATAATAAAATTAGATGTATAAAATTTTATTGAACTTTTTAACGTTTTTTACCCACCTTCTAGGAGCATTTGTAAATTTGCATAAAACTTAATTTTTCCACTTATGTGAGTTGAATTTCAAAAATTTGAGAGAAACAGTTTACATCATTAAGTAAAATGTGGTTCAATAAGGTGAAAATAGTTTTTGGTGAATAGTAACTTTTGACTTTTATTTACCACGGTTAAAAGTAAATAGGGTAATTAAGGGTAAGAATGATATTATAATTACCCTAACACATATCCTGATTCTATTGGATATGTGAAATTAGACAAAAACAACCTTATTAATAAAATATTATCCTTTTTGGTCCACTTAGATTTGATTAGGACATTTATTATTATTTTATTTAAAGAAGAGTGAAAAGTGTTAAATTCAATATTTAATAACTAACCCATTTTTAATATAGGGTTACACACAATATAAATTCAAATATAAATATTCATTAGAAATATAATTTTTTTCCAAAATAATGGTATTTTATTTATAATTTTTATACATTATATAATTAAATTTATTAATGACATAATGATGATGTAGTAATTACCTTCTTAATGAAATATTAAAATAATTGATACTATAAATATCCAAATAAATATAATTTGAGACTTTTGATGAATTAAACTAATTTTCTTGGTCAATATTACATGTTAGGGTTGATTATATAATTTGTTTTCGAAGTGATAAGGTTGATATGACTTTCACAAAAACAAAATACCAAATAGTGTCAAAATTGACATAAATTAGTTTCTAAAACAAACACTATATTATTGATTGATATAATATTCCTAAAAATATAAGGTTTTTAAAAATGGATTTAACAATATTATATATGTCATTAATGAACCACTTGAGGTTATCTTGTAAGTTTAGAGTATGTGTATTAACCATAGAGTGTAAGAATACCAGAAGACACGGTAAAAGTTAAACTATTTAACTTAGAGTTAAATCTAAATGATAAGGTTAAAATGATAACCTAAACTTGTATAAAACCTATTGTTTTATATAATTTCGACCCATAACCACCTTATTCTCAAAATAAGTTCATTTGGTGCCATTATAAACAGAATATGATTGAATAATAAATTAATATTTTAATCTTTTTTTAAAGTGACCCACACCCCTCTTATAAAAGGGAACTTCCCCTTCTCTGAAAATCACACCTCCAAAGACATTTGGATCAGCCAATACCTGACCTAATATCCTCCCAAAATCCCTCACATCAACCTAGATTCCTTACTTTAATCAGAAAGAAAACTTAAGGATCCCTTTTTATCAACTCAAAAGGAAACTCCTGAAAAAGAGGTAATAATTTCACCACCCTCTTTCAAATTCTTTTATTCTTCCACTTACTATTTCTTTGTTGTTTCCATACCAAAATAATGAATCCAGTACTTCCAACATACTGTCATGTTATTATAAATATAGTACAACCATATTTGTTATTCTATCCATCCTATAAATGACAAAGTCACCATACGCGTGTGTGTACGGCTTACCGTCTCCACATCGTGGTGTTGTTTGTTATTCAAACACTTCATTATTTGGATGAGCATAATAATGAGTATAAATAATGTAAATAATAAGTATAACATGTTAATGATTCTGTATATATGATATACCATTCAATTAAATACTATTTCACCATCAATATAATGATATTATCGCTCATGCGTACGTACGGATTACCGTGTCCACGAACGCTACAAGATTCATTCCCCATCGTAATCATTCAAGAATAATTTTCATTTGATTATTAACAATAATATTTAAGAACTTAATATAATTCTGGATATGAATCAAATACATCCTATTCATAACAAACATGTCTTACGTAACCAAGCATATAAAGGAAAATAGATAAGTTAACACCCGAAACAATGATACTACTAAAATATTATTAACAAAGAAATATTGGAAGATCATATATGACATCATATTTATGTATATTTTTCTTGTATAATTTAATAACAATTATTTAACTCTTATAAAATAGTTTAACATACCCTAGACCAAGGAAAAGTACAAGGTAAAGGTTAATTCTACAATCTCTTTTTATTATCCGAGGTTGTTTTTACATCAGTATCTAATGGGACCTCTTTATCATCAACATCCGCGTTTCATAAAAATATTTTCAAAAGGAATATTTTACGGTTTTATGGAAGGGACTCTTTAACTAGATCATCATTTTAAATAGTTTAAATATTTATTCTTCTAAATCATTCTCATTAATGTCCATGTTTTCATAATGGGTTTTAAGGATTTATTTATATAGACATGAATGTTTTTAAAATGTTAATTACTTTCAAAAGTTTCAAAGTGGTATGGGACACTTTTATTCAAAAAATTATTTAAATTTCTTCCTTTCTATATTGTGTGACTTTTAAATGTTTTCATGAAAAATGGATATTTCCCTCAAAGAGTTTTACAAATCATTTTCATCTATGTCAACATCCTTTAATGGATTTTAAACTTGTTTGAAGTTGATTTATTATGATACAAATCTTCCATATTGTATTGAAAGTATTGTGATATTTTTGACTGTGAATGTGTTATTTTTATACCATTCATGGTTTATGGATAAATTATTGACATTTAATATTCTAGTTTTAATAAAAATGTTTATGGCATGTTTAAATCTTTTCATATGAGGAATGAGTTGGACTTAGTAAGTGACGGTTAGAGCTCACTATAGCTCCTCTATGCATCGGTATGTTTCATGAGATAAACTAGTGTCTTGGCACAAGGTCTTAACGAAATCTTATTTGTAGTCTTGGAACAAGGCCTTGACTATGTAGTTATGAAATCTGGCATTATGCATTCCATCATTATGAAATTGGATATTGATATTACATGATATTATTCGACTAGTAGAATATCCATGTGAATAAGTAAATGGAATTATTTGATTTATCTTTGCCATATTATACTGAAGTTTAAGTTTAAAAGGCTTATGTTTTAGTCTTATACATTGCCTTAAATTTTTATGCTTATTTATGAATCTTTACGCTATATTATTATCCTTACTGATCATATGAGATCACCCATTTCTTATGTTTTATTTTCCTCGGTTTCCTAGAAGTGTTTTATGATTGATAAGGAGGGTTAAGCTAGGGGATTAATGGCGTTCTCAAAGGATAATTTATGTTGTGTTTTATTTTCTATTTTGTAATTTAACATTCATGTATGTAATCTATTTTCCAAGACTGCTAAACTGATTGGTCTTTCAGGACATGGATCCTTGTAATAATTCCAATGTATTAAAATAATGCCTCGACTCTAGGCTTCTGGGGTTGGAGCGTTACACCTAATATATTAAAACTTCTTGTGGGATCCTAATTTCTCATTTTACCCAAGTCTAAAAGAACTTAAATGAACACATTTTTGGTTGGGTCCCTAATGTTTTAATAGTGTAAAAGTTACTCAATATAGAGTTCAATATTCTAATTTTTTCATGTTTTAATTTTAATTTCACTTAATTATTTTATATTCAAAAAACTTTTCCTATCACTAAAATAGAAAATTACATGAATTCTATAATACCCCGACCCTAGTTACCCAGATTCGGTGCATTATTACATAACATTGGCATGGTCATAAGGAAATCATACCTTGAAAGACCGATCAGTTTAGTATTATTGGAATCAAGATTCATACATAAGTTCAACATTACAACTTGAAAAGAATTAAAACACGAATTTATTCCATTAGAAACATCCAAGCCTCCTAGATTATGCCTTCAAGTAACTCATAAATAACTTCTTCATATCCTGGGAAAATGAAACATAATAAAGGGGTGATCTCAAATTCTCAGTAAGGGTAAGTAACACAGCGGAAGATAACATAAATATTGATCATGGTGAAAAATTGAAACCACATGCCTTTAACAATAATAAACATGAATACTTTTATGGAAGGAAAATGAGATGAGTAAATAATGCCATAATAAAACATAATCATGAGTATTATACTAGTCGAATGACCACATGAACCAAAAATTTTATTATCATAATGAGGGAATGTATAATGCCAGACATTCTGAAACATTTTGTCAAGGCCATGACCAAGATGTCTAAAAATGATTAAGGCCTCGACCAAAACCATATATCAAATTGGGAAAGGCCTCGACTAATTACATGTCTAGTTGTCTCATTAAACCTACCGATGCATCGAGGAGCTATAGCAGGATCGACTCGTCACTTACTATGTCCAATACATTCCTCATATGAAAAGGTTGAAATATAATACAAACATTCGTATGAAAACTAGCATAAAAAATGTCAATACTTTAACCATAAAACCTGAATGGTGTAAAAATATCACATCAAGAGTCAAACATATCACAAAACTCTCAATACAATATGGAAGTTTTGTATCATAATAAATCAACTTCAAATAAACTTAAAATCCATCAAAGGATGTTGACATAGATGAAATAAAAACCTTTTTTTTGAGAAATATCTCTTTCTATTTTGAAATTATTTAAGGTCACATAATTATAAAGAAAAAATTTATTTTGAAAATATTCTTATAAGCTTGTAAGGTAAGGTTTGACGATGTTATAACAGTAGAGAATAACCGCACCCACCGTATAAGTCAAAAAAACATTCTTACCTTAATTTTGTCGAAAAGGTCATAAAGTACCTTGTTTGAAAAATGACTGAAAGATTCCGTTCAAAACATATAAGTTCAAATAAGTGTATAAATGACATTAAACCATTGTCTAGTAAATAGTAAAAAAAATTTGAAATACATTTTTAAGAAACATGGATGTTGATGATAAAGAGGTCCTAGTAGATACTTACATAAAAACAACCTTAGATAATAAAGAGATTATAGAATTAACCCTTACCTTGTACTTTTCCTTGGTCAATAGTAGGTTAAAATACTGTATAATGGTTAAATAATTAATATTAAATTATACAAGAATCATATTGATTAATATTATATCATATATGATCTTTTAACATTGCTTTGTTAATAATATCTTAATATTATCGTCGTTTCGGGTGTTAACTGATTCGTTTTACTTTATATGATTTATTATGTAACTAATGTTTGTTATGGATTGGATGTATCTTATTCATATTCATAATGATATTAAGTCTTTAAACATTATTTTTAATCATCCAATGAAAATTATTCTTGAATGGATACGATGGGGAATGAATCGCATCGTGTTCGTGGAAACGGCAATCGGTACGTATGCACGAGCGAAAATATCATTATTTTGATATTAAAATAATATATAATTGGATTTTATATCATTTATAAAGAATAATTATCATGTTATATTTATTATTTACATCAATTACACATCATTATTATACCCATTAAAATAATAATGTATTGAATAACAATTACACCACGACGTGGAGACGGTAAGTTGTACGTACGGAAGTATGGTGACATGTCATTCAAAGGATGGATATGATAATTAATATGGTTTTACCATATTTATAATAACACCACGATATATAGAATATATTGTATTTATTATTTTATAGTGGAAACAACAAATAAACAGGAAGTGGAAGAAGAAAGGAACTTGAAAGAGGTGATGAAATATTTACCTCTTCTTCGGGTTCTTTCTTTTGATTTGATCAAAAGGGATCCCTAGGTTGGCTTTATGACTAAAATAATGACTCTAGGATAAGGGGAGGATAGTTAAGAGTGTATTTGGTTAGGGTTTGGCCGAGAAAAATGGCTATGAAGGTGTGAATTAGAGAGAAGGGGGAGTTCCCTTTTATAAGAGGGGTGTGGGGCACCTTAAGAAAATCTAGAAATATTATTTTATAATAAAATAATTTTCGATTTATAATGGATAAAAAATGAATTATTTAAAGGCTAAGGTGGTTATCGGTCTAAAAAAACTCAACCAATAGTTTTTAGACAGTTTTGGGTCACTATATTAACCTTATATTTTAGAATTAACTCTTAGTTAAATAGTTTGACATTTACCATGTCTTTTGTATTTTTATATTATATGGTCAATAAACTTACTATATACTTCCAATAAAACCCCAAATGGTTCATTAATGATACACCTATAATTATATAAGTCTTATTTCTGAACCTTATATTTTTAAGAATAGAATATCAATTAATAATATAATATTTGTTTTAAAAACTCTTTATGTCAATTTTGACACTATTTGGCATTTTGTTTTTGATAAATTTATAACAGCATTATTACTTAGAAAAAAATTCATTTAATAAATACTAACATGTCATATTAACTTATAAAATTAGTGGAATTCATAAAAAGTCTCAAATTACATTTATTTAGATATTTATAATATCAATTATTTTAATATTTCATTAATTAGGTAATTACTACATCATCATTTTGTGAGAAATAAATTTAATTATTTAATGTATAAAAATTATAAATAAAATACCATCATGTAGGAAATATTTTTATATTTATAATGAATAATTATAGTCTAATTTATCTTATTTGTAACCCTATATTAAAAATGGTTTAGTTATTAAACTTTGAATTTAACACTTTTAAATCTTCTTTGAATTAAATAATAATAAATGTCCTAATCTAATCCAAGTGGTCCAAAGAGGTTCATATTTTATTTCTAAAGTTTTTTTTGGTCAAATAATACTTATCTAATAGAATTAGGACATGTGTTAGGGTAATAAAAATATCATTTTTACCCTTAATTATCATATTTACTTTTAACCGTAGTAAATAAAAGTAAAAAGTTACTATTCACCAAAAAATATTTTCATCTTATTGAACCACATTTTACTTAATGATAATAACCGTGTCTCTCAGATTTTTTAAATTCAACTCATAGAAGCGGTAAAATTATGTTTTTTGAAAATTTGTAAATGCTCTTAGGAGGTGGGTAAAAGACGGTAAAAAGTTCGATAAAATTTTTATATATCTAAAATTATTATAAAATGACTCCAATGAAATACATTGAATTTATATATGTATTATGTATCTATTTTGATATAAAATAAATTTAAATAAAATAAATAATTATTTAAATAAAAAGTCGGTTTTAAACAATAACTCAGTGTTTTTCACTACTCGTCAAAAATTTAAAGTTTTCAGAAAAATACCAAAAATTAATCGTAAGATATTTTTGATATTCTGAATTCAAAAATGAATACTATTTTACCAATTTCAAAACATATAAGTTGCATTAATTAATTTAAAATTAATTCCTGTTGTCAAAACCAAAAAGCGTATTTTTAGGAAATAATAACTATCAAAAGATGACCACCTGTTTATGTCCAATTTCAAATTAAAATTACTTACAATGACCATAATTCGATTAAATGGTAAAAATATAATCTAATTATACTTCCAAACCATTAAAATGTATAATTAAACACTATAAATTATTTTTATTAAAAAGTTTTTTTCAGTTAAAATATAGTATTTTTCACTATTCACCCAAATATGAAAGTTATCAGAAAACACAAAAAATTAATTAAAACTAAATTCTTATGTCCCAATTCTAAAGAAGAATTTTATTTTGTCAAATTTAATATATAAAAGTCTCAAATATTGGATTTAAAAAGGGTTCTCCATTACAAGGCAGTAAAATTACATTTTTTTGAAAAATACTTCTTTCATATGAAAAAAATGAATTTGTTCTTACGTTATGTCTAAGAAACTAATTATATGGATTCTAAAATTATAAGGATTATATAATTTTTAAAATTCCATTAATACTATTCATAACCACTTTTGAACGGCTAGTTCGGTGTGTCGTGGTGCGCTTGAACTCAGTGTTGTGTGTCGTGAAAGTTATTGAATTACTTTGAAGAAATAACTTACTATTAAATATTGGGGTGTTAAATTATTCCCCCCATCAATAAATTGCATCCTCACAATTTGAAATTGTTCTTAGAAAATAAAAGGTTGAAAATAGAAAATACCATTGTGGGAAACCCACATCGGAAATTGGGTTAATAATATTTAGTCTTAATAAGAGGAAAATGGGAATGACAATCACCACCAAATTATGATCTCGATTAGGAGAACATTAGTGGAAATTAGAGACACAAAATTGGAGGAAAATTTTAAATATTTACAGAGATTGATTGATGTCATCAGTCACAAACAATTGTAGAATTGAGGGCCTCAAAGTCATCAATCTATGATGATTTAAAATATCATCAGTTCAATAAAACATAAGGTAATAGGATAACACATTTCATGTTTTAAAATCACTTCCCTAAAGTTTAATAATTAATTTCTTCATAGAATAAGAGAAGAAACAAAATATACTTGATAAGTAGAGCTCCATCCTTTAATTGATTTCTACCGCAAACTCATCTTTCACTCTAAAAGATAATAAAACATAAAAAAATATTTTATTTATCCTATTCGTATTGGGTTCCAAAAAAATTTAATTTATAATTCATCTACCAGACCTTTTAAAAAAACTACATTATTCAATCCAGGACATCACGTGGGCCAGTGGTAGGTGATACACCCTTGTCGCCCTTCAGTTGCGGGTTCAAGTCTCGCGGCCTTGCTGGAAGCGATGGGTTGCCGCCCGACCTCTGGGTTGCCCTTTTTATGGAAATCAAAAAATAATCTTAAACTAGAATTATCCAAAATACTTCTGTCCATACTCACAGTCTAAAATTTAAGGAAGTTAAACACAATGAAGATCATTTTTGCCACGTAATAACATGTGAACACCTTCATCATGTATTCTTTTAAAACAATACAACATCCTAAATTACCATAGAACCTTATTGATTACATTCTTGCTCCCTTATTCCTTATAGAATACTAGATATACTCCTTCTATCCAAAAAATGTTGTAAACTCCAACAATGATGGAATATACAAATCATTAATCAGTTTCAAGGTAGTCAAGAATATCCAATATAATTTATCCAAATCAATCATATATTATTCCGAAAATAATTACCTCGGTATCAGAACCATATTATGGATTATCTTTCTATCAACCATATATTTTCAAAAATTTGACCTGCTATTGAGTCACATTTCTTGGTTCTACACAATCTCAAGTCCTTAATGAAATAGTACTGCAGTAGAATCCTCATATAATCTATAATTTTTGTAACATGTACATCATTAATACAATACTCAAATGACACAATACTTTAATAACAACATAATAAATATTATCATTCCTCTTCATCTTTAGTAGTATCATAACATTATTATTATCCAATAGCAGCATTTGGGGTATACTCTGATGGTTTGGAAATTGATTCGCGTAGTGTCCCAACACCTTGCAGATGAAGCACTGTAAATTTGAAACTTTTTTCTTACCCTTGCAATCAGGTAATTGGTGTCCTTTTTTTCACACTTATAACAAACTCACATTCCCTTCAAGCATTTACCAAGGAGATTCTTTCCATAATTATCACATAAGGGAAAATCGTTCTTTTCTCTCTTCCCTTTATCCATATTTCTCTCTTCTATCCTTTTCTTCTCTTGCTTCCATTAAAAGCCATAGGACTCAGAGAATTATTTACTTATCTTATTAACACATGATCCAATTTCTTAATATGTTGATAATACATGAGAGACTATTTATCTTCTAAATGTTTGCTTAATACTATGAAATATATGATCCTTCTTACTCTTTGGATCATACGTATTCCTGGAGTTCACATTCCTTCTACTAGGTTCCATTTCTATATAATGGCATACTTTAGGTTAGTTTATGAATTGAAATGAATAAATCCAAACTTGTAAAATACCTAACGTAAATTGAACAGTTTATGGATATAATCCATAATCATAAAAATATTTTCTTTGAGGAGGTATGTACTCGTAAATCCTTCTTATTGATCTGTAAATAAAATGAGAATTATCTTAAGCATATCCCCCGGGAGTGTCGTAACCAAGAGTGTAGCAAGGCGCGTTTTCGTGCACCAGTTCTCGTTCGAGTCCAGCTCAAAGTGGTGTTTTCGGGTTTTACCCCTAGGTACATCTGTGCCAGAGCTGACTCTACCTGCTTGTATCCAGACTGAGATTTATTTGCTTATAAAACTCACAAAATCTCTACAGTACCAAAATTCTAGAAAGTTATTCTATACTAATCCTCAAAATCTATCTTAGGGATATGTGCTCTAATCAGAGTTTATCTAAAACTAGTTACAAAGGTTTGTACTAAACTTTCTGTGATACCAACTGTAACACCTCAACCCTAGTTACCAGAGTCGGTGCATTATTACATAAAATTTTCATGATCATAAGGAAATCATGTCTCGAAAGACCGATCAGTTTAGTATTATTGGAAACAAGACTCATACATATGTTCAACTTTACAACTTGAAAATAATTACTACATGAATTAATTCCATTAAAAACATCCAAGCTTCCAAGATTATTCTTGCAAGTCACTCATAACTAACTTCTTCATATCTTGGGAAAATGAAATATAAGAAAGGGTGAGCTCAAACGCTCAGTAAGGGTAAGAAATACGGTGGAAGATAACATAAATATTGAGCATGGTGAATAATTGAAACTACATGCCTTTACCAATAATAAACATGAATACTTTTATGGCAGGAAAATGAGATGAGTAAATAATGCCATAATAAAGCATAATCATGGGTATTCTACTAGTAGAATGACCACATGAACCATCAATATTATTTTCATAATGAGGGAATGTATAATGTCGGACATTCAGAAACATTTTTTCAAGGCATCGACCAAGATATCTAAAAATGATTAAGGCCTCGACCAAAACCATATATCAAATTGGGAATGTCCTAGGCCAATTCGACATATATTTATCTCATGAGACCTACCGATGCACTGAGGAGCTATATCGGGGTCCACCCGTCACTTACAATGTCCAATACATTCCTCATATGAAAAGGGAGAAATATAACATAAACATTCGTATTAAAAGTAGCATATGAAATTTCAATACATTAACCATAACCCATGAATGGGGTAAAAATAGCACATCCACAGTCAAAAATATCATAAAACCTTCAATACAATATGTAATTTTTGTATCATAATAAATCAACTTCAAATAAACATAGAATCCATCAAAGTATGTTGACATAGATTAAATCAAAACCTTTTTTTTAGAAATATCTCTTTCTATTTTGAAATCATTTAAGAGTCACATAATTATAAAGAAAACATTTATTTTGAAAATATTCTTATAATATTGTAAGGTAAGCTTCGACGATGTTATAACGGTGGAGAATAACCGCATCTTCCGTATAAGTTAAAAAAACATTCTTACCTTAATTTTGTCGAAAAGGTCGTAAAGTACCTTGTTTTGAAAATGACTGAAAGATTCCTTTAAAAACATATAAGTTCAAATAAGGGTATAAATTACTTTAACCCACTGTCTATTAAATAGTAAAAATGTTTTGAAATACATTTTTTAGAAACATTGATGTGGATGATAAAGAGGTCCCAGTAGATACTTACATAATAACAACCTTGGATAATAAAGAGAATGTAGAATTAACCCTAACCTTGTAATTTTTTTTGGTCGAGGTTAGGTTAACCTCCTATATAATGGTTAAATAATTGTTATTAAATTATAAAATAATCATATAGATTAATATAATATCATATATGATCTTTTAACATTACTTTGTTAATAATATATTATTATTATCGTCGTTTCGGGTGTTAACTGATTCGTTTTCCTTTATATGAATTGTTATGTAAGTAATGTTTGTTATGGATAGGATGTATATTATTAATATTCAAAATTATATTAAGTCTTTAAACATTATTTCTAATCATCTAATGAAAATTAGTCTTGAATGGATACGACAGAGAATGAATTTCATCACATTCGTGGAGACGGTAATCCGTACGCACGCACAAGAAACAATATCATTTTTTTGATATTAAAATAATATATAATTGGATGGTATATCATATATAAATAATAATTATCTTGTTATATTTATTATTTACATCAAATACACATCAATATTATACACATCCAAACAATAATGTATTGAATAACAATTACACCACGACGTGGAGACGGTAAGCCGTACATACACACGTATGGTGACATGTCATTAAAAGGATGGATAGAATAATGAATATGGTTGTACCATATTTATAATAACATAAAATTATATAAAAGATACTGGATTTATTATTTTTGAATGGAAAAAACAAAGAAAGAGGAATTGGAAGAAGAAAGGAACTTGAAAGAGGTGATGAAATATTTACCTCTTCTTCGAGTTATTCTTTTTGATTTGATCAAAAGGGATCCTTAAGTTGGATTTCTCTCCATAAGAAGGCCTCTAGGATTAAGGAAGGATAGATTATAGGGTATTTGGGTAGGGTTTTGCCGAGCCAAATTGCTTTGAAGGTGTGAATTAGAGAGAAGGGGGAGTGCCCTTTAATAAGAGGGGTGAGGGGTACCTTGGGAAAAGCTAGAAATATTATTTTGTAATAAAATAAATTTCGGTTTATAATGGCATTGAAATAAATTATTTTAGGGATAATGTGGGTATGGGTTTCAAACCACTCAACCAATAGGTTTTAGACAGGTTTGGGTCACTATATTAACCTTATCTTTTATATTTAACTCTTAGATAAATAGTTTGACATTTACCATGTCTTTTTGTATTTTTATATTATATGGTTAATAAACTTACTATATACTTCCTAGAGAACCCCAAGTGGTTCATTACTGATACACCTATCATTATATAAGTCATTTGGCCTAACCTTAGATTTTTTAGGAATAGAATATCAATTAATAATATAATATTTGTTTTAAAAACTCTTTTATGTCAATTTTGACACTATTTGGTATTTTGTTTTTGATAAATTCATAAAAGCATTACTACTTCAAAAAAAATTCATAAAATCAATCCTAATATGTCATATTAACCTATAAAGTTAGTATAAATTATAAAAATATAGAATTACATTTATTTGGATATTTATAATATCAATTATTTCAATATTTCATTTATTAGGTAATTACTACATCGTCATTGTGTCATAAATAAATTTAATTATTTAATGTCTAAAAAATATAAATAAAATACCATTATGTAGGAAATTTATTTATATTTCTAATGAATATTTATAGTTGAATTTATCTTATGTATAACCCTATATTAAAAATGGTTTTGTTATTAAACATTGAATTTAACACTTTTAACTCTTCTTTGAATTAAATAATAATAAATGTCCTAATCTAATCCAAGTGGACCAAAGAGATTCATATTTTATTCCTAATGTTGTTTTTGGTCGAATTATACTTATCCAATAGAATTAGGACATGTGTAAGGGTAATAATAATATAATTATTACCCTTAATTATCCTATTTACTTTTAATCATGGTAAATAAAAGTAAAAAGTTACTATTCACCAAAAATTATTTTGATATTAATGAACCAAATTTTACTTACTAATATCAACTGTTTCACTTGGATTTTTGAAATTCAACTCATAGAAGCAGTAAAATTAAGTTTTATGTAAATTTTAAAATGCTCTTAGGATGTGGGTATAAGACGATAAAAACTTCGATAAAATTTTTATATATCTAAAATTATTATAAACTGAATCCAATAAATTACATTGAATTTATATAGGTATTATGTATCTATTTTGACATAAAATAAATTTAAATAAAATAAATAATTATTTAAATAAAAATTTAGTTTTAAACAATAACTTAGTGTTTTTCACTATTCATCAAAAATTGAATGTTTTCAGAAAAATACCAAAAATTAACCATAAGCTATTTTTGATATTATGAATTCAAAAATGAATTCTATTTTACCAATTTCAAAACATATAAGTTTCATTAATTAATTTAAAATTAATTCCCATTGTCAAAACCAAAAAACGTTTTTTTAAAAATAATAACTATCAAAAGATGGACACTTGTTTATGTCCAATTTCAAAGTGAAATTACTTACAATGACCATCATTGGATTAAATGGTAAAAATATAATATAATTATACTTCCAAACCATTAAAATTTATAATTCAACACTATAAATTATTTTGATTAAAAAAGTTGTTTTCAGTTAAAATATAGTATTTTCACTATTCACCCAAATATGAAAGTTATCAGAAAAACATAAAAAATTTATTAAAACTAAATTATTATGTCTTGATTGTAAAGAAGAAGTTTATTTTGTCAAAATTTATATATATACGTTTCAAATATTGGATTTAAAAAGGTTTTTCCATTAAAAGGTGGTAAAATTGCATTTTTTGAAAAATAAATCTTTCATATGAAAAAAATGAATTTGTTCTTACATTATGTCTAAGAAACTCATAATATGGATTCTAAAATTTAAAGGATTATATAAAGTTCAAAATTCAGTTAATACTATTCATAACCTCTTTTGAACGACTCGTTTGGTAAGTCGTGGTGCGCTTGAACTCTGTGTTGCGTGTAGAGAAAGTTATTGAATTACTTTGAAGAAATAACGTACTATGAAATCTTGGGGTGATACAAATTCAGTAGAAAAAATACATCATAAATAATATAAATTCAATAAATCAAATATTAGTAAAATCCCCAAAACTATAATGACATTTTCAGTAGGAATTATGATCTTTAAAGTTTAAATTTCTTGACCTAAAAACACACCAAAAATTAAATGTAGAAAACAAAACATATAGATATAAATTATATGGGTACCAATAGCCAACACATAGACCATAATTACCCCTTTTTGAATTTAAAATCATTTTCCATGAATTTACACAAATATTTCAATTTATAGAAAATAAAACATGTTTAAAAGAGAAATAATGTAACACCCCAAGATTTTATAGTATGTTATCTCTTCAAAGTATTTCAATAATTTGTGCTACATGCAACATCGTGTTCGAGCACACCACGACTTACGAAACTGGCTGTTAAAAAGCGGTTATGAATTTTATTATCTTAATTTTGAATTTTATATATTCCATATAAATTTTAACATCCATTTTATGTGTTTCTTAGACATAATATAAGAACAAATTCATTTTTTTCAGATAAAGAATGTATTTTTCAGAAAATGAAATTTTACCACCTTTTAATGGAAAACCATTATTAAATCTGATATTTGACACTTTTATATATTCAATTTGAAAAAATAAACTTTTTCTTTAGAATCGAGACTTAAAAATTTAGTTTGGATAAATTTTTGGTTTTTTTCGGATAACATTCCTATTTTGATGAATAGTGAAAAATACTAGGTTTTAATTGAAAACGAGTTTTTTAATCAAAATAATTTATAGTTTTAAATTATGTATTTGAATGGTTTTGAAGTATAATTAGATAATATTCTTATCATTTAATATAATTTATTTCATTATAAGTAATTTCACATATAAATTTCACATAAACACAAGTCAATCTTTTGATAGTTTTTACTTTTAAAAACCCATTTTTTTTGTTTTGACAATGGTAAGTAATTTAAAAATAATAAATGGAACTTATATGTTTTGAATTTGGTAAAATATAATTCATTTTTGAATTCAGAGTATAAAAATTAGGTTAGGGTGAATTTTTGGTATTTTTCTGAAAACTTTCAATTTTTGATTAATAGTGAAAAACACTGCGTTATTATTTAAAACTGACTTTTTATTTAAATAATTATTCATTTTATTTAAAATTATTTTAATTCAAAATAGATATATAATACCTATATTATTTCAATGTAATTCTTTGGAGTCATTTTATAATAAAACTAGTTGTATAAAATTTTATTGAACCTTTTAACCTCTTTTACCCACCTTCTAGGCATGTTAGAAAATTTGCATAAAACTTAATTTTAACGCTTCTATGAGTTAAATTTCAGAAATTTGAGAGACACAGTTGAAATAAGTATGTAAAATCTATTTCAATAAGATGAAAATAATTTTTGGTGAATAGTAACTTTTGACTTTTATTTACTACGGTTAAAAGTAAGGTAATTAAAGGTTAAAATGATATTATAATTACCCTAACACATGTCCTAATTCTATTGGATGAGTTTAATTCAACCAAAAACAACCTTATAAATAATATATGATCATTTAGTTCCACATGGATTAGATTAGGATATTTATTATTATTTTATTTAAAGAAGAGTTAAAAGTGTTGAATTCAATGTTTATTAACTAAACCATTTTTAATATAGGGTTATACATAAGATAAATTCTACTATAAATATTCATTAGAAATATAAAACGATGTCCTACATAATGTTATTTTATTTATAATTTTTAGAAATTAAATAATTAAATTTATTTATGACACAACGATGATGCAATAATTACCTTATTATTGAAATATTAAAATAATTGATATTATAAATATCCAAATAAATGTGAATGGATAATTCTGATTAATTCCACTAATTTTATAGGTTTATATGACATTTTATGGTTTATTAGATTTTTTTAAGTGATAAGGTTGTTAGAACTCTCACAAAAACAAAATACCAAATAGTATCAAAATTGATATAAATTAATATTTAAAACAAATACTATATTATTGGTCGATATAATATTTCTAAAAATATGAGGTTTGTCCCAAGAGCTTATATAATATTATATATGAAATTAATGAACCACTTGAGGTTTTCTTGGATGTTTAGAGTATGTTTATTAACCAGATAGTGTAAGAATACAAGAAGACACAGTAAAAGTAAAACTATTAAACTAAGAGTTAAATCTAAAAGATAAGGTTAAAATGACAACGTAAACTTGTATAAAACCTATTGGTTGAGAGTATTTCGACCCATAACCACATAAGTCTAGAAAAAAATTCATTTTGAGCCATTATAAACCGAATATGATTGTACAATAAATTAATATTTCAATCCTTTCCTAAAGTGACCCTCACCCCTCTTATAAAAGAGGACTTCACCTTCTCTCAATATCACACCTTCAAAGCCATTTATATCAGCCAAAACCTACCCAAATATCCTCAAATTTTCACTCACATAAACCTAGAGTCCTTACTTCTATCAGAAATCCATCCTAAGGATCCATTTTGATCAACTCGAAAGGAAACACCTGAAGAAGAGGTGCTAATTTCACCACCCTCTTTCAAGTTCTTTTCTTCTTCCACTTCCTCTTTCTTTGTTGTTTTCATACCAAAATAATAACTCCAGTACCTCTTACATACTATGATTTTATTATAAATATGGTACAACCATATTTTTTATTCTTTCTATCCTATATATTACAAGTCACCAAACGTACGTATGTACGGCTTACCGTCTCCACGTCATAGTGTAGTTTGTTATTCAAACACTTCATTATTTGTATGGGTATAATAATGAGTATAACCAATTTAAATAATAAATATAACATGTTAATGATTATTTATATATGATATAACATCCAGTTAAATACTATTTCACCATCAATATAATGATATTGTCATATGTGCGTACGTACGGATTACCGTCTCCACGACGCGATGCGATTCATTCCCACATTCACCATTCAACGATGATTATAAAAATATATATTATTAATAAGTATTTAATATATGAAATAATAATTCTAATATATATATATATATATATAAATATATGTATTTATGTACTTACATATATCTTATTCACTTACTTTCGTTAAATACGATATGAAAACAGAAACAACGTTTATGCGTACGTACGACATACCATCTCCATAAATGGTGCCTTCCATTTCATATATCTATCTATTATAAATATATATATTCTAAATATATATGATATTTAAATCAAGGTTTATATTCTACAAGTATTTAAATCATTATCTAATTGATACGATCAAGAAGAACAAGTTAAAACACATACGATAAAGAAAGCGATGATTACCCAAAATGTTAATTTAACATGGAAATAATTATTAAATGGGTAGTATAAAGTAATAAATGAATCATGTATGATATAATAAATATAAATATGGTTATGGTATATTTAAATAACATACTATGGTCTTTATAAAATAGGTTAAACGTACCCTCGACAAAAGGAAAGTGCAAGGTAAGGGTTAATTCCTCAATCTCGCTATTATCCGAGATTATTTATGAGTAAGTATTTACTGGGAAATATTTATCATCAATGTCCATATTTCATAAATATGGTTTCAAAAGGAATATTTTAAGGTTTTATGTAAGGTTCTATTTAAATATATAATCATTTTAAATGTTTTAAATATTTATTTTTCTAAATCTTTTTAATTAATGTGCATGCTTTCAAAATGATTTTAAGGATTTATTTATACGGACATGAATGTTTTAAAATTGAAATTCCTTTTAAAAGTTTCAAAGTGGTATGAACGCTTTGATTTAAAAATCTATTTTAAACAGCTTCTTGATAAATAGTGATACTTTTAAATGTTTTCATGAAAAAGAGATATTTCTCTCAAAGATTTTCACTGATCATTTTCAACTATGTCAACATCCTTTACGGGATATTATTCTTGATAGAGGTTGATTTATTATGACCCAAATATTTCATACGGTATTGAAGGTTTTGTGATTTGTTTTATTGTGGATGTGTTATTTTTATACCATTTATGGTTTATTAATAATTTATTGACATTTCTTATGCTAGTTTTAAAACGAATGTTTATTTTATGTTCAATCCTTTTCATATGAGGAATGCATTAGAATTAGTAAGTGACGAGTGGAGCCCGCTATAGCTCCTCGATGCATCGATAGGTCTCATGAGACAAACTAGTGTCTTGTAACAAGGCTTTGAAAAAATCTTATTTGTAGTCTTGGAACAAGGCCATGACTATATGGTTATGAAGTTTGGAATTATGCATTCCATCATTATGAAATTGGATATTGATATTACATGTGATTATTCAACTAGTAGAATATCCATGTGAATAAGTAAATGGCACTATTTGATTTATCTTTTTCATATTATGCTGATGTTTAAATTAAAAATATTTTTTACTCTTATTCATTGGCTTAAATGTTTATGATTATTTATGAATGTTTACGCTATATTGTTATCCTTATTGAGAATTTGAGCTCATCACTTTCTATGTTTTATTTTTCCTAAGATGAAAATAAGTATATAATGACTGACCTGTAAGGATAGTCTAAGGGATATGTATGTGTTCAATGGAGACAATGTTGTTTTTGTTTTTAATTTTATAATGTATTGTAACATTCATGTATGTAATCTAATTTCCAAGAGAGCTAAACTGATCAGTCCTTCGGGGCTTGATTCCTTGTAATCATGCCAATGTATTAAAATAATTCACCGACTCTAGGTATCTGGGGTCGAGGCGTTAGAGTTGGTATCAGAGGAAGTTTAGTATATACCTTGGAAACTATATTTAGATAAACTCTGATTAGAGAACATTACCCTAAGATAGACTTTAAGGATTAGTATAGAAGAACTTCCTAGAATTTTGGTAATGTAGAGATTTTGTGAATTTTCCAAGAAATACATCCATGTCTGGATACGAGCAGGTAAAGGATGCTCTGGCACATATGTAACTATGAGGGAAAACTATGACAAGGAATTTTGGGCTTGACCCAGGGTATCCTGGTAAATAAAAATGGTCCTTATTGCACTCATGGTTACGAAACTCCCAAGGGATATGCTTAGGATAACTCACATTTTCTTTAAAAGCCATTATAAAGGATTTAAGAGTAAATACTTCTGCAAAGAAAATTTTTTATGATTATAGATTATATGAAAAATATTTTCAATTTACGTTAGGTATTTTACATTTTTGTAATTATGCATTGTGATTCATAAACTTACCTGGTGTATTCCATTGTTTAGAAATGGCGCTTAGTAGAATGAATGAGAATTCCAGCAATACGCATGATCAAAAGATTAAGAAGGATCATATCTATCATTCTATTAAGACAAAATTTAAAAGGGAAATAGTCTCCCAAGTATTCTCATCATATAAAGAAATAGTATCATGTGTTAAGAATATAATTAAATAATTCTATGAGTCTTATAGATTTGAAAGGAAGAAAGAGAAGAAAAGGATGGTAGATTGAAATATGGATAAAGGGAAGAGGGGAAAGAAGGATTTTCCCATATGTGATAACTGTAAAAAGAATCACCTTGGTAAATAATTAAAGGGAATGGGAGTTTGTTATAATTGTAGAGAAAAATGAAACCATGTATGTGATTGCAAGGGTAAGAAAAATGTTTCAAATGTACAATGCTTCATCTACAAAGAGTTGGGACACTACGTGAATCAATGTCAAAATCATCAGAGTATAAATAAATTGCTGCTATTAGATAATAATCATGTTATGATACTACCGAAGATGAAGAGGTATGATTAGAGTTATTATGTTGTTATTAAAGTATTGTGTCATTTGTGTATTGTATTAATGATGTACATGTTATAATAATTATAAATTATATAAGGATTGTACTGCAATACTATCTCATCAAGGACATGAGATTGTGTGGAACCAAGAAAAGTGACTCAATAGCCTATTAATTTTTTTGTAAAATATATGGTTGAGATAAATATAAACCATAATATGGTCCTGATACTGAGTTAGTGATTTTAGAATAATAAATGATTTATTTGGATAAATTATATTGGATATTCTTGACTACCTTGAAACTGATTAATGATTTTTATATTCCACCATTGTTGGAGTTTAAAACATTATTTTATAGGAGTATATAAAGTATTATATAAGGAATAAGGGATCACGAATGTTATCAATAAAGTTTTATAGTAATTCAAGTTGTTACAGTGTTTTAAAAGAATACATGATCAATGTATTCACATGTTATTACGTGGAAACAATTCCTTATAAATTTTGGACTGTGAGTTTGGACAGAAGTATTTTGGATAAGTCTAAAGGTTGTAATAGATTAAGTTTGATATTGGATACTATGGTTAAGGTTAAATCATATCTTGAGATTATTTTTGGATTTTCATAAAAAGGAAAACTCGTAGGTCAAGCGACAACCCATCGCGTCCGGCAAGGTCACGAGACTTAAACCCACAACTGAAGTGTGACAAGGGTGCATCATCTACCACTGGCCTATGTGATATCCTGGTTTGTATAATGTAGTTTTTTTAAATAGTATGACAAAATAATTATAAATTAATTATTTTTGGAACCCTATATGATTAGGATAAATAGAATATTTTTGAATTCTATTATCTTTTTGTGTGAAAGATGAGTCTGTGGTAGGAATTTGTTGAAGGATGAAACACTACTTGTCAAGTATATATTTTTTAATTTCTTTTCTATTATTCTATGAAGAAATTAATTCATAAACTTGAGGGAATAGATCTTAAAACCAAATATGCGTTGTCCTAAAACTGTATGTTTTGTTGAACTGATGATATTTTAAATCATCATAGATCGATGGATTTGAGGCCCTCAATCGTACACTTTTTGTGATTGATGACCTCAATCACTACCTATAAATATTTATGTTTTAATCCAATTATGTGTCTCCAGTTTCCACCAATGTTCTCTTAATCGAGATCATAAATTTTTGGTGAATTTTTCATTTCCCTTCCCCCTTATTAAGACTATATTTTATTAAACCAATTTCTGATGTGAGTTTTCCACGATGGTTTTTTTCTTTTTTTAACCTTTTATTTTCAAAGAACAATTTTAAATTTTGAGGATGAAATTTATTGAATGAGGGGAGAATCTAACACCTCAAGAGTTCATAGTATGCTATCTCTTCAATGTAATTCAATAACTTGCGCTACATGCAACATTGAGTTCGAGCGCACCACAACTTACCAAACTAGATGTTCGAAAGAGATTATGAATAGTATTATCTGCATTTTAAATTTTATATATTGTATATAATTTTTAACATCCATATTATGTGTTTCTTATACATAATATAAGAACAAATTCATTTTTCAGATAGAGAAAGTATTTTTCAGAAAATACAATTTTACCACCTTTTAATGGAGAAACCTTTTTAAATCCAATATTTGATACTTTTATATATTAAATTTGATAAAATAAACTTCCTCTTTAGAATAGGGACATAAAAATTTAGTTTGTATAATTTTTAGGTGTTTTTCTGATAAATTTCTTATTTGTGATGAATAGTGAAAAATACTATGTTTTAATTGAAAACAACTTTTTTAATCGAAATAATTTATAGTGTTAAATTATGTATTTGAATGGTTTTGAAGTATAATTAGATTATTTTATTATCATTTAATACAATTTAGGTCATTATAAGTAATTTGAAATTTAAATTTGACATAAACACATGCCAATCTTTTGATTATTTTACTTTTAAAAACCCGCTTTTTTGGTTTTGACAACGAGAATTAATTTTAAATTAAAAAATGAAACTTATTTGTTTTTAATTTGGTAAAATATACTTAATTTTTTAATTCATAATATACAAATTATATTAGGGTGATTTTTTTTGTATTTTTCTAAAAACATTCAATGTTTGATTAATAGTTAAAAACAATGCGTTATTATTTAAAACCGACTTTTTATTTAAATAATTATTTATTTATTTTAAATTTATTTTAAGTAAAAAATTGATATATAATACTTATATTAGTTCAATTTAATTAATTGGAGTCATTTTATAATAAAATAATATGTATAAAATTTTATTGAACTCTTTAACCTATTTACCCACCTTTTAGGAACGTTAGAAAATTTACATAAAACTTAATTTTACTGCTTCTGTGAGTTGAATTTAAAAAATCAGAGAGACATGGTTGACATCAGTAAGTAAAATTTGATTCAATAAGATGAGAATAATTTTTTGTGAATAGTAACTGTTGAATTTTATTTACCACAGTTAAAAGTAAATATGGTAATTAAAGGTAAAAATGATATTTTAATTACCCTAACACATGTCCTAATTCTATTAGATGTGTTTAATTAAACCAAACACAACCTTATGAATAAAATAATATCCTTTTGGTTTACTTGGATTAGATTAGGAAATTTGTTATTATTTTATTTAAAAAAGAGTTAAAAGTATTAAATTCAATGTTTATTAACTAAAACATTTTTAATATAGGGTTACACATAATATAAATTCAACAATAAAAATACATTAGAAAGATAAAAATAATTAATACATTATGGTATTATATTTATAATATTTAGACATTAAATAATTTAATTTATTTATGAAACAATAATGATACAGTAATTAGCTTATTAACAAAATATAAAAATAATTGATATTATAAATATCCAAATAAATGTAAATTGAGACTTTTAATGAATTAGACTAATTTTATAGGTTAATATGACATGTTAGGGTTTATTATATAATTTTTTTCAAAGTGATAAGGTTTTTATGTCTTTGAAAAAAAAATACCAAATAGTGTTAATATTGAAAAAATTAATATTTATAACAAATAATATATTATTGGTTGATATAATATTTCTAAAAATATATGGTTCTGAAAAAAGTATTAAATAATATTATATATGTAATTAATGAACCACTGGAGGTTCTCTTGGAAGTTTAGAGTAAGTTTATTAGCCATATAGTGTAAGAATACAAGAAGACACGGTAAAAGTAAAACTATTAAACTAAGAGTTAAATCTAAACGATAAGGTTAAAATGATAAAATAAACATGTCTAAAACCTATTGGCAGAGCATATTGCGACCCATAACCACATAATTATTGAAATAAATTCATTTGGAGCCATTATAAACTGAATATGATTGTATAATAAATTAATATTTTAATCTTTTCCAAAAGTGACCCTCACCCCTCTTATAAAAGGACACTTCCCCTTCTCTCAAAATTACACCTCCAAAGCCATTTGACTTGGCCATCCCCTACTCAATTATCATCCCAACATACCTCAAATAAAACTAGGGTCATTAGTTCAATCATAAATCCAACCAAAGAATCCCTTTTGATCAACTCAAAAGGAAACACTCGAAGAAGAGCTAATAATTTCACCACCCTCTTTCAAGTTCTTTTCTTCTTCCACATCCCCTTTCTTTGTTGTTTTCATTACAAAATAATTAATCCAGTACCTCCTACATACTGTGATGTTATTATAAATATGGTAAAACCATAATCATTATTCTATCCATCCTATAAATTACAAGTCACCATACGTGCGTACGTACGGCTTAGCGTCTCCACGTTGTGGTGTAGTTTTTTATTCAAATATTTCATTATTTGGATGGGTATAATAATGAGTATAACTGATGTAAATAATAAATATAACATTTTAATGATTTGTTATATATGATATACCATCCAATTACATACTATTTCACAATCAATATAATGATATTGTCGCTCATGCGTACGTACGGATTACCGTCTCCACGACGTGATGAGATTCATTCCCACATTCACCATTCAACAATAATTATAAAAATATATATTATTAATAAGTATTTAATATATGAAATAATAATTACACTATATATATACATATTTTTATACTTACATATATCTTATTCACTTACTTACGTTCAATACGATATGAAAACAGAAACAACATTTATGCGTATGTACGACCTACCGTGTCCATAAACGGTGTCTCCAATGTCATATATCTATCTATTATAAATATTTATATTATAAATATATATGATATATAAATCACGGTTTATATTCTGGAATTATTTAAATCTTGATCTAAATTATACGATCAAGAATAACAAGTTAAAACACGAACGATAAAGAAAGTGATTATTACCCAAAATGTTAATTTAAAATGGAAATAATTATTAAATGGGTGGTATAAAGTCATAAATGAATCATGTATGATATAATAAATATTAATATGGTTTTATTATAATTTAAAAATATACTATGGTCATTATACAGGAGGTTAAACGTACCCTCGACCAAAGGAAAGTGCAAGGTAAGGGTTAATTCCTCAATCTCATTATTATCCGAGATTGTTTATGAGTAAGTATTTACTAGGAAATATTTATCATAAATGTCCATATTTCATAAAAATGTTTTCAAAAATAAATCTTTTAAGGTTTTATGGAAGGTTATATTTAACTATATGATCACTTTAAATGTTTTAAATATTTATTTTTCTAAACCTTTTTAATTAATGTTCATGTTTTCAAAATGATTTTAAGGATTTATTTATATGGACATGAATGTTTTAAAATTGAAATTCATTTTAAAAGTTCCAAAGTGGTATGGGAAACTTTGATTCAAAAATATATTTTAAACAGCTTCTTGATAAATAGAGATAATTTCAAATGTTTTCATGAAAAAGGGATATTTCTCTCAAAGATTTTTACTGATCATTTTCAACTATTTCAACATCCTTTACGGGATATTATTCTTGATCGAGGTTGATTAATTATGACACAAATCGTTCATACTTTATTGAAGTTTATTTTATATGTTTTATTGTGGATGTGTTATTTTTATACAATTCATGGTTTATGGATAAAGTATTGACATTTCATATTCTAGTTTTAATACAAATGTTTATGTTATGTTTTAACCTTTTCATATGAGGAATGTATTGGACTTTGTAAGTGAAGGGTGGAGCTAGCTATATCTTCTCGATGAATCGGTAGGTCTAATGAGACAATATAGTGTCTTGGTACAAGGCCTTGACAAAATCTTATTTGTAGTCTTCGCATAAGGCCTTGACTATGTGGTTATGAAGTATGGAATTATGCATTCCATCATTATGAAATTGGATATTGATATTACATGTGATTATTCGGCTATTAGAATATCCATGTGAATAAGTAAATGAAATTATTTGATTTATCTTTTCTATATTATGCATAAGTTTAAGTTTAAAAGGATTTTTTTTAATCTTATACATTGTATTAAATTTTTATTCTTATTTATGAAAGTTTCCACTATATTGTTATCCTTACTTAGCATTTGAGCTCACCCCTTTCTATGATTTATTTTTTCTAGGATGCGAAGAAGTATATTATGACTGACCTGTAGGGATAGACTAAGGGATATGAATGTTGTCAATGGAGACAATGTTATTGTTGTTTTTTATTTTATAATGTAATGTAACGTCCATGTATGTAATCTATTTTCCAAGATTGCTAAATTGATCTGTCCTTCGGGACTTAATTCCATGTAATCATGCCAATGTATCAAAATAAAGCACCGAATATAGGTAATTGGGGTCAGGACGTTACAAATAAAGTATAATTTTTTGGTAGGATTAACATTGAGTTAAGATCTTAAGTGCTACTTAGTAAAAACCTTTAAGTTAAAAAAACACATTGAAAGTAAAAATTAAAACGAAAAAATAGAAGTGGAAAAGAAAATAAGGATAAATATTTTTTGGGGACTCTAAGTGGGTTCAATAATTTTAAATACCTTAGACGGAAATTTCCATTTTTTATCCAATATATAACGGAAGATGGGGTTTCTTTGATTTGAACCACCACATGTTATTACACCTATAAATACTCACTTTATATCAGTTGGTGACAATCCCATTGATATATTATATGAAATAACTTAAAAATTTATAAATTAAATTCTCTTTTTATGTGAATAAATTCTACATTAAGTAATGTAGTTATAAAAAATAAATGTACTACTTTGCTTATTTTGGGCCGTTATAACATGTTAGTTTTAAAATGCTGTTAATCATATTAACTATTGATAATATATTCATTATATTGTGACCATTAAATTTGTTATATTAATGGATATGATAAATTCTTACTGACATATATGAAAGAAGTGATGGAATAGACTAGTTGAATCATACCGTGTAAACCTATTTATCAGTGCTTCTGAGGGAGATGGTATCACTAGAATTTACCCTGGACCAATCCCAAGCTAAGATTCAATAACTAAAGCTCAATATAAAATATTTATCAGATAAGTTAAATCTTATCAAGGTCATGACCCAAACCATGTTCACCTAACCGCCCCAAGAAAGCACCACCATTGCACACCTCACCCTTATGGTATACACTGGTGTAATATGGGGTTCTGTATATAGATCCTAATAGTATGAATTTTTATCTGTTATTTTAAATAAAATAATTATTATATATACCCCTTTTTATTATTACTTAATAAATTATTAGATTATGATTTTAATAAAAATTATGTTTTGTTATGAAGAAAATAAAATTGTGTTTTGGGGAATATAAATATTCAATAAAGACATTATTTTTGATAAATTAAATATTTTTTGAAAAAAAATTATTTTAATAAAATATTATTATTAAATATTATTTATTTAAATATAAATTATAATTTAATTTAATAAAGTCTAATGTAATTTTTATAAGGGTTAGAATGTTTTTAGTGTCATAAAAACTAGTATTTTCTAGCGAATAAAGATTTTTCAAGTGTAAATTTGCATATTTAGAAAAAAATTGATACAATAAATATTATTTTTGAAATAAACATGTCACAATTATCCAATGGATATTTTTTCATAATTTTTTTCAAAAATAGTTTTTTGTGTAAAAAATAAATATGGTATAAATATACGGTGTGTATTATGACTTCATAATAGCCCAAAGGTGATGTAATAAATGATATAAAAGTGGTACACAAAAAAAATACTTAACCTTTAAAATAATGTGTTTTTGAAGTAATTTTATTAATTTTATATTCCTTTAATGAATCCTCCAAACCATATATTATATATCAAGGTTTTAAAATCAATTTTTTATGAACATGAATCACTTCTTAATCACCAATTTTACTATTTTAAGGAGTTTTTTTCTTATCCTAATAAAATATTTAAAACCACTCTTATTCTATAGAAACTATGGTAATTTTTTTTTAATTATTTTATCATATAGAGTCTAAAACCATAGTTTAGAAACTATTAAATAATCCCCATCTCTTTTCTTATAATTTCCCACCAAAACTCGCATTCCTAATCTCTAAAATCCAATTAAGAATTAATTTACTCTTACTATACCTCTCTAAATACATCCCAAGGTGTTACCAAGATCTTAAGAAGCCCCCACCAAGATTTTAGAAGTGTCCTCTCAAGGTAAGGGATCCCCTCTTTCTCTTCTTTTTCAAGAACTTTCTTTATATTATGTATTTTTATTTCTAATTTTTCATTTTTTAATATTTGTTTACACATATATTTTTGTTGGTCGGAGTGGATACACAAGAGGGGGGTGAATTGAGTTCCAATTAAAAATTTCTGTTAAAATCCCTCAATTCAAAAACAAGTTAAACTGTAGTGAATTTGTAATTCTATAAAGGTTCAATTAGATTCTCAAAAGATTGATTAGGTATCAGTTAATTTAATCAGAAGATTACATTAACTTTTGATTCTAATCTACTGATTTACAAAAGTTACAAACACTTGCTAATTTAACTATCAGAGTATCATTAAAATAGATTTGTATTTCAAAGTAAATAGCAGTGGAATACAAAATATATAAAATATACATTAAACTTAATCTAATAATCACAGAAGATATAACCAAGAGGTTCAGTCTCATGTTGAGACTTTGTCCTCTCAAATAATTTATATAAATTTGATCCACACCCTGGATTGGGGAAAAAACAACAGTACAGTGACTGTTCAGGTCCTAAGACCTCTACCATAGTTCTTAGTGGGAAAAACAAAAGCAAAAGCTCTCAGGCTGTCCAGGTCACACTTGACCTCTTCCACAACTCACAGTGGGATACATAAAGGTATAGAAAGTTGGGTGGGAGGATTTGATATCCTCAAGTTCAGATTAGGAGACAATGTGTATATAGAGTAGAAAGATGTACACACACACTACTCAGAATGTCAAGCAAAAGGATACAACAGAGGAAATAATAGAGTTTAGAAATATCTGTGTATTTGCAGATATGCTCGGACTCATTTTGATGTTGCAGATGGAAGTCAAGTCCTTTCTGGTGAGGATGACTCAAAACAGAGTATCGTTGTTCTTCACAGCTACAACTATTTCTACTTGTGCATATGATTTTCAGTAAGACCCATCTACTAGTCTTTGTGTTTGTTCCAGGCGAGGGATCTGCTTCAGGACCTTTGATTTTTACAGGTGTTTTTTAAGTTCTTCTTATTTTCCATGTGACTTCATACACGTGCACCTTCTTTCGTGTGTTATTATTTATTTTCGAGCCACATTACTTTTTTTACTGAAAATCTTCCTTTTTATTCCTTGAGATATAGAAAAAAGAATGATTACCTTATTATAGGTACAAGGTACGGTTTCCGGACATCCAACAACCAACATTAATTAATAACATGTGCATTTAACTAAGAAAATATGACCAATGGAAATAAAAGGGTTAGAATAATGTTCAAACAGTTATCATGACTATCAGTGAGTCATGATATTGGTGAGTCATTTTGAATTTTCATCGGTATCATAGGTTATTTGATCAGCATCAGTTTCGGTAGGTCATTTGATCAGCATCAGTTTCGGTAGGTCATTTGTTCAGCATCAGTTTTGGTAGTTCATTTTATCAGCATCGGTTTTGGTAGGTCATCAGATATGCATCGGTTTCAGTAGATCATTTGATCAGCATCGATTTCGATAGGTCATTTGATCAGTATCAGTTTCGGTAGGTCATTTGATCAGCATCAATTTCGATAGGTCATTAGATCAGCATCAGTTTCAGTAGGTATCATCAGTGCCACCGTTTTCATTGGTGCGACCATTCTTCATTGGTGCGACTGTTCTCATCGATGTGACTGTTCTTCATCGGTGCGACCGTTCTCATCAGTGCGACCGTTCTTCATCGGTGTGACCGTTCTCATCGGTGAGTCAAGAGATCTGAAATGTTCACAAAGTGGCTGTTTAATCCAGAACGCTTCCAGGTCAACAGTAAAACATAAATTAATGTTGATAAACATTATTTAGACATATCTAAACACATTTACAACAAATTGATCAAAAGACTAAATTTTCATAAATAAAACAATGATTTGTGATTATTAAAATAACCATCTCACAGAGAGTTCAACAATCTCCCCCTTTTGATAATCACAAATCAATAGAATAAATAAAGAGGGAAGATAGTATGTCATTCAGTATGCCCCCTATATAAAAAGAATATATATACAAAAATATAAACTAGTAAACAGAGCATGATATCAGATCATAGACAAGTTTAGAACACAAATCTTATATATATAGGTCTCTCCATTAGACATATATATGAAATATGATTCTATTCTCCCCCTGTGATATTCTCCCCCATATAATATGATATATATAATATAATTCATTCTTCCCTTTGGGATTATCAAAGAGAAAGGATAAGGAAGATAATCAAGAAAAATATTCCACTAAAAATCATATCGGAAAAAGGTACAGGAATCATATAAAACTTTAAAAGTACAAGAGATAGACACCCTATCAAAAATGACAGACACAACTCTTTCTTTGGGTGAAAACAAGCGTTTTCTTTAGTAGAGGGAGGAATGGATGGGCTATAGGGTGCTTTGGTGGAAGGTTGATCTAGCCTAATGGAGAGAGGATGTAAAATAGATCGAGCTAGAAGTATAGTGGGTGCTAAGGTAACTTGCTGAGGAGTAGAAGATCTTTCTGAAGGTGGCTGCTGAATGACTGTATGTATATTTGATAGATCTTGAGAGTCTGATATCTGACTAGGAGAAACATCTGATGGACTGAGAGGCTCTGTAGTAGGAAGAACAATGGCCTTCACTTGCACATTAAGATATGGTTTGAGCAGATTGATAAAATCTTGATTGAATTCACCACCATATTTCATATCCGTTTCAAAGTCATCCTTAAACTGCATGAAATTCTCTAGAGTAGGAGTAAAATCCTTCAACTGTTGAACTTGAGCCTTAAAGGCTTGAGTGACTGGAGGAAGCCTCAAATTCTTAGCTAAGACTTTAAACTGATGGTTCAACTCATTCTTGGTATAGATTTTAGAGAAATAGTGATCCACTTTTTCTTTGATCTCTTTTTGATCCTTCATAGCATCAGCCGAATAAAGCTTCACCATCTTGTGAATATGATCACTATTTTCTTTCATCTTTTTCAATGAGTCCAAATCCAAAATCCATCCAAGTGCAGCTAACTCTTATTTTAAAACATTCTTCAAAGCATTGATCTCATGACCAGTAATCTTGGTCACTTTGGAGGAGCTATCTTGAGTAACAACCTGAGTTATCTCAGCCTTCAACTTTCTCAAATTCATCTTCTTCATATGTTCTATAAAATTTCTCAGAACTTCCATCATACCAGAGATGGTTGATCTAAACTCACTTGACAGAGAGACTAATCCATTGCTTAAATCCTTGAGTGTTTGATTCAGTGAGGTAATATGCCTGCCAATCATCTCACTAGTATTGCATAGGTTTGGCTTAATAATACTTACCACTCTTCGAGTTAAATCATCCATAGCAGCCTCAGATAGATTCAAAAGAGTAGGAGTAGGAGAATTAGACAATTCTTCTTTTATTATCTCTCTAACTGCATGGAGATACTCAGATTTAAATATTTCAAGATCAGATTGTGCAACTGAAGGACCCGGTATAGATTGTGAAACTGAAGGATTAGGTCTGTCTTCTATAACTTGCATATACTCAGCAACTAACCAAGCCTTAACTGAATCACTTAATCTTGTAAGATCCACTTCTTATTCCTCTTCATCTAGATAATCTAAACCTAGAACCGCAAGACATGGGTGTTCTTCCCATGCGGCTCTGCATGAAGGATACAGAGGTTTCACAAAACTATCTCTTCCATAATTTTCAAGAGATACTTCCTCATCCACATAAATCTCTGACTGTACTGTCCTTTCAGCCTCAGGAACAGTTTCTTGCTCATTTAGTTGGGGTTGAGGATCAGCTTGGATCACATTTTGACCATCCACTGGTCGAGTACTTGCATCATCATCATCATCACTACTATCATCACCACTATCATCATCATCACTATCATCACCATGATTTCCATCATCACCATCATTGTTAACCGATTTCTCATTTGAACTGTCTTTACTACTGGATTAATACTGTCCAGAATTTGATTCTTCGGTCTCAGATTCTTCTTCATCACCTAGGAGAGGTTCTGACTCTGGTAACTTGAGAGGTGGACTTTCTGGTCCAAATTCCATTCTTCTTTTCTTTGGACTCACTGTATCAGGATCACTCCTATCATCAAGAGTTGACTCAGGTTCCTTTTCAGATTCCACAACATCATCAGCTATGGCTTCCCCTGCTTTCTCCTTGCTAGACTCTCCAGTGTCCTTTGGAGCTACTGTCTCTTCTTCCTCATCAGAATAGACCACCTCTTCATCTGATTTTAAACTGGGATCTCTCACCCCCTTTGGTATCTTAGGATGATCAGTAGGATTGAATGAGACATACAGTTTTTATTCATCATCAACTCAAGCCTTCTTCCATGGATTCCAATTTATTTTCATCCTTTTATAGATATCCTTGTTAATACAGAAACTACTACTGGATGAGATACACTCATCTCCATATTCAACACATCCCAAGAACTTTAGCATGGGAGAGATTTTCTTAGAATAGAACAGGGTTGTAGCCTTCATGGATGGCTTTACCATCTCAGCAATGTGAACAATAAAATATCTACATAAGTTTATCTTTTCACGTTCCAAAAATAAAAATGACAAGAAAACATCTTGATACTTTACGGCTGCAAAATCACCTTTTCTGGGATAGATTTGGTGATGGATAAACTTAAACAGAAATCTACTCTCTCCAACTAACTCAGCAGCTGTTATTCTTCTGGATTCAGACTTTCCAGTTAGCATCTCCAAAGCATGCTCAGAAGAAAAATATTCAGTGGTTGGAGGGATATTACTAGTATAATCCTCGTATATTCCATTATGAGGTAATCCTAAACATTCAGCCCACTGCTTCGATGAAAAGATTATCTTTTTCTCTTTGATTATAGAAGATAATCTCACAGCTTTTACTCAATCCAATACAATACTTAATTCTAGAAAAAACTCATGCACCATCTTTGGGTAGCAGACTCAGTCATTATCATAGAACCAGTCTTTCCATCCTTGAATCTCCAAAACTTTCAAAAGTGCAGACTTGCTGGATAACACCCATTCGGCACTCACTTCCTTTTATGCAGTAACTACCTGAGTTTCCAACTCCGGGTTTATTGACCTTTGAGTCATGCTGCTCGATTATCCTCGAGCGCGTTTCACAGGATAGGAACCTTCAGATTCCTTTCTTGGTCTCTTTTGATTTTCCATTTGGTGGTTTGAGAGGGTTGAAAGGTTTGAAGGATTTAAAAAGGTTCGAGAGGTTCAATAGGTTCATGCTTTATAAAAAGTAAGGTTCAGCGGGAGATGAAGAGTCACAGTTCTTGAGAAAAGAAATAGTCGCGGGTCATTAAATTTATCATTTAGGGTTACAATAATACTAATAAACAATAATAAGGATTTAGTAAAACAACTTAATTTTGACAAACACTAAAGATTTCATAAACTGTAATACTCAATCAGTAGCTTAGATCGGTTTCACAGATTGGTTTCACAGATCGGTTTCGCAGATCGGTTTCACAGATCGGTTTCACAGATCAGTTTCACAGATCGGTTTCGCAGATCAGTTTCACAGATCGGTTTCACTGATCAGTTTCACTGATCGATCATACCTAATTATTGCTTAATTAAATTTAACCTATCACAACTTAAAGGCTTGGTGAAAATATCAGCTAATTGATGTTCAATGTCAATAAATTCTAGAGAAATATCACCTTTTTGATAATTATATCTTAAGAAGTGATGTCTGACATCAATGTGTTTGGTCCTAGAGTGAGACACAAGATTCTTAGAGATGCTAATTGCACTAGTGTTATCACAAATTATAGACAGATGTCTATATTGATATCCATAGTCCAATAAAGTGTGTTTCATCCAAAGAATATGTGCACAACAACTACCAACAGCAATGTATTCTGCTTCAGCAGTAGACAATGAAACATAGTTCTGTTTCTTACTACACCAAGACACCAAGGACTTTCCCAAAAGATGACATGTTCTAGATGTGATCTTCTTATCTAACTTGCAACCAGAAAAGTCAGCATCTGAGTAACTCATTAAGTCAAAGGATTGTCCTTTTGGATAAAACAAACCTAAATTGGTAGTATGTTTAAGATATTTGAAAATCCTTTTAACCGCAAGTAAATGAGATTATTTAGGATTAGCTTGAAATCTTTCACACATACATAAACTTAACATGATATATGGTCAACTAGCAGTAAGGTAAATTATGCTTCCAATCATACCTCTATAGTTGGTTTGATCAACTGATTTCCCAGTTTCTTTATCATCCAACTTACAGGTGGCACTCATAGGTGTATCACTTCCATTATTACTATCCAAAACAAAACATTTCAAAATATCCTTTGTATATTTACTTTGATTTAAAATAATACCATCTTTCTCTTGAAAAACTTAAAAACCAAGAAAATACTTGAGTTCTCCCATTAAACTCATTTCAAATTCATTTTTCATAATTTTTGAAAAATCAGTACATAAAGAATTTTTAGAAGTTCCAAAGATAATATCATCAACATAGATTTTTACAATCAAAATATCTTCATAAATTATTTTAATAAAAAGAGTGGGATATGCAATTCCTTTAGTAAAACCTTTAGAAATAATCAAAATTTTATGTCTATCATACCAAGCTCTTAGAGCCTGCTTTAAACCATACATAGATTTAGAAAACTTAAAAAAAATGATTTTGAAAATGGGGGTTTGTAAATCCAGGTGGTTGTTCAACAAAGACATCTTCAATTGTAAAGCCATTTAGAAAAGCACTTTTGACATCCATTTGATATAAATTGAAATTCAGATGAGTAGCATGGGCAGGTAAGATCCTAATGGATTCTAATCTAGCTACAGGTGCAAAGGTTTCTTCATAGTCTATTCCTTCTTCTTGACTATAACCTTGTGCAACTAGTCTTGCTTTATTTCTAACTATATTTCATGATTCGTTAAACTTGTTTCAAAAACCCCATTTAGTGCATGTGGTCAAGGTGTCCTTAGGTCTTTCTACTAATTCACAGATTTTGTTTCTTTTAAATTAATTTAACTCTTCTTTCATAGACATTACCCAAAATTCATCATTTATTGCATCATTGATATTTTTAGGTTCTAGCTGTTAAAGAAAGACTTGATGTTCAACCTGATTTCTTAGAGAATCTCTAGTATGTGTCCCTCTATCAAGATTACCAACAACATCATCTAAAGGATGATTCTTTAGAATCCTAGTTGATCTAGTAAAGGTGGGACACGAAATTCTAGGTTCTTATCTAGGTTCGAATTCGTCAGAAGAAGGTTCTGGAACATTTCTAGAGTTGGTTGTCTTTACAACAGGGTCACTATTTTTGTCATTAAGGTTCAGAACAGATAAATATTATTCAACATTTTTAATAGAAGGTTTAGGTTCATGTGGATCAGTTTCATCAAATTTTATGTGAACAGAATCATCCACACACTTGGTTCTCTTATTAAAGACTCTATAGTCTTTTCTAGTAATTGAATATCTAAAAAATATTCCTTCATCACTCTTGGATTCATATTTATCTAGATTATCCTTAATATTGAGAATAAAGACTTTGAAACCAAAAACTCCAAAGTAATTAACCTTAGGTTTCCTATTATTCCACAATTCATAAGGGGTATTCTTAAGAACAGGTCTGATCAAGACTCTATTGATAATATAATAAGCTTTATTTATAGCTTCAGCCCAAAAATAAATAGGCAGGTCATTTTCATTAAGCATAGTTCTTGCAATATCTTGAAGGGTTCTATTTCTTATTTCTACTACACCATTCTGCTGAGGTGTTCTAGGGGAATAAAAGTTGTGATTATAGACATTTTGTGAGAAACAAGATTCAAACTCGTGATTTTCAAACTCACAGCCATGATCACTTCTCAGGGTCTTAATCTTAAGTCCACTAAGGTTTTCTACAGACTTGGAATATTTAACAAAATAAGAACAAGCTTCACTTTTGTGAGCTAAGAAGTATTCCCAAGTATATCTAGAAAATTATTCTACTAAGACATAGATATAGTGATTCCCATTTAAACTAGAAACTCTATAAGGTCCAAAGAAGTCCATGTGAACCAACTCGAGAGGTTGGGAAGTTGAAACTTATTTCTTTGGTTTAAAAGAAACTTTATGTTTCTTTCCCTATTGATAGAGATTACAAACTTTGTCTGATGGGAAATTTAGTTTGGGTAGGTCTCTAACTAAGTTCTTCCTAGTCTATTTTCTAAGTGAGTGTATATTGTAGTGTCATAATCTTCTGTGCCATAACCAAGACTCTTTATGAAAAGAATTTAAGAAATTAATGTTCTGTTTAGATAAAGAATTCAAATCAACAGCATAAATATTTTCATTTCTCAAAGCAGAAAATACTAAAACATTTTTAGAATTAAAAACCTTGCAGGCATCATTTTCAAATTTAACATTGAAACCATCATCACACAATTGAGAAATACTTAATAGGTTATATTTAATTCCACCAACAAACAATACTTTATAAATTAAAATCGAATCAGTTTTACCAATCTGGCCTAGGACGATGATCTTTCCTTTAGAATTATCACTAATGGTGACATAGCCTCCATCAACTTTGATTAAACTCTTGAAGAATGAGTAATCTCTAGTCATATTCCTTGAACATCCATTGTCCAAGTACCATACCTTCTTATGGGAACTTTTCAAGCAAGTTTCCTACAAAACAGGTTTAAACAGAAAATGATTTTGGTACCCAGATTTTCTTGGGTCCAGACAGGTTAGCAATCAAAGATTTAGGTTCCCAGATTTGTCTTATGGGTCTCAAATAATTTACAGAATCGATAGATTTTAAAAGATAAAATTTATTTGATCTATAACCAATTTATTAACTGGATGAAGCATATGAATTTCCAGAACTAGAAATAGCAGCATTCTGTCCAGATTTAGGAATAAATCTAGTTTTAGTAATCTGTCTCTTTCCAGGCTAATAGCCTATACCAGTGGTATATTTTTGTTCCACTTGTTTTCCTAAATTTTTTGTAAGAGTATACTTTCCATTTATGAATTTTTCTAAGTCCTTCCTTAATTTCTCATTGGACAATTTCAGTTCAATATTTTCCTTAAGTAATTGAGCATTATTTTCTTTCTCTATATCAAGGGGAGATTTAAAATAGCTGGTCAAAGAATGATGTTTCTTCAAGGTCTTATACTTTTCCTTAAGCTCATTATAGGATTCTTCTAGCATATTACAATATTCAAATAACTCTTCACTAGAAATATTTTCAGATTCAGAATCATAATCAACTCCAGAATAATATGAATTTAAAGTATGAGTGTCCAGTGTTACCCCAGATGTGTTTGTCATAAAACACATGTTAGAAATTTGATATTTTTCATCCTGAGAAGAATTAGAATCACTTTAAGTGTCTTCTGTATCACTCTAAGTTGATTTCATAGATTTCTTGTACTTATTGTCCTTTTAGACATATTTCTTTTTTAACTTTAACTTTGGACAGTCTGCTTTTACACGTCCTTTCCTTTTGCACTCATAGCAGAAAATCTCATCACTCTTATCATAATTCTTCTAATCTATCTTCCAGTGACCTTTGTTTTCATATTTACCTTTTTAGTTTTATTTTATGAAGAATTTCTTCTTCCTGTAGAACTTCTTGAATATCTTGTCTATTTGAGCCATCTCGGCATCACTGTCAGAATCTGAAATTTCACTTGTTGAGCTTTCAGTAGGTATCTGAACTTTCTCCTTGTCTTTTTCTTTTGAGGCAGTAGACTTAAATGCTACCGACTTCCTTTTTGGTTCATCATATTCTTCCTTGTTTACCTTCAGTTCTTCTTCATACATCATAATCTTACCAATTAATTTCTTAACAGGTAAAGCACCAATATCACAGGATTATCTAATTGAAACATAAGTGCCTCTCCATTTTTCTGGTAAACATCTTAATATCCTCATGATCTATTCTTTTGCAGGAACAACTTTTCCAGGTGATCTCATAGTGTTTACAATATCATTGAACCTGAGATACATGTCAGAGATAGGTTCATCAGGCTTAATTTTAAAATTATCATTTTTAATAGTGTAAGTGTTTAATCTCATTTCTTTAACATTAGTTTTTCCCTCATGAGAAACTCCCAAGGTATCCCAAATTTCATAGGCAGTTTTCCAAGCAGATATGCGATTAAATTTTTCATCGCCTAAAGCATAGTATAGGGAATTCATAGATTTATAATTATTATTATAAGAAGTTTTAGTAGATTCATCCCAAGTAGTTCTCTCAGTGTATGGAATCTTATATTGAGTTTCTATAGCTGTCCAGATATCAAAGACCATACTCTCTAAGTGAATTTTCATTTTAAGTTTCCATTGGGCATAATTTGTACCATTGAAGAAATGTGGCATGTTGGTAGCAACACCTTCTATTCTATTATCCATAACTAGTATTTATAAAATATATTTAAAGAGATAAAATTTAGAACTTACAAAAATTTAAGATCTTTGAGATACATCTAAAATCACAATTGAAAAATAGAGTGTTCGAAAGCCTTTAAAAATAACCTCCCTTTGATACCAAATATTGTTCGGAGTGGATACTCAAGAGGGGGGTGAATTGAGTTCCAATTAAAAATTTCTCTAAAAATCCCCCAATTCAAAAAAAAGTTAAACTGTATTGAATTTGTAAATATGTAAAGGTTCAATTAGATTCTCAAAAGATTGATTAGGTCTCAGCTAATTTAATGGGAGGATTACATTAACTTTTGAATCTAATCTACTGATTTACAAAAGTTACAAACACTTGCTAATTTAACTATCAGAGTAACTTTAAAATATATTTTTATTTCAAATTAAATAGTAGAGGAATACAAAATATATAAAATATACTTTAAACTTAATTGAAGAATCACAATAGATATAACCAAGAGGTTCAGTCTCAAGTCAAGACTTAGTCTTCTCAAACAATTTATATAAATTTGATCCACACCCTGGATCGGGGAAAAAACAACAGTACAGAGACTGTTCAGGTCCTAAGACCTCTACCATAGTTCTTAGAGGGAAAAAAGCAACAAATCTCAGGATTTCTAGGTCACACGTGACCTCTTCCACAACTCATAGTGGGATAGAAGAAGGTATAGAAAGTTTGGTGTGTGGATTTGATATCCTACAGTTCAGCTCAAGAGACAATGTGTATCTAGAGTAGACAGATGCACACACACAATACTTAGAATGTTAAGCAAAGGGATAAAATAGAAAAAATAATAGAGTTTAGAAAGATCTATGTATTTGTAGATATGCTCTGGACTCGTTTTGATGTTGCAGATGGAAGTCAAGTCCTTTCTGGTGAGGATGACTCAAAACAGAGTATCGTTGTTCTTCCCAGCTACAGCTATTTGGACTTGTGTATATGATTTTCAGTAATACCAAGCTACTAGTCTTTGTGTTTGTTCCAGCTGAAGGATCTACTTCAGGCTCTCTGATTTTTACAGGTGTTGTTCAAGTTCTTCTTATGTTCCGTGGGACTTCATACACGTGCACCTTCTTTCGTGTGTTGTTTTTTCTTTTCAAGCCACATTCCTTTTTACTACAGATCTTCCTTTTTATTCCTTGAGATCTGTCAAAAAGAATGATTATCTTTTTACAGGTAAGAGGTACGGTTTCCTGACATCCGACAACCAACATTAATTAATATCAGGTGCATTTAACTATGAAAATATGACCATTGGAAATAAAAGGGTTAGTAGAAAGTTCAAAAAGTTTTCATGAATATTAGTGAATCATGAGATCAGTGAGTCATTTTGAATTTGCATCGGTATCAGTAGGTAATTTGATCAACATCGGTTTCGGTAGGTCATTTGATCAGCATCAGTTTCGTTAGGTCATTTGATCAGCATCAGTTTCGGTAGGTCATTTGATCAGCATCGGTTTCGGTAGGTTATTTGATCAGCATTGGTTTCATTAGGTCATATGATAAGAATCGGTTTCGGTAGGTCATTTGATCAGTATCGGTTTCGGTAGGTCATTAGATCAGCATCAGTTTCGGTAGGTATCATCAGTTCCACCGTTGTCATTGGTGCGACTATTCTTTATCGGTGATACCGTTCTCATCGGTGCGACCGTTCTTCATCGGTGCGACCATTGTCATTGGTGTGACTGTTCTTCATTGGTGCGACCGTTCTCATCGGTGGGTCAAGAGATCTGAAATCTTCAAAAAGTGTTTGTTTAATCCAGAACACTTCCAGGTCAACAGTAAAACATAAATTAACATAGATAAAAATTATGTAGACATATATAAACACATTTAGAACAAATTGAACTAAAGACTAAATTTTCATAAATAAAACAATGATTTGAGATTATTAAAATAACCATCTCATAGAGAGTTCAACAATTTTAATATCCTTAAAATTTACAAGTAATTAGATACCTCCTTTAACTCTCATTCAACCCTTCAATGAATCCTTATGTGCATCTGTTTTGATACCAAAATTGTCATGAAATTTTCCACACCAAAAGTTTCTTTAGTGAATAATAATATTCATGTCCACTAAAGGGTATTCAACTAGATATTCATATAATTAATTCATTTGGTTGTTCCATGTATGTAATCCATACTACTTAACAATGGGATTAAAATGGATGAAATATGTTCTTATATTTCAGGATCTTTGTGGCACACAAATGCATGTACATAACATGAATGTGATGGGTGGGACTAAACTTATATAGGCCTCCAATGAGTTGAGTATTGTTTTTATCTCCGGATATACCATGTATGGTTCATGATATATAATTCTAATAACACTATTTTATTATTTCATGGTGGTTATTCTTGACATATTTTTTTTTGTTTTCATATTTTATGTTTTTTCCACATTCTTATGTTGCCCTGATATTATTATCTTATATCATGATTAGATGTTCATATTTATGATTCTATCCCCTTTTATGTCACCATGATATTATTATTTACTCACATGTATTACTTTTATCTTGTTATTATTTGATTATTACCTTACTAGGATTTATATGTCACCTCTTTCTTATGTACATCCTTATCCTGTGCAATATTAGAAGATCCATGGATTTTAAGGGAATGTTGTGGAATTTTAAATAACTTTGTTGCATCCATTTTTGAATTTATTTAGTCATGTATCTAATTTACCAAATACTATAGGCCTTTCTATCTTATGGTATTGTATTATGAGTGAATTTATGTAATAAATCATGAAATAAAGTGTATAAAAAATATGGGTTGTCATAGTTGGTATTAGACGTAAATTTAGTTATTTTTAGGGATTTTGATTATAAAAAAGTAGTGAAATAAATAGGTATAAGAGTAAACATAAGAAAATATCCCTAAATTATGTTAAAGTGTAGAGTAAGTGGTTTCCAAAAAAATCCATCTATGAATACTACAGGTGGATGTGGCTCTGACACACTTGTGACTAGGTTAATAACACCAAAAAGGGAACATTGGGTAGTGACTAAATATTCACCTAGTGTATATAAAAGAGGCCTTGGTGCACACTTATTTTTACACTATCATGGGATATGATTTATTAAATTGAAAATATTTTTATGAACCATTATGAAGGAAAAAAATGAACCTAAAATTATATGTTAGAAAATTGATCCCGAATAACTTGGATTGAAACCAAAAAATTCATAAGTCAAATAATTTATGTCATTTATGAGTTATATGTTAAATTCTTATAGTTTCCATTTTTGTTCTTAAAAGTATGGAAATTCTTATGCTTATGTATATTTTGGATGATTTAAATAATTAGAACAAAAAATCAAATAGTAAAAGGACTGCCTATTATCCATTCATGAACTTTAAATGTCTAATGTCGCTGTGGTTCTATACATTATTTAATATCAAAAAAAATTAGTATTACTATTAAAACACCAATAAAAAAATTTTAAGTTGAGTGATCCATGAAAATGGAAAATAGGGAAATTATTACATCCCAAATATATAACTTCTATCTTGTACATATTTGCAGGATAAACTTCCCAGTGAACCTTATGTTACTCTCTTTAGTGGAATTTCATACAATTCTAGGAATGGATTGGATTTCGTTATATAGAGCCAACATAAATTTATGAGAGAAGGAAATTAACCTCTGTATAAGGAATCACCATCTGATTCTATACAAGTATAAGGAGTATAAATAATCTCCTCTAGAATCATAATCTCAAACATTGATATTATTACTTTATGAGAAAGCGTATATAAAACAAATAATTGAACTAAATAAAAAATCATCCTTGAAGGCCTGCCCATTATAAGGGAATATAATGATATGTCCCCAGAATAATTTCATGGTCTTCCTCTAATCTATGAGGTTGATTTCTAAATCGATCTTATACTCAATGATTTTCTAATATATAAGACTTTATAAAGAATGGAAAATATTAAACTCAAGGAGTTTAAGAAGTGAATATAAGGTAATATAAATAAAGGTTTAATATGACCAAGTTAATCATTTTGTAGTGTGTGTGTCTTATTCATCAAGAAGAATTATGGTTCAATGCTCCTCTGCATTGATTTTTATAAGCTTAACAAAATCCTGATAAATAACAATTATCCTCTTCAAAATATTAATGACTTGTTCGATCATCTACATGGAAATTGATACTTATTTAAGGTAGATCTTCAATCATGATATCATCAATTAAAGGTGAATAATAAGGATATCTTAAATATTTCTTTTTATACAATGTACGGGAACTATGAGTTCATAGTGATGCCATTTTAGACTCACTAAGGTTCCAGCTATATCCACGGAATTAATGAATAGAGTCTTTATGGATTACCTTGGAAAGTTTGTGGTGGTATTTAAAGACGATATTCTTATCTACTCCAAAATAAAGGAGGAACTTGAGGATAATTTAACTGTTACACTGAAGACCTTTCAAAAAGAAAATTTTTATGTGAACTACAACAAATGCGAGTTTTAAATAGAGCAAGTAAAATTAATGGGGAATGTTATCATAAGAAAAAGGATATATATGGATCCTTAAAAAATATATTCAATTGAATTATGGACCCAAAAAAAATTTGTGATTGAGATCCATAGTTTCATAGAATTAGCTGGGTACTATCATCGATTTGTGAGAAACTTTTCATGATTGTCAAGTTCACTAACCAACCTAACTTGGAAGGGGGTAATGTTTATATAGACTGATAAATGTAAGGAGATATTTAAATTGTTGAAGAAGAGGCTAATAAATTAACCAATACTCACATTACCCACCAGTGTAGACGAATTTTTGACCTACAATGATTCATCTACAAAGGTTTTGGGTTGTGTAATCATGAAATATGACAAAGTGATATCCTATGACTCCTACTAATTTAATATCCATGAGTAGAACTACCCAACCCATAATCTAGAATAGTAAATAGTGATCTTGACATTAAATATTTGGTGGAATTATATTTATGGGGAGAAGTGTGAAATATATATGGGTATAAAAGCCTCAAGTATATATTCACACAAAAGAAGATAAATATGTGCCAATGAACATTTTTAGAGATACTTAAGGCTTATTATTATTCAATAAATTTCCATTATAGGAAGGTGAAAAAAGAAGCATATGATCTAATTAGAAAGGATCTTGTAGCCCTATCCATGATGAGGACTAAAAGGGATTCAATCTTCCTGGACATACAAAGTATGGAGATGGAAATAATAAAAGGAACTTCATCCTACCTTGCTCAAATAATTTTTCAACCATCCATTCCTAAGAGGATCAATGAGGATACAAAATATGAAATGGTGTTACAGAAAAAGGAAGGAAATATAAAAGAGTTAAACATCGCAAAGGAAAAAGTTATAAGGTTTGGAACCCAAATATGTGTCCCATAAAAACTAGAGTGGAAGAGTGAAATTATGTATGATGTACATAGATCATTCTTCTATATTCATACAGAAATCACTAAGATGTATTTTAACCTGAATCAAAACTTTTGGTGGGATAACATGAAGAGGGATATTACAAAATTTGTATGTAGATTCTTGGTATTCCAATAATTCAAGGATAAATGACATATGTACAAGGGTTTGATGCAACTATTTCCCATACCATTATGAAAAATGAGAAAACATAACCATGGATTTCATCATAAGACTCCTCATGTTATATAAAGGAAATAATGTCATCTAGTTAGTTGTTAATCACCCAAAAAAGTTAGAACATTTCAATTATATCAAGGAAGATTTATCTCTTGACCAAATTTCCATGATATACATAAGGGAAGTGGTAAGACTTCATAGAGTGCCACTCTCCATTGTATCTAATCATGATCTGAGGTTTACCTTGAGGTTCTATAGAATCCTTCAACAAGCATTGGATATTAAGTTAAGTCTTAGTACTTCTTACCACCCTCAGATATATAGTCAGTCTATAAGAACCATTAAAACTCTAGATTATGTACTAATATATTCTTTAATAATTTATAAGGATGTTGGTATCATCAACTTATCCTAATAAAGTTCTCATATAACAACAATTTCTATTATAGCATTCAAATAGAACTTTATGAGGCTCTATATGGGAGTTGGTTTCAGACTCTAAAATGCTTAGATGAAGTTGGAGAGAAGAAGATGATGGGACCTGAAATTATCCAAGATATGAAATAGAAGGTTCATACCATTCCACATCTTTTAAAAAACACAAAATGTTTCAAGAAAATCCATGCATAAACTCCTTGATGAGATCTAGAGTTTAAGATGATAGATAAAGTGTTCCTTAATATATCATAATATAATAATGTCGTGAGGTTTGGGAAGAAGTGGAAGCTTAATCCTACATACATCAACCCCTTTTAGATCCTTAACCACATTAGATCAATGGATTATCAGATAGAACTCTCACCTAACTTATGTCAAGAATATGATGTCTTCCATGTATCCCTCTTAATTAAGTGCATACCATTCCCCTCATATCTACTAAATTCTAAGGTGCTACATTTATAGAATGATTTTTAATACAAGGAATGATCATTGAAGATCTTAGATTGTAGAGAAAATTTCTATGAAACATGACAACTCACTTGGTCAAATTGCTATGGAAGAACTAAAAGTTTGAGAAGGCTATATGAGAACTAGAAGAGGTGATGAAATAGAAGTACCATCATCTATTTTAGTGTATGAAATAAAATTTTTAGAGTTAAATTTATAAAGTATGAATAATTTAATAACCTAAATATTTATGAATTAAAATATTTTTTTTAAATAAATATATTCCACATTAATTAATTTATTTATCTAAAGCACAAGCACTAATTTGGTTATTTTTGAATGTTATGGCCTATTAGTTTTAAAATAATGTTAATAATATTAACCATTGATAATATAGTTATTATAAAATGACCATTAAGGTTAGTAAATTAAGGATTATGATAAAGTCTAATTGATACAGATGAATGAAGTGATGGCCTCAACTAATAGGATAATTCCATATGAAGCCCATTTATCAAAGATTATAAGGGAGATGACATCACTAGGTTCTTCCCATTACCAAACCCAAGTAGATATTTAATAACTAAATCTCAAGGGAAACCATTTATTGGATAATTTCAATATTTTCAAGATCACAACCCAAAACATTTTTTTCGAACCACCCTAAGAAAACACCATTATCGCACACCTCACCATCAAGGTGTATGTGTTTGTAATAAGGGGATATGTATCTAGACCCTAGTCAATATGCATTTTTTATATTTTCATTTAAATAAAATAATTATTATATTTATACCTTTTTATTACAAATTTATAAATGATTAAATAAATATTTTGATAAAAATTGGGTTTTGATTTGAAGAAAGTCAAATTATATTTTTTGGAAATATATAGTTTCAATTAAAAAATTATTTTTTATAAATCCAATAATTTTTTAAATTAATGTTATTTTAATAAAATATTCTTAATAAATAACATTTATTTAAATATAAATGATAATATTATTTAATTAAATCCACTATAATTTTTATAAGGGTTTGAAAGTTGTTAGTGTTGTAAAAGCTAATATTTTTAGGTGAATAAGGGTTTTTATTCCAAAGTATAAATTTTCAAATTATGAAAATTATTTTTATAAAAAAATGATATTTTTGAAATCATTATGTTGAAATTATCCAATGGTTAATTTGTCATAATTTTCTGAGATAGATGAATTTTTGGGTAAAAATTAAATATGATACAAATATACGGTCTGCATTATGACATCAGAATAACATATAAGTGGCATAATAAATTCTATAAACGATATACATAACTAAATAAAAAATTTCCCATATAAAATTTGTTTTCTATGTTATTTTATTAATTTTATAATACTTTAATGAATCCTCCAAAATCTATATTATATATTATGTTTTTAAAATTAGTTCTTTATAAACCAGACTCACATCCACATCACCAATGGTATTTTTTATGTATTTAGGAATTTATTCTAGTATAATAGTGAAAAAAATCCTATTTAGAAAAAACGATGGGTAGGTTTGTGTTTTTCATTATATTATCCTATAGAGTCCCAAACCTATGTTTAGAAATTAATAAATAATCCCCCTCTATTTTTCACTAATACCCACCCAAACTCCCATTTATCTTCACTCAAAATCAACCAAGAACAAATTTTCTTCTCCCTCCCTCTCAAAATACATCCCAATGTGTTACCAATATCTTAATAAGCTCCTCCCATGCTTTTATAAGCAGCCTCTCATTGTAAGGGATCCTCTCTTTCTCTTATTTATTCAATAACTTTCTCTATATTATGACTTTTTATTTCCAACTTTTCATGTTGGAATATGTTTTTACACGACCCTTTTACTATGATTATTATTTATAAGTAATTATATACCTCATTTCACTCTCATTAAACCCATCCATGAATCCTTATGTATACCTATTATGCTGCCGAAATTATCTTGTGATTTTCCATACCAAACATTTGTTTAGTGAATACCAGTATCCATTTAAACTCAAGGGTATTTAACTATATGTATCTTTCCTGTATTTATTGAGTAATTATATTTATTTAATCCACACTTATTAATCATGGTATTAAAGGTGATGAAATATTTTCTTTTGTTGTATGATTTATGTGGAACACAAATGAATTTATGTGATATGAATGTGATGGGTGAGCCTGAAATTATATATATCCCTCAAATGGATTGGGTAATGTTTTTATCTCAATAGATAGTATGCATAGTAAATGATATGTTATCCTATTCACACTATAGTATGATGTCTCGATGGTTATACTTCACTGATGTTTATGATGTCTTGTTTTATGTTGTTTCCACATTCCTCTACCACTTCAATGTAATCATCTTATATAATTATTTTATGTTCATGTTTATTATTATCACCCCTTTTATGTCACCTTGATATTACTATTGAATCACATATATTAGTTTCATAATGTTATGATTCGATTATTCACTTACTATGAATTATAGATCACCCCTTTATTATGTACATCTCTAGGTTTTCCCAGGTAGTATTAGAAGATCAATGGATTTGAAGGGCATGTTGTGGAGTTTTTAATAATGTTATTGTATCCATGTTTTAATTGATTATGTTATGTAACTAATTTACCTAATACACTAGGCCAATTGATTTTCTATGATTTTATTATCTGTCTCTATGTGTAATAAATCATTAAATGAATTTTATAAAAGTTATGGGTTGTCATAGTAATTTAATTCCATCCACATGGAAATAAGATAAAACTAATATAGCAGGGGTAAGATAAATAATGGATCCTCATCCTTTGCCCAATCCGCAACTCCTTTATCCACTTCTTCTACTACTATGGCATTCTTATAATATGTTTCATCAATATATTTTTCAAATGTAAAGTCATAGAATAAACTTATTTGAATGAAACTGAAACAAACTAAATTTAAATCCAAACACCCACCCAATATTCACACCATAATAATTTTTTTATTCACGTATATACCCTAATATATCCTTATCTTCTTTATAAAAAAATACAATAAATTTAGGGAGATATATTTGTTCCTTATCAGGTGAATCTTCTTTTTATTCTTCATCCTTTAAATAAAACCATGTATTGTTCAAATTTACAAATTTTAAACAGTGGGATTTAATGCTCAATTTAGTTTCAATGAAATGAGATGAAATTGGGTTCTTGAAAATATTAACTTCGTAAGTTGGTTTAGCTTCAAATTATTATTAAATGGAAAATGGTTCTCATATATGGGTTATCATGGATGAAGGTTGGTATTTAGGATCTTCCAATATTCCTTAAAATTATACTACATGGATAGTTTATTCTTCCAAGGACATAGAAGGATATAATGGTTCTTATTCTTCTTTTTCAAGGATGGTAACATCATGTTTCAATTTACCTTCCACAAATTGATTTCATTATTCATATAAATTTTTTTAATCCCATTTAAGGTTTTAACATGAATGTGTTCATTGGGTATCTCTTATATCCATGGAAACATGAGTTTTGTCTAAGGATGATCTTAAATAATGTCATCAACCTCTAGGATATCTTTAGAAAAATAAATAGCAAATAAGATACTCTTTTTTCCTTGACTACTTCATGATGGAATTCTAATAAATACTCTAAAATATTAGTTAATTATCAGGATAAATATTTCAATAACAGAAAGTTAAGAGACACTTTAAGGGCCTATATTACCTCCTTAAATTAATCATCTTATAAAATTTAACATTTATATATCCTAAACTATTTAGAAATTAAAGTATCAGTTTCTTCCATGGGTGAGGGTGAGTGAGAAAATATGTTTTTGATATTTTTTTAAAAAATGAAAACAATTTACAAAATGAAAAGGAAATTGTGAATGAAAGACCACTTGAATCCTTGTAAATAATACCATGTTTTGACACACCTATCATGGGTTTTGAAAAAAGTAATTATTTATGTTTCTATTGCAGTAAAGTGACTGACTAGTATTTTCTCACTTAAATAACTTACACAGTTCAAACACTCACTATTCCAAAATCACTTTTCATATTTTTTTGGTGTTTTATATTTTTTTGAAATAAATTAAACTTGTGGTTTGAGGTCATAAATTGAAAAACTAGAATTTAAAAATATAATTCAATTAATATGAATGAATAAAAAATGAATTTAGGAAATAAATAATTTATTCAAAGATAATTACCTATAGTGAAACTTTATCACCTTAAATTAGTTTCATATTTACTTAATGAACACATTTTATCTTATGTTTGAACATCCTCTTCTACGGAGGTTATGAATATAAGGTTCACTAAATGAACATCAAGTACACCATACATCCACTTCCTTGATCGAGGGAAAATAATACAGATGAAAAAGGTAATCCATGGGTAGAAAGATGATACCCAAAGGAACCTTACTGAATTATGACCCCCTCAACCTAACTATAATAAAATAAGAAACATTAAGCTTGAATGTGAATGGGTTGGGTTCAAAATTCGATTAATCCCTTATGAGAGTCCTCAGGTTAGTCACTCATGATCATGAGTACATGATTTCACAGTGAAGAGGATGGGAAGAGAAAAAAAACTAAATAAGATAACTTAAATTAAAATATTGAAATGTGAGAACACAATGATGATGAAAATAAAATACAAAAGAAAACTATTCTAAATTTTATAAAAACATAACTTCTTCCAAAATATCCCAGAAAATACCCACTACAAAGTCGAATAATAAAAAATTATAGAGTGGATAGAAGTATAGAGTTAAATTTTTTAAAAAAAGGTAACTATAATTCATGTCAAACATAGTACCTAAAATTTCATTGCATATTTTACCCTACAAATTAAAAAACTAAAATTTTATTCAGTTAAGTGAAATATTTGGTTTTCAGTCTTCAATCTTATGTCAAAATTCCATACCAATTCAAGAGAATATGAAGAAGTTATGGTATAGTCATTGAAGAAAGGTCCAAATTAATAAATCTAGTCATTTGACTTTATGGACCATTATATTCCTGAATAATTATGATCCATCTCAAGGTATTCCAATAAAATATGTAAGCCAACATGTTCTCAATACTATAAAACAATTCAAATAAAAATTTGACAAATAAAAAATTGTAGGACAAAAATAATAATGTGTAGTTGGAAGGAAAAAACTAGAATTTCCATACAATATGAAAATTCATCCTTTAATTAAAAATTAATATTAAATTTTTACTTAAAAAATATGTATTTACTAATTAATTTAAAATATTAATAAAAACAATTGAAAATAAAAAATTAATCCATTTTTTCAATTCAACCCAAATTATTCTGTTAAAATGAATATGTGACAATTAATCATCAATTAATAATTTAAGTGGGGTTTTAAACCATAAAATTCAAGGGAAAAAAGTGAAAATATTAACTTTTTCAATGGTCTAAACCGTTACATCATGGTTGGTCTTTTATTGCACATAAATATCACCTTAAAATTCAATATTTGGAACTAAGAAGGATAATAACCATATACAACATGTTTATATTCCCTTCACTTAGATTCTAGTTTGCTAGATTTACTCAGACAAGATATTCCTCCAAAGACAATTATCTAAAAGGAACAAGAACAAGAATAAAAAGACAAGAAAAACAAACATGAATAAAATGGTTCAAAATTAGTCCCACTCCATGAGAAAACATATAACATATTTCATTAATAAACTTACAGGTAATAAGGGAACAATGTTTTGGACCCTGAACAAATAAAAATGAAATAATTCTAGAGATGTCTTCAATGAACTTATTCTATCAAAAAGTGCCCTGTGAAAATACCCCCATGAGGGAATATGTTATTCTATCGTATTATGAATCGAATCTCACTCAATATGATCACATTGAAAAGTGAGATCGCAACCTCTATTTATAGAGGGTTTTTATAGCTTCTAGTAGGTTCCACTAATTACACCACTATCCGATCTTTATGAAAATCCCTATACTCAGTCAAGGAAATTGGATGACACCACTGTCGCAACTATACCTTTTGGGGAACCCTGATGTAACATCCCTCGATCTGGAACTCTCTCAGTGGTGAAACCAGGTTGGATACTACACCTCAATCACACCTTCTCATATTTAATAGGCTACCGACTAACAATATGGGTGAAAAGAACATCATGGGGAGACTATAACTTCTGGTATTGAGTTTTAATAATAGTGTAATAAAAATAATAGTAACAAAAATAATGTAAATAGTGAAATGATAGTGTATAAACCACATAGTGAAGGAAAATAATCAATACAACAATATGAAAAATAATGCAATGATAGGATATAAAGTAGCTAAGTGTCAAGATGGATATAATTTGAATGAAAAACTAAAAGAACACAAATAAAGCACCAAAGACCCTGATCTGGATCCCCACATTGGTCCCATCACCAAGATCCAACCCATATAGTAAGTAATAATCAACACTAAGGTCCTTTTCCCTGATCTAAACCTCCATCCATATAATCTACATTGGTACTAAATGGTGTCCTGAATTGAGTGTGATTAAAACTCAGTAGTTTGACACCACCATGTCTAAGAAAAACTAGTTTGATAGTAAGTGATTTTAATAAAGTGATAAAAGAGTATTAATTAATCAAATAATATGACAGAACAATTATCATTCTTCAGCACCATGCTAGAATATCTCTAATCATGTATAAACAACATGAAAACTATAACTACAAGTCTACTTTATAACACATTATCATGAAAAGACCTCTATATAATAATATCAACCTAACTAATACATACCCTTAATATAAGAATTTTAGCATAACCAAACCTGGACCTCTATATTGTCATTTCAACATAACCGGGTCATGCCCTCTATATAAGAATTTCAGAATAACTGGGTCACACCCTCTATAACATAATTTCAACATTACCAAGACACATCCCCTATATAAGTATTTCAGCATAACTAGGACATTCCATCTATATATTCATTTCATCATAATATACAGTACAACTAATAATGGAAATAATGACATGAAATAACATCAAAAGAGGAAAAGTTCAATTCATCCAATTACCTTTTATCATTTAATTACCCTTTAATTTATAAAGTTTTGTATTAATTCCTTATCATTACATTGTATACACCCATCTCATATCAAAGTATTTACGGTCATTTAAATAAATAATTAATCCATTTTTCAATTTGATCCTATCATAAGAAATCACCTACGATCTCATGTCATGCTAATTCATGTATCATTCCAATAGCAAGTTAATTATCATTCATGGGTAGGATCACCCTATAGGTGGCTGGAAGACAGGTCTCAACACTATTGGATTCAAATGGATCCAAGGAGTAGTCCAAACATATGATAATTATCTCCCATTATTCTATTAATTAGTATGTATGTTGTGTTATCATGATCTCATGGTATTTAACGCACTTAAAAAAATAGAAACAGACTACGAGTATTTATTTTAGATCACCTACCTTTATCCAGAGATCCAAGAGACACTCTTAATAGGGAACACCAATAAAGAATGAAGGTGAAGGAGATCAATGGGAAAACCGAGATCACACAATCATCTATATAAAAACAAGATTCAATTATGGTCAAAAGATCACACTCCTATAAAAGAGGACATAGGAAGAAAGGAGAAAACCAAAGTGGAGGAACTCACTTGTGATCATACGCATGACTTGGATTTCTCAGAGGGAATAAATCACTTGAAAATTGTCTGGAGTTGATCAAGGGTTAGAGAGAGGTGGATACACAACAAAATAAAAATAAATCACACATGCAACATGGTAAAAAGGAACTAATCTAGAAAAATTCATGAAATGAGCCCCTTTAATAATGTGAATCTTGTGACTAATGAGATATATTGTAAAACAAGTCACCTGAGGTTAAATTAACATTGATCGGTCATTTTCATGATGTGAAATAGTTTCACAGCTTGCAAAATTTTCATGCTTTGTACTGGAAAATGAAATATTCTTGACAAAGGCTTCATGTTTTGTAACCAGTTCATGATATGAAAGTATCTAGTGATCATATTCTATAGAAACACTTATAAAAATCCCAGAGTCAACTTGGGCCCCTAAAGTAAATCCTATTAATAATTTTTAACATTTAATCCTAGAATACATTAATTTAAACCAACATACATCCATGAAATTTAGGTCATTTCCCCCAAAAAATGTCTCCATACCTCAAATAAAAGGTTTTTCCATCAAGATTTAAAGTCATAAGAACCCAAATAAAATAGGATCCACCAAAATTAAAAGAAATATATACCTAGAAAATACTAGATATTATAACATCCCCACCATATAATAGCTCATCCCAAAACTGTTCCATGCATCACTATGGGTTATCAGGGAACAAGTCTAGACACTATGCTTTCCCATCAGCATCCCTCTCCTAGGTCATGTCTTGAACACTCATATGCATCCACTATAGTCATACTAGTGGTATCATCCTTCCATGGACATACCTGTCACTACGATCCAAAATCCATATCGGATGCTACTCAAAGGATTTATCCACACCAAGATCGATTTCATCAATTTATATCACATGATAAGGATCAATATAACATCTATAAAGCTGTGATATGTGAAACACATCATGCATGAAAATGTATGACTATGGAAGGGTCAATCGGTATTCCATTGGACCAACCCTTTCCACTATCTCAATTGAACCAAAAAAACAAGGTACTAACTTTCCCTATTTCCCGATATGGTATTGTACCAACCCAGTCAAAACATGAAGGAAAACATGATGAAACGCCTCAAACTATAGAGGTTTTCTGCACTAGTTAACATAATATTACTGGATACTCTATATGGTCACCAACCACTTCATAATCAACTAAACCTTCTCTGAAGTCTCATTCTTGTGACTAGTTCAAACAAGAACTAACTCTACTACCTCTAAAAAAGAGGTGAATGACATGACCTTCCATAAAAATCCATGAAAGGTTCCCTTTGGATTGATTACTGGAAGATGTTATTTTATAAAAAATCTATGAGTTCCATATGATTCTCCCATAAACAACCTTAATCCATCACATAAGAGCATAATATATCCTCCAAAATATGAATCTCCCATTTAGACTGGTAATCAGTTTAGGGATGATAAGATGTACTTAGAATAACCTATAATACCAGATCCTTATGAAGAACCTTCCAAAATCGACACGTGAAATTAGTATCTCTATTAAAAATGATATTCATTAGAACACCATGCATTAAAATTATCTTATGAATATAGAGACTATTTAGATGATCAATAGTGAAGGTCTCCCTGATATGCAAGATGTGGTATACCTTCTTCAGTTGATATACGATTACCCATACTACAACATTATTATTTGGTGACTTGGGTAATCCCATTATTAATTATATATTCACATCATCCCATTTCCATTTAGAAATGGTTATAGGTTTCAATAGCCCATCAGGAATCTGATCCTCGATCTTCACCTACTGATAGGTGAAGAATCTAGCAATAAATCCCATTATCTCTTTCTTAATTCCTAGCCACCAATACTATCTTTAGATATCATGATACATCTTTTTCAGACCTTGGTTTATAACCCATATAGAAGCATGAAACTCCCTCATCATATCTTCATGAAATCCCATAATAACCCATACTCATCCACAAAAAAAGAAGAGAATTATTGCTACCAAGAGACCATCCTGACGATGGATCCCCACCATATAAGTAATCCCTCAAAGATAATTCCTATGGAATAGATAAATGGTTGGATTTAATCCAATCTAAAAACACAGGTAACATAGATTTCATGGTTATATCTACTCATCCCTAAGACTCTAAAACATCTAGATGAATATCTAGAAATAATTTCATCATCCACCACTCATCACAAGATTCTTGCACTACCCTTATATGTGTCTTCGGCTAATGGAATTGGTAATTATGTTGCCTTTACTCAGTTTAAAATCCAGCTCTAAGCCGAAACACTACCGAGACTTGACCCACCTTCTCTACCAAAGGTTCAGGTCCCATGGAGAAAATATGTACTTGATGATCTTGTGGTCCGTGTACACCACAAAACTATCATGCAAAATATAGTGTCTCTAGAATCTCAGGGCGTGTATTACCATATCTAACTCCATATAATGATTAGGATAATTACTCTCAGGTGGTGTCAGCTATCTAGATCCATAAGTAACCAATTTATCCTCATACATAAAAAATTATCCAAATAAAACTATGGATGTTTCACAATATACGCTAAAATCCATTCCTGACATAAGAAAAGTGAGAATCAGTATGGAGGTCAACCCACTCTTTAACTCCTAAAAAACTCTCTCACAAGAATCTGATCAAACAAATTTCAACCCTTTATTGGTCATCCCAGACATCAGTATTTATAGATGGAAGAAGTCTCAGATAAAACATTGACAATATCTTGGTAGACCAAGAAAACTCTAAACCATGAAGAAATTCTTGGGCTGCTCCCAAGATACTACAACTAAAAAATTCTCAGGATCTACTTACACTACTAACATTGAGATAACATTGTAACACCCCAAGGTTTTGAAAATAAATATATAATTCAATTTTATAATCTATCCATTAAACACAACTGTCCCTCTTCTATGTTTTGAATTTCGAAAAATGGTCATCTAGAGTTGTGTTCAGTAAGTCATTTGGAGTCTAATAGAACAAACTTGATTTTTGTTGAATAGTAACATACCCTTATGAATAGTAATATGAATAGTAATATGACCCTTATGAATAGTAAATAATATTATTATTTTATTTTCTTAAGGAAATAAGATAATGAGATCTTAATTAGTTTTCCAATGAGAAATAAAACTAATTGCACTTTAAGATTGTTATTTTTCGAATTAAATATGAACCTATTTAAAAATTAAATTAATAATATTTAGAAAATTATTTTTGAAAAATGGATTTCACTTTTGAATTCTACACATTGAAAATGGTAGGGTTGAATTTTTGGTATTTTTCTAAAATACATGAATTTTACATGAATAGTAAAAATACAGTTTTGAGTATTCAGTGGTTTAATGAAATCATAATGATGTAATAATTAAATATAAAAGTATGGTCGACTTGTGTATAGTAACATATGACATGAGGTTTCCCAAGTGGCTAAAACCATGGGAAAATACCATGGGAAAGCCCATGGTTTTTCAAAAACCACTAATGAGGTGTCCCTTTGAAATTATTAAAAACTTACCTCTCTTTTTCTATAAATACCCACTCATAAATTCATTTTCTATCATTCCAAATCTCGCATCCTCGAAGATCTGGTGGTTTTAACTCTCTAGGAGTCCTTATATGGTGTCCCTAATCCCCCAAGGTCCCATACTTCATGATCTAGGAGTTATTATACAAGGTAAGGGAATCCTTCATTCTCATCTTTAAGTCGACACTTCTTTTATGTTAGCTATTTGAAATTCCTTTATAATATGTTAGGGTTTGATTTTATTCATTATTCTTACTATAATTTTGATTTCAATATGATGATATAGACTTTTGTTCTCATCATTTGATTTTATGAAATTTTAAGTGACGTCGTTAAGCTGCCGAATTTTCATAAGGGATCTCTTAACTTTTCTTTTTATTTTCAAGTTCATCTCTTTTATTATTTCTATCCTCATATCCTCTGCCCAAATAATCATGATAAATCTATTAACATATATATACTGGATTTATGTCATGTAAATGCAAGAACCATCATAAATATTCTTACTCCCACCCTTTTATTTTTATAAACAAAATCAACGTCCATGAGGTTCTAATTTATAGCCTTCGTGGATAATGAAGTTTCATTATTCAATTTATTCTTCATTACTGGTTGTGAAATCATATTTATGGTTGAACCAGAATATAATATAAGTATTATAACATAATTAATATTCAGTAACTAGAATATGTACATATAATTAAGTTATATGACAAAACTAGTTCATAATAATCCAAATACCGCCAAATAATCGGAGTGGTTCTCCTCTAATGATTCATCCTCATTCCATGTAACCAAACTATAGAAATGACCATTAACAATTATTTATGTTCATAAATAATATATAATTTCAATCCTATAGATTTATAACCATTCAACATTAACTCCATTACTTAAAAACAAGTGAACCGATTATGAAAATAAAGAAAATGAGCACCCCGGAACAACGGAATTCAATATAATAACGTAGAAATAAGGGAATAAATGAACTAAAAAGAATTGTGATAAACTAAATATATGTCTAATAGGTTTTTAAATAAGTTATTAATAAGTATAATTTCATATTCTATGAGCTTCATTTCGAGATAATAACACTTTTGGAGTTAAGGTAAGTGTTTTTCACCCAAACTTCCATTTTCATTCAGGTTACTTTTATTGTCTAATTTCCTCGATGAAATTCCTATATATTGTTAGGAACTATTCATAAATTATGTGTGATAATTTTATATATGTACACCAACCATAATCCTTCCCTATTTTCTAGATATTTACATGTTTTAAAAGGATCTCTCAAAACTGTTTCCAAAAATAAGATCCCGATACAAGGGAATTTCTCAAATTCATATCTATTTTTAAGGGAAAGATATAATCTATTTTTGGAAACCATTATCTTTATAAAATCACTCATTTTATTATGAAAATATAATCTTACTTCACTTATGGTATTATACAAATATTTTTCCCAAATAACTCTTCTTTTCAAAACAAAAGATTATTTAGCTCTAGAATTGCTTAATGATTTTATAAGAGTGTTTTCATCTAATTCAAAACTCTTGTTAATTACATGGTATTATTGGGTTTAATAATTTATGAATTCATTTACCATATTTAATTTAATGGTTTATGACTAAATTTATTGTGGATGGTCTATCCTAAAACCATTCACCATATTATTCCAAATGGTTATTGTTTATGTTCAATAATTGGGGAAAGTTAATTTCATTTAATATGATAGTTTCAATATGAATGTAAATGTTGTTTATTTTTATCCCCACTCATATGAGGAATTCATTGGACTTATTATGTGACCGGTGGGTCCCGCTATATCTTCTCAATGCATCGGTAGGTCTCATGAGACAAACTATGGTCTTGGCACGAGGCCTTGACAAAATGATTATTTTATGGTCCTAACACGGCTTGGACGGTATGGTTATGATGTACGACATATGCACTTCCCTCATTATGATGCTAGTATTTTAAGTTCATGTGTTTATTAACTAGTAGAATACCCATGATTATTTTTTATTATGGAATTATTTATTCATCCCATATTTCTGCCATAATATGTTCAAGTTCATTATTAAAGGCATGTGTTTTCAATTATCCACCATGTCTAACATTTATATTAAATTATGCTGTATTTATTACTCTTACTGAGCATCTGAGCTCACCTCTTTCTTATGTTTCATTTTATCAGGACATGAAGAAGTGATTTATGAATGACGTGAAAGCATAATCTAGGGGACGCAATGTTTCTAGTAGAATAAAATAGTATTTTTATTCCCTTCATGTTGTAATGATAAACTTATGTATGTAACTTGTTTCCAATAATAATAAACTACTCAGACTTTTGGGATTCGTATTCCTTTTATGTATGACAATTTAATCAAATAAGGCACTGGCTCTGGGCAACTGGGGTCGGGTCCTTACAGTTGGTATCAGAGGAAGCTTAGTAGAATACTTGGAAACTAGATTTAGAAAACGTAGAATTAGGGAAGAGTCCCTAAGTTAGTCTTCGAGGGAATGCATACAGTAACGTCCTGGTATTTTGGTAAGGAATAGATTATGTGGATATTTCAAGAAATACATCCCTGTCTGGAGACGAGTAGGTAGAGACGGCACTAGAACAGATGTATCTAGGGGTAAAACCTGAAAACACCGCTTTGAGCAAGACTCGAATGGGTACTGGTGCACGATAATGGGACTTACTGAACTCTTGGTTATGACACTTCTGGGGGATATGCTTAGGATAATTCACATTTTTTTACAAGCCATTATGAAGGATTGAAATGTTAAATATTCCTCAAAGAAACCATTTTTGTGAATATGAGATTAGCCATGCGTATGATCTCAATTTTTCTAAGTATTTTTAAGTTAAGATTATACATTATGATTCATAACCTAATATATTGTATGCCATTATCTAGATATGGAGCCTAGTGGACGGAATGGAAATCGCACAAATGCTCGTGTCCCCTATAGGGATTTTCCTCCGACGTAAGATAATGATGTTGGATCTGGTGTTGTGACTGGTGCTGAGCAAATAATAACTATACTGGGACAACTTACTCAGGCTATGAATAATAACCTTACCCTTATGGAGCATCCAAATCCACCACATGGAGGAGCCATGCTAGATCACTTTATGCGACAACAGCCTCCATCATTCAACGGGACTACAAACCCATTTGTAGTAGAGCAGTGGATATGTTCCCTTGAGAAGATATTTCTCACTTTGGGATGTAATGAAAGAGATAAGTTTTTCATGGTAGTATATCATCTATCAGAAGATGCGGATTAGTGGTAGTCATTAATCCAAAACACAAAAGAGGAGGGAGAGATAGAAGAGATGGAATAGAGGTATTTTAAGGAAATATTCTTAGAAAAATATTCCCCTTGTGATCAGTGAGCATATATGGAGAGACAATTCTTGAATCTGATGCAGAAGGAAGATGAGAATGTTTCAAGGTACGAAGCTAACTTCACAGGATTACCAAGACATGTTTTAGACTATATACGGAATCCAAGGAGAAAAATTGATCGATTCCTTGATGGACAAAAGACATTCCTCCAGCGGGCACTGGTCTCCCAATTTTTTTCATCATATGAGGATATAGTTTAATGTGCCATCAAGACAGAAAAATAATTCTCTAAGTCTTATGACTTTAAGGGAATGCAAGAAAAGAAGAGGGCTGCTGAAAACCTCGGAAATGGAAATAAGGAAACGGGGAAGAATGGAAGAGTTGAATTTCCACCATGTGACAATTGTGGAATGAAACACCCTAGTGCATTCTTAAGAGGAAGAGGAGTACACTACAAATGTGGTCAGAAAGACCATCTTGCCGGTGATTTCAAAGGGAAGAAGGAATCCAATGATGTTCAATGCTATAGTTGTCGGGAGATGGGACACTATACTAATGATTGTCCAAAACTTCAAGGAAATATGCAACAGAAAAGGCCAAGGGATCAGGGACAAGCTTATATAATCACAACTGCAGAGGTTGAAGTTCTTAATGACGTGGTGGCAGGTACTTTAATTGTTTCCTCATGTTTAGCCAATGCTTTATTTGATTCTGGATCATTGAATTGTTTCATATCTTCCCATTTTGCTAAGAAAATTATATATTTCCAATATGATTTAACAAGATAGTTGTCAGGAAAAACTCCTATGGGTAGTATCATTGCTACAAAGTCCTGTGAATTAGTTCCCATTAGGGAATATAAATGTTCTTTATCTACTGATCTCATCGTCATACTGATGATTGAATTTGATATAATCCTTGGTATGGATTGACTTTCGGACCATGATGCAAAAATTTATTGTAAGAAGAAAGAGGTTACAATCTTTGATGACAATGATAAAGAACACCTTATCTTTATATCAGAATCATCACCACCTGATTCTTATCTAGATCCACCCCCATTAGCTCAACTAAATTCAATTATTGGGGAGGAAGGGAATGAAATAACTGTGGGTGAGGAAAGGAAAGTTCAAATAGAGGATGTACCTATTATGAGAGAATATGTTGATGTGTTTCCAGAATATTTACCTAGACATCCTCCAGAATGAGAAATTGAGTTTTCCATTGATTTAATTCCAGGTTCAAGGCCCATATCTAATAACCCTTATATAATAGCCATTGTGGAATTATTGGAACTAAAGAAACAACTATAAGAATTGAGTAATAAGGTATTTATTCACCCTAGTGTTTCTCCATGGGTAGCCCCTTTCCTTTTTGATAAGAAGAAAGATAGATCTATGAGGTTATGTATCGACTACAAGAAGATCAATGCTATAACAATAAATAACAAATATCCTCTACCATGAATTGATGATTTATTTGACCAACTGCATGGAGCACAATACTTTTCTAAGATTGATCTTCGATCAGGATATCATCAGTTGTGTGTAAAAAAGAAGTATATTCATAAGACATCATTTCAGACAAGGTATAGGCATTACGAGTTTATAGTGATGCATTTTGGATTGACTAATGCACCCTCATTCTTCATGGATCTAATGAATAGAGTTTTCAAGGAATATCTCTATGACTTTGTAGTGGTATTTATTGATGATATCTTGGTATAATCCAGAAGCTACGAAGATCATGAAAATCACTTGTGCATTATCCTGAAGACTCTTAGAATACATGAATTATATGGGAAGTTTAGCAAGTGTGAATTATGGATTCAAGAGATTTATTTTCTTGGCCATACTGTCTCTAATGATGGAATCCTAGTTGATCCTGTGAAGAAAAATGAACTCCAAGATTGGCCCATGCCAAAAAACATAACTAAGGTACACAGTTTTATTGTCTTAGCAGGTTATTATCGGCGTTTCGTGCAGAATTTTGCCCGACTGGCTAACCCGCTAACGAAGCTCACACGTAAAGGGGTTAAATTTGTTTGGAAAAAAATATTGTGAAGAATGTTTTGAAGAACTGAAGATAATATTAGTCAATGCTATTATATTGAATCTACCCTTAGGGAATGATGGGTTTGTTATTTATAGTGATGCTTCAAAGAAAGGACTTGGTTGTGTCCTTATGCAAAATGATAGTGTTATTGCTTATGCATCACGGCAGCTAAAAATTAATGAGAAAAAATATCCTACTCATGATCTTGAGTTAGCTGTTGTAATATTTGCTTTGAAGATATGGAGTAATTATCTCTATGGTGAAAAATATGAGATTTATGCTGATCACAAGAGTTTGAAGTATATTTTCTCACAAAAAGAACTTAACATGAGGCAAAGGAGATGGCTTGAACTACTCTAGGATTATGATTTCACAATACACTACCACCCGAGGAAGGAAAATAAGGTGGAAAATACTTTGGGTAGAAAGGATCATGGAGTTTTGAACAAGATGAGAGTTGAAAGGGATCCTATTTTCATGGATCTAGTAAAGATGGATATGGGAAAAACCATGCAAGGTGAAATATCAATGCTTTTTCAAATGGTTTCCAAACCATCTTTACTAAAAAGGATAAAAAGTTCCTAGGTAGATGATGAGGAGTTTCAAAAGAAGATTAAAGCTATGAATGATGGGAGATTTATTGACTTCGTATATGAAGATGGAATTTTGAAATTTGGGAAGAGACATTGTGTTTCTAATATACCTGATCTAAAAAGGGAATTTTTGGTTGGTTCTCAAAGTTCCAATTTCTCTATACGCCCTTGTAGCACTAAGATGTATAGAGATTTGAATAACATTTTTGGTGGGACAACATGAATAGGGATATTTCTGATTTTGTGACAAGATGTATGGTTTGTCAACAAGTGAAAGTTGGAAGGCAATATCCTGGAGGAGTATTGCAACCTCTTCCCATACCTGAGTGGAAATGGGATAATATCACGAGGGACTTTGTCATGGGACTACCAAAGACTCCTAGAAGGAATGATGCAATATGGTTAATTGTTGATCGTCTTGCCAAGTCAGCACATTTTCTTTCTATAAGAGAAGATCTACCACTTGAACGTCTAGAAAGACTATATATTAATGATGTTGTGAGACTTCATGTAGTACCCTTATCGATTGTTTCGGATCTTGATCCACGTTTTACATCAAGATTCTGGAAAAGTCTTCAGAAGGCCCTAGATAACGATCATTGTTTGAGAAATGCCTACCACCCAAAAACTGATGGACAATCAGAACGGACTATTCCAACATTGGAAGACATGTTGAGGTCTTGTTCACTTGATTTTCAAGGAATGTGGGATCAGTATTTACATCTCGTAGAATTTTTCTACAACAATAGATTCCATTCAAGTATTTAGATGGCACCGTATGAATCATTATATGGGAGGAGATGTCGTACACCAACTTGTTGGGATGATGTTGGTGAAAGAAATATCGTGGGCCCAGAACTTGTTGAAGAAAAAATAGAGAAAGTGAAGATTATCCAAAACCATATCGAAATAGCTCAAGTTAGGAAAAAGAGCTATACAGATAACCAAAGGAATGATTTGGAGTTTCAAGAAGGTGATCGCATTTTCATAAAGGTATATCCTTGGAAGGGTATTATACGATTTGGTAAGAAGGGAAAATTATGTCCCAGGTACATCAGACCTTTTGAAATTATGGACCTAATTGGAGCCGTAGCTTACCGTTTGGAAATGCTTCCAAGTCTCTCCAAGGTTCAAAATGTGTTCCACGTGTCAATGTTAAGAAAGTACATACCAGACCCAACACTTGTACTCACTTATGAAGAAGTAGAACTTGATCCAGATCTATCTTATTGTGAAGAACCTATCAAGATTCTTGACACTAGAGAAAATGTATTGAGAAATCAGACGACCTGTCTGCTAAAGGTTCTATGGAGGAACCATAAGATGGAGGAAGCAACATGGGAGCCTGAGGATCTTATTCTAAAGACATACCCGAATCTTTTTAGGTAATATTTTATGAATTTTGAGGACGAAATTTTTGTAAGGAGGGTAGAATGTAACACCCCAAGGTTTTGAAAATAAATATAGAATTTAATTTTATAATTTATCCATTAAACACAACTTTGACTCTTCTATGTTTTGAATTTCAAAAAATGGTCATCTAGAGTTTTGTTCAGTAAGTCATTTGGAGTCTGATAGAACAAACATGATTTTTGGTGAATAGTAACATACCCTTTTGAATAGTAATATGAATAGTAATATGACCCTTATGAATAGTAAATAATAATATTATTTTATTTTCTTAAGGCAATATAATAATGACATCTTAATTAGTTTTTCAATGAGAAATAAAACTAATTGCACTTTAAGATTGTTATTTTTCGAATTAACTATGACCCTATTTAAAAATTAAATTAATAATATTTAGAAAATTATTTTTGAAAAATGGATTTCACTTTTGAATTCTACACGTCGAAAAATGGTAGGGGTGAATTTTTGGGATTTTTCTAAAATACATGAATGTTTTATGAATAGTAAAAATACAGTTTTGAGTATTTAGTAGTTTAATGACATCATAATGATTTAATAATTAAATATAAAAGTATGGTCGATTTTTTTATAGTAACTTATGACATGAGGTGTCCCAAGTGGCTAAAACCATTGGAAAATACCTTGGTCAAGCCCATGGTTTGGCAAAAACCACTAATGAGGTGTCCCTTTGAAATTATTAAAAAATTACCTCTCTTTTTCTATAAATACCCACTTATCCATTCAATTTATTTCATTCAAAATCCCTCATCCTCGAATCTCTAATGGTTTTACCTCTCTACGAGTCCTCCTAAGGTGTCCCTAAGCCCCCGAGGTCCCATCCTTCATGATCTAGGAGTTATTCTACAAGGTAAGGGAATCCTTTATTCTCATCTTTATGTCGACACTTCTTTTATGTTATCTATTTGAAATTCCTTTATCATATGTTGGGGTTTGATTTTATTATTTATTATTACTATCATTTTGATTTAAATATGATGATATAACCTTTTTTTCTCGTCATTTGATTTTATGAAATTTTATGTGACGCCGTTAGGCTGTCGAATTTTCCTAAGGGATCTCTTAACTTTTCATTTATTTTCACGTTCATCTCGTTTATTAATTCCCTCCTCATCTACTCTATCCAAATAATAATGATAACTACAGTAAAATTTATATACTGGATTTATGTCATGTAAATGGAAGAACCATCATAAATATTCTTACTCCCTCCTTTTTATTTTTATAAACGAAATCAACGTCCATGAGGTTCCAATTTATAGCCTTCGTGGACGACGAAGTTTCCATCTTCAATTTATTCTTAATTACTGGTCATGGAACCATATTTATGGTTGAACCAGACTATAATATATGTATTATAACATAATTAATATTCAGGAACTATAATATGTAAATATAATTAAGTTATATGACAAAACTAGTTCATAATAATCCAAATACCACCAAATAATCGGAGTGGTTCTCATCTAATGATTCATCCTCATTCCATGTAACCAAATGATATAAATGACCATTAACAATTATTTATGTTAATAAATAATATATAATTCAAATACTGGATATCTATAACCATTCCACATGAAATCCACTACTTAAAAACAGGTGAACCGATTATGAAAATAAAAAAAATGAGCACCCCAGAACAACGAAATTTAATATAATAACTTAGCAGTAAGGGTATAAATGAACTAAAAAGAATTATGATAAAATAAATAAATGTATAATAGGTTTTTAAATAAGTTATTAATAAGTATAATTTCATATTCCACGATATTAAGTTTGTGAGAAGAACACGTTTGGAGTTAAGGTAAGGGTTTTTCACCAGAACTTCCATTTTCATTCCGGTTACTTTTATTGTCTAATTTCCTCAATGAAATTATTATGTATTATTATTTACTCATATAAAATTATGCATGAGTATTATATATATGTACACCAACCATAATCCTTCCCTATTTTCTAGATAGTTACATGTTTTAAAATGAGTTCTCAAAACTGTTTCCAAAAATACGACCCCGATATAAGGGAATTTCTCAAATTCATATCTATTTTCAAGGTTAGGATATAATCTAATTTTGGAAACTATTATATTTATAAAATCACTCATTTTATTATGAAAATACTATCTTACTTCACTTCTTATTTTATACAAATATTTTTCCAAAAGAACTCTTCGTTTCAAATTAAAAGAGTATTTAGCTCTAGAATTGCTTAATGATTTTATAAGAGTGCTTTCATATAATTCAACACTCTTGTTGATTCCATGGTATTATTGGGTTTAGTAATTTATGAATTCATATAACATATTTGATTTAATGGTTTATGACTATCTTTATTGTGGATGATCTATCCTAAAACCATTCACCATATTATTCTGAATGGTTAGTGTTTATGTTCAATAATTGGGGAAAGTTAATTACATTTCATATGATAGTTTTAATATGAATGTAAATGTTGTTTATGTTTATACCCACTCATATGAAAATTAGTTGGACTTATTATGTGATGGGTGGGTCCGTCTATATCCCCTCGAAGCATTTATAGTTCTCATGAGACAAACTATGGTCTTGGCACGAGGCCCTGAAAAAATGATTATTTTATGCTCCAAGCACGAGGCTTGGACGGTATGGTTATGATGTACGACATATGAACTTACCTCATTATGATGCTAGTATTTTAAGTTCATGTGGTTATTCCACTAGTAGAATACCCATGATTAGGAATTATTATGGAATTGTTTATTCGGCCCATATTTCTACCATAATGTGTTCAAGTTAATTATTAAAGGCATGTGTTTTCAATTATTCACCATGTATAACGTTTATATTAACTTCCATTGTACTGCAAACTCTTACTGAGAATTTGAGATCACCCCTTTCTTATGTTTCATTTTCTCACGTCATGATGAAGTAATTTATGAATTATGTGCAAGCATAATCTAGGAGACGTGATGTTTCTAGTGGAATGAAATAGTGTTTTGATTCCCTTAATGTTGTAATGATAAAATTATGTATGTAACTTGTTTCCAATAATAATAAACTAATCGGTCTTTCAGGATTCGTATTCCTTATATGTATGCCAACATAATCAAATAAGGTGTCATCTTTGGGCAACTGGGGTTGGGTCCTTACAAACATGACCTAGGAATTATAGTTTATGAATCAAAAAACTACATTTAGTTGTCTTGGTGTAAATAAAATTCTCATGAAATGTACTGAAGATGATTTCACAATGTTAGGTATACTCATCTATTGACTGGGAGTACAATAATATGTCATCAATAAAAACAACCACAAACTAATCCATAGAAAGATGGAAAATATAGTTTATCCAGACCATGAATATCGACGACATGTTTTTCAGACTAAAATACATCATCAGAAACTCGTACAAGCCATACCTACTCCGTAAATAATTCCAAGGTATGTCTAATTATCTTACTATGATCTGATGATACCAAGATCTCAAGTAAGTATTAGAGAAAATCCAAGAACCTATTAGCTGATCGAAGAGATTTTCGATCCACGAAAGAAGATATCGGTTCTTGGTCATCATCTGGTTCAATCTCTAATAGTCATCACACAAGCACCAAGTCTCATAATCCTTCTCGGTGAAAGTCATGGGAGAACCACAATGTTCCATAATAGATCATATGAAACCCTTAGCTTCCATACCATTCAAATGAATATTAAATTCTCGAATCTCTGCTTGTGTTATTAGGTAAGGTAGAATAGAAACTAACTCTGCTCCCTGTACTTACTCGATCATGAAATTGATCTCCTACTCTGGTGTTGATCTATAGAACTCTTCATAAAAAACACAATGAAAATGATCTACCACTAGAGGAAAAGTATACTGATGAATTCTACCATCTTCTAGAGAAAGACCTGCTATCTGATCCACAAGACAATCCAATCAACACTGAATTAGTCCTATACAACTAGACTAAATATCCCACACACCCTGGTGAAAATAGACACCTCCCTATAGATATAGAAAGGTAACTATCCTACGATTATAGTTGATGTGATCTTGGTATAGAACCATCCGAACAATGAACAAAATCAAATTTAAACCTATCATTTCAAGCAAAAATACATCCTAAATGAAATGGTAACAACCAATTTCTAGAGAACATGCCTAGAAAAATTTTATATTCTCTAACTACACTCCCAATGGTGTATTTATGGTTCATTCACCATCGAAGATTTAAATAACCAAGCTCAAACTATTTTTAAAAAGGGAATATATATAAATTAACGTGATTATTCTGTATAAAAAACACAGGCAAGGGTATATGATATAAGAATCATACATCTTGTGGTAAAATGTCCTGAATCCAAACTAGTTAGAGTATACTGCATAACATGTGCCTAACTTTCCCATCTACCTTGGAATCCAATCTGACTCCCCAATGTCTCTCCCTCTAGATGGAACTGCTAGTACTATACTAGGGTACCATATCCCCTGCCTCAACATGAAAATCCAGTGTAACTCTATCTATTAGTATAAAGGGGGTAGTTAATTCCATCCCAGACTCTGGTACCTATCTTGATCCCCTTGCACTAATCTTCTATTGTATACCCCTATAAAACCTCTACATGTGGACCAACCTACCATAAGAATGACACATCAAAGTAGGTTCAGAACACTGAGGCCCCTTTTGGCCAAATATTCCACACCGATAGCACTAAAATAAAACACGGTCCTATGACGGTTTTCCACTACCCTAGATTGTCTTCCTACTATTTACTTTGTGATAATTTTTATAGCGGCGATTCTTACCACTGGAAGAAGAAATCCCAGTTATCCCATCTAAAATAGCTTGGCCACCACTCAGGGCCTCTCTCTGATTCCCTTATATGATGAGATCCTAACTCATCATGTTTTTTAATTATTCTCAAGTGAAATAAGTTCACTTATCACTTGATATCATAGAGAATACCATCATATAAATTCCTCAACCTAGAAATATCATAATATTCTAAAGAAGGTGAAAACCATTGCAAGTCAGTGAAATGTACAACATAGTCCATCACTGACATGCCCTCCTATGTCAGGTGCATGAAGTCACAAGCCTTCTCATCATTTAATGATTTAGTATAGAAGTGGGTCATAAAATTTCCCTTGAAACCCTTCTAGGATAACTCCTCATACCACGCTACTTTATTTAGAATGTCCCACCAATGCTTGGCAGGTCCATGAAACATGTACGAAGCAAGATTCACCCTATTGTATAAGGTTGTATTGAGGTTCTTGAATATTTTATAGACTGACTCAATCCATAACTAGTCTTCCTAAGGGACTCTCTCCCCAGTTAATGTAGGTGGATATTGTAGCTAAAACTCTCTCTTCATCACAGACATCAAAGTTAAATCATGAGCATTCTCACTTTACATGGATCACATGATTCTCAAGAAGCTATCACGAAGCTTAACATCCATATGATTCTCAAGAGCTTCAAAAAACTCTGGTTCAGCTACTGTAGGACCATGTTTATTGCTTCTCTTCTAAATCTCAATTTGATTATGATGAGGAGTCATTTTCACTACCAGAAAAATACACTCCTTAGAAAACTAGATAAACATAAAGGTTAACCTCAACAGGTGACAAAAATATTGAACCAATGGATCATGGTCTCTCTAGACATGGATTAACAAGTGAATTAGCATGAAATAATATTTCATTTATTACCTTCTTCATTTTAAATAATAGGGATCTCATTTCATAGTTCATATAGGAAAATATATCACATGCTATAAATATGTCCTTGCCATGAATAATGCATGTCAATACATATCCCTATGTGACTAACAAGATATGTCCATTTTCATCTCACACCATAATAGTCCATATGAATAAATCTATATAAATAATAATATCACACAATATTTGAATCACTCAAGGTGAAATAATATCAACCGTAACAAATGAACACCATGAACAACAATCCCATCCATGTGTACTCATCTTTTCCCCTATACATGGGTTAGCTACTCCCATGCATAAGATCATTACTATGTCTTAATATGTTCATAATATAATTTTAACTTTCCAAAATGATAATGTAATGGAAAAGAAAAAACTTGGTTCTGATACCATTTTATAACATTCACTGATCTAGAACTCTCTCACATAGACAAATTGGGTTGTTTACTAAACTCAAGTGCAACTCCCCATATTCCATATGCTTTTGAATAGTATTAGTGGTGTAAAGAACATATTTTGGAGACTATACGCCACAGTATAGAGTTTTAATAATAGTAGAATAAATATTAGTGTAGAAAAAATAGTAGAAATAGTGGAATAACAGTTGATAAGCCAAACAGTGAAGGCAACTAATCAATCTAACATTACGATATATAATGTAATGATAGGTTGGAAAGTAGATAAGTTCCAAGATAAATGTAATATAGATGAAATAATAAAATAACTCGCAGAAGAAACCAAATAACCTAGTCATGATCTCCACGTTGATGTTGTTTCCAATCTCTAACCCATCTATTAATAAACAATCAATAACAATATCCTTTTCCCTTTTCCAAACACACATCCATGTAATATACTTGGGTACAAAATAGAGACCTGAATAGGGTGTGAGTAAAAAATATTAGGTTGCAATCATCATTTATAAGAAAAAAATTCTGATATAAAGTTCATTCAACAAATTGATAACCAAGTACTAATTAATCAATCAATACAATATAACCATTAACCTACTTCAGCTCCGTGCTATAATATCTCTGAGCATGTAGCAATACCAAGAAAACAGTAGAAAAAAGTCCATGGAATAACATATAATTGGGAAAATCCATATAATAATTTCATTGTAACTAGGTGAAACCCTCTATATAAGCATTTCAACATAACCAGACTAATCCCTCTATATATGCATTTAAGCATAATGAGACCACATCCTCCGTAAAATAATTTTAGTATAATTGGGTCATGCACTCTATATAATCATTTAAACATAACTGGGTGACACCCTCTATATAATCATTTCCTCATAACTTGTCCATGCCCTCTATGTAATCACTTCATCATAACATACAACACAAGTCACAATGGAAAGAATAACACAAACTAAAATCACAATCCACAAAGGTCAATTCATCCAATTACCTTTTATATTTCCACTAGACTTTAATTGAAAAAGTTATGTCTTAATTAATTATCATTCCAGTTTACAAACCCATCTCATATCAAAGTATATCTATTCATTTCAATAATTATGTAATTCATTTTCCAAATTTATCCTATCAAAAGCAATCACCTAAGGTCTCATTTCATAAAAATTCATATTTCAATCCAATAACTAGTTCATTATCGTTTAGGGGTAGGAACACCCTAAAGGTGTCCATAATCCATTTCTCAACACTATTAGATCCAAATGTATCCAATGAGTAGTCTAATGAAATGATCAACATCATCCATTATTCCATTATTTAACATGCACATTGTGTTGGCATGATTTCATAGTATTTCACACACTTAAACAAATTGAAAGAGACTATAAGGCATTGTTCTAGACCAAATAACTTTATCCAGTGATCAAAGTGACACTCTTAATATGTAATTCCAACAAATAACAAATTCAAAGGAGATCATAAGGAAAACCAAGATCACACTTTCATCCATATCAAAACCTGATTCAATGGCAGTCAAGAGAACACAACGCTATAATGAAGGATAGTGGAAGTGTAAAAACCCAAAATTTTATCAATGTATATTTTACCTTCTTATAATCATTTTATAAAACACATACATATCATATATAGAACTATAAAAACTTTATTCTCATAAATGAAGAATTAAATAAGTGATATTCATTGAAATTAAAGAATCTATATCGATTGAATAGTAACTAGACACTTGGAATAGTAACACGACCATTAAGAATAGTAATCCATAAAATAGAATATTAAAATCACCTATGAAAGTATAAATAAAATTTAGGCATATTATAAATGATAATATTATATAATTATATTATAGTATAAGTAAATAAATGTTTTAAAATGATAAATTAAGGTTTAGTATTTTTCAAAAACATAAATATTTATTTATAATTTTATAAATAATATAATGATTTAAAATAAAATTTATTTTTAAAAAATAGATTCATCAATTAATATTTTGTTTTATTTTTATTATAAAATTATTTTATGAGACCTTAATTAATTTTTCAAAGTGTCATGAAAACAGTTATAATTTTAAAATCAATATTTTTAAAATAAATGATGATCTTAATTAAAAATTAAATTTATTATTTTTAGAAAATAATTTTAATAAAATGGAATTAATTTTTGAATTATACAAGTAAATAAATGGTTAGGGTGAATTTTTTGGATTATTCTAAAATAGTTTAATTTTTAGTGAATAGTGAAATATAATAATTTACAATATTTAACAAATACATGAATTATTGAGTCATAGATGACGTATGTATGATGTAAACTAATAATCCTGAAATATCCTTAATTATTTAATATATTTATTGATAATATTCAAATTATTGATCATCTTGAGCCAAAATAATAATATAATGAATAAAATAATCAAAAAACACTCATCTCCTCCCCTATAAATACCACCCTTCACTGCATTTTCTCCTCACACCTTCCAAGATTTGAATATTAACCAAATTCTACACAATACTCTTCCCAAGACTATTAATTATGTTCAAAACTCTTTTTTCTCTACAGAATACCAATTCCAATTTCCCTAAAGAGGTTCTCAAGGAGAAGATGAGTGTAATAATCCATCATCAAACCTGTTCTCACCTCCCCTTATCCAAGTTTCAATTTATTTTATTCTCTTATTCTCTCCTCACCTCCCCTTATCCAAGTTCCATTATAACTAAAAAATATTATATATAATATAATTTTATTATGTTAATTTAATAATCCATAATCAAACCTCTTCTCCTCTCCCTTTTATTCTAAAAATGAAAATATTGTCCATAAGGTGTTCATTAATCACCTTCAAGAAAAGGAAGTTTTCATTTTCCTTTAGCACCTTCAAGACTGGTAATAAAACTATTATAATGGTTAAATATATTTTAAAATGTATTTTTAACCTTTTTATGTTCTATAACTAACACATATACATAATATTAAATAATAAAATAAATCTTGTTCATGATGATCGAAAAATCGCCAAATTAATCTAAATGATTATCATTGATATTTTATCTAATCTATCATCCACGTATATAGAAATAAAATAATATATAAGACCATTTAAACTTCTAGAAGTTCATTTTTAACATGTAATTTCAATTATGGATAATTATTATCACTTTACATGATCTTCCATACATATATACATGTGAACCAATCATGAAGAACAAGAAAATGGACACTCCTGAATAATGAAATTGAACTCTATAACTCATCAAAAATGGTTATAAATTAACTTAATAAAATTATAATTAATCAAATACATGTATAAGAGTTTAAGTATTTAGTAATTAATTAATCTAATTTTATTATATAGGATATTAATGTGAAGAAATAATTCATACATAAGGTAAGGGGATTATCAAACCCAATTTCATTTGTTTAATATTCCTCATAATCATAACATCATCATTTCCACATTGCATGACTTTATATAATTCTCCATCTCATGATTATGATGATGAACCCATTCTTATGTTATGATTATTATGATTAGTCTCACCCATGTTATATTGATTTCTTTTCTTATATATCCTCTTAATGGGGTTTTAGCGCACCCCTTTATTTGATGTGTATCCGGAGGCGATTACTTATACTAAGGAGTATATGAAGTCCTCTAAGAATATATAAAAGAAATAATTAAATAATTTTTATGTTTTATTATTTATATGTTATGTATAGTCCTAATTTTCCAAGATACAAATCCTTTGGATCCTAGTTTTGTGACTCTATTTTTTTTATCTTTAAACTGATGTAATATTCATGTAATAAAAATTAGGCTCGCTATAGCTGTTATCAAATCATGGTTTAGTTAATTTGGGAATTAGTACTGTAAATCATTAGTGAAACCCCTTATTATGATACTAAGTATATGTATGCACCCAAGAAGCATTATTTTCAAAAAATGCTCAACATAGGGATCCCACAAGATATGCCTTTAGAGTTAATTTCAAAAAGGAATAAATTATTTATTCATGACTTATGACTTATGTTTTGTTTAAAAATTTTATATTTAAGAAAATGGTGAGAACGAGGAGAAATCAGACCAACAACTCATACAAGAGATAATGAAGTGATTTCACGAATGACATCACTGATTCCTTAGGAGGTGGAGTTCAAAATTTCATGGCAATGATTACCCAACTTTCTTAAGATATGAATAATAACATGAATTATGTAGAACACCCACCTTCCCCTAAGAGGGAAAAACTAGATATCAATTCTTTTATGTGGTAAAAACCATTGATGTTTAGTGAATCTTTCAATACACTAATCAAATAACATTAGGTCAACCTAATGGAGAATATATTTTCCATGATTCACTTTTTTAGATGGATAAGTTGACTCTTCCATTTATCATTTAGATGGATAGGCTAACCAAGAGAGGGAGTTTATTTAGAATTACAAGCTGAAGGATAAAATTGAAGATATAGAGTTGAAATTATTTAATAAAATATTTCTTAATAAGTATTTCCCTATTGCTCTTCCGACAAATATGGATAGATAATTCATAGGTCTAAAGAAAAAGTAAGGTGAAACTATCATAGATTAATATAAAAAATAACAAGTATTTCAAGGTATGCCTCAGGTTTTGTTATCAACAATGATATAAAAGTATATATATTCTTTAGTGGTTTAAAAAAACACCTTTAAAAGGCTCCAGTAATTCAAGTCTTTGGGATTTATGAAGAAGTTGTTAGATGTGATGTCAAAGTGGATATGGAGTTCTGGAAAACAGTACCATGGATATGGAGATAAGAAACAAAATATGGGGTTTCAAGTTGGAGGATCTAATGAAAAAGGTGGAAAGAAATATCAACCACTCACATGTTAAAAATATGGGAATACACATAATTGGAATTGGCTCAAATGGATGGGGAAATGCTTTAAGGGTGGGATAGAAGGACACCAAGCTTGTGAATATCAAATATACATGATGAATCTATCCAATATTATGGAGTAAAGGAGAGAACCATCCCTGGACCAATACTTAAAATATATGGAGAAAGGGAACTATGAAAGCTAATACACTAAACCTTGAGTCCTTGAGGACAATTATCATCATCATCCACCAAAGCCAAAGGATCATGGGAATTCTTATTACATCATTACTATAGATGTGTAGTAATAAAATAAACTCATACATGGTACACTTCTTCTTAACTCAATAATGGAAAAAGTCTTATATTATTCTGGTTCTATGAATTCCTTTATATATTGCAAATTTTTTAAAACTATTGAATCAAAGCCCCAATAACATGAAGTTGAGATATCCATAAAAAAATCTAGTGGTGAAATAATTTCAACTCAAGTGTTAAAATCTTCTACTATTGGTGTATGTGGAAATATTATTCTAATGAATCTCTTGATACATCCCTTGGAATAATTCTATGCTATACTAGGAATGGATTGGATCTTGTTACATAGGGCACACATAAACTATCTGGAAAAGGAAAAATACTTAAAAATTATTACCCATACCACACTCCTATAAAAATTCAAGGAAGATCATGAATATCCATTAGAAAATACTTCAAAGGTGTGGGTGTTGATGCCCAATAATGAATCATACCACTATCAAATGGTTGATTCAAAAGAAGGTTTCAACCTAGAGTAAATGACCATAGTGATGGAATACAGTGATGTATTTCTTGAAGAGTTACCCAGACTTCCCCAGGATCGTGAGGTAGAGTTCTCAATAGAACTCACAACTGGAGAAACTCCTATCTCAAAATTCCCCAAAAGCATGTCCTTGATCGAACTAGAAGAGTTTAATAATTAGATGAAAGACAATTTGGAAAAAGGGTTTATACGCCCTAGTCCATCGCCTTGGGGTGGACCAGTACTCCTTATAAATAAAAATCATGGATTAATTAAATTGTGTATCGATTATCAGGAACTAAACATGATCACTATAAAGAACAATATCTTATTCCAAGGATTGATGACTTCTTCAATCAACTACAATGAGCTCAATACTTATCAAAGGTAGATCTTTTTTCTGGATATCATCAACTGAAGGTGAAGAAGGAAGATGTTCAGAATACTGGATTCTATACAAGGTATGATAACTAGGAGTTGATAATGATACCCTTGAGACTTAGTAATTATTTTTTCATCTTCATGTATTTGATGAATATATTCTTTAGACCCTACTTTGATAAATTTATGATTCTTTTTATCAATGATATTCTCATCTACTCTAATAAAAAGTAAGAAGATAAATAACACCTAACGATTGTGTTGGAAACATTAAGGAATGATAAATTATAATCCATGTTCAACAAGGAAAGGGGTAAAGTACTTCTTGATAGAAGAATGTGAGGAAATATTCAATGAGATAAAAAGGTTAATCACTACACCTGTACCCACATTACGAACCAGTTGAAAATGTTTTTTGATTTACAATGATGCATTAAATAATTCTTGGGTTGTGTACTCATACAGAATGATAAAGTTGCATTCTATGACACATGGTAGTTAAATATCCATGAGAAGAACTACCCGACCCATGAACTAGAGCTTGCAGATGTTAGTTTATCCTTAAAAATATGGTGAAAATACCTTTATAGTGAGAAGTGTGATGTATATACTAATAACATGAGCCTAAAGTATATATTCACACAGAATTATCTCAACATATGTAAAATGAGATGGTTATATCTAATCAAATACTATGATTTCTTAATTCACTATCATCATGCGAAGGAAAACAAGGTAGCCGATGTTGTTAGAAAAAAAGAACCTACCAATCAATCCATTATTCTGAATGAGAAAGACCCCATCTTCATGGATATGAAAATGATAGATTTGGAAATCATAGCAGCAAGGAATACATCCTACCTTTTCTAAATGATTTTCCAAGAATGTATCCAAGATAAGATTAAAGAGGCACAAAGGGATGATCTGGAGCTTCAAAATAAAGTGAAAGTAGTAAAGGAAGTGACTCTATAAGAGTTCCATATGGATGATGATGGTGTGATTTGGTTTTTAATGAGGCTGTATGTGACTTAATAACCTGGGATAAATAAGGATCTATTCGATAATGAACATAGATCAACTTTTTAAATCCATATTAGAAGTACCAATATGTATTTTGATCTTCAAAAACACTTCTATTGAAACAACATAAAGTAGGAGATTGCAGATTATATCTCAAGCTACTTAAAATTTCTGAAAGTTAAAGCAGAGTGACAAACTCCAAAAGGGATGATGCAACCATTCCCTATACCCATGGGGAAATGAGATAATGTCTCCATAGAGTTAATCACTGGTATCTTAGAGACATATAAAGTAATCAATGTGAAATGGGTTGTGGTGGATCGACACACCAAGACTTCCCACTTAATTGCCATTCGAGAATATTTATCTCTTGAACAACTTTCCAAGATATATGAGAAAGAAGTGGTGAGGCTGACTGGGGTTCCACTTTTGATCATCTCTAATCAAGATCCAAGGTTCACATCTAAATTTTTTAGAAGTCTTCAACATTATTTGAGTAATGAATTTAATTTTATCATGGCATATCACCTATAAATAGATGGAAAATCTAAAAGTACTATTCAGACACTTGAAGACATGCTAAGATCCAACTCAATGGAATTAAAAGGAGGATGTGATCAACATCTCCCATTTTTTGAGTTCTATTACAACAACATATTTACCTTGAGTATTCATATGGCTCTATATGAATCTTTATATGGAATGATATATAGAACTCAAACCTGTCAAGATAAAGTTGATGAAAAAAATCTACTTGGACCTGATCTTGTGAAAGAGATGATAAAGAAGGTTCAATCCATCCTATAACAAATAAAAGCTACTTAGAGACATAGAAAGAGATTTTTTGAAAACTTTATAATGGATTTGGAGTTTGATATTGTAGGTAAATCCTTCCTTTAAATATAACCATGGAAAAGAGTCATGCGGTTTGGAAAAAAAGGGAAGATTAGCCCAAGGTACATTGGCCCCTTTGAGATCCTTGATCTAATATGAGCATTGGACTATCAGATTTCACTTCCAACAAGTATTTATCAAGTTCATGATGTTTTCCATGTATCTCTCTTGAGTAAGGGCATACTATACCCCTCACGTGTACTGAAGCTGGAAGTGGTACAACTGTAGAATTACCTCTCATATGAAGAGAAGCCGATAAAGATCTTGTACCAAAGAGACAATTTCTAATGCAACAAGACAACTCACCTTGTAAAATTATTTTGGAGGAAACATAAGTATATATAATTTACTTGGGAACTGGAGGAAGTAATAAAGGATAAATACCCTCACCTATTTATGTAAAACAAAATTTCAAAGGAGAAATTTCAACGGGGGGGGGGATGTAACAACCCAATATTTTATAAATAGAATTATTTCTTCTTATAATTATGTTATAAAACACAAAAATAGAATATAGATCTCTATAAAAACTTTATTTTATTAAATAAAAAATTAAATAAGTGATATCCACTGAAATTAAGGAACCTATATCGATGAAACAGTAACTTGACCATTAGAATATTAACATGACCATTGGGAATATTAATCCGAATGATAGAATATTAACCTCACCAACTAAAGGATAAATAAAATTTAGGTATCTTATAAATGCTAATACTATATAATTATATCATAGTATAAGTAAATAAATGTTTAAAAAATTATAAATTAAGTGTTGGTATTTTTGTAAAACATAAATGTTGATTTACAATTTTATAATTAATATAATGATTTAAAAGAAAATTTATTTTCATAAAATAATTTAATAAAGTTATATTTTTTTCTTATGATTATAAGATATTTTTATTAGAACTTAATTAATTTTTTAAAGTGTCATAAAATCAGTTAAAATTTTAAAATCGGTATTTTTTAATAAATTATGATTTTAATTAAAAATTAATTTTCTCATATTTAAAAAATTATTTTCATAAAATTATTCTCATTTTTTAATTATACACATTTAAAAATTATTAGGGTGAATTTTTTGATTTTTTTTAAAAATAGTTGATTATTTTTTTGAATAGTGAAATACGGTAATTTAATGTATTTAAAAAATACATAAATTATTGATTCATAGATGATGTATGAGTGATGTAATCCAATAATATCAAAATATACTTAATTATTTAATATATTTAGTTATAAGATTCAAAATATTCACGGTCTTGTTCCAAAATAATAAAATAATGATTAAAATAATCAAAATACACCATTTCCTTCTCTATAAATACCCCATTCTCCACCTCTTCTCCTCACACCCTCCATGCTTTGAATCTTTTCCAAATTCTACCCATTAATCCTCCCAAGTATCTTACCCATTTCCAAGATCCTTGGGTTACAAAAAAATACCAAATCCAATTTCTTTATGGAGGTTTTCAAGGAGAAAACTTCAATGGGTAAAATCCTCTTTCTTTTTATATTAATTTCTTTTCAATTTATTTTATTTTATTATTATCCCATCAACTACCCTTATAAAAGTGTCATGATAACTCTATTATCTTATATATATTATAATTTTTTTACATTAATGTAATAATCCATCATCAAACCTCCTCTCATCTCCCTTTTATTCTAAAAATGAAAACATCATCTATGAGGTGTTTATTTATCACCTTCGAGGAGGGAAATTTTTCATATTACTTTACCACCTTCAAGGATGGTCATAAAAAGATTATAATTTTTTAAATAGATATTAAAATTTATGTTATAAATTTTTTTATTTTTTATAACTAACATATATACATAATATTAAATAATAAAACAAAACTAGTTCATGATGATTGAAAAACCGCCAAATTAATCTAAATGATTATTATTAACATTTTATATAATTAATAATCCTCATATGTGAAAAAATAATATATAATACCATTTAAAATTATTTATGTTAATTAATAAAAAAAATTTCAATTTAGGGTAATTATTCTCCTTTTACATGATCTTCTATACATATATACAAGTGAAACGATCATGAAAACCACAAAAATGAACCCTCATGAATGATGAAATTTAAATATATAACATATCAAAATTAGCATAAAAAACTAAATAAAATTTTACTGAATTAAATAAATGTATAATTGGTTAAGTATTTATTAATTAATGAAACTAATTTTAATATTTGGGATATTAAAGTGAAGAAAGTATTCATACATAAGGTAAGGGTATTCTTGAACATGATTTCTTTTCTTTGGGTTATTCCTCTTTCATGCCAAATTCTAGTGTGGATGTGATTTAATATTCTGAAAATATAATTTATTTGTTCTTACATTTTATTTTACAAGATATACATGTTTCCAATCTTATTTTATGAAAAATTCAAATATTTTTCCACAAGAACTCTTCTTTAAAAAAACACGTCTTTTACTTCTCCTGAGATTGTTTCTTCTTCACTCAAGATTGATGATTATTATTCCAAGTATGTTATTCCCATTTTATTTTGGGAACCCAAAAGTTTATTTACTAATGTATGTTTTATGAAATTCTCATGAAACTAATTTCATTTTAATGGGTTATTTTATAACAAAGATTGTTATAAATTCTATGTGGCATGCCTGATTATGAAAATGTTATGATGTGACGGGTGCACCTGGAATTATATGTCACTCCAATGAATTGATTAATGTGATGTATCTCATGAGATAAATTTTAATATTTGTGGATATGATGCTACAATTTTTCACATATATGTTTTTACGATTATGCATGTATTTTATGCGCAAACATGATGTTAGATTTGTTAACAACTATGTGTGGTATTTGACCACTAAGATATGATGTTTCATTTTTATTCATTACCACATTCAATGCATTTATCTAATTATATATATTATTATTATTATTATTATCCCATTTTTATGTTATGATAATTATTATTATTCTCACCCATGTTATATTGATTTATGTTCTTGTTTATCCACTTACTAGGATTTTTGCTCACCCCTTTATTTGATGCATATCCTCAAGTGATTACTTATAATAAGTAGTAAATGAGGATCAATATGAAGTTATAGAAAAATTATTTAAATAATATTTATGTTTTATTATTTAAATGTTATGTATGGTCCTAATTTTTACAAGATACTAAAGCTTTGGATCTGGGTTTTTTAACGCTATTATTTTTTTATCTTAAAAATGATGTAATAGTCATGTAATAAAAATCAAGGCCGCTTTAGGAAGAAAGGATAAAACCACAGAAGTGGAAATCACCAGAGATCAAATACATGAACATGACATCTGGGTGGGAGTTAAACACTTGAAAATTGCATGGAGTCACCCTAGAGTTTGAGATAGGAGGATGCATAATGAAATGAAAAAAATAAAAGAATATATGGAGTGTGGTTAAAAAACTATGATCCTAAAACATTCATGATTTGAACCGCTTTCACGATGTGAATTTAACGCATAATGATATTTGATGACAAATGTATCGCCTTGGATTAAATTATCACTCATTGACTATTTTCATAATGTGGAACAGTTTCATGGTGTGTAAAATTTTCATGCTTTGTACCATCTCATGGAATATTACTGACAAAGGATCCACATCATGTAACCAATTCACGACATGAAAGTTTCCAATAGGAAGATTCTTCAGAAACAATTGGAAAAATATCATGGTCAACCTAGACCCCTAAAGGACATAATCTTAATCCATTTCCACATTTATAATCATACGTAATTAATTTATGTAAACAAAATTCCCCAGACATTAGGTCATTTTAACCAGCAACATCTCTCCATCCACTAAATAAAAGGTTCGTGCACCTAAATTTAAAAGAAGAATAACCCAACTAAAAGAGGTTACACAAAAACTCAAATAGGGATGAATCTATAAAAGATTGAATTTTACACAATAATTCTCAGGAATATCCATTCCTCTTCCATTATTCAAATGACTACTTACAGAATCACATCCTTTATCTTATTCACTCTATTTCAGCAACCAAATAATCATCTTCTTCCCAAATCAATCTTATAAACCCCTTCATCTTAATATTACATAGCCTTTGAAATTCCAAAGATACTTATATAAAAGATAATTTAAATCCTAGGTAGCCCCTATCACTAAAATCAATTGAATTCCAACTTGCTCCACTTCCTCCAAAAATTTCATGCTACTTATATTATATTCTCCTAAATAATTTCCTCTAGAATGTGGATTCTAGAACAACTATCACTTTCTTAAATTTATACATCCCTGGGGAGGGTTAACTACTCTATCTTGGTTCTTAAATAATCTTTATATAAATAAAATTTTCAATAATACCAAAAACATATATAAGAAATAGTTTTCATAACATAACCCAACATTCTCCAACTTAAGAACTATTTTCACAAGTTAAGCATAATAATCTCCCACTTAAATACTATTCTCATGGATTTCACAAAAGTGAAATCGGAAAAATTCTAAATTATATCTTATGTTATTTCTTTATTTTCAATTCCTGTGTAGTCCTCAACCACACTGCGATCAACCAATTGTTTGATATAAACTAAAAGGGTGTTTTTTATATTATATGATATACCCTGAGTCATAGCCTATGATATAGAATGTAGATGCCTCTATCATAACATATGATTGGTATCTATCATAGTGTACGATTGGTTACTAATATGGGATATTGGCTATATGTACAATTCCATGTCTTTCATATGGTTTTCTTTGGATATGAATGAAATAATAATCATTAAAATGTTTAATGATTATTGAACCCCAACAACCATACATTATCATAATATATATTGACTTTCATGTGATGGAAGCTGGAGTTTGACTCCCTTAATTGAATTAAGAGATCTTATAAAAGGATAATATTTTCCTTTTAGAGGTTGTGTGATTATAAAAATCCATAACTAAAGCTCTCTTAAACCTAGTTATCCACATATTATTGAGGTGAAGGTGCTAGAACACCTTATGAAGTTTGGGGGTCCTCTCATTGCATATGAGGATTATAATGGTTGGTGTACTACCTGTGGAGGAGAAATTATTTTGGTTTTGTCGACGTTTTTGTGATCAAGAATAATATATCAAGTGTGAAAAAGATGAATCATATTTTGATAAAGGTACACCTATATATTTTATGTTCTTCACATTTCATGTTTCTTTTTTGATGATAGACCACACACTTTAGATGGGTTTCTTCCACTACCATGATCATAAGATGATCCACCAAAACCCATATGTGATATAATATTAATGGGTAGACACATTCTCCAACTATTTTTGTAAGAACATTATATTTTAATAAATATTTCTCTTTAAATATTTTTAATTATTCAATAGCATGCGTTGCACACTACTGTGAGTTTAAATGAACCACAAGACACTATTAGTGTAAAATGACCATTATAACCTAGATATTAAATTTTAAAGAAGAAATATGAATAAATAATTTATGAAATAAAATTAAAGGTTCAACTCAAAATACATGTATTGGTATGTGCTTACAATTTTACTAAAATCAATTTATTTTTCCAAAATACGTTTTCTTTAAAAATGAGTTTATTTTTTTTATGAGTGAATATTAATTTTTAGAAGTTCTAGAAAATGGATTTTAAAAAATATATTTTATTTTTGAATTAACCATGTCAAAATTATGTTAAAATTACTTTTTAGAATTTTCTGAAAAACATTTATTTTTTAAGGAATAGTGAAAATACTAATTTTCAATGAAATATGTATTTTCTTTTAAAGTTTTTACATTAAAAAATTATGTTTTGGATTATTTTCAATTTTTTTAAGGTAGTGCCTTGGTCAAAGACCAAATCACAATTTATTGAATAATAAGGCAACAAAGTTACAAAAGATGAAAATATGGGATTTTCTTACAATCTCTATCAAAAAGATGAAATAAATCAGCTGGCAAGGCATCCATCCAAGTTACATTCTGGTGAACACATTTATTAGTAAGGGCATCTGCAACAACATTCGCTTCACAGAAGGCATGAGTAGCAATGTTGTCAATCCCATGAAGTGAATTCAGGCAATTCATCCAAAGAGTGGTAAGCGGCCAAGCTAGATAAATCACACCATTCCAAATAGCTTGGACAATGGTGGTAGAATCACTTTCAATCCAAAGCTTTCTCCATCCTCTTTGGAGATCAAAATCAATAGCATGGATGGCCCCCAACATTTTCTCTTCCAAAGATGATGCAAAACCACATCCACCATAGAAACATCCATGACACTGACCAGAAGCATCCCTATAAATCACTCCACAGCTGGCAGGACCGGGATTTCCCTTTGAGGCACCATCAACATTTACTTTGATCCACCCTGGAATCAAGGCTTTCCAGAATACTTCAAAGGTACGTCTGGGCTAAGGATAAATTCTCGCAACATGAATATGGTGAATAATATCCAAATCACCAACAGAATTGTTACAATAGTCTTTTTGGATTGAAGAAGCCTCTTGAATTTCTATGAGAATTCGATATTTTCCAGCATTGAGACTTAATGAGTGTTTATTATGAATAATATCATTTCTGACGTACCATATCTCATGTAAGAGCTCCGCCACGACAGCAAGAAAGATGTTTTTAATTTGCTGTGATGATTTATGGCTAATACACTTTTTCTAAAGAATACAGATTGAGTCAGAAGAGGGCCACCTGCAGATAAGTAAGTCAAAAATGTAGTTCCATAAATCAGAGTCCATAGCACATGAAAAGAAAATATGATCAGAATATTCCCTGTGTTGATTGCATAATTGGCATTTAGAACAGAGTTGAATTCCAAAATTTTGCAGACCAACTTTAGTGGGTAATCTATTATGAGCGATATGCCAAATAAGTGTGAGCCTTGAAGGTTTGATCCAAGGCTTGTTAAAAGAGCTCTCCCATTGAAAGTTGGAGTCAATTCTAGAGAAGTTATGATTGTAAAAAATATTTGAATCAAGAATGCCATTTGGGGAAGGTTCCCAAACAAGGAAATCCATAGAATTAGAAAAGGGGTACTTTCCAATGATCTGGGTAATGTTGTCTGGGAGGTCTTGACTATGAAGTTACAGACCATCTTTAATGGAGTGACTAGTATCCTTAGGGGTATTATTTGGAGGTAACATAGTTATCAAGAGGGTAACAGTCCAATTATCAAGCCAGAAGTTGATGCAAGAATCAGTGCTAACCGTCTATCTAGAGTTTTCCATAATCTTGTGATAAGAGTTCCTGATGGATGGCCAAATCAAGGAATTGATGAAATTAAAATTCCCCTTCAAAAGTTTATAGAGAAATCTATGATTTAAAAAATCAGTAGCCTTAGAGGTGGTGTTGATTAAGTTCCAAGTGTATCTAGCTTGAAGACCATCATTAAACAATTTTAAATTTTAAATACCAATATCTCCTTTGTCAAGAGTTTTACAGCAAGCCGTCCAAGGAATAGTAACAAGTTTCCTTTCAAAAATTATTCCCATCCAAATGAAATTTTTTATAAAGTTATTAATTTTTTTAAGGGTACCTATCGGCCACTTATAAATCATGAGGGAATAGACTATTTTTGAGATGATGGTCGATTTGACAAGGCAAATTATACCAGCCATGGAAAGGGAATTTCCTTTCCAGGTATAGAGTTGATTAATAATTTGATCAATTATATTAGATAAGAAACTAGATTTAGGTCTCCCCCAAAATATCGGAACACCCAGATAAGTGAAAGGGAACAAACCTTCTTTATTTACAAGATTATTGGTAATAATATATTTTCTTTGAGCGGAGAAGTTTTTTCCAAATAAAATATGAGATTTTTTCCAATAAATGGCTTGACCTGAAATATCCTCATAATGAGCAATAGCTTGCTTGAGGACGTGAATATTTCTTTGGTCCCCTTTAAGAAACAAGATGATATCATCTGCATATAGGAGGTGAGTGGGGACATTAAGGTTTTTGGAAGCCTAGATAGGCTTGAGATTATTTTGATCAACCAAAGTAGTAAGGATCATGCTGAAGTAATCTTCTGCAATGACAAAGAGGATGGCCGAAAGAGGGTCTCCCTGCCTAACTCTTTTAGTGCATTTGAAATAGCCCCGAGGGGTTCCATTGATCAAGATGGAGATAGAGGCAGATTGAAAAAAAGTTTTAATTCTCCTAACAAAAGTCTCATTGAAACCAAAGTTTTTTAAAACTTTGAATATGAAATTCCAATCAATAGTATCAAAAGATTTTATTATATCATGTTTCATAGAAACACTACCCCCCTCGTACGCTTGTTTAAGCTATTGGTACATTCAGAGGCGAGACAAATACAATCCTAAATAGAACTTCCTTTAATGAAACCAAATTGATTCCAAGACACGATTTTATTACATATAGAAAAAATCATATTAGCTATAATTTTAGTGATAATATTAAACAGAGTGTTTATCAGGGCAATAGGTCGAAATTGATGAATCTATGAAGCATTTTAAACTTTAGGAATTAAAGTAAGAAATTGAGTGTTAATTCCATGGGGGAGGAAGCCATTGGAAAAAAAGGACTCCACCAGATTGCAAACATCAAAATGTATAACATCCCAATTATTTTGGAAGAAACCATTGTTGAAACCATCCAGACTAGGAGCACTATCCGGTTTTAGACTAAAAAGCATGTCTCTGATTTCATGATCCATAGGAATGCTTAAAAGAGATTCATTATCTTTTTCATCAACCATCAAAGGTATAATATCAGGTCTAAGTTCTACATTTATATCAGGACAATTAAAAATGTTATAAAAGTAAGAGAAAACATGGCTCGAGATGGCCTCTTCAGTGTCAATGATTATATCATTGGGTAAAAGTTTAGTAAGAGGGCGAGTGGCTTTCCTAACTCTTTGTAGGGAGTTATAAAATTTAGTATTTCTGTCACCATCAGTAAGACATTTGGTTTTATATATTTTTTTACGTATATTATCTTTGAAGGTGAGCAAGGAATTAAGTTTTAAAGAGAGATTAACCTCAGCTTGAGGGTCTACATTAAAATCTGAGTTTGTATTGAGAGTTTGAATTTGGCTTAGCTCTTTTTCAAGAGTTGAAATATCCAAATCCATTTGTGAATTTCGAGATTTACACCAACCTTTGAGGGCATGTTTTATGGTTTTCAACTTGAAAATACAGGCAAAAGCGTCATGTTGATGTTTCATAGAATCCCAAATGTTTCTAATAAAAGTGACACAGTTGGGATTCAAAGACCAAACATTATTGAATCTAAAGGGAAAGATAGGTTTACGCTTGGTAATGAAGGAACTGGACTTTGGATTATTTTTTAATTTTAATTAGTTAATTATGATTTAAAATAATCCAATTTTAGTTTTTTTAAAATGATTTTACACACAAATTTATTATAAAAACATTTTATGTTTGAAAAGACAATTTTTTTCAAAATACTATTTTCATGGAAATTTACTGATTTTATTTTAAATTTAATTCTAAAAAATATGTATTTTGAATTTTGAATAATGGATAAATAATTTGGATTCATAAGGTCCAAATTTAGTGAATATTTCCATTTTATTTTTGGACAACATGAATAGAAACTTTAGTAAATTTTTTAACCACGATAAAAGATAAATTGGGAAATTTAGGTTAAAAATAAAATTATAATGACTTTAAAATGACTCTAACACATGAAAAATTATTAATAGATGAAGATAAATCGACCATTAACATATAAGTATCTAAATTAAGTTTTTTAGTAGACAATTTTCCATGAAAATGACTTATATAATATCTAAATAAAAGAAAGACACAAAATTTCACTTTATTTGTCTTAAATATCACTTATGTGTCCACATGAGGAAAAAGTTATGTTATGAATGAATATAACTTAAAATTTTTAACTTAATAACCATATTTCCATTATATAAATTTATTTTTTAATTTTTGGGTCCTTTAGATGAAATTATGGTATTTTTAATATTTTATTTAATAAAAATTTAATGATGTCACATTCATGCTTTAAATAAAATATTATTTTATATACAGTATCACACAAAAGATGTATTAGACTATAAATATTATTATACAATATATAATATTCATATTCTTCATGGTATTTTAGTTTTAATTTTTAGTGAACAAATAATTTTATTAAACAATTACACATCACTAATATAGTAATTATTTTATTAATAGAAATAGAAAATAAATTTTACTAAAAATATGAAAATAAATATAATTTTAGATAATTAATGTTATAAAATAATTTTTTATAATACCTTGACCTATTAGGTATATAATAAAATATTTATTTATAAGTTAACTTTTTATATTGATATTTTAGATGTCCATGTAATGAATAATGTCAAATTTGACACTAATGATATTTTATAAATATAATAATTTATTAGATTATTTAAAAATAATAAAACATATATAAAAATAAAAAAATTATAATATGGTATAAAATAATATAAATTTTTAATTTTTTATTTAATTTAAGTCACATAATTTACAATTAAAACTTTTTAATATTGAAAATTTTGTTACCTTAAATAAACATAAAATTTGTTAACTAATGGTTTACCAAAATGATAAGGTTTAAAATAATATAAAAACATGCATACAATCTATTATTTGATTATATTAAAAACCTATATCATATTATATTATAATAAATTTCCTTTTTGATGTATTTGGATTGATATTGAATTTATTATAAATAAATAATTTGAGAAAATTCTAGAAGTGACCCTTACCTCAATTATAAAAGGAAACGCCATCCCGCACTTATTTACATCACATTGATATTTCAAGATCAACTATACTCTATAATTTTATCTTATAAAATTACATATACACATTATAGAGGTTATTGTATTCTATGAAGACAAAACCTAGTGTCCCTAAGAGGAGATATAAAGGAAGTTCTCCAATGAAGAGGTAATCGTCTTTTCTGATTCTTTCAAGATCATTTATTCTTATACTTCCAATTCATGTGTTATTTACATTATAAATAAATAAATAAAATATAACCTATATTATGAGATGTTATTATGACTATAGAGAAACTATATTCCCTCTTTTATCCATCCTGTAAAAAACAAAAGCACTACATGTGCGTACGTATGGCTAATCGTCTCCACATTGTGGTGTTATCTGTTTTTCATCACTAATTTATTTGAATGGGTATAATAATGAAAATAATATATATTTATGATAAATATATAATTATATTAATTATTTAAATTAAAATACTTTCCAATTTATTACCATTTTACCATTGAAATAATCATACCATTACTCGTGCGTTTGTACGAACTACCGTCTTCACGACGTGATGTGAATAATTTTCCATATTCACCATCAAATAATGATTATATAAATGTATATAATGAATAAAAATGATATATATTAAATTAATATATTTATTTAAAAAATTTAACTATATATTATACACAATAAATGGGACCCATATGAAAAAACATGCATAGGAAAATGAAGTAGTTAACACTTGAGAGAAGAGTCATAATGAAATATTATTAACAAATGAGTGTTAAGCTGATATAATATAATCATATATGAAATATTAAATATGAATGTTTTTTAAATAAGTTAATAACATTATTTTATCCTTTATATATGAGTTTCAAATACGTATGAAGGAAATAAAACCTAAGTAACAGTTAATTTCACAAGCTTATTACTATTCAAGATTTTTTATATGTAAGCATATATTGGGAAATATTTATCTTCCATATCCATGGTTCTTAAAAATATTTTCAAAAATATTATTACTATTAGTATAAAATTTTTGAAGTCGTTTTTACCCATATTTTAATTTTTACTAAAGATTTTGAAAGCAATCTTTTTGTTTTTTATCTAAAGATTAACTTTTTGAATTTTCTAGAAAAAGTATGAGAAGAATGTTATTTTTACTTATACGGAATGAATATATTTTTCTAATTCCATGACACTTTAATGCCTTAAATCATATTTTACATGTTTATAAGTTTATTTTTAGATAAAAAATTTTCTTTTAAAATTGTGTGGTATTTTAAGAAAAGAATGTTTTTCAAAAAAGAAAGGATATTTTCCTTAAGAATTAATTTCTAGTGACATCTCATGATTATTTTCCTTTTACAATAATTTTATTTGATGTTAATTATGTTTTAATGGTGATATTTTTCAAGGATATTATCCCTATTATTATTATGGTTTGTTTATGTTTATTATGGAATGATATTTATGAAACCCATTTCTTTCGATGGGTTATGTTATGATTGAATGAGGTTTATGAAACCCATTTCTTTTTATGGGTTCTGATATGATAAATTATTTATGTTCTTATGTAACACATATTGATATTTTTAATTATGTTATGGGTGGTACATATATCTCCCTCAAATGAATTAGTTAAAGATTCATATCTCATGAGATAGACATGATAGGAATGAGGAGTGAACTCAGTTTAATATTATAGGGATGGAACAGGAAGAGAACCCTGTTCAATAAAGGACTTTATCCACTATGATGGTCTTTGTAATGAGCCTTGACTAATAGTAAAATGATTTTCTATACTTGTTTTTATTCTAAAATTACATTTCTTATGTTATAATTTCATATAATGTAACTTTTTATTTTTTATAAACTTATCTGATTTATTCTGTGACATGAAATCATTATATTTGACGTGTATGATATAATTTTCAAATATTTTGTTTTTGTTCTTATGTATTATTATTATATGTTGATATCTCCCTTGTTTACACTTACTTAGAATTTTATCTCTCCCTTTCTTATGTTTCCTTTCTATAGGATATGAAGAAAGATATTAAGTAATATGTGTCAAAAAGGCTTCTAGTAATGAAGGAATAAGTGGTGGATGATATAGATGTTTTATGAATCAATTGTTTTTTATTCCCAGTTTCCAAGGAAACTAAACCTATATGGATCTAGTATTTATTTATATTATATTGTGAATATAATTAAATTTAGATGTAATATATATGTATAAAAATTATGGACTATTAAAGTTGGTATCAAAGAAATGTTTAGTTAAACTTTGGAAAGTGGGATGAGAAAACCATAGTAAGAACCATAAGGATAAGTCTAAGTGTATGATATAATCCTAGTGTTTTTGTGAAAATATTGAATAACCTCTAATGAAAACTAAGGTGTCATAAATTAATATTTTATAAGTAATTTCCCTTTATTATGTGGTTTTTCCCAATATGATTTGTGTTTATTGCACTATGCTTTTTGATTTTAGTCAATGGATGAAACCCTAAGGAACTGACTTAATGATGAATGTGATGGGAAATGAAATTATTTTCCCCCTGACAAACTGATTTTTATGGGATTTGGAATGAAAAATCTTTTTTCTATGCTCACACAACTTTTTCAAGCTATGAATCATCTAGGACTTCCAAATGAGTAAAAGAGGGAACAAATTTTTATTGAGTCCTTAAAAATGAAACATCCACCTTATTTTAGTGGGCCTTCTAATCCACTAATGGATAAATAATGGATAATTACCACTAAAGTATATTTTTAGTTATCCAATTTTCCTAACATGAGAAATTCATTTTAGCAGTCAATCATTTGGGAGGTGAAGCAGATCAATAGAGGAATCTTATCAAGAATATGAGGCAATGAGATGAAATTGACTCCATGGAATGGGATGAGTTCAAGAAATTATTTTTCAATAAGTAATTTCCTCATATTATTCTAAGGAATATGGATAAAGAGTTTCTTGAGTGTAACACCCCAATATTTTATAGTATGCATCTTTTAAATTTGACTACTTCAATAGCTAATGTTGCACACAACACTCGGTTTAAGACCATGATATACTATTTAAAATGTGATTATTATAACCCAATGTTAAATTAATAGGAAGGAATAATAATAACAACATCAGGAAATTTATATTTCTTAAATTCATCCATATTATTTTTAGACTCATAATATAAGAATAAACCAAATTTTACACATAAAAGACTTTATTTTTCTAAAGGCGGTTTTACCACCTTTTAATAGAGATTTTTTTTTTAAAATTAAATTACTAAACTTTTATAAATTATATTGTACAAAATAAACCTAATTTTTAAAAGTGAAATTTCAAAATTATCATTGGGTGAAATATTGGTATTTTTTTAAAAATATTTATTTTCCAATGAATAGTAAAAAATACTAATTTTTATAAAACTATCAACATCATTATATTAAAAGTATATTTATGATTTGAATTTTATATCAACTATGAAGGTAATTTTTTTTTGTATCTTATAAATTAAAATATAGTATATTTATATAATTGAATAAGTAAATAAATGTTTTAAAAACAATAAATTAACTATTAATATTTTTGTGAAACATAAATATTTATTTACAATTTAATAATTAAAATAAAAAATTAAAATCATATTTATTTTCATAAAATAGATTTATAAATTAATATTTTTTTCTTATGATTAGCAGATAATTTTATGAGAATTTAATTAATTTTTGAAAGTGTCATAAAATTAGTTATAACTTTAAAATCTATATTTTTTGAATAAATGATGATTTTAATTAAAAATTAAATTTATCATATTTAGAAAATTATTTTCATAAAATGGAGTCCATTTATGAATTATATATATATCAAAAAATAGTTGAGTTGATTTTTTGGGATTTTTCTAAAATAGTTGAATTTTTTGGGAATAATGTAATACAATAATTTACAGTATATAATAGTACAAGTTAAATTCACTATTTCAAGAGTCGTTTATTATTTAATCCCATAATATAAAACTCTCCTTAAATATTTAATAAATTTTTTTATTTTAATCAAAACTATTCACAGTCTTGAACCAAAATATTAAACTAATAAATAATATAATTAAAAACATTCATCTCCTCCACTATAAATACCACCCTCACCACCCCTTCTCCTCACACATCTAAAGCCTTAAATATTGTTTATATTCTAACCATTTAATATTCAAAAACTCTCCCCCACGTTTTGGTCTTGTTTTTCTCACCAACATTCATTTCCCAAGTCCCTTAAGGAGGTTCTCAAGGAGGCGACACTCAAGAGGTACAACCTTCTCTCTCTCTCTCTCTCTCTTTCAATTTATTTTATTTTATAATCCTTCCCTCACATACCCTATAAAACGTTTCATGATAAATATATTATATTTTATATAATTTAATTTTATTATGTAAATGGTATATCATCCATCAATTCTCTTCTCTTCCCCTTTTTATTCTAAAAATGAAAACACCGTCTGTGAGGTGTCGGTTTACCACCTTCTTGGATGGAAAGTTTTCATTTTTCAACTCAACCTTCAAGTCTGGAAATAAAACCATTTTTATGATTAAAACATAACTTAATATATTTAATAAAATTTATTTAATGTTTTGGAACCAGAATATATACATAATATTAATTTATAAGACAAAACTAGTTCATGACGATCGAAAAAATGCCAAAATAATCTAAATGGTTATCATTAATGTTTTTTCTAAGGAATCATCCTCATATCTGGAAAAAATGATATATAAAACCATTTAATATTTGTGAATTTCATTAATAACATATCAATTACAGATAAATATTCTCATTTTTCATGATCTTTTGTACATGTACACAAGTGAACCAATCATGAAAACCAGGGAAAAGAACACTCCCAGATGAAAAAATTGAATCTTATAACTCATCAAAATGGTCATAAATGAACTTAATAAAATTCTGATAAATAAAATAAATGTTTAATAGGTTTTAATTAAAATATTAATTAATCTAATTCCATTATCTAGGATATCATGTTCAAGTCCAGAACACTTTCGGACATCAGGTAAGGGTTTTCACATCTCACTTTTATTTCTGTGAGATGTTATATATTCACCAGTTATTCCTTATATGAGGCGTATGTATAAGTATTATTGATATATCATATCATTCATCTTTTTATAGACATGTTATTCAATTAATTATATGATTATCATTAATTTTATGGGGTATATGGTTCGACTATTTACAAAGTGGTAAGGGATTCTCTCTGAACCTCTATTTTTCATTCGTGTTATGATTTCTCTCTCATTAACAAAATATAATAATTAATTATAATTATTTAATCATCCTATGTTGTTTTTCTATGTTTAAAACATATTTACCTAGCTAAATTATTCTTTATTTTATGGGGAAATAAATGTTTTATGAGGCTCCCTTCTCAATTCCTCCTAATAAGAAAGCCCGGTTAAAGGGAACATCCCAATTTCTTAACCATTTTCAAGTACCATCCCCAATATGTTATAAGATACCATTATTTTTCTCATAAAAAACTATCTATGTTAATTTTTTGTTTTATGAAAAGAATTATTCATTTTTACACTTTAAATACTCATTTATATTTTCCCTTAAACCACAACGATCATTCACATTTCTAAAGTTTTTTAAATAGTCTTTTTACATGTTTTCACTTCCATTTCAAAATTTTAGTATGAATATTATTTTAATAGTCCTAAAATATAATTTCATTCTATTTTTAGGATATACATATCTACAATCTTATTTTGGTTAAAAATACGAAATATTTTCAAAAAGAACTCGTCTTTCCAAAGTAAAGGGGTATTTCTCTCAAATATTTCTCAATGATTTTCTTATAGTACTTTAATATATTTTCCCTCATTTGAATCCTATGAATTATTGATATTTATCTCTTCTATTTCCATCTAAAAAATTTTATTGAATTTTTTATGATTATTTTTTTGGGGATGTACTATCTTGATAGCATTATCCATATTACTTTGTATGTTTTATGATTACATTTATTGTTTGGAGAAAGGTATTAATATTTAATATTATAGTTTCAATATAAATGAATATGTGGATTATATTTAACCAATTTTATATGAGGGATGTATTAGACTTATTAAGTGATATTCGGGGGCCGCTATAGCCCCTCGATGCATCGTTAGATCTCATGAGAGAAACTAGACTCGGATTTAGCCAAGGCCTTACCCATTTATTTTTAGAAGTCTTGGTTGAGGCCTCAACGATATGCTCAGATGTACAAAATTATGAATTCCCTTGTTATGATATTAGTATTTTATAATCCATATTATTATTCTACTAGTTGAATATCCATTGATAAGTTTCATTATCACGTCATTATTTATATGGAATTATTTATTCATATTTTATTCCTATTATATTATTTTCAAGTTTATATTTCAATGGAATGTGTTGTTAGATATTCACCTTTCCCAATTGTTTATGTTTATAACTTACACTATATTGTTTACCCATACTGAGCATATGATATCACCCCTTAATTATGTTTTATTTTTTCCAAAGATGTGAAGCTTTATTTTATGAATGACTTTTAGGGATAATCTTGGAGTTTATGGGTGTTTACAATGAGTTTCTATGTTATTTTTAATTTCAAATTTATAATTTAACAATTATGTTTGTATCTATTTTTCCAAATCTACTAAACTATTTTTTCCTTTGGGATGATATCTATTATGCATATAACGAATGAAATTAAGTACGCCACCAGTTCTGGGATACTGGGGTTGGGGTATTTATAGTTGGTATCATATAAAGCTTAGTAGAAACTTTAGAAACAATATTTAAGAAAACTTATATTAGAGAACATAACCCTATGATAGACTTTGAGGATAACTATAGAAGAACATCCCAAATAAACCATGTTTAAGACTTTAGCTATGTAGAAATTATTCAATTTACGTTAAGTGTTTCACTATTTTTATATTATACATTATGTTTCATAATTTTATGATCTAATATAGTGTATGAAATTGTTTAGAAATGGAACCTAGTAGAAGGAATGGAAATTGTATCAATGTGAGTATCCTATGTAGTAATTTACCTCCTATGAAAGATAATGATGTTGGAGATGGTTCTGCAACTAGAGCTGAACAACATATAATTATATTGGGGAAACTAACTCAATTTATGAGAAATAACCTTACTCATATGGATACATCTGATTGACAATGTAGTGTAACAATGTTAGACCGCTTCATGCGACCAAAGCCTCCATTATTAAATGGAACAACAAAAACGTTTCTTTATAAGAAATTAATAAGTTACTTATATAATATATTTCTTACTTTGGTAAGTAATTAAAGGGAGAAGGTAATCATGGATGTTTATCATCTCTCAAAAGTTGCAGATCAATGGTGGTAACTGATTCAAAACGCGAAGGGGGAAGAGGGAATTGAAAATGTGGAATAGAATGATTTTAAGGATATATTATTGGAAATATATTTTCTTAGAGAACAAATAATATATATAGAGATACAATTCTTGAGTTTGAGACAAAATAAGAAAGATAATGTTGCTAAATATTAAGCCAACATTATAAGGTTTTCAAGGCATGATATGGATTATGTACATAATCCAACAAGAAATATTGACCATTTATTTGATGAGACTAATCCAATTCTTAGAAGGGAACTATTATGAAAAACATTCTCATTGTATGAGGATATAATATCATGTGCTTTGAATACAAAAACAATAATTCTCTAAGCCTTATTATTATAAAAGGTTTCAAGATAAGAAGATGATGAGAGAGAAAAATATGGATAAATGGAGGAAGGGAAAAAAGGATTTTCCCAATGTGGTAATTGTGGAAGGAAACCCCCTGGTGCTTTCTTGAACTGAATGGTAGTTTTCTATAAGTGTGGAGAGAAATAACACCAGGATCATGATTCAAAAGAAATGAAAAAATTAAACAATGTTCAATGATTCAATTTTAAGGAGACATGGTACTATAAAAATGAATTTTCCATGTTTTAAGGGAATATATCTCTTAAGAAACAAAGGGATCAAGTTCTAGATTATGTTGTTACTATAGTAGAAGTGGAATAATTAAATTTTTTGTGTTTTTGGATCTAGGAATTATGTTATATATTCTAGTTATATGAATCTTGATATATATAAGGATTTTACTACAGTACTTATTCTTTACGGATTTGGAAGCATGAAAGTTTTAATTAAGGTTTTAAGGTGATCAAGGTATTCATATTTTTGATAAGTGGGATTTGGGGATACATTACAGAGAATCTAATGTTAAATTTATTTTTTAAATTTAGTAACCTTTATTCTAAATTTTTGGTCGTTGAATGTGGACAAATATGTTTTCGATGAGTCATAAGATTAACTACTTTTGAAATAGATCAAGTTAAAAAATAGAAATAATTATTATTTTAAAACACAAGCTAACTGTATTGATTTTATTAAACATTTAATGGTATTAAAAATTAATTATGAACTATATGATTATTTAAAAGTGCTTTAGTTATGAATTTTTTTTCTTTAATATCCTTTTCCTCATGTAAGAAGTGAAGTGGAAATAGATATAGGCACAAACAAAATATGAAATCATTATTATGACATGGAAATAAATTAAGAAATTTTATTTTTATATGTGTCTATATTTATAGTAAATTAATACCTCAAATTTTATAAAAGGATTGTGGAGAAATGATGTTTTCTGTTTACTTTTATTTCTGATAAATCAATGGTCTTTTAACAGATCATAGATTTATGGTCTTGAGATGGATAAATTTATAATGTCCATGTTTTATATTACTCTCCATTAGAAGATGATAGTTATATTTCATTCCCATGCCCATTTTTTCACTTCCTAATAATTTTATCTTATAAGGAAACCTAATTTTGTGGTGGCTATCACATTATCCTTTCCCTTTTTTTAAGAGGATTTTTTATTTAGCCTTTTTAAGATGTGGGATTTCCAAAAGATTATTCTAAAATGAAAGCTCCATGATTACCAATAAAAAGTTTAAATTTTTAGGATATAATTTATTTAAGGATGATAGAATGTAACACATCAAGATTTTATATCATGTCTCTTTTAAATTTACCAACTTCAATAGCTTATGTTCCACACAACACTGAGTTTAAAACTAAGATATATTATTTAAAATGTGATTGTTATAACCTAACTATTAAATTTGTTGGAATTAAAAATATTGACCACATTTTGAAATTTATATTTTTAAAGTAATCTAAATGATTTTTATAGGCATAAGATAAAAACAAATAAAATTTTACAAATAAAAGACTTTATTTTTCTAAATGCAGTTTTACCACCTTTTAATAGTGCACTTGTTTTTTAAAATTAAATTTTGAAATTTTATAAATTATATTTAATGAAATAAAATTCATTTTTACAAGTGGAATTCCAAAATTATCTTAGGCTGAAATTTTGGTTTTTTTTTGAAAATATTTATTTTCCAATGAATAATGAAAATACCAATGTTTATAAAAATATAAATTTAATTATATTAAAATTATATTTATGATTTCAATTGAAGTATAAATACAATTCGGTTATTTTATAAATGAAAATAGTATAAATTTATATCATGGAATAAGTAAATAAATGTTTTAAAAATAATAAATAAAGTGTTCATATTTTTATGAAACATAAATGTTTATTGAAAATTTTATAATTAAAATAATAATTTAAAATAATATTTATTTTCATAAATTAATATTTTTTTCTTATTATTTTAATATAATTTTATGAGACCTTGATTAATTTTTTAATGTGTCATAAAATTTAGTTATAACATTAAAATTTGTATTATTCGAATAAATAATAATTTTAAATAAAAAAAAATAATCATATTTATAAAATTAATTTCATAAAATGGAGTCCATTTTTGAACTCTAAATATCAAAAAATGGTTATGGTTTATTTTTTTTATTTTTCGAAAATAGTTGATTTTTTTGTGAATATTGAAATATGTTAATTTATGATATATAATAGTATAAGTTAAATTCACTATTTCATGACTCATGGCTGATGTAAGACCAAAAAATCAAACATACCTTATCTATTTAAAATATTTATTCATGTTAATAAAAATTATTCATTGTCTTAAGCCAATCTAATAAACTAATGAATTAAATAATCAAAAAACACCCCTCTCCTCCACTATAAATAATACCCCTTTCTCCCCATACCTCAAAAGACTTGAATCTTACTTATATTCTTCCCATTACCTTTCCCAAACCTCTCCCCAAATTTTTAGTCTTTCTAGTGTCACCAAAATACCATTTCTATGTCCCTTAAGGAGGTTCTCAAGAGGCGCCACTCAAGAGGTAAAACCTTCTCTCTCTCTCTCTCTTGCTCTCTCTTTTAATTTATCTTATTTTCTTATAATTCCCTCATCTAATCTATCCAATGTGACATGATAAGTCCAATACATTTTATATAATATAATTTTGTTATGTTCATGGTATATCAGCCATCAATTCTCTTCTCTTCCCCTTTTTATTTTGAAAATGAAAACATCATCCATGATGTGCCGATTTACTGCCTTCTTGGATGACGAGTTTTCATTTTTCAACTCTGCCTACAAGGATGGACATAAAGAAATTTTTTTGGGTTAAAATAGTACTTAATATATATAATAAAAATTATTTAATAATCCATAACCAATATATATACATAATATTAATTCATAAGACAAAACTAGTTTGCGATGATCGAAAAACACCAAAACAAATCTAAATGGTTATCATTAATATTTTATCTAATAAATCATCATAATATCATAAAAATGATATATAATGACATTTAATCTTATATAAGTTCATTAATGACATATAATTTAAATTCTGGATGAATATTTTCATTTTACATGATCATTCGCACATGTATATAATTAAACCAATCATGAAAACCAAGGAAACGAACATTCTCGAATGACAAAATTAAACCTTATAACTCATAAAAAAGAACATAAATTAACATAATAAAATTATAATAAATCAACTAAATTTGTAGTAGGTTCTAAATTAAATTATTAATTAATGAAATTTCATTATTCAGAACAATATGTACAAGTATAGAACACTTTCAAACATAGGGTACGAGTTTTCTCATCTCACTTTTATTTCTGTCAGATATTGCTTATTCACAACTCATTCCTTGTGTGTGGTGTATATATACTACCTATTGATGTATAATATCATGAATATATTTATCATCATATTATTAAATATCTTATTTTATGATCATTTATTTTATGAGGAATATGGTTTGACTATTTATAAAGTGGTAAGGGATTCTCCCCGAACCTCCATTTTTCATTTAAGTTATGATTTCTCTCCCTTTACCCCAATTTAATTATTAATTATTATTATTTACACATCCTAATTTATATTTTTATGTTTAAAACAAATGTACCTAGCTCAATTATTCTTTATTTCATGGGAAACACTGTTTTTATAAGGTCCCCATCTCAATTCTTCCCGATATGCAAGCCTGATTAAAGGGAACATCCAAATTTCTTACCCATATTCATGTACCATCCATAATATATTATAATAAACCATTATTTTTCTCATAAAAACTATCTTAGTTCATTTATGATTTTATGAAAACAATTATTATGTTATCCACTTTAAAGACTAATTTATATTTTCCCTTTAAATCGCACTGAAGTGGCTCATTTCTAAAGTTTCATAAACACTTTTTTACATGTTTTAACTTCAGTTACCAAATTTCAATATAAATATTATTTTAATATTAATAAAATTTAATTTCATTCCCTTTTTTTGATTTACATATATATAATATAATTTTCATAATAGATACAAATAATTTTCCAAAATAACTCTTCTTTCCAAAGTAAAAAGGTATTTCTCTCAAGAATTTCTCAATTATTTTATTAGAGTATTTTCATCTATTTTACCTTTGTATAATCATATTATTTTTTGAGATTGATCTATTATGTTACCATCTACCATAATTCATTTAATGGTTTAGGATTTTTTGGGGACTCTCGATAGTTTATGATTACATTTATTTTTTGGGGAATGTTGTTAATATTTCATATTTTAGTTTCAATATGAATGTATATGTTGATTATGTTACATCCCTTTAATACTAGGAATTAATTAGACTTACATAGTTATGAGAGGGTCCCACTATAACCCCTTGATACATCAGTATGTCTCATGACACAAACCAGATTGGGATTTGGCGGAGGCCTTTCTCATTTATTTTTAGCTGTCTTAGCTGAGGCCTTGATGGTTTGTTCAGATGTCCATCCTTATGAATTCTCTCATTATGATTTTAGTATTTGATAATACATGTTATTATTTTAATAATATAATATCAATGTTTAAGTTTCATTATCATGTGACTCTTTATATGGAATTATTTATTTAGATTTTATTCCTAGCATATTACGTTCAAGTTTATTTTTTAATGACATGTGTTGTTAGATATTCACATTACTTTATTGTTTGTGTTTATATATTTTGTTTTATTGTTTACCAATACTGATAATTTTATCTCACCCCATTATTATGTTTTATTTTTCACCTGGATATGAAGATGTAAATTATGAATGAAATTTATTGGATAATATCAGAGTCTATGGGTGTTTCCAATGAGTTTCTAAATTGTTTTTTCTTTCAAAGTTATAATTTAATAATTATATTTGTATTTGGTTTTATGAATATTATAAACTATTTGGTTCATTTGGGATGTGATATCCTGTTCATAGTACAAATGTTATTAAGTAATGTACCAGATCTGGTCTACTCAGCTCATGGTCTTTAAATAGAGATTAAGAAAAAGGATGATGAATTTGTTTGTACCTATGAAGAAAATTTTAAAAGACTTGTAAGGTACACTTCTAGAAGTATTATCCAAAACTAAAATTAATATTTATTGATTATTCATTAGCTTAAAACCATGTTTCCAAAGGGAATTATACATAAGAGACTTCAATATCTATGAAGAAATCCTTCTAGGTTCTCTCAAGGTTGATATGAATATTGGAGTTACCCATAAATCTTATAGGTTTGATAAGAAGAGAAAAATGGAAGTTAAGGGAAAATCTAAAAACCATAGTGAAAAGAAGATGAGATTTTCATTATGCTAAAAGTTAGGAAAGAAACATGGAGGAAACTATCTTAAGTGGACTATAAAAAAATTTGGGTTTGGGAAAGAAGATTATCAGGAAATTGACTGCCAAAGTGGTGAAAAAAGGTAGCTAATGATGTGAATAGAGAAAATGCTACATAGAATGAACCTCCTACACTTCAATTTTACATGTGATGGGAAAATGGGTATTATGATAACCAAATATGTAATCAAAGTGTTATCAATGATGATCGACTTCAGAAACCTATTAAGGCCAAATACAAAGGTAAATTGCTTGAGATCACTTTTACCAAGGTGGATTACGACATTGAAGTGGTGAAAGGTAGACTTACCATCCACTCTAAAACAAATAATGTTTTATCTGATTCTAGATCCACCAACTATTTTATTTCTAAAGAATTTTCTAAGGATTTCAATGTATTACCTCAACAATTAGATATTTAGTTATTTGTAAAAAATATTAATGGTATAACAGTCGCATCTAAGTTTATAATTCTTCTCCGACTGAAGATTGTGGGAAAGTGCTTCCTAAAAATATTATGATACTCCAATTAGTTTAATTTAATGTGATTATTGGAATATATTGGATTTCACTATATGGAGATCATATCAACTGTTGATGAAGGTATGTCACATTTTATATTCCAGATGAATCTATGATCATCTATCGATGAGAGGATGAATATGAACTTTTGGTGGAAATAACTTCTATCTTGTGGGTCCTAATTCCTATAAATGAAGGTTATTTTTCATAAATGGTTGGGGAGAAACTCAACATTAACGATATAACTATTTTCTGGGATCTTATTAATGTATTTCTAGAAGATTTTTGGGTCTTCCAGCAAATTATGAAGTTGAGTTTTCAATAAAACTCATACCAGGTTCTATAACTATTTCAAATAGTCCTTATAGAATTTCACTAGTTGATATGCCAGAATTGAGGAAGAAACTCAAAGTTAATATTGAAAAGGGATTCATATGCCCTAGTGCATCACCTTGGGGTGCACCTATTTTGATAGTTAAGAATAACGATGGATTAATGAGACTATGCATTGATTATCAATAACATAACAAGATCACTATTAAGAAAAAATACCATCTCCCCCATATATATGACTTATTTGAACAACTACGTGGATATCAATACTTTTCCAAGATTGATATTTGTTATGTATATCAATAATTAAGGGTAAAATGGAGGATATACCCAAGATAAAATTTCGTACAAGGTATGATCACTATGAATTTATTATGATACCTTTTTGTCTTAATAATTCCCCCACAATATTTATGGATTTAATTAATGGAGTCTTTTGAGACTATCTTGATCGGTTTTTGGTTGTCTTTATAGATGATATTATTATTTATTCAAAGATAATAGAAGAATATAAAGATCACTTTAGGTGTAAAGTCTCACCTCAAGTGCCACATACCAGTTCCCCAAACCGGTCGGTCACATGAATTAAGGAACAACTACCTTGCAACACCCTGACCCTAGTTACCCAGAGTCAATGGATTATTACATAACATTTTCATGATCAAAAGGGATCAAATCTCAAAATACCATTATGTTTAGTAGCCTTGGAAGTACTAGGTACAAAAAAATGTTTTACATTACATTATGAAATGAAAAACAATAACATTATGTCTCCTTTGAAAAAATTCACCTCCCTTAGACTATCACTACAGGTCAGTCATAATATTCTTCTTCGCATCCTGGAAAAAATAAAACATAGAAAGGGGTGAGATCAGTTGATCAGTAACGATAACAATATAGTGTAAAAATTTATAGATAAGAATAAAAATTTAAGGCAATGTAAAAGACTAAAACACAAGCCTTTTAAACTTAACCTTTAGAATAATATGAAAAAGATTAATCAAGTAATGCTATTTACATATTCACATGGATATTCTTCTAGTCTAATTATCACATGTAATATCAATATCCAATTTCATAATGATGGAATGCATAATGTCGGACATCATAACCACATAGTCAAGGCCTCATGCTAAGAATAAAAATCATATTTGGTCATGGCCTTGTGCCAAGAGACTATATTGTCTCATTTGACCTACCAATTCATCAAGGAGCTATAGCGGGATCCACCTGTCACTTACTAAGTCCAATGCATTCCTCATATGAAAAGGTTGAAAGATAACATAAACATTCATATTAAAACTAGCATACATAATATTAATACTTAAACCATAATCCATGAATGGTATAAAAATTACACATCCATAGTCAAACATATCACAAAACCTTCAATACAATATGGAATATTGTATCATAATAAATCAACTTAAAAGAAGTGTAAAATCCATCAAAGAATGTTGACATATATGAAATAAACACTATTTGAGAGAAATATCTCTTTATTTTCAAAATCATTTAAAAGTTATATAATTATTAAATAAAACATTTATTTTGAAAATATTATTATAATCTTGTATGGGAAGCTTCTAAGATGTTATAATAGTGGAAAATATCTGCACCCACAGGATACGTTTAAAAAACACACTTTCCTTAATTTTGTCAAAAAGGTCATAAAGGACCTTGTTTGGAAAATAATGGAAATAGTACATTATAAATTATTTATAAAAAAGTAAAACAAGGGTATGAATTACTTTAACCTATAGTCTCTAAAATAGTAAAAATGTTTGGAAATACATTTTTAAGAAACACAGATGTGGATGATAAAGAGGTCCCAGTAGATACTCACGTATAAAAAACCTCGGATAATGAAGAGATTTTAAAATTACCCCTTGCCTTGTACTTTTCCTAGGATAAGGGTAATTTAACATCCTGTATAATATTTAAATCATTGTTATTAAATTATACAAGAACCATATACATAAATATGATATTATATATGATCTTCTAATATTGCTCTGTTAATAATATTTTAATAGTATCATTGTTTCAGGTGTTAACTGCTTCATTTTCCTTTATATGTTTTGTTATGTAAGTCATGTTTGATATGGATAGGATGTATTTTATTCATATCCAGTATTATATTAAGTTCTTAAATAGTATTTTTATTCATAAAATTTAAATTATTCTTGAATGGTTATGATGGGCAATGAATCTCATCACGTTCGTGGATACGGTAATCCGTATGTACGCATGAGCGACAATACCATTCTATTGACAGTGAAATCTTATGTAATTGGATGTTATGTCATATATAAAGTATAATTAACATGTTATATTTATTATTTACATCAATTATACTCGTTATTATAGGCATCCAAATAATGAAGTCTTGAATAACAAACTACACCATGACGCGAAGACGGTAAGTCGTATGTACGCATGTATGGTGACTTTGTCATTAATAGGATGGATAGAATAATGGATATGGTTGTACCATATTTATAATATCATATTATTAAGTACAATTTACTGGAGTTATTATTTTGTTATGGAAACAAAAAATAAAGAGGAAGTGCATGATGAAAAAACTTTGGAAGAGTTGATGAAATTATTACCTCTTGTTCGAGTTATTCCTTTTGATTTGATTAAAAGGGATCCTTAGGTTGTATTATGATCAAAGTAAGGATTATAAGTTTAAGTGATGGTAGTTGGGAGGATATTTGAGTAGTGGTTGGCCGATCCAAATGGATTTGGAGGTGTGAAATTAAGAGAAGGGGAAGTACCCTTTTATAAGAGAGGTGAGAGTCACATTAGAAAAAACTTGAAATATTATTTTATTATACAATAATATTCAGTTTTTAATGGCTCCAAAATGGTTTATTTCGAGGGTAAGGTGGGAATAGGTCTAAAACCTCTCAACCAATATGTTATAGACTGGTTTATGGCACCATATTAACCTTATCTTTTAGATTTAACTCTTAGTTAAATAGTTTAACATTAACATGTATTCTTGTATTATTATAATAAATGGTTAATAAACTTGCTATAAAAAGTCAAGAGAACCCCAAGTGGTTAATTATTAATATATATAACCTTATATATGTCCTTTTTACAAAACTTATATTTTTAAGAATATTATATCAATTAATAATATAGTATTGGTTTTAAAACCTCATTTATGTCAATTTTTACACTATTTTGTATTTTGTTGTTGTGAAAGTCAGAACAACTTTAACACATCAAAGAAATTTTATTTAATACACCCTAAAAAGACATATTAATCTATTAAATTCTTGGAATACATAAAAATTCTCAATTTACAATTATTTTATTTTTTATAATATTAATTGTTTTAATATTTAGATAATAAGTTAATTATTGCATCATCATTATGTCATAAATAATTTTAATTATTTAATATCTAAAAATTATAAATAAAATAACAATATTTAAGAAATATTTTTGGATATATAATTAATATTTATAGTATAATTGATCTTATGTATAACCCTATATTGAATTTTTTTACTTATTAAAATTTGAATTTGACACTTTTAACTCTTCCTTAAATAAATAATAATAAATGTCCTAATCTAATGCAAGTAGACCAAAAGAATAATATTTTATTCCTAAGGTTGATTTTGTTCTAAATAAACTTATCTAATAGAATTAGGACATGTTTTATGGTATTATCATATCATTTTTACCTTTAATTACCCTATTTACATTTAGCTGTGGTAAATAAAATTCAAAAGTTACTATTCACCAAAAATTATTTTCATCCAATTGAACCAAATTTTACATACTGATTTCAACCGTGTCTCTTAGATTTTTTAAATTTAATTCAAATAAGTAGTAAAATTATGTTTTATGCAAATTCTTAAATGTGCCTAGAAGGTGGGCAAAAGACGTTAAAAGTTCAATGAAATTGTATATGTCTAATCTTATTATAAAATGACTCTAATTAATTACATTGAACATATATAGGTATTATGTACCTATTTTGACCTAAAATAAATTTAAATAAAATAATTAATTATTTAAATAAAAAGTTGTTTTTAAACAATAATGTAGTGTTTTTCACTATTCGTCCAAAAAAGAAAGCTTTCAGAAAAATCCCCAAAATTCACCCTAAGAGAATTTAAATATTCCAAATCCACAATTGAAGTCTATTTTGAAAAATAAAATTTATAAAATTTGAAAAAGTGGGTATTGCTATTCCTAACAGCTAGTTTGATTAGATGTGGGGTGCTAGAACTTGAAGTTGCGTACAACACAAGCTATTAAATTATTCAAAGAGAAACGTACCGTGGAAGCTTGGGGTGTTATATTATTCCATAATTCAAATAATTTCATCCTAGAAATTTCTAGAATACTACCACGTAAAAGGATTTGGGTGGTTCTTCATCATAAGTTCCTTGGGTTACCACGTTGCCTCTTCCATCTTATTGATCTCTATAGAACTTTTACCAGACGAGTCGTCCGGTTTCTCAGCACTTTTTATCTGGTATCCAGAATCATGAAAGGATCTTCATAATAAGATATATCAGTTTTTAGATCTATTTTTTCATAGGTGAGTACATGTTTCGGGTCAGGCATGTATTTTCTCAACAGTGATACATGGAACACATCATGAACTTTGGAGAGACTTGGAGGCATTTCTAAATAGTAAGCTACAACTCCAATTCATTCTATATTTTCTAATGGTCTAATGTACCTGGGACTTAATTTACCCTTCTTACCAAAATATATAACACCCTTCCATGGAGATACCTTCAAGAAAAAATAATATCCTACTTGAAATTCCAAATAATTCATTCAGTTATCAGCATAGATCTTTTTATTACTTTGAGTAGCTTTGATGTGGGTTTGTATAATCTTCAACTTTTCCATTGTTTCCCTAAATAGATCTGTTCCTATGAGTTTTCTTTCACCAACATCATCCCAACAAGTTGGCGTGCGACATCTCTTTCCATATAACGCTTCATATGGTGCCACCTCCATCCATCCAACATTACGATTTTTATTCAAAAAGAGAAAGGTGACCATACAAGGTATAAAGACGCCCTTACCTAAGGCGGTCAGAAATAATGGAGGCCAAGGTAATCACCCCTAATCAAGTTTACCCTCTCCGGTTTAAGGTGAGAGATATTAGAAAGACAAAAAACAGGATTCCCGGGAACCGCAATAGAGGTCAGGTAATCCGCCCCTTTGTTCCCCTCACTCCAAGTGTGGGAGACTCTGACATTGTTTCTAAGGAGGAAATTGCATTGTCTAATAGTATAAATGATGGACCAAGGGGTATTTCCTCTCCAATTCAAATCATCATGGAAAAAATAGAATATGGTGCCATCTGAATACTTGAATGGAAGCTATTGTTATAAGAAACATTCTACCAGAGGAAAGTATTGATACCGCATACCTTGAAAGTCAAGTGAGCAAGATCTCAACATGACTTATAAGGTTTGAATATACCATTCTAATTGTCCATCAGTTTGAGGGTGGTAGGCAGTGCTCAAACTAAGTTTAGTATCCAGGGATTTCTGAAGATTTTCTAGAATCTTGATGTAAAACATGGATCACGATTAGAAACAATCGATATGGGTACACCATGAAGTCTTATAACTTCATTCATATATAGTTTTTCTAAACATTCAAGAGGTAAATCTTCTCTTATAGAAATAAAATGTGATGACTTGGTAATATGATCAACAATGACCCATATTGAACCAGTCCTTTTAGGATTCATTGGTAGACCCATGACAAAGTCCATCGTAATATCGTCCCATTTCCACTCAGGTTTGGGAAGAGGTTTCATGACTCTTCCAGGATGTTGTATTCCATCCTTAACCTATTGAAAAACCATACATATTGAAAAATAATAATCAATCTCCATCTTTATGTTGTCCCATCAAAAATGTTCATTCAAATGTCTATACATCTAAGTTCAACTTGGGTGTATAGGGAAATTGGAGCTATGAGCATCATCCAAAAATTCACTTCTTAGATCAGGTATATTAGGAACACAAAGTCTCTTACAAAATTTTGAAATTACATCTTCATATATAAATTCAATCAATCTCCCATAAATCACAAATTTAATTTTCTTTTGAAACTCCTTTTCATCAGTCTTAGAACTTTTTATCCTTTCTAGGAAAGATGGTTTGGCAACCATTTGAAAAAGTATTGACGTTTCACCTTCCATGATTACTCTCATATCCATCTTTACTAGATCCATGAACATAGGATCCCTTTCAACTATCATCTTGTTAAAAACTCCATGATCCTTTTTTCTCAGAGCATCTTCCACCTTATTTTCCTTCCTCGGGTGGTAGTGTATAGTGAAATCATAATAATTGAGTAGTTCAAGCCATCATCTTTGCCTCATGTTGAGTTCATTCTATGAGAAAATATAATTCAAATTCTTTTTATCGGTATATATCTCTCATTTTCACCATAGATATAGTGTCTCCATATCATCAAAGAAAAGATAACAGCTGCTAACTCATGATCATGAGTGGGATAGTTTTGTTTATGTTTTTTTAGCTATCGTTATTCATAGGCAACGACTCTATCATTCTTCATAAGAAAACATCAAATTCCATTATTTTAATCATCACTATAAATAACAAACCCATCATTCCCTGATGGTATAGTCAAGATATGAGCATTGAAAAATATTCTCTTCAGTTATTCAATACATTGTTCACACTCTTTTGTCCAAAAAAATTTAACCCCTTTATGTGTGAGCTTGGTTAATGGGTTAGAGAATCGGGAAAAATTATAGATGACATGCCGATAATAACATACTAAACCAATAAAACCACATACCTCAGTTATACGTGTTATTTCTGGTAATTCATGCATTTCCATGGAACTTAAAGTATCGACAACTATTTCCATACATAGAGATAATATGGAAAAGAAAATAAATTTTCTGAATCCAGAATTCACACTTGTTAAACTTCCCATATAATTCATTTCTTATAAGGGTTTTAAAAATAGTGCGCAAGTGATTTTTATGATCTTCATAGATTTTGGAGTATTCCAAGTTATCATCAATAAATACCACTACCAAGTCATCAAGATATTCCTTGAAAACTCTATTCATTAGATCCATGAAAATAGAGGGTGGATTAGTCATTCCAAAAAGGCATTACTGTAAACTTGTAATTCCCATACCTAGTTTGATATGTTGTTTTCAGAATGTCTTCCTTTTCACACACAACTGATGATATCCAGATCGAAGGTCAATATTTTGAAAATATTGATCTCCAAGACGTTGATCTAATAAATCATAAATATGAGGTAGGGGATACTTGTTATTTATTTTTATAGCATTGATCTCCATATAGTCAATGCACAACCTCATAGATCCATCTTTCTTATTAAAAAAAGAATTGGGGCACCCCATGGAGAAACACTAGGGAAAATAAATTTAATATTAATAAATTAATCTAGTTGTTTCTTTAGTTACACTAATTCCACAATGTCCATTCTATAAGGGGTCTTCGATATTGGCCTTGAACCAAGAATTAAATCAATGGAAAACTCAATTTCTTGTTCTGGAGGATGTCCAGGTAAATCCTCTTGAAACACATCAACATATTATTTCACAATAGATACGTCCTCTATTTGAACATTCCTTTCACCAATGATAGTTATTTCACTCTCTTCCTCCCCAATAATTGAATTTAGTAGAGCTAATTAGGTGGATCTAGATAAGAATCAGGTGGTGACGTTTCTACTCTAAAGATAAGGTACTCTTTATCATCGTCTAAAATTGTATCCTCATTCTTCTAAAAATAAATTTTCACATCATGGTATGAAATCCAATCCATACTAAGGATTATATCAAATTCAATCATGGGTATGATGATGAGATCAGTAGATAAAGAACATTTTATATGCCCTTATGGGAACTAATTCACAAAACATTATTGCGATGACATTTCCCTTAAGAGTTTTGACTGAAAAATTAATAGTTAAATCAAATAGTAAATATATAATTTTCTTAGAAAATTGGGAAGATATGAATCAATGTGATGATACAGAATCAAATAAAGCATTGGATAAATTTGAGGAAACCATTAAATTACCGGCCACCACGTCATTCAGATCCTCAACCTCAGTAGTAGTCATCTCTTAAGCTTGGACTTGCCCCCTTGGACTTTTTTAACTTAATTTTCCATGACTATTATGAAATTTATTTGAATAATGACCCATTTCTCTATAATTGTAGCATTCAAAATTGATAACCTCCATATTTCCCTTGTATATAACGAGCATGGTTGCCTTTTTATCAACACTTGTAACAGACTCCCATTTTCTTTAAGAAAGTATAAGGGTGTTTCTTCCCACATTTAATACATGATGGAAATTCAAATTTTCCCTTCTTCCCCTTATTTCCATTTCCACAAAGTTAAAAAGATCTCTTTTTCTCTTTCTTTACTTTAAAGACATAAGAATTATAGAATTCCTTTTCTGTCTTGACAATACATATGACAATATCTTCGTATGATGAGAAGGATTGTGAGACTAATGATCGATGGAGAAATGGATTTAACCCATAGAATAATTGATCAGTCTTACTCCTTGGGTTATGTATATAATATGTTGCATGCCTTGCTAACCATGTAAAGTTAGTGTCATTCTTCGCAACATTCTCATCCTATTTTTGCCTCAGACTCAGAAATTTTCTTTCTATATCCACTTAATGGTCACAAGGAATGTATTTTTCTAAGAAAATATCTTTAAACTCTCTTCATTATATATTTTATGGTTCATCATCCTCCTTTGTGTTTTGAATTAATGACCACCATTTATCTGCATCTTCTATGAGGTGATAAACTGCCATGAAAACTTTTTCCCTTTCGCTACTCCCCAAAGCATGAAATATTTTCACTAAGGAACTTATCTATTGCTCAGCTACAAATGGATTTTTAGTCCCATTTAATGTCGGTGGTTGTTTCTTTATGAAGTGGTCTAACATTTATCCTCTACATTGTGGACTAGGGTGCTCAGTATGGGTAAGGTTATTATTCATAACATGTGTGACTTGTCCAAGTATGGTAAAACAAGTTGTTCAGCACCAGTTGCATAACTAGCTCCACTATAATTATCTTTAGTAGGAGGGAAATCCCTACATGGATTACGTGCATTGATACTATTTACATTCTTTATACTAGACACCATTTCTAAACAATGGAATACACTAAATTAGTTTATAAATCATAATACATAATTCCAAACTAGTAAAATACCTAACATAAATTTAACAGTTTATACATATAATTCATAATCCTAAAAAATGTTTTCTTTGAGGAAGTATTTACTCATAAATCCTTCATAAAGGTTTGTAAAGAAAATTTGAATATTCCTAAGCATATCCCATGAGAGTTTCATAACCAAGAGAGCAGCAAGGCCCGTTGTTGTGTACCAAGATACCCTAGGTCAAGCCCGAAACTACTTTTCAAAGTTTTTACTCTTAGTTACATATGTGTCAGAGCTGCCTCTACCTGCTCGAATCCAGACAGTGGTGTATTTTTTGGAAAATACACAAACTCTATACATTACCAAAATTCTAGGAAGTTCTTCTATACTAATCCTAAAATTCTATCTTACGGTAATGTTCTCTAATGAGAGTTTTTCTAAATATAGCTTCCAAGGTTTTTAATAAACTTCCTCTGATACCAATTTTAATGCCCCAACCCTAGTTACCCCGATTCAGTGCATTATTACATAACATTGGCATGATCACAAGGTATAAAATCCCAAAAGACCGATTAATTTAGTATCCTTGGATATAGTAGATAAAAACATAAGTTTTACATTACATTATGAAATGAAAAACAGCAACATTGTGTCTCCTTTGACCACATTAAAATCCCTTAGACTTTCCCAGCAGGCCAGTCATAATATACTTCTTCACATCCTGGAAAAAATAAAACATAGAAAGGGGTGAGCTCAGGTGCTCAGTAAGGATAACAATATAGCGGAAACTTTCATAAATAAGAGTAAACATTTAAGGAAATGTATAAGAATAAAACACAAACCTTTTAAACATAAACTTCAGCATAATATAGAAAAGATAAATCAAATAATTCAATTTACTTATTCATATGGATATTCTACTAGTAGAATAACCACATTTAATATCAGTAGCCAATTTCATAATGATGGAATTCATAATGTCGTACATCATAACCACATAGTCAAGGACTCATGACAAGACTACAAATAATACTTTTTTCAAGGCCTTGTTCCAAGACACTAGTTTGTATCATGTGACCTATTGATTCATCGAGGAGCTATAGCGGGCTCCACTCGTCACTTACTAAGTCCAATGTATTCCTCATATGAAAAGGTTGAAAGATGACATAAACATTTGTATTAAAAATAGCATACAAAATGTTAATACTTTAACCATAATCCATGAATGGTATAAAAATAACACATCCATAGTAAAAAATATCACAAAACCTTCAATACAATATAGAAGATTAAATCATAATAAATCAACTTCAAACAAGTGTAAAATCCATGAAAGTATGTTGACATAGATGAAATCAAAACTATTTGAGAGAAATATCTCTTTATTTTGAAATCATTTAAAAGTTACATATTTATAAAAGAAAAAAATTATTTTGAAAATATTCTTATAAGATTGTAAGGGAAGCTTCAAAGATGTTTGTTTCCGACGCTTTCGTCGGGGCGCACGCACCCGTCCGTCCGCGGGAGGAGGACGCGCTGCGATTGCTGCCCCGTGTTCCCGCTTTCCAAAGGCAGGCGGCATTCGCTCCTTATTCAGGGACGTCTGATCCTTGATCGAAACGGGATGATGGGATGTCAGTTCTTCCTTCTGTGGATTCCTCCTCAGAACTTGTCACCTAGTCCGGGTCTCCCTCATAGATTTAATACGTAGTTCGTGAAACTCTTCCCAGTTCCATGTTTCCATGGACGCCGGTTATTTACACTGCTTCTGTTGGGACATTCCAAAGGGTCCGGTCAGGTCAGCAACCTTCAGTCGAGGGAGTAGTCACGTTGAGGCATCAGTAGCGTGTCTGGATGCTGGGGAACCTGGAATGTCTGTCTATTATCCCTGGTCACAGGGCTTCTCGAGGGCGTGGAAGCCCAAGGCATCCCACATCGAGCGCGGGGAATTATATGTCATAGACACATATCTAAGGTTTTCCTCAGCTTCCTATGTTTAACATAGGGTACGCCGCGAGTTTAACGTCCAGCGGAGACGGATCAACCCAACCGGAGCATTAGCTAGGATAGATCGGATTGAGGGATTTCCCTTGAAGGGATGCTGATACCGGGGCCAACCCATGGGCGGCTGTGAAGAGGAGCGTACCGACATGGTATCACCGAGATATGATGGTCCGGGCGAGATTCGGGATGGGTGATAGGTGGATGAATGGAGTGGAGGGGGGGTGAAATGGGACCATCGCAGGGGCGACGGTGAAGTTGGGCTTGAGCCATGAAGAGGCTTCCTACGTATCCTCGTGGCAGGGAATCAAAGTTCGCGTAGTTCGGGATGGTGCCGGTAAACCGACGTGAAGGTGGACCTTGGCCCGATGAATGTCGTCAGCGAACCAACGTGAAGTTGGACCTTGGTCCGATGGGCATCTTCAGCGTACCGACGTGAAGGTGGACCTTGGTCCGATGAGAGATGGGCTTGAACCTCGGGGAGGCTTCCTACATACCATGCCTTGACATGGATCAAAGACCTCGTAGTTCAAAGGGTTTCATCAGTGAACCGACGTGAAAGTAGACCCGTGGGTCCACTAGTGGTGGGCTTGAACATTGGGAAGGTTTCCTACGTACCATGCCTTGACATGGATCAAAGTCCTCGTAGTTCAAAGGATTGATGGAATACAGTTTAACTTCATGCGGTATGATAGTGAACCCTGACGTGAATAAACGACGGGCGGTGGGTGTCGGCGAACCAACGTAAATGAGGGACCTTGGTCCGATAGGAGATGGTCTTGAACCTCTGGGAGGATTCCTACGTACCATGCCTTGACACGGATCAATGTCCTCATAGTTCGGGTTGTGGAATACAGTTTAACGTCATGCGGGACGGGGGTGAACCGACGTGAATGAGGTCGGAACGACCGGATGCTAGGTTTGAACCTCGTAGAGGCTTCTTACGTACCATGCCTTGACATGGATCAAAGACCTTGTAGTTCGGGTTAGTCACAACGGCTTGCCGTCGGACTGGAATGCCGTTTAAAGTCATGCTGGACGAAGGTAGAACTTGAAGTGAATGATGATGGGTGGGCTTGAACCTCAGGAAGGCCTCCTACGTACCACGCCTTGACATGGATCAAATACCTCGTAGTTCAAATGGTTGTGTAGTTTAATGTCATACGGGACAAGGGGGAATACAGTTTAACGTCATGCTGGACGAGGGAGAAACTCGACATGAATGAACGACCGAGCAATGTGGCTTGAACCTCATGGAGGCTTCCTACATACCATGCCTTGACATGGATCAAAGTCCTCGTAGTTCTCTATGGGTGGGGGTTAGGGTCGGTGCTCACTCTAAGCCCATGTGGGTCATGCTCGGTGTGAGAAACAAGAGGTTGCAAGGACCTGATGATCACGTCGCGAAGGATGCGTCCGTGAGAAGTGAAGAGGGGCTTACGCGTTAGGTGGCCCATGGTGCTGGGACTTACTCCAGGATGGAGGCCCAGAGTGCGACAAAGCGCATCGAAAGAGGTATTTGAGACCAATGATGGGAGGTGCCTCGTTCCCTATCACGCCCTCCACTGACCTTGGTAGTGGGGAAGTACGGAGATGCAGAGGTGCAACCATATGTTGGGGAACTAGGGTTGCCCTTCTTCTGAGAACATACGCCACTCTAATAAGGAGGATATCACCCCTTGTGGATGGGTGATTCCACTCCCGTGGAGACGAGTGGCGTAAAAAATGTTCGAGCTGGGGGGACCCTTTGTGAGAGGCACGAGGTCGGGTCACAGTTTAACGTCATGTGTTGAGGACGTGGTTCTTGGCAGTTTAACGTCCTGCAGCTCGGACGAGGTGGGTTCACTCTGCACCCCTAGGACTTACATAACCGGTACCCTATGGTCCTTGGGGAAGGGAAGGTACCAGTAAGGCCATGGTCAAGGGGGTTGTGGAACGAACCATCAAGGGGTCTACGTTAGCGTGGCTATGCGAAGAAGCAATAGCCGTTAGCGTGCCTATGCGAAGAAGCATTAGGCGAACCAATGCTACAGGTGGTATTTTCCATGGGACTTTGAAATCACATCGTGCAAACCTGGAGGGTCGCACGGGAGGAGGAATTGCTAAGCAAAGGAGTGTGCTTCGCGAAGTGGAGTGCCTTGGCCTTAGCATGGGGCATAGGTGTGAGTGGAAGGTGCTTCGTGAAGTGGAACAGTGTTCCCGGAGCATTGCCTCGCGAAGAAGAGGTGCCTCGCGAAGAAGGGTCCTGCGAAGTAGTGTGCTTCGCGATGTGTAGCGATCCTGCCTTAGCATAGGGATTGCTAGTATAGGTTGGGTGTTTCGCGAAGCATAAACGCTCCGCGGCTGCCCGGGTTCCCTTGGGAATCCCCTTCCTTCGCGAATTCCCTTGAGCTTCGCGAAGGGCATCCCTCTTGGAAGAGGGGCTCAAAACGTGAAAAATCAAAGGTGTCTCGCGAAGTAGAAGTACCTCGCGGAGCTCATGATTCCTTGGGAAAAGAGTGCTTTGCGATTTGGGAGAGGAGAAGCCGAAAGGTCGGATTGTTTGTCTTCGGGACTCAGGGGGAGTCCAGTATTTATAGGGAAGGGGCGCCGCGAAGAAGAACTCGCGTGCCACCTCAGGTGCTTAGCGGCGTGCTCGTGAACATCAACATCGTCCGCGGAGGGTTACCGCCTCTGGAGCTTCGTGGCGGGCTCACGAACGTCAAATGCGTTCGCGAAGAGTTACCGCCTCTGGAGCTTCGCGGCAGGATCGCGAACGTCAAATGCGTTCGCAGAGAGTTACTGCCTCTAGAGCTTCGCGGTGGGCTCGCGAACGTCAAATGCGTTCGCGGAGAGTTACCGCCTCTGGAGCTTCGCGAGGCCGCGATGATCGGGGTGCTTCGTGTCGGTGCTTCACGTCGGTGCTTCGCGAGGCAACGCACCAGCCGTCTTTTTCGTCCCTTCCTTTCATGCCATATTTTGGCGCCAACAAATTCCCCCCCTCAGACTTGGAGCCGCGGAGGGTGAAGGGTCAAAGTCTGAGGGAAAATCGCCAAAATTGTCGGTGGTTCGCGATGCGGCTACAAGAAGGGGGCCCGCGGTGCTGACCGGGGCCACGGATCCGGACGCGTCGCGATGCTCCGCGTGGGTGTGGCGCGCCGTGATGCTCCGGGTTCACCGCCTATAAATAGGGGGGTCGAACTCTTTTGTCTTCACGTGACTTCCTTGTCTTTTTGTGCTCTCGACTTCGCGAAGCTCCGCGTACTCCGTGACAGCCCTCCGCGACTCGAGCTTCACGGAAAACCGCAGGTCTCCGACTCTGCGTCCGCGCCAAGCGAACTTCTGCTTGTCGGCCTCATCCAGAATTCGCGGCTTGGTCTCGCGACCGATCTTCGAGATCCGTCTTTTCGATTCAGCTTTGTGGTCTAGCTTCGCAATCCAGCTGAAAAAAATCTTTTCTGAGGGTCGGAATCGAAATGGCCCATCAAGAAGCTGTATTGGGGGTGCTTGCAGATGCCGCTCGTTGGGATGAGATGGGCAACTGTCTAGGCCTGGGGGAGATGGTTCGAAGCCATTCGGACCACACTTCTTTGACAGATCTACTATCGGAGGGTCAGAAGGATTATCCGCAGTGCAAGAAACTGCCATTGTATGGCTTTGGGTTGAGGGATGACGTCTTCATCCCGAAGGCGAGTAGGGACGAACCAACTTGCTGGTTCAGGAGCACACCATGCCAGCACCAATGGTTCAGGGCGGCCGATGGTCATGCACGGGAGGACTTCACACCCGTCACCGCTGACTGTCTCTACAACCATTTGAACGATATTGATGGGAATCCACTGCAACCGGAGACGTCCCCTCCCCTCTACCGCACCATGCTGAAGGCGGCTTTGCAGGATTCGAAGAAGGGATGGTCCGATGAGTGGGACCTGCGCCAGGGTGTCAACTTTACTGATTAATGGGCCTGGGACTACTGGGTAGGCACCTCATGCGAGGATTTCGGGGCCGACATGAGGAGAGTGGGGTTGTATGAGGCGGCATGGGCCTCCCAATTCCACATTTACCAACCAAAGCAACTAATACCGAAACTGCTGAGCAGATGATCGTCTAGGACCAATACCTTTCACCTGCATCACGGGGAGGTGGGCATCAGCATGTGGGATGTCCACCATATTTCTGTGGTTTCAATCTTGGGGGCCATGTTTGACGAGTTCCTCCCCGTCATCAGCATGTGGGAGGATACGGAGCAAATGCCGCGACTGGCATCAGCGCTGATGGGACTCATCCCTGGAGAGGACAAGGAGGCAGTGAGGGATGACCACTTTAGGAGATGGTTCAAATGCTTCCTGAATTTCCCAGAGAATCTAGAGTTCCCTCCGAGGCCTCGAACTTCTCCAAGGGCGGCCCAACGGGGAAGGGGCACTCGTATTGGCAGGTCTTGGAGGACAGCCAATGGAAGACTTGGGGTTTCAGGGTTAGCACTGAACAACAGCCGATAGTCAGGCTGGAGGCGTTCATCGTAGCTCTCATCTGTGGTTGGATCCTACCGGTGAGGGATACAAGAATGGGGGTGCGGCCCAGCTCGTTTATTATGGCGTCTATGTTGGCCATTGGGCAGCGGATCAATCTAGGGATTCTGATGCTCACCAAACTGTACAGAATGCTGCGGCACATTAGCGAGGGCAAGAAGATTCCAAGGATATGCGGGCTCGTCCACCTCCTGTATGGGTGGATCGCAGTGCATATCAGGGGGATTTACGAGTATCCAAACCCCATTTCGCCGTCGGGATCGAACTTCTGCCCCTCCATCCTGAACGCGGTCGGGAGCTTCCCGTTCAAACTAGTCGTTTCGATGGTGCTGAATCAGGTGTGGAGGGTGAATGAGTTTAATTTCCACCCCTTCCCATTGCCAACGGGGATACTTAATGATGACGGGCGGGGAACGGAAGAACATTGGGCTTACCTCCTGGCCTTTCGAGGTGGAGTTTTGGTGGCACAGATAGATCGTGAGCCACTCTGCGAACCGTACACCCTTCATCGGTTTGCGAGGCAGTTCCGGTTCCTCCAGTGGCTGACCCCGCAGGTCTACTGGGAGGTGCGTCACGAGGAGCACCCGTGTGTGATGAGGCATTTGTGGCTCATGTTCACACAGGAAGATGGGAAGATGCGGATTTCATTGCCTCCATCCACCACCGCTTTCGGATTGGTGAGGGAGTACGCCATTAGTTGGGAGGCTGCTTACCTAGGGGAGATACTGAAGCAACCAACTATTCGGGTCGGTGACGGTGGGCCTCCTCTATCTCAAGGTCGGGGTTGGAGGGCAACTAGGGCCGCTCGCGGTAGCGGGGATTCCATGGCGGCGAGACCCGCACCGACCAAGGGTATGGCAGCAGCGGTGGATCTGGTGATTCTGGAAGAGCAGGGCCATCCGGAGGGGCAGCCACCGAGGGGATTTCGTAGGATATCTACTCAGGCTCTGGGGAAGCGCTTGCGTCATATAGACATGGCAGAGGATGCCGTCTTCCCGGAAGATTGGGACATTTGGTATGTCAACCGGCAATTCCTCAGGCCACCCGAGATATGGGCCCACCTGAATCACCGCGGGATGGAATTACCGGGCATAGGCCCAGTTTGGGCTGGATTCATGGCGTCTCCAGCGGAGGCAAAACAATACCTGGAAGAGCTGGAGGATTACGTCCACTCCAGTGGTGTCCCTCTCCCAATGACAGACCGGGTGAAGGTACTGTTGAATCAGACGGTCCCCCCACAGTTATCGGTTGCCGATCTGAGGGAGCGCTTCCCCCTGCCGGAAGAATCAGAGGACTCCTCTCGGGAGGATGAGGCTGGAGGAGTGAGCTCGTTGGAGGAGGGTGAGGTCGGAGACCGAGGCTCAAATTCCGACGAATTAGTAAAGGCTCTCGAGGTATCATTCCAAACTTCTTTCCTTACGATCTGTCCTTGGGTCACTATGAACTTCTCACCGATGTTTGAGCCATGCAGGAGGAACTTGTTCGCAGGCCTCGTTCTCACCCCTCGGCGGGTGATGATGCGGGACCTTCAGAACCCGCACCTATGGCTGCATCCAGTTCCGCGTCTGGTGGGACCAGAGCACCCGAGGTGGCTCCCTCGGAATCTCCAGACCTTCCAACAGTATAAGGAGGGCCTCACCTTGGGGTCCCTTCAGTACCGGCTCAAGAGCAGCGCCAGGAGGTCTATCTCCGTAAGTCTCCTTTATCGGTTCCCCTGTCGTCATATGTAGACTATGCCCGCCAACTAACATTTATGTCCCTCTCTGTCGTACAGTTCTCCGACTGGCATGGGCTGCTGCGGCAAGACTGGTCGGGATGTCTGGTGGCGTCCCTCCTAGGTGCATGCCGGTGATGGTGGCAATAGTCCCCCCATCTCCTCAAGTTGCGACGCACATCATCACTGGCGGGACCACCAGCAGGGCCATACCCGAAGTCATTGAGGTGGACTCCGAGGAAGAGGATCAACCGGTCGGTCCCAGTCCTGTCACGCCTGCTTCGGCGCCAGGTGTCGTACTGGATTCAACACCAGATGTAGATCCTTCCGAGGATTTCTTGTGGGCGTATCCCGCGTACAAGCTCGCCAATCGCGCATACTGGGACGAAACGGCCTCCGACGAGGAAGACAATAGCATAGTCCGCCGCTGGTCGTGGAAGCTGATCACGTGCTTTATCAAGGACACCCCCAAAGCACAATGGCTGGCCGAAATGGATAGACTCCTCTCACGGTTGCGCGAACTGTGTGCTGGGGGAGTAGATTACCAACGTCCTCATGCACTCATCCGAGATCTTATGGATGAGAAGATCCGGGAGCATGATCGTGGGCTCAGCGTGGGCTGGCAGTGGAGGAAGGCGACCGACATCAAGAAGCTCCAGGAGGCTGAAGGCGAGGTCCAACAGATGCAGACCCGGGCAGACGAGCTTTCAGCCTCTCTTGATGCACAATCTGAGACGGTCTCATGGTTGAAGGCCCAGCTGGCAGAGGCCAAAGAGCATATGAGGTAGACCTCCGGAAAGATGGTTGTCGTTCAAGCTGGCGTAGAGAGGGCCAAAGCTAGGACTGACGAACTGCGCCCCTCCACTACTGAGGAGGAGCGGGAGCTAAGTCAGCGGCAGAAATCCTTGGATGCCACAAGCCAACGGGTGGCGGAGCTGCAACGCTATTTTGACGGGGTCAACCCGTCCATGGGGGGAGTCGACCCCCGGGTATTGTAACAAACCTAAAAACCTTTTATTGGTACTTTAGTGCTTCAATTTTTTTTCTTCTTTGTTTTGAATATCATAGTGCGCAAGATTTCCACTGTTTGAATTGCCTTGTTACATCCCTACAATGTTTGCGAGACGTTCGGTGACAATTCCCCAAGCCCACGTGGGTCGAGCCCGATGTGAGAAACAGGAGATAGTTTCCCTCTCATCCCACCTAACATAGGAGTGGGGATCATGCTCCGAGCATCCGGGATTCAGATTACCAGTCTAGATTTCTGAAAGACGGGAGTGGCTTGATCGGAGAAGGAACTTTCAGGATAGCCGAATTACCGTTTCTTAAGCGTTCTCTTATGCACGAACGGGGCAATGCCAGGGGCGCTGAAATCGGTCCAAATAGATGATAATGGGAAGTGTGAATCACGATACCCAAGATTCAGAACACTATGGGGATGGCGTGACAATAAGGGACAACTGTTAACCTTGGAGGAGAAGCGATATCCTTACTGCGTTAGCCTGTAATGGGGACAACACATGAGGGTCGACCGTTGACCATGTTTGAAACACGGGACCATGTCACAAGTGTTGTCGATCAATCCTTCGGGACGTTGGTCCAGGACAGTTGGCGGACCATAGGTCAGACATCCATACTGTTAGGGGGTCCTTCCAGACATGACCCGTCTTCCGGAACGTTGGCCCAGGACGGTAGGTGAGCCGATGCGGCATGAGACCAGGCCGTTAGGGGGTCCCGTGAGACATGAAAGGGGATGAGGGTTCGAATAAGGGGCACGCAAAGCATGGAATATGGAGTGACGGTTTGTCCGAACAGAATCCAACACTTAGGTAGTTACACCACCGTGGTGGGAGTACACCATATGGGTGCATTGGTTTGATCATGGATCATTCCTTCTTTCAGACAAGGCCTCTCTGGCGAGGGGATCTGTCACTTCCCAATGGGATCTTGGGGCATCCTGAACTTGTTCAGGGTAGAACTGCAGTTTAGTGTCATGCATTGAGGAAACATGGACTCCTGTAGTTTAACGTCATACGATAGGACGTGGAATAAAAGGGAAGATCCCAGGGAGCGTGTGGCGCGGTAGATATGAAACTGACGTTAATGGGGATTTGGAGTCCAAATCATACCATATACCCCCGGAGGAAACTCTTCAGGTCGAGGGACCAAGAGTGAAGATTGGGCTGGGCCCGAATCAGAGTGTTCGGGCATTCCTATGTACCCCATGAGGATGGGAATCAAGCCATACGTAGTTCTGGAAGCGCAGTTTAACGTCATGTGGGACGATGAGAAGCCTGGCCGTGTTGGTACACATCCTGCCAAAACTACTAAGCCCACGTGAGTCGTGCTCGATGTGGGAAACAAGTAGTAGTGGTGGGAATTTCCCGACACAGAAAGGGGCAGGTTAGGGAAAAGGGACGCTCAGTGAATACCGGCCCAATGACATTAACACGATCATTTAGCGCACCTAGATGCATGAAGAGAAAGAGCTGAGTATGATGGAATTCCACTTGAACATGAGGAAGTGGAAATGTGTGAGTCATGGAGCTCGAGATTCAGATCACGATGATGGCGGCGTGACGATGGAGGAAAACTTTTGACCTTGGCAGAAACCCAGCATCCATATCGTGTTAACCTAGAATGGGGACAAACAAATGAGGGTTGACCGTTGACCGTGTTCGAAACACGGGACCATGTCACAAATGTCTTCAGATATCCGTAGGGACGTTGGCTCAAAACGATTGGAGGATCCTTAGGTCCATAATTCATGGAGATCCCTTAAGCCTAGTATCCATGTTGTCTGAGGGTCCTTTTAGACGTGGAAGAGGATGAGGATCCAAATAGCGAGCTCACGAAGCATGGTCATGGGATGAGGGGGATGTCCCTGTATAAATGCCACACTTCGGGCTCTTTGTCTAAACACATCTAAATACGACAACGAGACATATTAGATAGAGGGAGAAAATTACTTTCCCATAGGGAGATCTTAGTTTAGGGTCGTAGAATTCAGACCATGGATGGGAGGAGACATAAGAGGCACATGGTGGAGTAACTCAAACACCTGGCGTGAATGGGAATAGGGGGTGTGTGCGGTGCGATGAACAACCTGACGTGAATGAGGACGTAATCCCATATCACATCGCACGACCTCCTTGGGAGAGGCTTTAGGTCAAGGGACCAAAAGCGAAAGTTAGGCCAGGCCCGGGGGGAAGTGTCTGGGTGCTCCTACGTATCTCATAAGGATGAGAATCAAGCCTCACGTAGTTCTTGATGGACCTTAGACCATGAATGGGTAAAAGGATCAGGGGACGCATGGCGTCAAGACCCAACGTGAAGGAGGACCTAAGACCTACTTACCATGTGTTCTCTGAGGAAATGCTCGAGTCGAGGGACCGAACACAAAGGTTAGGCTGGGCCCGCAGGGAAGTGCCCGGGCGCTCCTACGTATCTCATAAGGATGAGAATCAAGCCATACGTAGTTCTGGAAGGCGACATGTTAAGATACCAGCGCTGGAGAAAAGGGGAGTGCGGGCGTGGCCCTTTCACTAAAAGAAGCGGAATTTGATGAATCTTTTTTGTTCTTTAAGGTGAATGGATTTTTTTTGTGAAGCGACTGGCCTAGAATAGTAGGTCGTGATGTCGCCACAAGGATCAAGCCGTGATGGGCATTGACAAATGGCATGGCATGTGACCAATACCCAACGTGATGTATTCTACAATGAGGTCACCACAATGCAGTGTCGTTTTTCTTCATGCGTCTAGGACGATAATGTCATAGTTTAGGGTTGTATGATAGGACCAAGCATGCATTTTATCGTCATGCAGCGCAGACGTAGCAGAGACGATGCTAAGCGGGAAATGTGCGCAGTGTTATGAAACACAATTGACGGGGACATGATCCCACATCAAATTGTATGCCAATCAGAGAGGGAGACCTTAGGCCAAGGGGCCTATATAGAGGTAAGAAGTGAAACAGGGGGAGAGACTGGTTCCCTAAATGGGTTGTACCCGAAGACAGGGCGTCTGGGCGGTCCTACGTATCCCATGAAGATGGGAATCAAGCCACACGTAGTTCTGAAGGGTGCCTTTTAATTTCATACTGGACAAGGAATAGGAGGACTAAATCTCATAACGGGGGTGTGCGTGGTGCAGCCATTGCAAACCCGACGTGAATGAGGACATAATCCCGCACTACGCCACGCGGTCCCGTAGTCGGGGTCCTGAAGGCAGGACCAGAGAGGTGAATTTACTGAACTTAAGTTGGGCCCAAAGACAAGGGGTCTGGGCATTCCTATGTATCCTATCAAGATAACAATCAAGATGAACGTAGTTCCAGATGAGAATCTTAGTTTATGGTCTTAGAGCTCAGACCGTGAATGGTGACAACTTCCTGAGTAAGCACAGATGTCAACCCAATTCCTAAGCCCACGTGAGTTAAACTCGGTGTGGGAAACAAGGGGGGTATCCTCATCGCAATACTTGGAGCGAGTCAAACGGGAGTTGGTAGAGCCCCGAAGGACACCTTTGACACGACTTGTTCCCCCAACGCACGGACGTGCACGGAGGAAAAGTACCAAAAGTTCTGAGACTCCACTTGGACACGGTGAAGTGATGAAGGGTGTGAATTGTGCACCCGACATTTTGGGCCTAATGGGTTGGCGTGGTGATAGAGGAAAACTATTAACCATGGTGGACACGCAGCGTCCATATCGTGTTAGCCTGAGTTGGGAACAACAAACGAGCATCGACCGCTGACCATATTCGCAACGCGGGATTTTATCGATTTGTTGTCCAAAACCCTCGGGGGCATTGGCCCGTAACGGTAGGAGAGCCCTTGGTCGTAGTATCCAAGCCGTTCTTGGGGGTCCCTCTGGGTGTGAAAGATGATGAAAGCCCTGATGTAGGGATACACAAAGCCTGGAAAGCGAGTGCGGACGTGTCCGAGTAAATCTTTTCATTCCAGGTAATAAACCAGAGTACTCTTAGGCACATCGGTGAACTGCCGAAAAGGGATCGATGAAACGGCTCAGGAGGGAGAGGTACATGGCGTGGTCATCACGAGATCGACGTGAATGAGAAAATAACCTCATGCCACACCATACACCCCTATAAGGGAGGACCTGGGCCGTGGCCCAAAAAGGCCAAGGGGCCTGATGGTTAGGCATTGGTCAGGAAGGCCTGACCTGCTTGCAGTTTAACGTCTTGCAATGAAGACGAGGGTCGGGGACCCGAGAAGGCCAAGAGGCCTGAGGCTGGGCCTCGTAAGAGGAGGCGTACGACATGGTACATGATCCCGATGTGAATGAGGACGTAGTCCCGCACCACACCGTACACCCTGGGTAAGAGGGGACCTGGGCCGGGGGGCCTAAGAAGGCCAAGGGGCCTAAGGTCAGGCATCAGTCAGGAAGGCCTGACGGGCCTGCAGTTTAACGTCTTACATGAGGACGGGGTTCGGGGACCCGAGAAGGCCAAGGGGCCTGAGGCTGGGCCTCGTAAGAGGAGTCATACGACATGGTACATGATCTCGACGTGAATGAGGACGTAGTCCCACACCACACCGTACACCCCTATGGGGAATCGGGGTCGTGGGCCCGATCTCTAGCACCACACGGGGGGAAGTTTGTCACTTCGGGATGGGGCAGAATGAATCACTGCACTCAATGTTTGGGACATCTCGGGGTGGACCCAAAGATCTAGGACACTGTTGACCATGTTCAAAACACAGTGTTCCTACAGTGACCCGATATGGGAGCAATAAATGAGTGTCGACCACTGACCAAATTCACAACGCGGGACTTGTATCGGCTTGTTTCTTGAAAACCCTCGGGGGCGTCGACCCATATCAGTAGGAGATCCCTTGGGTCTAGTATCCAGGCCGTTCTTGGGGGTCCCTCTGGGTGTGAAAAAATGATGGAATCCCAGTCAAGGAGTGGGTGAAGCATAACTGTATCCATTCACGAAAGAGGCAAACATCTCCAGGGGGGATGTGCAGCCGGGTCGAGGCTTGCTCGATTTGAGTTGGGGAAAAAGTGTGCACCCTGCCATATCTTGACCCGAGGGGAAGATTTTGGCTTTTGGGCCTGGCCAACGGACGAAATTCACGGGCGTTCCTACGTATCCCATTAGGACGGTAATCAAGCCATACGTAGTTCTTGAAGGCCATGCAGTTTAGCATTATGCGGTGAGGACGTGGGGGGATAGAAGAACAGGAGTGGGCACATGGTGTGACCCTTACAATCCTTGTGCGAGCGGGGTTGTATGAGCGGGGCTAAGAAAGCCTTCCCCTCGCTACACAAGGAGCCTTCGAGGAAACTATTCCCAGGGGGAATAGTGGAAGAGAAAAGCTTGGGGATGGGCTCAAGACGAGGTGTCTGAGCGTTCCTACGTATCCCATGAAGATGGGAATCAAGCCACATGTAGTTCTTGAAATGCAGTTTAACGTCATGCGGGATGAGGAGCATCTCATTTGGGGATATGTACAGTACGACGAGTAATCCGACGTGAATGAGGACATAATCCCACACCATACCGTACAATCCCGCAAGAGGGTAAGTCGGGGAAAACCAGCTTGCGGTTTAATGTCTCGCGGTGAAGACGGGGGGCCAGGGGCCCGAGGAGGCCAAGGGGCCTGAGGCTGAGACTCGGTCAAGAAGGCCTGACTGGCTTGCAGTTTAACGTCTTGTAGTAAGGACGGGGGCCTTGGGGCCCGAGGAGTCCAAGGGGCCTGAGGCTGGGCCTTGGTCAGGAAGGCCCGAATGGCTTGCAGTTTAACGTCTTGCAGTAAGGACGGGGGCCTTGGGGCCTGAGGAGGCCAAGGGGCCTGAGGCTGGGCCTTGGTCAGGAAGGCATGACTGGCTTGCAGTTTAACGTCTTGCAGTAAGGACGGGGGGAGATCTTAGTTTAAAGTCATAGATCTCGGACTATTTTGTAGTTTATTGTATTTCATGACGAAGATACAGTTTAAGGTCGTGCAGGAATTTACAGTTTAGGGTCGTGTTGGACCATAATGTGCAGTTTAAGGTCATGCGGGACCGTTTCACAGTTTATCGTCTTGCAGGACGAAGATGCAGTTTAAGGTCATGAGGGACCAACTTGCAGTTTAGGGTCGTGCAGGACCCTTTTTCCCTAGGCAAAGTATCAATTAAGGAACTTGTCATTGGTGGGAGGGGTTATACGCTCTTCATCCATGGTCACCAAGGAGTTTTCTCCATTGGGGTAAACCTTATGGATGATATAAGGCCCTTCCCATTTGGGTTCTAATTTTGGTGGTTTCCTACCGGGAATCATTGGCTCTCGAAGGGCCAGTACCAGGTCGCCTTGTAGGAAAGAACGGAGAAGAACCTTCTTATTGAAGGCCTCGCTATCTTATCCTGATGCCTTTCCAGATTGTGCAGGGCACGAAGCCGGTTCTCGTCTAGTGCTTCTAATTCAGCTAGACGAATCTCGGCTACCTCATCTGATGTATGGTGATCATAGACTGCAGTGCGTAACGATGGCAGCTGGATCTCAATGGGTAGGACGGCCTCAAATCCATACACCAGGGAATATGGGGTCACCTGGGTAGAGTTGCGAGTCGTCGTCCGGTAATCCTAGAGGGCGTTGGGGAGCTTGTCCGGCCAACTTTTCTTGTTCTGACCCACCATCTTCTGCAGAATGTTAGAGAGGGTTTTGTTGAATGCCTCGATCTGTCCATTTTCCTGCGTGTAGTAGCGGGAGGTATGGTTCAACCGTATTTCGTACTTGGCGTACAATTTTTTTAATTCACCTGCTCGGAAGTTGGTGCCGTTATCGGTGAGGACGGCGTGAGAGACCCCAAATCGGTGGAAAATATTGGAGCTCACAAAGTCAACGATAGAACGGGACTTGACCTCTTTGAGTGGAACTGCCTCTTCCCACTTGGAGAAGAAATCTGTGGTAGTCAGGATGAACCTACACTGGCAGGATGTTGCCGGTAGATACGGTCCCACTACATCAAGTCCCCATACCGCAAATGGCCAAGAGTACTTGGTGGGGTGGAGGGGCTCCGGCGGCCGATGCAGGAAGTTGGCGTGAACTTGGCATGCATGGAATCTCTTGGCATACCCAATAAAATCGTGGATCATAGAGGGCCAAAAGTACCCCAACCTCCAGATTTGATGGGACAGCATCGGCCCAGCTTGATGGGCGCCACAGGAATCGGCGTGAACCTCTTTCATAACTTGAGGTATCTCTACTCCTTGGATGCAACAGAGGAGGACACCATCGAAACTCCGCTTATAAAGGATCTGTTCAAGACTGGGGCCACTCTGGAGGGAAAATTGCAGCGCGCAGCGTCGGATTCGCTCGTGCTCGTCCCGATCGTCCGGGAGGCAATCATTTTGTAGGTACTCGACAAAAGGTTCCCTCCAGTCGGGAGTGGCTTCAACCACTGTGCCTGACGAACCTGGGACCCCTGTCGTGGAGGGTCCAGCGGTGAGATGACCTACCCGCAGGCCATCATTGTCCTCTTGGGTGACGGGGGAAATGACTCTCTGGTGTGCCACTTGTATGATTAAATCATCTTGATCGGGTTCTGCAAGCGATGCGGCCAAGCCATCCAAGGCGTCTTCTTGACCATTCTGTGACCGTGGGACATGGGTAACCTCTGGTCGAGAAGAGAACTGGGCCATTAGGCAGAGGTTGTACTCCAGCAATGGTGAAAGCTCCGTCTTCCTGACGACGTAGTCTCCATTAACCTGTTTGATTACCAGCTCAGAATCTCCCTTCACATGTAGATGGGGCACATGGATCTCAAGGGCCAACTTGAGGCCGGTGATGAGAGCCTGGTACTCTGCCTCGTTGTTCGTACAGCCTTCTGACAACAGGAACGAGTATGGCAGGACGGACTGCGCTGGGGTAATGAAGACAATACCCAGGGCCACTCTGTTGAGCTTGGGATCGTTGAGCCTCCTACCGGTGGGGCTCTGGGAGGCGCCGTCGAAATGCATTTTCCAACACGGGACATCATGATCAACCGAGAGGATTGTCTCATCAGGGAAATCCAGGTCCAGGGATTGATCCGCGGAGGTTGGATGGGCATCTAAAAAGTCTGCCAACGTCTATCCCTTAATGGCCTTCTGAGGTACGAACCTGATATCAAACTGCTAGAGAATCACTGCCCACCGTGCTAGTCATCCAGTCAGCATGGGGCGGTTCAGGATGTACTTCAGTGGGTCTACCCGGGAGACCAATTTCACCTCATGGTGCTGCAGGTAATGTCGCAATTTCTGGATGGCGAAGACGAGTGCAAGGTAGCTCTTTTCGATAGGGGATTATCTGACCTCCGTATCAAGAAGCGTGCGGCTGAGATAGTAGAGACTGTTCTCAGTACCCTCGTTATTCTTCTGGGCGAGCAGCGCACTGAGGGATCTTTCCAGGGCGGTCACATAAAGGACCAGCGGCTTTCCGGAGATGGGTGGCATCAAGATCGGAGGTTGGAGCAGATACTGCTTGATTTCCTCAAAGGCAGTATGACACTCCTCATCCCATTCGTAGGCGGCGCCCTTCTTTATGAGCCGGAAAAAGGGCTTACACTTGCCGGCCAGATTCGCGATGAATCAGCGTATATAGGCTAAGTGTCCTTGAAGGCCTCGAAGCTCCTGAATATTGCTCAGGGAAGGCATTTGGATGATGGCCTTGATCTTCTCTAGGTCGATCTCGATACCTCGGTATCTGACAACAAAGCCCAGAAACTTCCCAGAGGTGACCCCGAAGGCCCACTTCAACGGGTTTATCTTTAGGTGACGGGAACGGAGGAAACCGAACACTTTCTCGAGGTCTTTAAGATGGTCCTGGCGCTAACATGATTTGACTACGAGTTCATCCACGTAGCATTCCACCAATGTCCTGAGGATCGGTTTGAATATGCGATGCATGGCCCTCTGATAAGTGGAACCTACATAATTCAAACCGAATGGCATAACCTGGTAGAAAAAGGTACCTTGGGGAGCCCTGAAGGCAGTGGACTCCTCGTCTTCAGGGGCCATCCGGATCTGGTTGTACCCGAAATATTCATCCATGAAAGAGAGGGCTTGGAACCCGGTCGTGGCGTCAATCAATAACTCTGTCACCGGGAGTGGGAAGTCATCCTTTGGGTAGTGGCGATTGAGATCGCGGAAGTCGATGCAGACTCTGATCTGCCCATTCTTCTTCCTGACTGGCACAATTTTGGAAAGCCACTTGGGGTACTGGACTTCCTTAATGAAGTTGGCTTTGATAATCTTGTAAACATCGGCCTCAACCATAGCACCATGAGAAGGGTGCATTTTCCTGGGGGGCTGCTTAAACCCACGGTGTTTTTCCGGGAGGCCCAGACGGTGAACGGCTACCTGGGGATCTAGTCCTGGCATCTCTTTGTTACTCCAGGAAAACACGTCACAGTGTTGTTTGAGGAAGTCTACGTACTGCTGCCGCTCCTCGGGGGACATGGCTGCACTGATCAATGTGGGTTTCGGATCTGCCTCGCTACTAAGGTTCACCTGTACCAGTTCATCAACTGTGGTAGAGACGCCTTCTTCAAAGGTGGGGGGAGCATCCTTCAGGTATTCCTCCCCACCCGTGGGGGGACTTCCCATGACGGGAGATACTTCTGGGCTATCAAAATCCGAGGGGCAGCTGGTGCCGGCTTGGGAAGCAGTGGTCATCACATTGGGAGACTCACTTTCCATTGAGACCATAGCAATGATGGCAGTCGACCCTATCCCATCTGGCCTTCGGCCTATGGGGCCACATTTGATGATATCAAAGAAGTGGTGACGTGTCGGCCTGAGTCGGTGGATTCCAGCCTGGCGGAAGAGACACGTATGGCGTACCGCCGTTGTCATAAGCTTGACATTCCAGTACCGTACAGGGGTAGGAGGTTCCGGGATGACCTGAGCCTGGTTGATGTAGGATTAAGAGGTGATTTTCCGCCGTCGCTTGGACACAAGAACATGCCTTCCTTGCGTACCCAAAACAACAAAACATTGCCCCATGTTGGGGGTCGTGGCCTCCAACCGGTGGATCGGGAGGATGTAGGCATCATCCATGCTTGCCCAGGGATCACTTGTGACTGGGGCGAGTTCATCCTCACTTACTAGGATTTACTTATCCTTACTTTTGTAATAACCCGCATCCAGATAGCGGGCCTCACAAGAAGCGAAAGGGGACGCATCTCCTTGGAGCATGCCTACTCGACCATTGAGTGAGTATTTGAGGCACTAGTGATACGACGAAGGGACCGCTGCATGCAGATGGAGACAAGGTCTACCCATCAATGAGTTGTAGGCGGTGTCCTGAGAGACGACCATGAACTCGGTGCTGGCAATTAAGCCACCGAACTGTGTCTTCAGGCAGATCTTGCCGACTAGGGTTTGCTCGGTCCTGTCGTACCCCTGGGTTCTGAGGTCAGAGGGCGTTAAATCACCTTCATACAGACCCAACTTTCGCAACGTCCGAGTGGGAATTAGATTGATTCCGGAACTCGTGTCAACGAGGCAGCGGTGGACTTCCACACCATTGAAGTGGCCAGTGATGTACAGCGGGAGAATGTGCCCCTGTATAGGAGGGTCCTCATCTTCACTGGAGAACGAGATAACCGCCTGACATTCGGCGTTTTCAATCATCTCGGTATGGAAGGCTTCTGCAGCTGCTACCTCCATCTCAAACTGGAGGGGGCTCCTTAGGGCCTCGGAAAGTGCCTCGCACATTTCGGATGACAGGCGAAGGGACTCAAGGATAGAAAGCCTCGCCGGAATGCCGGCCAGGTGCTTTAGGACATCATACTTTCGTGCCAAACGTGAACCTCTGCTTACAGGAGGTCGTTTGGCATTTGGAGGCATAGCGGGTCCCGCCGGTTGAACCGGCGATCAGCTAGTACTGGGTACATCCTGCTGCCTACTGGTTGAAGCCTGTAGAGTAGTTGTCGGACTAGGATTGGACAGTGGAGGCTATCCTGTAGCTGGGAAAGACTGACTGTGATACTAATGAGGTAGCTCTCCTTGATCTAGTAGCACGAACACCGGTGGAGGTAGAGCCGAGAGCATTAGATAGGGTTGCGCGTGTTGAGATCTGCACTGAGCCTGCTGTCTGGTCTCAGTAGCGTGCACGGCTTGGCCAAAAGTGCCCGCTGAAATACCTCGACTGCGCGGTTGCGATTCTACTGACGTTGACGCCGGCTGGAAACGTTGGAGAGGTTCGCCTGGCGTTACCCCTCGTCGGGGGTCATATAGGGCTTTACCAACTCCACGGTGTTAACCGAAGCATACCCCTAGCTGTCGCTCGAGGAGTCATCCACTACTGGGCAAATTATGGAAGTATTTCCTATTTCAGGGGGCATAAAGTCACCAAGAGTTCGGGATGACGATGACACCTGCGGTGCGCATTGCTTCTTCTTGCGTCGTCACTGCTTGCCCTTTTGGGAAGAGGTCGACTGTGAAGACGATGCGGAGGTACCGGCTACTTCTTCTGAAGGTTCTGACTGCTTCAGGCATGCCCGGATGATACCATGGGCACGGACGATGATTTTTCGAGCCATCCAGTCGTCGTATTTCCGGGATCCGCGGCTGCAGACTTGCTGCCACTCGCCTTCGCCGTCGCTGCCGATCTCTGATCCTGCAAAGACACCCACCACTTGTGCTGGTGTCAGGCCCAACTTGACTATGTTGTTGTTGACCTGGTCTTGAATCTAGTCTTTAAACACATATCATTGGTTGAGGGTGTGCCCCAGAATCCGATGATAAGGGCAGTAGTTGGGGTGATCGGTGAGATTCGCCTCTGCCGACCTTCTATACTCGGGCAAACGCACAATCCCTTGCTCTAGAGCGCTTCAGAAGTAGCCAGGGACCTGATTTTCGTTGAACGAATAAGTCTGGTGCCTTCTTTTCGGATAGTGGGCCCTGGGGGTCTGGCCCTGACGAGAGGCCGGAGGGGCCTGCAGAGGAGGCGGCGCCTGATTGTCTCGCCTAGGTGGCGATGGCGCATTGCGCGGGGGAACCTGTCAGTTCTGAGGCGGTCGTTTTTGGGGAGAAGCTTGTGCTTGAGGTGGAGGACCTCTGCGGGGTTGTGGGGATGGTGTTGCCGGTAGTAACTCCAGCTGCATCGAGGCTTCTATTTGGGCCACCGCGGAGGGTTCAGCCCTGGCGGTCCTCCTGGCCGGGATCATAGGGGGCAACAAACGTTCCTGACTAGCCTGTTGCAGGGCTTCCTCAAGGCGCTGAGCCTTATCTGAGAAATCTCTAAACCCTCCAGGGTAGTTCTGGGTAATCAGGGAGGGTACCAGCTCTGTTTTGACGTTCCCCACACACATCGTCAGTAATTTCTCCTGAGTCAGTGGCATATCGAGGGAATACGTAAGTCCCTTCCACCGGGTGATGAAATCTGCAACCCGCTCATCAGGCCTTTGCTTGCACTTGAAGAGGTCTGCAATGCCGGTCTTCTGCATGGTGGAGCTGAACTGGTACAGGAACTTCCGGAAGAGGTCCTCCCAACCGGTCACTGATCCGATAGGGAGCTGGTTGTACCAGACGAATGTTGGACCTTCTAATGTCTGTACGAAACACCGTAGTTTGGCGGCTTCTTGCTGAGCCGGGGTCCCCAGCATGGGGCCACACCTGGAAGAAAAATGTGCCAAGTGCTGCGGTGGGTCCCCTGTCCCGTTGAAAGGAGAGAAAGTGGGGTTCCCAAAACCCGGGGGTGCAGGCATATCATCTACCCACGCGGGATACGACTTGCCATCCGGTGGGACCGCCACCTGCCGTGTTTCCAACGCTTCGAGGCGGGCTGTGAGTGCCGCAATAAGATCATCCGGGTGGGGGTCCCTGTCTTGATGGGGATACCTAACCACAAGTGCATTTCCAGGTTCTTCAACATGGTAGACGGCTTTGGCCACTCGTGGATCAACTGGCGGAACGACCTGCGGGGCGACTGGGGGAACCCGGACTGGGTTCTTCAGATTGCCCCGTCGCTCGGGGGGGTTTAGCGAGACGTATCGCGCCCTCTTGCCATACGTTTCTTCTTCTGCCCTGTCTGCGGCAGTAGCATGATCAGGGTTGCCCGGAGGCATCTCACCAGGGGGAAATTGTTCCGGACCCTGCTACCCCAGCCTGGGATCACCATAGTCGGGTCGTCGCTCTGCGGCGCGCTCAGCCAAGAGTTCGTCAACCAGCCTCTTCTGCTCAGCAAGCTGCTGGCGTAACGTGGCCTTCTCGGGATCTTCGTCCGTTTTCTGCACAGAAGCGGACAGGTCGGAGTGCTTGACAGTTCCGACGTGCTCCTTACCCTTGTCGGTGTTTCGACCGAGTACCAGTGACTTTGTGGGTACGGGGAGGCCTAGCAGGTTCCTCTGCTGACGGGTAACCCTCCCTGATGGGTCCAACAGGGGCGGTACGCCCTCGGGGGGTAAGTCTCCATCAAGGAATTCAAGCTCGTCTTCCTTTTACACAACGTCAGCCATGTGGACCGCGACCCCTCTTGAGGGCATGTCCTCGATGTCGCATAGCGAATCGGGCTGCCGTCGGATAGGGTCGAAGAGGAGAGCGGCATAGTGTCCCCAACCACGGACTTTCACATGGGGGGTAGCTTCCCTGACAATTCTGCGGAGTGCTTTAAAACTCTGAACATATTTCCGTTGAAGGGCGCTCTGATGGCCTGGCGACTCGGGGTGCTGGGCCATAAGGAGTGCGGCCGAATCGATCAGGCGGCACTGCTCACCGATTTCTTCGAAGTGCTCTCGACTTCTGGGGTACACCACCCGTTCGTAACGAAGGCGAAAGTGTGTCGCCCATAGGGTTCGACAAAAGCACCCCACTTCTTCAGGGGTAAGGGACTCTGGTGCGTGAAAATTCAGCACTGTCGTCGGCCAGAACTTCTCCGGGAAGTAATCTTCTGCAAGAATACTCCAGAAGCTCTTGGGTTCGGACTGGGGGTCTGGCCCAGTATTGCCCCACTCATCAACAGGGGGCGGCTGAGGGACCGGTAGCAGTACCGAGGTGGACCTCTGGGATAACAAACTCGGCGGCAGAGAATACGGCGAACGAGCTGACTGGCCTCCGAATTCCAGGCCATCCTCCGAAGAGCAAGGTGACCTGGCCACGATGTCACGATACGATGGGCTGATAGCCACAGCTTCCGGCACAGGAATCGCAGCTACCGGTGACCGGTCATGTCGTCTCTCTATCACCGTTGGCCCCCAAAATATCTCTCTGTGATCTCTGGTAGAGGTAGAGGGCGCTTCTGGTGACAATGGCGGTGATTGCGCGGTCGAGACCTGCGGAATTCCCAAGATTTCTTCCTCCTGGATGTACCTGCAGAGAGAGATGGGAATCTGGTGGACCTCATATTCCAGGAGAATGAGGCAAACGCTTCTGGTTCCTGCCCCAGTCCTTGATACGGAGGAGCGGGGAGAAGGTTCCATCGCTGAGTTGCATTCCGCTTCAGATTCAGAGAATCGGGCAGGTTTGATCTCCACCCGGGCCTTCCCAGGATTCTTCTTGTGGCGGCGACGACCCGCTCTCCTGCCCCGGGGTGGCTCTTCGGGACAGGGTTGAACTCTACTAGGCAGTCTCGGGGCGGAGCTGGCGCCGTGGCGGAGAGGGCCCCCACTCGAGATAGCCGAGGTGCGAGGGGAACCAGGGAAAATTTCGAAGGGTACATGGGGAGGACTTCCATGAACAGCACCCATGTGGGCGGAGCCTCTGTCGGAATCGGCAGGAGCATGGGGAGGACCTCCATGGTCGATGCGGGCGGAGCGAGGCTGACCTTCACTCCTCGAGTTTCTGGGGCGAGGAGGACCTTCACCAGTTGCGGAGAGGACGTAGGGAGGGCCCCCATGTTGGAGAAGGACCGGATGGACGGTGCCTTCAGATCGGCCGTCGGGGGCAGGAGAATGGACTCCATACCCTGTATAGTGGGCGTGGGAAAGGTTTCCGCACTGAGCGTCACTGCCGCGGGGCAGATCTTCCCTCAGGATGGGGGTAGCACGAGGCATACCTCCATGAAGAACTTCGGAGCAAGGAAGGCCCATGATTTGTGGAGTATTGGTACGGGGAGGACCTCTGTATGGGGTGACATCACTGCGGGATAGTTCTCGGTGATCACCACATGGGCCTACAACCCAGAGAGTCAACCCAGCCTGCCCGTGGGGCGGTTGGGGTCTCGATCCTGGTTGGGTGAAGGAGTGCCCCTACTCAGTGTAAGCAGGGGCTTCAGGATGCACGTCAGTGGTGGCTCAGGACACTGTAGATGTCGACGTCGACGCGCCTGGGCGAGCGTCCTCAGCCCGGGCCCGGCGCTGACGTTGGGTCAGGCGAGCTGGTGCAGGTGGTGTAGGGGCATGGCCTGCCTGCTCTTCCTGCGGAGTTGGACAGCAGCGCTGACGCAGCCGGACGGGAGCTCTCGCCTGGAGCCCTCGGGTCGGGACCCTGAGCGGGCTGAGCCGGACGGCGCCCGCCTCTTCAGCGTAAGGCGAGGAGTCGGCAAGGCGTTCCGGGGACAGGCTCCCGAAACGGTTGAACGTTGGGGTGGGGAGCAGGGGCTCCCTGCGCGGCCTGTTAGGGCGGCGTTGACGGTGGGGCCTGGATGCCTCCAGGTCCAGGTGGGCTATATCTCGAGTTGGGATGACCCCTTCCTCCTCGTACCTGTGCACGAGGTTGTTGATCACCCTTCGCTGGATGACCTCTGATGGGGAAAGGGGACATGGGCGCCCCGTATTCCGCGATGTGGCAGCCGTCGTGGCGGTAGCAGCGCCATGTGGGGTGGCTGTGGCGATGTTGCCCCTGCCCCTGTGCAGGCTAGCGGGCGGTGATCGCGTCTCTATAACAACAACCTGGTTCCTGAGAAATGAAGGGATCAACTCATCAGCACTGAGAGGGAAAAGGATTGACAACCATTGCCCCAGCATCCTTCCATTCTCCACGACTGTAAGAAGGATCCACGCCAACACGCTGCAGAACGGAGTGCCCCACATTCTACTGCCCCGACTTCTGGTGAGTTTCACGACAGGCCCGCTATTTGCTTGGCGGGACCAGGCGCTGGATATCTGGATCCGTTGACACGTCAATCTACTGGTGTCTCGAACGCTACTAATCTCCATATTGAGGAGAATAATTTCACGTCAGGTTCACCATTTCTGTTTCCGACGCTTTCGCCGGGGCGCGCGCACCCGTCCGTCCGCGGGAGGAGGACGCGCTGCGCTTGTTGCCTCGCGTTCCCGCTTTCCAAAGGCGGGCGGCATTCGCTCCTTATTCAGGGACATCTGCTCCTTGATCGAAATGGGATGATGGTATTTTGGTTCTTCCTTCTGTTGATTCCTCCTCAGAACTCGTCACCTAGTCCGGGTCTCCCTCATAGATTTAATACGTAGTTCGTGAAACTCTTCCCAGTGCCATGTTTCCATGGACGCCGGTTAATTACACTGCTTCTGTCGGGACATTCCAAAGGGTCCAGTCAGGGAAGCAACCTTCAGTCGGGGGAGTAGTCACATTGAGGCATCAGTAGCATGTCTGGATGCTGGGGAACCTGGAATGTCTGTCTATGATCCCTGGTCATAGGGCTTCTCGAGGGCGTGGAAGCCCAAGGCATCCCACATCGAGCACGGGGAATTATATGTCATAGACACATATCTGAGGTTTTCCTCAGATTCCTGTGTTTGACACAGGGTACGCCGCAAGTTTAACGTCCAGCGGAGATGGATCAACCCAACCGGAGCATTAGCTAGGATAGATCGGATTGAGGGATTTCCCTTGAAGGGATGCCGATACCGGGGTCAGCCCATGGGCGGCTGTGAAGAGGAGCGTACCGACACGGTCTCACCGAGATATGACGGTCCGAGCGAGAATCGGGATGGGTGATAGGTGGGTGAATAGAGTGGAGGGGGAGTGAAATGGGACCATCGCAGGGGCGACGGTGAAGTTGGGCTTGAGCCTTGAAGAGGCTTCCTACGTATCCCTTGGTAGGGAATCAAAGTCCGCGTAGTTCGGGATGGTGCTAGTAAACTGACGTGAAGGTGGACCTTGGCCCGATGAATGTCATCAGCAAGCCAATGTGAAGGTGGACCTTGGTCCGATGGGCATCATCAGCATACCGATGTGAAGGTGGACCTTGGTCTCATGAGAGATGGGCTTGAACCTCGGGGAGGCTTCCTACGTACCATGCCTTGATATGGATTAAAGACCTCGTAGTTCAAAAGGTTTCATCGGTGAACTGACGTGAAAGTAGACCCGTGGGTCCACTAGTGGTGGGCTTGAACCTTGAGAAGGTTTCCTACGTACCATGCCTTGACATGGATCAAAGTCCTCGTAGTTCAAAGGATTGATGGAATACAGTTTAACGTTATGCGGGATGATAGTGAACCCTGGCGTGAATAAACGACGGGTGGTGGGTGTCAGCGAACCGACGTAAATGAGGGACCTTGGTCCGATTGGAGATGGGCTTGAACCTCTTGGAGGATTCCTACGTACCATGCCTTGACACGGATCAAAGTCCTCATAGTTCGGGTTGTGGAATACAGTTTAATGTCATGCGGGACGGGGGTGAACCGACATGAATGAGGTCGGAACGACCGAATGGTGGGTTTGAACCTCATAGAGGCTTCCTACGTACCATACCTTGACATGGAACAAAGACCTCGTAGTTCGGGTTAGTCACAACGGCTTGCCGTCGGACTGGAATGCAGTTTAAAGTCATGCTGGACGAAGGTAGAACTCGACGTGAATGATGATGGGTGGGCTTGAACCTCAGGAAGGCTTCCTACGTACCACGCCTTGACATGGATCAAAGACCTCGTAGTTCAAATGGGTGTGCAGTTTAATGTCATACGGTACAAGGGGGCATACAGTTTAACGTCATGCTGGACGAGGGTGAAACTCGACGTGAATGAACGACCGAGCAATGTGGCTTGAACCTTATGGAGGCTTCCTACGTACCATGCCTCGACATGGATCAAAGTCCTCGTAGTTCGCTATGGGTGGGGGTCAGCGTCGGTGCTCACTCTAAGCCCACATGAGTCATGCTCGGTGTGAGAAACAAGAGGTTTCAAGGACCTGACGATCATGTCACGAAGGATGCGTCCGTGAGAAGCAAAGAGGGGCTTACGCGTTAGGCGGCCCATGGTGTTGGGACTTACTCCAGGATGGAGGCCCAGAGTGTGACAAAGCGCAGCGAAAGAGGGATTTGGGACCAATGATGGGAGGTGCCTCGTTCCCTATCACGCCCTCCACTGACCTTGGTAGTGGGGAAGTACGGAGATGCAGAGGTGCAGCCATCCGTTGGGGAACTAGGGTCGCCCTTCTCCTGAGAACATACGCCACTCCAATAAGGAGGATATCACCCCTTGTGGATGGGTGATTCCACTCCCATGGAGACGAGTGGCATAAAAAATGTTCGAGCTGGGGGGACCCTTCGTGAGAGGCACGAAGTCAGGTCACAGTTTAACGTCATGTGTTGAGGACCTGGTGCTTGGCAGTTTAACGTCCTGCAGCTCGGACGAGGTGGGTTCACTCCGCACCCCTAGGACTTACATAACCGATACCCTCTGGTCCTTGGGGAAGGGAAGGTACCAGTAAGGCCATGGTCAAGGGGGGTTGTGGAATGAACCATCAAGGGGTCCATGTTAGCGTGGCTATGTGAAGAAGCAATAGCCGTTAGCGTGCCTATGCGAAGAAGCATTAGGCGAATCAACGCTACGGGTGGTATTGTCCATGGGACTTTGAAATCACTTCGTGCAAACCGGGAGGGTCGCACGGGAGGAATAATTGCTAATCAAAGGAGTGTGCTTCACGAAGTGGAGTGCCTTGGCCTTAGCATGGGGCATAGGTGTGAGTGGAAGGTGCTTCGCGAAGTGGAACAATGTTCGCGGAGCACTGCCTCACGAAGAAGAGTTGCCTCGCAAAGCAGGGTCCTACGAAGCAGTGTGCTTCGCGATGTGTAGCGATCCTACCTTAGCATAGGGATCGCTAGTACAAGTTTTGTGTTTTGCGAAGCATAAACGCTCCGCGGCTGCCCGGGTTCCCTTGGGAATCCCCTTCCTTCGCGAATTCCCTTGAGCTTCGTGAAGGGAATCCCTCTTGGAAGAGGGGCTCAAAACGCGACAAAGGAAAGGCGTCTCGCGAAGTATAAGTACCTCGCGGAGCTCATGATTCCTGGGGCAAAGAGTACTTCGTGATTCGGGAGAGGAGAAGCCGAAAGGTCGGATTGTCCGTCTTCGGGACTCAGGGTGAGTCCGGTATTTATAGGGAAGGGGCGCCGCGAAGTAGAACTCGCGCGCCACCTTAGGTGCTTCACGGCGCGCTCGTGAATGTCAACGTCGTCCGTGGAGGGTTACCGCCTCTGGAGCTTTGCGGCAGGCTCGCGAATGTCAAATGCCTTCGCGGAGAGTTACCGCCTCTGGAGCTTCGCGAGGCCGCGATGATCGGGGCGCTTCGCGTCAGTGCTTCGTGAGGTAGCGCGCCAGCCGTCTTTTTCGTCCCTTCCTTTCGTGCCATATTTTGGTGCCAACAATGTTATAATGGTAGAAAATAGGTATACCCACCGCATATGTTAAGAAAAACATTTTTTCCTTAATTTTGTCGAAAAGGTCATAAAAGACCTTGTTTGGAAAACGAAGGAAAGATTCATTTATAAAAATTTTATAAAATTTCGAACAAGGGTATAAATAAATTTAACCCATAGTCTAGTAAATATTAAAATTGTTTTTAAATCCATTTTTAAGAAACACGAATGTGGACAATAATGATGTCCCAGTAGATACTCACGTATAAGCAACCTCGGATAATGAAGAGATTGTAGAATTAACCATCAACTTGTAATTTTCCTTGGTCAAGGGTACCTTAAAATAAATTAGAATTTTTAAATAATTTTTATTAAATTATAAAAAAACCATATACATAAATATGATATTATATATGATCTTCTAATATTTATTTGTTAATAATATTTCATTAGTATCATTGTTTCATGTGTTAACTGATTCGTTTTCCGTTATATGTTTTGTTACATAAGTCATGTTTGATATGGATAGGATTTATTTGATTCATATCCAGAATGATTTTAATTTCTTAAACATTATTTTTATTCATAAATTAAAATTATTCTTGAATGGTTACGATGGGGAATGAATCTCATCGCGTTCATGGAGACGGTAATCCGTACTTACGCACGAGTGACAATACCATTCTATTGATGGTAAAATCATATGTAATTGGATATTATATCATATATATATAGAATAATTAACATGTTATATTTATTATTTACATCAATTATACTCATTATTATACCCATCCAAATAATGAAGTGTTGAATAACAAACTACACCACGACATGGAGATAGAAATCTGTACGTACGCATGTATGGTGAATTTTTCATTCATAGGATGGATATAATAATGAATATCGTTGTAAAATATTTATAATAACATCACAGTAAGTATAAGGTACTAGAGTTATTATTTTGGTATGTAATGAACAAATAAAGAGGAAGTGGAAGAAGAAAATAACTTTGGAAGAGGTGATGAAATTATTACCTCTTCTACGGGTGCTTCCTTTTGATTAGATAAAAAGGGATCCTGAGGTTGGATTTTGACCAATGTAAGGATTATAGGTTAAATTGAGGGTATTTGGGAGGTTATTTGAGTTGGGGTTTTCTGATCCAAATGACTTTGGAGGTGTGAAATTAAGGTAATGGGAGGTACCCTTTTATAAGAGAGGTGAGGGTCACTTTAAGAAATACTTGAAATATTTTTTATTATACAATAATATTCTATTTACAATGGCTCCAAAAGGATTTATTTAAAGGATAAGGTGGGGATGGGTCAAAATCCACTCAACCAATATGTTATAGATAGGTTTAGGTCACCATATTAACTTTATCTTTTAGATTTAACTCTTTGTTAAATAGTTTAACTTTTAAAATGTATTCTTTTATTATTATAATAAATGGTTAATAAACATACTATAAAAATCCAAGAGAATCCAAAGTGGTTCATTATTGATATATATAATCTTATCTAAGTATTTTTGTGGAATTTTATATTTTTAAGAATATTATATCAATTAATAATATAGTATTAGTTTTAAAAACTCATTTATGTTAATTTTGACACTATTTAGTATTTGGTTTTTCTAAAAGTCATAACAACTTTATCACTTCGAAAAAATTTAATTAATCAACCCTAACATGTCATATTAACCTATAAAAATCTTGGAATACATAAAAAGTATCAATTTAAAATTATTTTAATATTTATAATATCAATTATTTTAATCATTCAATAATAAGGTAATTACTACATCGTCATTGAGTCATAAATTAATTAATTATTTAATGTCTAAAATTATAAATAAAATACTAATATGTAAGAAATATTTTCATATTTATAATGAATATTTATAGTCTAATATATCTTATGTATAACCCTATATTAAAATTTCTTTAGTTATCAAAATTTTAATTTAACTCTTTTAACTCTTCTTTAAATTAAATAATACCAAATGTTTTAATCTAATACAAGTGGACCCAAAGGATAATATTTTATTCTGTAGGTCGATTTTGGTCTAAATTAACTTATCCAATAGAATTATGACATGTGTTATTATAATTATAATATCCTTTTTACCTTTAATTTCTCAATTTACTTTTAACCGTTGTAAATAAAATTTCAAAAGTCACTATTCACCAAAAATTATTGTCATCCCATTGAACCACATTTTACTTAATGATGTAAATCTTGTCTCTCAAATTTTTGAAATTCAATTCATAGAAGTTGTAAAATTACATTTTATGCAAATTTTCAAATGTGCCTAGAAGGTGGGTAAGGACGTTAAAAGTTCAATAACATTTTATAATATTATTATAAAATGACTCCAATGAATTACATTGAACATATATAGGTATTGAGTATATATTTTTACCTAAAATAATTTTTTTAAAAACTAATTATTTAAATGAAAAATTGGTTTTAAACAATAACATAGTGTTTTTCACTATTCATAAAAAATGAAAGTTTTTAGAAAATACAAAAAATTCATGCTAAGCTAATTTTGATATTCCGAATCCAAAAATGAAGTCCATTTTGAAAAATACAATTTTAAAAGGTGGTTATTACTATTCACAATAGCTAGTTTGATTAGTCATGGGGTTCTAGAACTTGATGTTGTGTACCATGCAAGCTATTTCATTATTCAAAGAGAAACATACCGTGGAAGCTTGGGGTGTTACATACCTATAGGCCAGAGGATAACGACTATAAGAGAGGGTCTAATTTCAATCATGGGGAGACTATAACCTATTTATCAGAGTAAAACCACACTGGAAAATATAATAAATAATAGACAACTGATATAACATAACCTAAATAAACCAGTATCACAATATTTCTAAAAATGGAAATAAAATATCAAAACTAAATAGTATATATGCCATGCTAAAGTACGTGCCAAGTGTCAAAATGAAACTCCAAATTAAATACACCTAAAACATCCATATGGGTCCCAAACAATGTCACGTTCCCTCATCCATGCTCCAACTCAACTCAATCATCTAACATGGGCCCTTGCCCTTATCCTGTCCTATAACCATAAAATCTATTTAGGTGCTGATCAGGCGGCCTGTGTAGGGTGTGAGTACAACTCAGTAGGCCACCACCAATGATGTCTGAAATAATATATAGTGAAATTGAAGTGATTCAGCTATATAAATCAATAAATATAATACATAAGTAAACAATTATCATAGTATCAATTATTTTTTATTTAACCACATGAACACCCTCAGGTTCCCGTAGACACCTATATCTCAATACCTACTTCAACTCATGCTAGAGTTCAAACCATTCCCAAAGGATATAATATATTAGAATTCCATTTTTACCATTCTTTAAATAACACAATTGAATGACCATGTTGCCATTCTTTAATTCATTTTTTAATGACCATGTTACCATTCATACCTTATACAGTTGAATGACCATATTCCAGTTCATTAATTCATACTTGAATTATAATGTTACCATTCATTCCTCACACAATTGAAAAACCATGTTCACATTCTTTAATTCATACTTGAATTCCAATGTTTCCATTAATTCCTCACACAATTGAATCACCATGTTCCCATTTTTTAATTCACACTTGAATGACCACGTTACCATTCATCAATATATAATTAATTCCATAATTAATTATCGAAAAAAATTTAATTACTTGTTAAAAAATTATTCATCACATAATTCCCCTTAATTAAATACCTTATAAATTAAGCACATCAATCCCTTTAATTAACTCAAAAATTAATTAATCACTAACCTGTAATTAATTCAACAATTAATTATCTTAATTTACAATCTAAATATCTCATAATTAATTCATCAATTAATTATATCAATCAACTATCCAAATATATCATAATTAATTCATCAAATAATTATCTCAATCAACATTCTTAATATCTTATAATTAATTCATCAATTAATTATCTCAATCAACTATCTCAATATCTCATAATTAATTAATTAATTAATTATCTCAATCAACTATCTCAATATCTCATAATTAATTCAAAAAATAATTATCTCAATCAACTATCTCAATATCTCATAATTAATTCATCAATTAATTATCTCAAACAACAAGTCCTAATATATAATAATTAGTTTCACAATTAATTATCTCAAATCTATAGTCTCAAAAACCCCAATTTCACATATCCCTTAATTAATTAATTCACTAAATTAATTATTTCAATAAAGAACTCAATTATAAACATCAAATAGAAATTATATAACTGCATAAACATAATTTTAGTCAAGACTATGGGATTTTAATTATACACCACCAACCTCAATTTGTTGACGAGCTATCACCCAACAGAAATCCCCAATTTCAGTAGAGTAACAACATAGAATGAGATCCAGATCTAAAAAATAAATCAAGATTAGAAAAAATCAATATTTATTAAATATAGATCTATATCTATAATCCTTGATCTATATCCACAAAAATAGTTCAATATCTAACCAAAATAGAGAACTAATTCCCTTAAATAAAGAGAGAAGAATGAGAAAACAATCAGAATGAGATATTTTTATCTGGAGGGGTGAAGATCATTGATATGGACTTATAATCATGAATAATGGAGGTTGGGAAAGATTGGAATCTATTTAGGAGGCTCTAAAATCATTAGGAGATGTTTTGGTCTAATTTAGGGCCAAATAGGGTGAGTTTCGGAGGTTCATGTGATTTAAAATTTAATTGTTGGGTGAATTAAAAAGTTGTGCATGGTTAGCTGGGTAGGGGGACGCGATTTTCCCTAATCATGAACCAAAATTTCACTATTTTTTTCTTCCATTTTTCTCAAATTATCTCCTAAAAACACCATAAAGTAAAACCCAAACGAAAATTACTCAACATAATGAACATATTCACTCAAATCAAGCCTGAATAATCTCCAAAAAATGTCAAGATCTTACAATATCCCCCACATTATAATATCTCATCCTTGAGTTTCACTATAAAGAATCTCTAATATTCAAAACTAAAGAGATCAGGCCAATGATCCCTCATATATGCTTATCTCTCCCTTATTTCTTCCTGCACATGTCTATATTGGAACAATATACAAATTATCAGCACAGTATTTCCCCACAACACATTTTCATTAAAATCCAACATATATATCTAATTATACTCAAAGGATGCATCTATCTCTAGATCCATGCCATCCAAATCAATCACATGATAGTGGTTGGGGTGATACCTCCATAGTTTTGATACCTTGAAATCATCATGTATAGAACTGTATCTCTATGGAAGAGGCAATCAGTATGCCACTGACCAGATTCTCTCTGTAACCTCAAATAGTCTAACAAACCCAGACACTAACTTGTCCTATCTTCATATCCTATGGTGACCCAATCTATGAGACACTCGAAGGAATACACAATCACCCTATTTAAAATCCAGGGGTCATTAATGTATATCATCATATGAATTTTGTCTACTCTGAGCCATATCCATGTGCGTCCTAATTGGTTGTACCTACTCAAACATCTCCTACACAAGACTCAGTCCTGACACCTCAGACTCATCTTCCTCCATCCAGCATAGAGGTGATCTACATAGCATAGCATAAATAGCTTCATATGGTGTAATCTGAATAGTTTTCTAATAACTTTTATTATAATAGAACTCTACTATTTCTAGACGCATCTCCCAAAACCCCCCAAAAGTCTAGAACACATGAAAATAACATATCCTCAAGCACCTATATCGTACATTTCAAATGCCCATTTTTCTGCGGGTCGAAAGCCATACTAAAAAAACTTGTGTCTCCATCACCTTCTTTAATCCATTCTAGAAGCACACATTAAAACATGAATCATGGACTCAAACTATAGTATGTAGAATTCCATGCAGATGGAATATCTCCCAAACATACAAGTCTCCCAAATACCCTATTGAGAAATTATCCTGTATAGGCAAGAAATGTGATACTTTCATCAATAGATCCACAATCACCCAAATTGCATCATTCTTCTGAGGTGTCCTCAGGAGAACCACTAAAAATCCCATAGTAGCATCACCCCACTTCTATTTTGGAATGTTTAATAGTTTTAGTAAACCTATTGGCCATTGATTCTCTTCCTTAACCTATTGAAATGCATAGAATTATGTTATGAACCAAGTTATTTATTTTTTCATGCATGGCCACCAAAACTGTTGTCACATGTCATGGTACATTTTGGTCACACCTACATGTACCACCAATTTTGAGGAATAAAACTCACATATCAACTACTCATGCATTCTCATAGGCACATTAACTCGATTATCCACATAGATGATCTCGTCCTCATCTACAAACCAATCACAAGGAGTCTTCCCACATTTTAGTCTTTCCCTTAAGAGAAAGAAATTAAAATCCTCATAATACCTATCTCTAATCTCTATAAAAAGAGTAGAATCCACTGAAAATAATATGAGAGTCATCTAATCCTTACTCTCCTAGACCACAATATGAATTTTATCTAGTAATGTGATCATCTTTCACTCAGAACTAGAATCCTAAACCGCTTGATTCTGAGTTTTCTGACTCAAATCATCAACCAAATTGTTTACATTTCTGAGCGTATATGTGAGATCAAAATAAAATAACAACATATAATCAAACCATATCCATTTATGGAGATTCAATCATCGATGAAAAAATATATATACTTTAAGATATTGTGATCAATATAAACTATAAACTTCTCATCCAATAGAAAATGTTTCCAACACTTCAAAGTATAAACCACTATAGCCAACTTGAGGTCATGTTTAGGGTAATTTTGTTCATGAAATATCTACTTCCAAGACCCATATGCCACAACTTGATCCCCCTACATCAATACTTCTCTAATCCCAATCCCTCAATCATCATAATACACTATATACTCCTCACCTATATTGGGTAGGATCAAGATTAGTATTGATTTCAGGTGCTTCATTAGCCCCCAGATGGAATTCTTACATGATTATAACCATTAAAAATTTATCCAAATTATTTTCAAGACCATAAGTGGCTTTTAAAATTATTAAAAGTCATGTATTAATCTCTGATAATATCCATCCAACCCTAGGAATCTACAAAAAGTGAAAATATTCTTGGGATGCTCCCAAGAAACCACTTCTAAAACTTTCTCTGGGTCCACAAACAAACCTTCATCTGAGATGATGTGACCTAAGAATTATACCTTCTCAATACAAAACTAACACATAGATATCTTGTTATATATCCAATGCTCTCTCAGTATATTTAGGATGATGTCAAAATGTTGGGAATGATCATCATGACTCTTGGAGTACACCGAGATGTCATCGACAAACACTACCAAAAACCAATCTAGATGTAACATCCCAGGTAAATGAAGAATAATATATTTTCATATTTATTAATATTTTTGAATTAAATATTAATTTTACTTTAAAGGGGTTTCTATTTTCGATATCGTACCCGATATGCAACAACATGTTTCTTTGAAAACCTTATGTTGCACACTAATAATATAGTATTATTATTTTAAATGGTAGTTAACTCCTAGTTGTTCTATTGGAGGGAATGAACAAAACTAACTAAAATATGATTATACATTATTTTTAAATGTATTTACTTTCATCCAATAAAATTTAGAGGCTTAAAATGTGAATGAATCTAATTTTAAGCATAATTTACATTAAAAGGTCGATTTACCACCTTTTAATGGAGAACCCAATTTAAATATATTTTTGGTCACTTTAATACATTATATTTGACCAAATATAATCCTTCTTTAGAATGGGGACATCAAAGTTTACTTTGTGTAAATTTTTGAAATTTTTCTGATAAGGTTCATTTTTTTAATGAATAGTGAAAAACATTGTATTTTAATTCAAAATTGTGTTTTAATATAATTTATTTATATAGTTATATTGTCTTTTTATTTTGGTTTTAAAGTGTAATTAGAATATATTTTTACCATTTAATCAAATTTTGGTCATTGAAGTTAATTTCACTTTGAAATTGGACATAAACAAGTGTCAATCTTTTGATAGTTATTGTTTCTTAAAAACACGCTATTTGTTTTAACAACGAGAATTAATTTTAAATTAATTAATGAAACTTCTATGTTTAGAATTTGGTAAAATAGAAATTATTATTTAATTAGGAATTTAAAATATATCTTAGGCTTAATTTTTGGTATTTTTCTGAAAAACATCAATTTTTGATAAATAGTGAAACCACTTAGTAGTAGTTAAAAAAACTGACTTTTTCATTTAAATAAACTTTTACCACTTCTATGAATTGATTTTCGAAAATCCTACATACATGGTTCTTATTAGTAAGTAAAATTTGGTTCAATAAGATGAAAATAATTTTTGGTGAATAGTAACTTTTGGCTTATATTTACTGTGGTTAAAGGTAAATAGGGTAATTCAAGGTAAAAAGAATATTATAATAATTCAAAATTACCTTAACACTTTTACTAACCTTATTGGATGAGTAATGGTTGACCATGGGAATATTTGGGTCGATTTTGGGACCCCATGGAGCCACTTATGAATGATAATGACATTTTACATTAATTAATTTCATGTATAGACAAAAATGACATAAACAAATATCTATTTGTAAATTAATTTTTATATGGTGTTATATAAGTAATATCTTTTACTATTAATATTAATTGGAAAGATAAAACTATTTCCTACATCATGGTATTTTTTTTATAATTTTTAGACATTGAATAAATTAAATTATTTAGGACACAATAATGATGCAATGTTTACCTCATTAATAAATCATTTAAATAAATAAGATTATAAATATTAAAATAACATCCAAAACCTGTGCAATTATTATTGGATGATTTTATTTTGACCATTAGTCATCTTATATTCGACTCTAGTGATTTTTGGACTTTTAGAAACTGAATATCATTATATAATAAAATAATATTTTCACACTTTCCTAAAGATCCCCTCCCCCCCTTATAAAAGGAGACCATTTATAACTAATTCCTCACACCTATCAAGCCTTTTGGCTCATCCAAACTCTGCCCAATTAAGCTCCCACAATCTCTATCCTCAACCTAGAAGCCTTACCTTAGGCATAAGTAACTTCAACAAACCATTTTGGTTCAAACCAAAGTGAGTTACCCAAATTAAAGGTAACAATTTCTCTTAAATTCTTTTGTTCTATTTTGTTTTATTTTTCTTCTCCAACCCCATAAAATATTTTTGTTCCTTTATTTTATAACAACACCAGTATATTCAATATACTAGTACGTTGTTATGAGAAGGATTCAAACTACACTTACAGAAACCTCCATCTAATGGGTGAAGAACATACTGTTTCTGTGGATGGAAAACTAACGCCTCACGAAACGATGATTGTTCGATTATCTCAACCACCTCTCATGGTGGCCATTAAGATGGAAATGTATTTATATATTATATATATTATGTTTATGTTTTATTTATTCTTCTGTATTTTTTACTTTATATAATACCTTTATGGTTTCCATTATGTGTAAACACGATAATTTTATTTGAGGAAGTGCGGACTACCACCCCCTAAAAGTGATATGAATTGTTCATGCCATACGTGGGACATATAAAGGATGGAGTTAATTATATTATATTATATTATACTGGAATTATAATATACCTATGTATAATTATATTTTAATTCCATTAATGCATGAAATTGAAATGAAAGTTGCGTTCATGCGTACGTACGGCTTACCGTCTCCATGAACGGTGCATTTCATTTCTTATCTCAAAATGTTATGTACTATTATAAATACATGTAAATACTGGATATATATTATATATATGATATCTAAATCATTAATATCATTCTAGATATAATAAAATTTTGACCATGTGAACAACCTGTCACTATATAGTGTTCATTTTTTACTCAAGTACCAAATATCGACAAAACGAACGTTATTAAATTAAATGATTACATAATGTTTATAACATGGTAATAAGTGATATAAAAGGAATAATAAACTTGAAAAAGTTTCTTAAGAAAGTATAAATTAACGTTAGTTTATTATTCAGGAAATTATAGAATGAACATGTCAAGTCAGACACGAGGTAAGGGACTTTGTCTCAATCTCTTTTCATTAAGGCGTATTTTGTTTTAATACACGACATTCTTTTATACGCTATATAAACACACTTGACTTTTCATAGGGAATATTTTTCTATGAATCATTTTACTAAAAGACAAAAGGAATGTTTTTTTTACGTAAGCAGTGACAATGACCTTTTCTACCGCCGTAAGTATTATTTAATCTTTGGCTTCCTTAACAAGTCGTAATGTTTTTAAAAGGAAAATAAATACCATATACTCTTTTACATGTTTTGGTATTGAAAATGGTTTTGATAGTGGATTTTTTATGTCAATATATTTAAGTTATATATTGTGATTTAAATGTGGAAATGTTTTACTTACTTTATAAATGTTGTATGTGATATGATTTTATAATGGTACTTAGACATTTGATGGGTGGTTACGTGATAAACCAAATGATGGGTGGTGTCGTGATAAACCAGGACGGGTTGTTACGTTATAACCTCTAATGCATTGGGTATGGAAGTCGGCCGTATGGCTATTCCATTTAGTGATATGTGTGTAAGTCGACTGTATGGTTATTCCATTTAAGTATTTTTATGTCCCAAGTTACCTATAGATGTTATGTGATCTTTATATGGGTTTTATGGTAATATTTTGGTTATAAAAGGGTAAGTAGTGATCTTTTATTAAGTGAAGAGTTTTTACTACTTTATAAAAATGAAAAGTATTAATTATGTTAAAAAATTCATGGTTTACTTGTTTTTTTGAAAAACTAACAGTTTTACTTCTTTGTGTATACCTTACTAAGCTTTTTATGCTCATCCCAAGTTTTTGAAATGTTTTTCATAGGACATAATGTGGAATAGGGTCAAGGATCGGATCAAGGAAAAGTCATGTTGTCTTAAACATGGAACTAGACATGAATCTTTTTTTCAAGAGTTTTTATTTTATGAAAAAAATGGAAAGTGAGTAGAAGTATCTAATTTGTAATATTTTGAGATGAAATAGTTATGTCCTAATTCTCTAAAACTCTAAACCTAAAAATATCCTCAATGTGAATTATTCATTTAATTCAATATTATGTAATGTTTTAAGGCCAGTTCCATAAAATAGACATGGATGGAAGACTGTGTTAATTAAGGCCATAAACACTACTAGTTTATTTTTCAACCCAAATAGAACTATGAAGAACTCATATAGGCCATACCTTCTTATGAAAGCAATCCTTGGTATATCAGAAGTCCAAACTCTTAAATGATGATAGACTAATCTCAATTCAATCTTAGAAAAGACAAAATATCCTCTCAACTAGTCAAACAGATCATCAACACACTGAAGAGGATATCAATTCTTCACTATCATCTGATTCACCTTATAGTAATTGACACACAAGAGTAGATTAATGTTATCCATCTTAGAAAAAACACTAGAGAACCCCAAGGTGACGTACTCAGTCAGATAAATCATTTATCCTCCAACTCCTCCAACTAATTCTTGATCTTTTGAATCTATATAGGTTCTATTTTGTATGGTGGAATCAAAACTGGCTCATCCCCTAACATGATCTCAATGATAAACTCGACTTCTCTCTCAGGTGGAATCCTTGAGAAGTCTTAAAGAGAAAAATATTGAAAGTGTTCCACTACAGGTGGAATGAAATCTCAATTTTTACCTCCATCGTCTAGTAATAGACTAGAAACCTTGGTTGTAAGTTCTCTTAGCAGCTATGTAATGGGGCCTTCTTGGACATCCTGGATTTCCCACTCTCCATGGTGAATATACTTATCACCCTTCAAATATGTAAAGTTGACTCCCCTCTAGTAATAAATAATGTGGGATCGGTATGCTACTAACTAGTTCACACCCATCATTAGGTTGAATCCTAACATGTCAATGATATAATGATCCCATAGAAAACGATACTTTCCAACCTCTTGAGAACACCCCTTGCATAAGAAAATGTGTCTCGACCATACTCCCAATCCACTATCTATCATCAACACCCCGCTCACGAACTCCACCACCAGGTTCAAACCATTCACAAGTTTTATAGAAATAATGGAATGAGAGGAACCTGTATCAAATATGGTACTAACTATAATAGAAGCTAAAAAATATTACCTCTCACTATCGATGGTCCAGTATAAATATCCACAAGTATAGGCTGTATGACATGAAATTGTCCCACCCCTTTTCCCTGTGATGAAAACAGATTCCTATGTATTGTAATAATCTACTGTTATGGGTTTCGTTTACCATAAGAACCATATCCACTCCCTCTACCACCTTGGATAGTATAACTCTAAATTACAGAATAATATAGTGATGAGATCCCCTTCCTACACCCGGATTCTGTCTAGCGCCTCCAACACTACTTGTCAGCCGTTGGGTCCTACAAAAATCCTTTAGATGTTATATCTTGTTGCAAGACCAAAAATTTAATGGTGTTTAGGGAACTATCTCTGGAAGTGTCTTAACCACCCAAACTGGTGATAGGTCACTCAATCCAGATTTTAAGAAATTGATCTCTATGTGTGTGTACCCTACTTTCCACTACTCTGATTAATGTTGTCATAGTGAATCTTCATGCTCTCATAAGTCACACCTTTTGATTATTTAAAAGAAACTATATGTTCTATACTGGAAGCCTCCTTCAAGTTCCCCTAATCTATGAGAGCCCGATAAACCACCTCAAGAAACATATTTAATCAAAAGAGCTGAACTTAGGACTTAATATCCCATTTAATTCCATCCAAAAAACATATCACTGTAGACATATCATCCCCTATCAATGATGTTGAAAAGAACTGTAAGTCTCTAAAGCATCAAGAATAGTCCATCATAGACATACTCCCCTAAGGCAACCACATGAACTCAACTACTATCTCTTTCTTATGCTTATCTGGATGAAATTACTCCAAGAACATCTCTAAGAAGTCCTTCCATAACATACCATAATCTTATCTAGTATGTTCCTAAATGTCTCACCATCACTTCACTAGTACTTATATAATATATGGAACCAACTTGAACCTCCTCTTAGTAGGAGTCTATAAATGGTCAAGTATAGTCTAGATGCACTCAATCCATAATTCATCTATGTGAGGTCCACCCTCTTCAGTAAAAGTCAGATGGTTCTATAGATAAAACTCTCGCATGAGGTTAGACATACTTCCCAAACCCCACTATTGGAAACTTTCAACAAAACACATGAAGTAATAAAAGTTTTCTCGGAACGTCACTACTACTTACCCACCCAGAAAAATTAGTGTCTCAGGTCCCACTACCGGTAGATCATCTCAAGTTATATCATACTATAATCCTCCCAACCAGTGTTGTCATTGAGGAATATATCTTGATATCAAACACACACCATAAGACAAATTTTTAAAACATTTACACAATTACATAAGAGTAAATCACAACAATACACAATAATTCAATTCCCAAAACCCCGCCACATGGTCAAAAGTGAGGCGCTATCTTTACCCTTAATCATCCTACACCTTGGTCATAATTAAATAAGGGTAAACTCATTATCATAATTTATATTATCATTTATGAAAACATTTATTCAAATCTTTTATCATTTTAAAATATTTCTCAATTTCATGTTAGGAACCATTTTCAGCTTAAGTTCACAAACACGAAAAAATAGTTCAAGTTCAATAACTTACCCATCACCCATTTTCTTATGCAAGCCTAAAATGATTTATGTAACAAAATTAATCATGGGTTCCTAGAATTATTCATTCATACTCAAATATCATTCCACACTAGGCCACAAGTTAATTCTAATAAAATATCAGAAACAACAATCACATCACACCAAAAGTACATCACCCAAGGTGAAATAATATTAAACTATAACATCAAACAACAATAATAATAATTCCCACCTAGGGTACTTGGGTTCTCCCCTATACATGGGTTATATACTCCCATGCATAACCTCATAACTAAGGATAAAATATTCCTAGTCTCCTGTAAAACTTTTCCATACAGTAATAAAAAATAAAATAAAATAAAATTGGGTTTTGATACAACTTTGTAATGTCTTAGCCCAGGTGCCACACATCGGTGCCCCAAACAGGTCGGTCACATGACCTCATGCACATCTCCCCATATGTTGGAGGCTTCCAACTATAAGTGAGGGTCTAATGTTAATCTTGGGGGGACTATACCCTATATATTAGAGTAAAACCATAGTGGAATATAGAATAAACAATAACCAACTAATATAACATAACCTAAATGAACTAGTATCATAACATGGCCAAAACGAGAAATACAATATCAAAACTAAATAGTAGATATTCCTTGATAAAGTACATTCCATGTTTCAAAATTAAACTCAAAAAGTAAAGACACTAAAAAATACAAAGAGGTTTTTGAATAATGTGTGTTTTCCTCATCTATGCTTCATCCCAACCTTGCCATCAAACACAAGTCCCTTGCCCTTATCCTTTTATGCAACCATGAAATCTATTTGGGTACCAATCTGGCATCCTTAGTATGGTGTATGTAAAACTCTGTGGGACACCGCTAATGACATATAAAGCAATATCCATTCCAATAATAGTTTATGTTGTTGTATAAATCAATAAATATAATTCATAAGTAAATTGTTATCACACTATCAATTATTCTTTATTTAACCACATCAACACCTTTAGGTTCTTGTGGACACCTATATCTCAATACCTGCTTCGGTTGTGCTAAAATATGAACTATTAGAAAAGGATATCATATCTCATAATTCCATTATTACCATTATTTATTTCACATAATTGAATGACCATATTACCATTCTTTAATTCACAATTTAATTCCCATGTTACTATTCATACCTTATACTATTGAATGACCATGTTCACATTCGTTAATTCATACTTGAATTTCCATGTTATAATTTATTCCTCACACAATTTAATGACCATGTTCTCATTCTTTAATTCATACTTGAATTCCCATGTTACCATTCATTACTCATACAATTTAACGACCATGTTCCCATTCCATAATTCATACTTTAATTCTCATGTTACCATTCATCAACACATAATTAATTCAATAATTAATTATCCAATTAAATTTAATTACTAATTCAAAAATTATTCATCACATAATTCCCATTCAATAATTCCCTAATAAATTAAACATATCAATCCAATTAATTAACTAGACAATTAATTAATCAGTAGCCTATAATTAATTCAACAATTAATTATCTCAATTCAAAATTTTAGTATCTCATAATTAATTCATCAGTTAATTATCTCAATCAAACATCTTAATATATCATAATTAATTTATAAATTAATTATCCCAATAAACTACCTCAATATCTCATAATTAATTCATCAATTAATTATCTCAATAAACAATATAAATATCTCATAATTAATTCATAAATTAATGATCTCAATAAACTATCTCAATATATCATAATTAATTTATCAATTAATTATCTTGAATCAAAAATCATAATATATCATAATTAATTCCACAATTAATTATCTCAAATCGATAATCTCAAATATCCCAATTTCACATCTCCCTTAATTAATTAATTCAACAAATTAATTAATTAAATAATTAACTTAATTGTTAACCATAAAATTGAAATTATATAATTACATACAAATAATTTTAACTAAGACTGTGAGATTTGAATTATAGACCACCTACCTCGATTCGTTGACCATCAATCTCCCAACAAAAATCCCCAATTTCAACAGAGTAATGATGTAGAATGAGATCCAAATCTAAAACGTAAATAAAGATGGAAAAAATCAAGATATATTAAATATAGATATAGATTCATTATCCTAGATCTACATCTAAAAAACTAGTTCTATATCTCACCAAAATAGAGAATAAATTCCCTTACTGAAAGAGAGAAGAGTGGGAGAAGAACAAGAAAATAATTAGGATGAGATCCTATTACCAGGAGGGGTGAAGATATTTTATCATAGCTTTGAATAAAAAACAACAGAGGTTATAAAGTATTTGAATCCATCTGGGAGGCTCTGAAATGGTTATTATTTTAGTTGGTCTGATTTAGGGTCAAATAGGGTGTGTTTCGGGGGTTCAGGTGATTTAAAATCTAATTTTTTGGTGAATTAAAAAGTCACGCATGGTTAGGTGGGCAGGGGAGCATGGTTTTCCATAACCACACTAATTAAATATGAACATATTTTATATGGGGTCATTCATTTCTCTTTTTAGGTTGCACGGTTTGAAAAACCACGCACTGACCATTAAAATATCCTCTCTTTGGGTTTGCAAGGTTTTTTAGGCTGGGGCGCATGGTTTTCCCTAACCATGAGTCAACAGTGTACTTTCCTATTTATTCTATTTTTCTTAAATTCTCACCCAAACACACTCTAAAACCATATCCATCCTAGGGGAAATTCCAACAATCCCATGGGCTAAGGAAGCACCACGGTGAGGGATGACCTAACAACCCCCCACCTCTATCGCCCCTGAACTTAATATTTATTTTCTTCTGCACACTCATCCTTTTTTCTTCAGTTCTCTTCCCCTACCCCCACACTCTCTCTCTCTACACTACCACTACACCCTGTCCCTACACTCTCTCCCATTAAACCACTGCTTACCCCGCCCCCACATTTTCTCTCTCTACACCCTCTATTTCCCTCTTCTCATCTATATTCACTGGCCTCACCATTTCACTGATCATCAACTACTGTAGGCCTTCCACTAGTCATCTTGCACCTTGAATCATTGATTCCCTACCTTATTGATTGAGCCTCCATTATCTGTATAGTGTAACGATGGTGGTTCATAGCCTATATTTCCAAGAGAACCCCTCCCCTACTATCAGTTACGACAAGCCTTGGTATATAGATTTTTATATAACCATTTTTTTAAATATCATTTTTATTTTTTTATTTATAGTTTAATTTAATATTAAGAAAATATATTAATTGAAGAATCATTAGTTCCTTATACGTTTGATCTTCAATCTATAATTATTGATTTGTTCATATGTAATTAATTTCAGTCTATATTTCTTTAATTTTATGACTAATTGATTTGAGGGTCATATTAGTTTATTGGTTTATCAATTTTTCAAATTATAAATTTTGATTTAAACACTATTTAATATTTCAATTCATCCATACAATTATAATTTTATGTCAATTTTTAATATTTTTTTAATATATTACATAGAAAATTAATAATGTATTTATAAAAATTTATATTATTATTAAAAAAAATTATAGATTTCATTTAGTTTTAGACTATATTTATTGTTATAATTTTCGAAAAAATGTGTTAGAAAATATATTATATTTTATAAATCGAAACATATTTATTTCGGGAAATTAAAATGAAAATGGAATATTTTTAAATTAAAATAAAAACATAAATTCATTTGGTTTTAAATACATTTTTTGACCTTATAAAACATGTTAGAAAATATGTTAGTTTATCTTATTCATTATTTAATGATAATAAGAAAAAAAATGAAAATAAGAATCTTTTTTCAAAATCAAATCCAACGTGAAAATTTATTGTTTAAAAAAATCAATTAGCTAGAATATATTGGTTTTTAAAAAAATTATGATCCGATTAAAATGAAAACATAAATTTATTTCACATTCCCATGTTATTATTTACTTTTTAAACTTTACTTGATTACCTATTTTTAACTTTTTGGTAACGCATATAGTGTGTTTTGAGTTTACAATAGTAAACATACTACTTAAATTTTTCATGTGTTATTTAAAAAAAACATGTGTTATGATAATTTTAATTTTATTGAGTTTCGGTGTTGGTTTCACTTGATTTATATTATTTTTTATTTGATGTATAAATGTATAAAGGCATTGAGTCTTATGATATGAGGTTTACCAAAGTTAAGTGGATTCCCTAAGGTGTTAAAAGTAGTTATTTAATCCAACTTTTTCATTTTAGTTGGACTTAAATTTTTTTAATGTGTTATTATTATATATAGGATTTGAATTTAATGTATTTATTATCTCAGTTTGCTTTAACTTTTGAAATTTTAAAAAATAGTTTTTATGTGGGTTTCATAGATGTTTTAAGAATTTTTCTTTCTTTCTTTTATATTTTTTTCATTGGTATAAAGTTTTTTTTATATTTAATATAACACATTTTTTGTCTATTTAGATACATTTAATAAATTTTTAATGATACAACACTTTATGGCTATTTTTCAAAACGTATTTTTCACAAATGAAAGATGAAAATTTTAATTGTTTAAATCTTTTTTTGACACTAATTTAAGTTAAAATTGTATATGTAATCATGTATTGATTTAAGATTATTTAGTTATATGTCTGATCTTATTTTAATATTTTTATTCAATATTAATTTTTATAAACTTTAATGCCTTTTTTATTTGTTTTAAAATGTTTTAAAAAGATATAAAGTGTGCATTTTTTTCATTTAGTAAATAGGGTTGTTTACCCTTAAATTGTATTTTCATACATAGAATAATAGAGTTTTATATGATTTAAAACCTTGTTTGAAAATATTTTTAGTAGTTTTTAAAGTGGATGAGGCATAGTTTTAAACATGTGTATTTTGATTTGTTTTTTTAATTTATTAATATTATACTATCTTGCTCATGGGTTGGTCTGATTCGGTGTAGACATGACTTGTTATTTAGATCCTTCATATAATGTGGGTTTAAATAAATTTAAAATTTTTGGTTCGCAAAGTGAAGGTTCTAGTCTGGATCAATCGTTTCCAACCCATTAAGCACCCTAGTTAAAGGGAATAATTTTTATGATGTGCCTCATGCAACATGATTGTATGTGCTGACCCATCCTAAAGTAAAACCCAAATGAAAAGTACTCAATAAATGGTTGAAAGTACCTGAAATAAATTTTGAATCATATCTCAAAAGGTTTGGTATCTTACATGAGGATTGTTCTGAACACCATAACAAATGAAAATCATTATGAAAAAATTACCAAGTCTAAATTTTGACTTCATAAATTTTCATTTTTGGGTCACATAATCTCAAGAGAGGATATATATGTGGATCCAGCGAAGATGAAAGTTATTGAACTTTTCTCTAGACCAACAACGGTTACTGAGACCCAATGTTTTTTGGGTTTTATATATATTATCTACATTTGGTGAAATATTTCTCTTTATTATCTAATACACTCACCAAGGTGACTCAGAAAGAAGTTAAGTTCATATAGACTGAGGAATGTGAATAAAATTTCAAGGATCTGAATAGAAGGTTAGTCATTTCACTTATGGTCACACTACTCTATAGTGGAGAGTGGTTTGTGATCTACAGTCATGAATCCAATAAGGGTATGGTATGTTTTCTCATTAAAAATGATATGGTGATATCTTATACCTCAAAACAATTGAAAATCCTTGAGAAAAATTTCACAACTCGTGATTTGGAGCTATCTATGGTAATCATCTCATTAAAGATATGGAGGCATTATCTTTATAGAGAAAAGTGTGATATATATATATATATATTGATAATAGAATTTTAAATTATATTTTCACTCAAATAGAGATGAATATGAACCAAATGATATTGTTAGAGTAGATTAAAGATTACGACTACTCAATACAGTACCACCCTGGGAAAGTGAAAAAGGTGACATATGCTTTGAGTTGAAAGGACCAGTCTATCCTATTTATAATGAGGATCACAAAAGATCCAATATTTATCGATATGAAAGGTATGGATCCAAAATCAAAAAGGAATGGGGGAAATCTTATCTTTTTCAAATGAATGTCCCACCATCTATACAAGTAAAGATCAAGGAGGTGAAGAAGGATGATGTACAGCTGAAAAATAATGTGAGAAATGTTTCTGAGTTCAACCTTGATTGTGATAGAATAATAAGGTTTCAGAACTTTTTTTGTGTCCCTCCCATATTATAATTAAATAAGGATCTGTTGGATGATGCTCATAGTTCATCATTCTCAGTTTATCTTGGAAGCACCATGATTTATAAGGACCTAAAAGAGTATTTATGGTGGGATGGCATGAAGAAAGATATTGAATAATATGTTTCTTCTTGATTTTTTTTCAATAAGTTAAGGTTGAGATATATGAGTTTAAGCATCTATTACATCCATTACCTATAACTAAATGGAAATGGGAAAACATCACCATAGACTTTATCGTTAGACTTCCCAAAACATCTAATGTCCATAATTATGTATGAGTTATAGTTGACCACCTTATGAATTCAGAACACTTTATTTCTGTAAGATAATACTTCTCTCTTGATCAGATTTCAAGAATATATATTTAGGGAGTGGTAAGATTTCATGGATTACCACTTTCCATTAAATCTGATCGGGATCCGAGGTTTACCTTGAAGTTCGAGAGAAGTCTTCAGTAGGATGTTGATACAGAGTTATGTTTTAGAACTTCTTGTCATACTCAGATAGATGGTCAGTATGAGAGGAAAATTCAAACTTTAGAAGGCCTATTGAGAGCTGTCTTTTTGTATTTCAGTTTTTTTTGTGATCAACGCGTACCTTTGGTATAATTTTCTTATAATAATATCTTTCACTCTAGAATTAATATGGGTCCTTATAAGGCCCTCTATGGTAATAATTGCATAACTCTAACATACATGAATGAAATTGGGGAAAGAAAGGTATCAGGACCTAATCTGGTTGAAGAGATGACAGAAAAGTTTGGATATATTCAAAAACGGATAAGAGAAGCTCATAGTTGACAAAAAGTTATGATGTAAATCAATAAAAATACCTAGATTTTCAAGTAGGTGATAAGGTATTTCTATGAGTATCTCCCCGAAAGAGAGTAATGATATTTGGAAACAAGTGAAAGCTAAGACCTAGGTATATAATTCCTTTAGAAATTATTGATTGTGTTGGAAGGTATCTTATCAATTGGATCTTCCACTAAATCTCTATCATGTTTATGATGTGTTCTATGTATATCTCATGAGAAAGTACATACATGATCCATCACATGGAATGAACTCAGAATTCATACCATTATAATATCTTTCTTATGAAGAACAACGGATAGAGATTTTGGAGAGTATAGAGAATGTTCAACGAAACAAGACCACTCGCTTGGTTAAAGTTTTATGACTGAACCACTAATTTGAGAAAGATACGTGGGAACATGAGGATGTGATGAGGCAGAGGTATCCTCATCTGTTTATATCCAAGTGAATAATTTTGAGGGTGAAATTAATTTTAATGGGGTTTTAATTTAACACCTTGATATTTTAATAAATATTTAACTTAAAATAATTTTAATTCTTCAATATCTTGTATTGCACCCAACTGTGAGTTTAAACAAACAGTGAGACATTATTATTATAAAATGATCGTTATAACCTAACCATTAAATTGTAGGTAATATAAATGAATAAATAATTTATGAAAGAAAAATAAAGGTCTAACTCAATATAAATTTATTGGTATGTTCTTACAATTTTAGTAAAATCAATTTATTTATCAAAAATACGTTTTCATCAAAAATGAGTTTAATTTTCATTTTATGAGTGAATATTAATTTTTAGAATTTATCGAAAATTGATTTGAAAAAATGAATTTCATATTTGAATTCATAATTTCAAAATTATCTTAAAATTATTTTTTATAATTTTCTGAAAAACATTTATTTTTTAAGGAATTGTGAAAATACTGATTTTTATTGAAATTGTATTTTCATTTAAAGTATTTAAAAGGTAAAATTCTGTTTTGGAAAATTTTAAGACTATAATTAGTTAATTTGTTTTAAAATAATCTAATTGTGTATTTTTAAAATAATTTTATAAATAAATTTATTATAAAAACATTTTATGTTTAAAAAGATATTGTTTCTGAAAAAATGTTTTTCATAGTAGTTCACCAGTTTTATTTTAAATTTAATTCTAAAAATTCTATGTTTTGAATATTGAAAAATTGAAACAAAATTTGGATTCAAATGTTAAAAATTTAGTTAATAGGTGCCTTTTATTTTTTACCAATATTAATAGTAACCTTGGTAAATTATTTTACCATGGTAAAGGTTAAATTTGGTAATTTAGGTTAAAAATAAAATTATAAAGTATGTAAAATGACTCTAACACATGAAACCAATTTAATGGATGCATATAATTCAATAATTAACACATACAGATCAAAATTAAGTTGTTTAATGTAAAATTTTCTATGAAAATGACTTATATAATATTTAAATCAAATAAAGACACAAAATGTCACTTACTTTGTCTTAAAAATCCCTTATGTATCCACAAGGGAAACAAATTTATGCTATGAATGAATATAACTGTAAATTTTTAACTTAATAAACATATTTTCATGATATAAATTTGTTTTTGACTTTTTGGGTCACTTAAATGAAATTATGATATTTATAATATTTTATTTTATTTTTTTGTCACATTCATGTTTTAAATAGTATATCATTTTTTTAATAGGGTTAAAAAAAGTTACATTAAACTATAAATTTTATTCAGAAATATATAGTATTTATATTTTTCATGGTACTTTATTTTCAATTTTAGTTAACAAATAAGTATATTAAATAATTACTGAACACTAATGTAGTACTTATTTTATTAATGTAAATATTAAATAAATTTTACTATAAATATTAAAATGAATATAATTTTATAAAATTAATGTGATAAATGAATTTTATAGATGAAATTGACCTATTAAAGATATAATAGAATATATTTTTTAAAGTTAACTTGTTATATTGATATTTTAAAAGTCCATGTAATGAATAGTGTCAAAATTGACACTAATGATATTTAACAAAAATAATAATATGTTAAATTATTTAAAAATCATAAAAATTATTTAAAAAAGATATGGTCTAAATTATATAAATTTTTCATTTATTTGAATCACATTGATCCTTCAAGAATGACCATCCCATACAAAGTTATCTTCAAAAATTCCCTGTACACATTATAGAGGTTCTGGTCTTCTCAAAATACTAACCCTAGAGTCCCTAAGTGGAGATATAAAGGAAGTTCACTAAAGAAGTGGTAATTGTCATTACTGATTGTTTCAAGATCATTTCTTCTTCTATTTCCTATTCATATGTTATATCCATTATAAAGTATCACCTATATTATGAGATTTTATTATTATTATGCAAAAAAATATTCAATATTTAATCCATCCTAATAAAAACAAAAGAACCACCCGTGCATACGTACGGCTTACCATCTCCATGTCGTGGTGTCATAAATTTTTCATCACCGCTTTATTGGGATGGTTATAATGATAAAAATAATATATAAATATACATATATATGATAATTATAACATGATATCAATTATGGAAATTAATATAGCATCCATGTCCTTAACATTTTTCCATTAAAGGAATGATATCATGGCCTGTGCGCACGTACGACCTACAATCTCCATAGCGCAATGTGATTCATTTTCTATATTCACCATTAAAGAATGATTATATAAATGTATATAATGAATAAATATGATATATATTACATTAATATAAATTAATAAATTATGTAACTATATCCGATGCACAAGAACTTGGACTCATACGACAAAACATACATAAGAAAATAAACCACTTAACACCTAAAAGAAGAGGAATAATGAAATATTATTAAAAAATGAGTTATAAGATGATATAATAGGATCATATATGATATATAGAATATTAATATGGTTTTGGAATAATTTAACACCATTCTTTAATCCATTTTATAGGAGTTTCAAAAATGTATGAAGAAAATCAGACCTAAGGTAAGGGTTAATTTCACAATCTCATTAGTATTCAGGATTGTTTATATGTAAGTATATGCTAGGGAATATTTATCTTAGATGTCCATGTTTCTTAAAAATATTTTACAAAATATTTTTAATATTATTATACAATTTTTAAATTCATTTTTACACATATTTGAATTTTTACAAAGCGGTTAGGAATGAATGTTTTTGTCATTTTACTAACAAGGTACTTTGTGATTTTTCCAAAAAAACTACAAGAAGAATGCTTTTTAGACTTATATGGTATGAATATATTTTTCCACATTCATGATGCCTTAATTCCTTAAATATTACCTTACAATCATACAAGTTTATGTTTAGATAAAATATTTTATTTTAAATTTTTTTGGTATTTTAAGAAAAGAAAACGTTTTCAAAGAAGAAAGGATATTTTTCTCAAGAATTATTTTCAAGTGATATCTCAATTTTATTTTCCATTTATAAAAACATTATTTAATTTTACTTATTTTTTAATGGGGATATTTTTCATGGATATTATCCCTAATATTTCTATGTTTTGTTTATGTTTACGATGGGATGATATTTATGAAACCCATATCTTTCCATGAGTTATGTTATGATTCAATGATGCTTATGAAACCCATTTCTTTTTAAGGGGTTTGGTATGATATATGATTTATGTTCTTGTGGAACACATATGTATAGTTATTATTATGTGATTGGTGGGAACTCTATCTCCCTCCAATGTATTGGGTAATGATTTATATTGTCATAACCCGTCCCCTAGGGCCCGTGTCGTGACTACGCCAAGCCCGACTCCAAAGGCCAGGGGCTGGCGACTAGCACCAAAGGAGTAATTACCTAAAACATGGAAGGCATTGTCTTTATAACCTGTAAAAACACATAGCAGATACGATCACGAGTAAACTGAAAAAACAATAAGTGAGTACAATAAGTAAAAAGGGGCCAAAATACAAGCCCAACTATAGAGTACAAGAAACTGAAAGTACAAGTACAACTGAGGAAATAGGAAAAAGAGCCACTGGGTCATCCTCCGAGGTTCCTACCTGAAAGGTAGGTACAGATTGCCTCCTCATCACTCCACATTCGTCCATCTCCTCCGTGTACCAACACGCCGTAAGGTCCACCTCCAGGTACCATCTAGTCCTGGTACTCTCAGCCTCGATCAGCGCTGTCAGTCATCTGCATCCAACATAACGAGGTGTGGGCATAGCCCGTGCAGGGGTGAATATAATGATACTCAGTAGGTACCCCAAGACCCTCAAGGTCTCACAAAATCCAACAAGTATAAACCACAAAGTATTAAATCAAAAGATTACCCCACTTAGGTATATGCCCATACATATACCTAAGGATCATGTAATCCATCTCAATCATTAGGAAAACAAAAAAGTTACTGACTCAGCTCAACCAGGATTTTTATTCACAATATCAAAACCACGACAGCTGGAGAACTCATCCTCTGTCGAGTATAGTGGTCCTGTCATGAAACCAAGGTGCTTCCCACTAACCATGGACCACTGAGGTACTCCTCCTATCGAGTACCATGGGTCTGCGGTGTCACAAAGGTGCTCCCCACTGTGGGTCTGCCTCCAAAACTAGGCACTCGTGTAAAGACTAGTAAATTTCAAGGAAATTTTATTTTTCTTAAATTCATTGGAATTTTTTGAGAATGCAGTTTCTGACGGCACCTGATTCCGAGGCTCGGTGTGCCTGTAATAATTTTCTGAAGCTTAACTCGGGTACGTTCAGTAAACGAACGAGCGGGTTTTTCTATATTTTGAACCGGTGCTTGGAATTAAAATCTAAGGGCACCGATGAACTCGCAACACCGGTATTTGATTAAGGGGACCTTTACTGCAGTTGCGTTTTTTGAGGATTGGAAGTTAATTTTTGTGGTTTATTCCTAAAGTTAAATAAAATTTTGTGGTGCACAAATTTTATTTTGTGAGGTGGGTCCCACACGAGCCCAACCTTCAACTCCCCATTTATTTCCCTGTTGTTTCCTTTGACTATACCCCATTAATACCCCTTGTTTAATTCTTTGACAACTCCACACATTTATTATGGTGGAGCCTTCCTACCTCCCTCATACCTTTTAAACGTGCCAACCTATTAATTAATGACAGCGTTAATTTATTTGGCACCACGTTGAAATTAATAAGAATTGCATGATAATTATATTAATTGGTGAGCCACCTTATTCATTTTGGCATTGGCAAAACACTTTTTAGAAAGGGCTCTGGTGAAATAAAAAGGGAGGAAAACCGTTCTTCAACGAAGAACACACCCGATGAAGAACGCGAAGAACTTATTCCTCAGATGCACCTCGACGTCAAGGAGCCTTCGACACCAATGACAATGACCCTTCCTCCATCGTCGACAGAACGATGCCCGTTCTTCCGTGATGCACGTCTACCGCGATGCTCATCTTCCGTGGATCGAAGACGTGCGACAACAACTTCGAGTTAGGGGTATTTGTATATTTAATATTTATGTTTTATACTCTCGAACATGGCGTTTAATTGATGGGTGATGTTTTAAACCACTAACGCGGTGGGTACGGACTAACGAACAAGTCCGGACACACCGCTATTTTGTTCTTGATGCTCGGGGTGTTTGGCGACGACGGAACGGGACCGCAACGGTGATTGGGGGCCTTTGTAGTGAAGTACGGATCCCGAGACGACCACATGCATAGTTGGAAGAAAAAACGGACAACCGGAATGACTCCTGTGGCCCACGTAAGACCCCGGCGGCGTGGGTCACCGGTGCGGTGGTGCCCCGGCGCGCCGCCGGTAGAAGCCCGCCGTGGCATCGGTCGTGGCGACAAGGGGAGGATGTCACGACCCGTCCTCGGGACCCGTGTCGTAACTACCCCAAGCCTGCCTCCCATAGGCCATGGGTTGACGACTAGCACCAAGGCGTAAATCCTGACAAAAGGGGAAGGCATTGCCTTTACGAAGTAAACAAAAACCACATATTAAGAAAGCAGAAGTAAACACTTAGTATATCTAGGAACAAAAGTAGTGCAGAAAAGTAAGAGGGCCAGAATACAAAGCCAAACTAAAAGTAAAGTACAATTGGAAAGAAAGTACAGCAACTGAAAGTAAAGAAGCAACGTCGAGCCATCCACTAGAAGTCCCACCTGAAGGGTGGGTACAGATAGCCTCCTCAGCTCCTCGGGTCCAGCCGTCCACTCCGAGTACGTCCCACCTAGTGGTCCACCTCCAGGTACCGACTTGCTCCACAAGCCTCAACCACGATCAGCGTTGTCTGTCGTCTGCAACCAACACAACGTAGTGCGGGCATAGCCTGTGCAGGGGTGAGTATACACTACTCCGTAGGGACCCCGAGACCCCCAAAGGTCTCCCAAAATTCACAAAGGATAATCCACAAAGGAAAGATACAATAACGAAGTAACATCCAACACTACTTAGGTATATGTCCATACATATACCTAAGTCAACAATTTCCGTTCGGCTCCAGAATCCATGCCCAAGTTCAATCACATCCACATAGGAGTACAACCCAATACACACAGGATAACACAACTCAATCCACATAGGAAAGCAAGTCAATCATATCGAAGATATTGATTGAACTCAAGACTCAGCTCACACAGGTATATTTCTTCATAAGGTGATAGAGATGATCAGATATAGCCATTGATTCATCTATGCTGGGACCCACATAAGATACTAAACCAGATAAGCTGTTAGACCCACATAAGATACAGACCAGCTACTCTTCCAGACCCACGTAGGATAGCAAGAACAGAGTCAAACACTGCCAGACCAACGTAGGATACAAGAACAGTAGTCATCGTCGTCGAACCCACGGAGGATTTCAATACGGTATTCATCGCTGCCGAACCCACGTAGGATTTTAGTGCAGTCTTCATCACCATCGAACCCATAGAGTATTTTAGTACGGTCTTCATCACTGCCGAACCCACATAGGATTTCAGTGCAGTCTTCATCGTCGTCGAACCCACAGAGGATTTCAGTACGGTCTTCATCGTCGTAGCCAGCTCTAGGGTTCCCGCACACATCATGCTCGATTCCGGGAGGGTTCACTCCACGAGCCAGGGGGGTCGATACATCAACTGACACGTAGTCCGGAGTTTATGTATCTCAGAGTTCCGTCTCGAAAAGAGGAACTCATCGTGACAGACGGCGCGCCAATCAGACGCCTGGTCTGCGAGTTATTGGCTTTTTCGTTCCAGGAGCCCGGTTGGTTTTTTTGGTCAAAACCAACCCAAACACACTCCAACTACATCCAAACCTCAAGCGGAGTAAACAAAAAGGTCCATCTCACTAAGAGGAAACCAACAAAGTCGACGGTACGTTAATCAGACGTCTGGAGCTCAAGTTATAAGTGTTTCCGCTCCGAGGGCCCGGTTGGTTTCGTGTTCGAACCAACCCGGCCGTACCCAAAGTTCTCCAAAACCTTGAGTGTAATATACCAAAACGACCGTCTTGATCCAAGGATCGCATCGCAACTGAAGATACATTGATCAGAGGTCATTAACCCAAGATATGGGCAAAAGAACGTACCTATCCGTTTTTAGGGGGTTTTGGGCCCAGACCGACCCGACCCGAGACCCCCCCCCCCCAGGTCGGCCCGAACCGGTTCGACCCAAACCGGGTCTGGGTATAGCCCATTAGAGCGTGCCCCGGCCCCGCTGGCGTGGCCCGGCCCATCCTGGCGCGTGCGCGTGGCCCGCGTGGCCCACTCGGCCACGCCGAGCTGAGCGGAAGGGGGGGCTGCCTCCCTGTTTGACAAACCGCGGCCCCCACATGGGGGGCCGCTCCTTTGGACAAATCTCCATAATCCACATCGAGGTGAGACCCACAAGAAGAAGTGGTCGCCATCCTCGAACTCCAGTGGCCTCTACCTCCTGTCAGCATAAGAATTCTACCGGCTCTGATCTGTCCTCATCCGCTCCTGGATGACATGGACCTTCTCTATCGTGGCCTGGACTATCTCCGGTCCCACCAGTGCTGACTCCCCAGGGTCTGTCCAGCAAAGAGGTGATCTGCAAGGTCGGTCGTACAATGCCTCGTATGGTGTCATCCCGATGGTGGAGTGGTAGCTGTTGTTGTATGCAAACTCCACCAAGGGCAGGTGGTCCTCCCAGCTGCGACCAAAGTCGAGGACACATGCACGGAGCATGTCCTCGAGAGTCTGAATGGTCCTCTCTGTCTGAGGGTGAAAGGCGGTGCTCAGACGTAGTTGTTTCCCGAATGACTCTTGCAACCCCTTCCAAATATGGGAAGTAAAGCGTGCATCTTGATCGGAGACGATAAATGATGGCACACCATGAAGCCGTACGATCTCTTGAACGTCGAGGCGTCTCAAGATCTCCACTAAGCCCTACTCTCTTATGGGTAATAAGTGAGCCGACTTGGTGAGTTAGTAGACAATCACCCAAATGGAGTCGTGAACTCTAGAAGTACGTGGAATTCCAGTCACAAAGTTCGTAGATATTTCGTCCCACTTCCTCTCTGGGACCTACAAGGGCTGTACCAAGCCTGTGGTGTAAAGACCCGAAAAATTCAAGGAATTTTTTTTATTTTGTTGGGAATTTTACAAGAATGTGGTTTATTACGGCACCTAATTCCGAGGCCCGGTGTGCCCGGAATCATTTTCTGAATTTTAGCTCGGGTAGGTTTAGTGAACGAATGAGCGGGTTTTTCTAACTTTTTAACCGGTTCTCGAAATTGAATTTTGAGAGCACCGATGGAATCGCAGCACCAGTATTTTCTTAGAAACACCTTTTCCGGAGTTGCGTTTGCTCGGGTGTGGTTTTTAATTTTTGGGGTTAAGTTAAGAAATAAAATGAAAGTGGTGCAACCGGTTTTTATTTTATTTTTCTTAACTTAAGTTAAGTGGATGATGTGGGACACACAATATCCTACCCACTTGGTACGATATTTGTGAGGTGGGGCCCACACTATCCCAACCGTTTCCTTTCTTCTTAAGTAACGCACCTGCACCCCCCTTTTTAATAAATTCAACCCTTGCGTTTATTCTGGTTAAGAAATGCCTCATTAATTTGGGCGGTTAAATCGTTACAATTAATTCATTGAATTGATTGTTTCTTTTTGAAATTCAAAGGTTGGATTATGTGTTAATAAAATGAGATGGCTCTTATTTTATTTCTGTTGGAACTTGTTGCATGGAGAGGATTTTGATGAAAGCCTTCTTCTTCGACGAAAAATGCGAAGAACGCGAAGAACACGAAGAACGCACCGATCTCCGATGAAGAACGCCAAATCCTCGGAGATCGACTACACGACGCCGTGTACCACGATGCCAGTGAAGCTTCTTCCGCGAAGCTTCTCCGCGACGCAATGATCCTCCCTCCGCGACGCCTTCTTCCACGACGGTTATTTCCGCGACGAATCCTCGCTCATCGAATTCGTCGAGGTAGGGATTTATTTTAATTATTGTTCGTGAATTCTTTCGTTGCCTTTCTTATTTTATTTTGGAGCCACCTGTTACCGCAATAACGGGAGGGGGTCGGACCGCACGAACACGGTCGAACCTCCTCTCCCTTTTGGTTGTTTGATATTTTTGTGGCACGAGCAAGGCAACGCGGTGCCGAATCACCGCGCGGGAATTATTAAGGAAAGGGGGAGAAGCGCAGTGCCGTCGCGCCGCGCCGTTGAAGACGAACCAAAGACGCGGCGCCGTCGCACCGCTACGGAGAACCAAAAAAGCACTGCAGCCGGAATGGGGCTGCGGCGGAGGGGCGCGGCGCCGTCGCGCCGCACCATACGAACCAAGGTTGCGGCCGGTTCCGGGCCGCGGTGGAGCAGGGAGACTGGCTGCCGGTTCCGAGCCGCCGGCGTCGGAACAGAGGGACCGACCCTTGCCGATCCCGTGGCGGCAGCAGCCAGCCGTCCGGAGTGGGCCGGCCAGTCAGGGGGAAATCCGGGGGTCCGTAACCCCCGGTTGGCCAGCAAATCGGCCCCCACGTGGGGTCGCGGTTACACAAATCGAGGGGCAGCTCCCCCCCCCCTACGCCTCTTCGCTCGGCCGAAATGGCCGAGCCACCCGGCTGGTGCCAGCGTGCCGGGCCGGGCCTCGCCAACCGGGCCGGGCCGCTCCCAAGCGGGCCGAACCCGGACCCGGTTCGGGCGGACCCAGGGAGTATCGGGCCGGGTCGGACCGGGCCCGAACCCCCTAATACCGAACCTCCATCGGTATTCTGCCCATAACATGAGTTGCGGACCTCTGATCGACGCACTGTCAGTTGCGTAGCGATCCTTGGATCAGGTCGGTCATTTAGGTGTATTGTACTCAAGGTTTCGGAGAACTTGGGGTTCGGCCGGGTTTTTTTGTACACGAAACCAACCGGGCCCTCAGAGCGGAAACACTTATAACTTGAACTCCGGATGTCCAATTGACGTGCTGTCGACTTTGATGGATTCCTCTATGTGATACGGACCTTTTGGCTTACTCCACTCAAGGTTTGGACGCCGTTGGAGTACATTCAGGTTGGTTTTGACTTAAAAACCAATCGGGCCCCTTGGACGAAAAATCCAATAACTCTCAGACTAGGCGTTTGATTGACGCACTGTCTGTGACGTTGAGTTCCTGTTGACGATACGGAACTTTTGGATACATAAACTTCGGACTATGTGTCAGTTGATGTATCAGCCCCTCAACTCATGGAGCGGACCCTCCCGAACGAGCCTGCTGTGTGCAAGAACCCTAGAACTGGCTGCGACTGCGACGACGATGACGACTGTACAGAAAACCTCCGTGGATTCGACGGTGATGACTACAGCACTTAGCGATCCTATGTGGATTAGTGCAAACCGATCCTGTGTGGGTCAGATCCTGTGTGGGTCAGTGCTCAGCGGTCCTGTGTGGGCCAGCGCCTATAGATCTTGTGTGTGTCCGATCCTGTGTGGGTCATTGCGGGGGTTATTTACCTATCGATCCTGTGTGGGTTAGATCCTGTGTGGGTAATTGCGGGGGTTAGTACCTATCGATCCTTTGTGGGTCATTGCAGGGGTTAGTACCTATCGATCCTGTGTGGGTCTGACGGCTTAGATGAATCAGTGGCTATATCTGATCATCTCTATCATCATACGAAGAAGTATAGCTGTGTGAGCTGAATCTTGACTTGATTTCCTATGTGAATTTTGTTGTTCTATCTGGTGTGGATGTGATCGAACATGGGCTCGGATGTTGGAGTGAACTGGAATTGATGACTTGGGTATATGTATGGGAATATACCTAAGTAGTTTCGGATGTTACTTTGTGATTGTATCTTTCCTTTGTAGATTATCCTTTTTGGATTTTGGGACACCTTCGGGGGTCTCGGGGTCCCTACTAAATAGCTTATACTCACCCCTGCATGGGCTATGCCCGCACTACGTTGTGTTGGTTGCAGATGACGGACAGCGCTGATCATGGTTGAGGCATGAGGAGCAGGTCGGTACCCGGAGGTGGACCACTGGGCGGGACGTACTCGGAGCAGACGACTGGACCCGAGGAGCTGTGGAGGCTATCTATACTCACCCTTCAGGTGGGACTTCCAGGGACGTCTTGAGGCTTCGTCTTTACTTTAAATTGTTGTTTTCCCTTTCCAGTTGTACTTTACTTTCAGCTTGAGTTTTTATACTGGTCCACTTACTTTTCTGCACTTACTTTCGTATCAGTTTTTGCTCAGTGTATACTTCTGCTTGCTTGCTATGTGGTGTTTGTTTACTTTACAAAGGTAATGCCTTCCCTTTTTACCGGGAATCACTCCTTGGTGCTAGTTTCCAGCCCCTGGCCTATGGAAGGCGGGCTTGGGGTAGTCATGACACGGGCCCCAAGGACGGGTCGTGACAAATTGGTATAACAGGAGTTCGGTTCTACCACAGAACTTTGGACTCTGATCTTTCTTCTATGTGAAGCAATAGTGTTAAGGGTATTGAGTGTGGTTATCAGTCCAGGGAGTCCAGTGTTGGTGCGGCGGCTGACGTATCCGTACACCAGGACCCTGACTTCTGATTTCTGACTTAATACATGAAAACATTGATTTCATGTGTGTTTCAAGTTTTCTTTGTGATTACTTTGTGTCAGCTCACCAGGTATACTGTTTTGACCATGGCGCACCTGTCTCTTTTCAAGATGGCCCCACAATGGCAGCCAGCTAGGGTTCCGAGAGTTGTGCGTGACGACAGCCCACCGAGCGACGAGGCCTCGGTATAGGGCCCTTTGACAGCAGAGGCACCAGCGGTACCTCTACCCGCCGAGCCACCAATACTACCAGCCCCAGCCACTAACGATGCACGTTACCTTAGTGCACTGCACGAGTTTCAGTGCCAGCGACCGCCCAGGTTCCGTGGGGAGATGGACCCTCAGGCAGCTGAGGATTGGCTGGAGGCAGTTGTATGAGTTTTCAGGTTAGTGAGGACACCAGCAGACCTCATGGTGATCCTCGCAGCGAGCCTACTGCATGCGGTAGCAGGGAGATGGTGGAGCTTGATGCTCCAGGTGCACGATGAGGCTTCTCTCCTCTAGACAGACTTTGAGAGCCTCTTCTGCTCGGAGTTCGTCACAGCCACCCTCCGTGCAGTGCAGATCCAAGAGCTTCTACAACTGCAGCAGGGCATCTTGATGGTCACCCAGTACTCGGAGAGATTTACCGATCTCTCGCGTTATTTGATGGACATGGTATGGGACCCATTCTTCCGGGCCCCGACCTTTGAGCAGGGATTGAGGCATGAGATCAGGGCATCAATGATCTCTCTTAGCATTTCGACTCAGGAATGGGTACTGGAGCGAGCCCTTCTGATCGAGAGCTTCCTTGCTGAGCCTACATCAGCAGCGAGACCTACCGCAGGGCAGCACGTAGCAGAGTCTTCTGCAGCAGGTAGTCGACGGATGACTCATGGGTCCAGGCAGACCGGACCCTCAGGCAGATGACCTCAGGACACTGGCTCAGTAGTGTGGGGCACACAGCGCGGAGCCAGTATTTCGAGAGGCAGATAGTGCTACGCATGCGGCGGGCAGGGCCACATGGCTCGTGACTGCCCGACCCGCCATGCCGTGGAGCAGCAGACGGTTGAGAGGCCACCCAGGCAGAGGCAGAGGGTCGACTGTGGCAGTCCTTAGGGAGCAGGAGGATGAGGCAGAGGTGCTGGCTGAGCAGCAGGTGGTGGGAGACGCTTTGAGGCTATACCAACACCACCACCAGGAGGTCCACCCCGACCATAGGAAGCTAGCTGGAAGAGACAGGCACAACTCCAAGAAGCGGAGGCCTATGACCACGGCGCGCCCAAGGTGATTTGAGGTACTATCTGTGTCTATTCCACTCTTTCTGCAGTTCTTATAGACAGAGGAACGAGTCATTCTTTCATACCTGCTGCCCTTGTTCGGAGCTCGGAGATTCCGATAGAGCCGTTGGCTCAATCCTTATGGCTAGAGACTCCTATGGGAGCAGACTCAACGATTAAGCACTGGTTCCGGTAGTGTGAGCTTACTTTAGGAGGCGAGAGCTTCGACTGGGATCTTCTTGTAGTGGCATAGAGGTCTTACGACGTCATCTTGGGTATGGATTGGTTATCTACAGTCCATGCTCAGATTGACTGTATTAGGCGCAAGGTGCGATGTGTACACACCGACGGGAGCAGGTTCAACTTCACCGGTGAGAGGGGAGCCTTCGCAGCACAGGATGGACTCTTGTGTAGGAAAAAACAACCCATCACTCATCATTTGTCCATCCTCATCCTAGGAGCATTTGACGTGCGGAGTCCTTGTTTTCCTGCAGTGGTGGATCAGTATGCGGACGTTTTCCCCGACGACGTTCCAGGACTACCTCCTCGCAGAGACGTAGACTTTTATATTAATCTGTACCCCGGGACAGCCCCGATATCCACCCCATCATATCGGATGGCTCCCTCTGATCTTCGAGAGCTACGGGTACAGTTGGAGGACTTGCAGGGAAAGGGATTCATCCGACCCAGTGTTTCACCATGGGCTTCCCCGATATTTTTCGCCAAGAAGGCGGACGGGAGCTTACGACATTGTGTCGGCTATCGTCGCCTAAACCAGGTGACAGTGAGGAACAAGTATCCACTACCGAGGATTTATTACCTCTTCGATTTGCTCATTGGAGCACGGTGGTTCTCGAAAATAGACCTCAGGTCAGGCTATCATCAGCTCAGAGTTCGGGACGAGGACGTGCAGAAGACGACCTTCAGATGTCGGTATGGCCACTATGAGTTCTTGGTTATTCCATTCGGCGTAACCAATTACCCCACAGTGTTCATGGGCCTCATGAAAAAGATCTTTCAGCCATACCTCGATCGATTTGTCGTGGTCTTCATCGACGACATTTTGATATACTCGACCACTGAGGAGGAGCACGCCTACCACTTGTGGGTTGTACTAGACAAACTCTGAGAGGACCAGCTTTATGGAAAGCTCTCGAAGTGTCAGTTATGGATACATGAAGTCCACTTCTTGGGACACATCATCTCTGAGGCGGGAGTTGCGGTTGATCCTGCGAAGATCGAGGCGGTGCTAGCTTAGGAGCCACCTAGGAGCGTGACGGAGGTGCGGAGTTTCTTGGGACTACCTGGATACTATCAAAGATTTGTTCCAGACTTCTCCAGAGTTTCGGCGCCACTCTCAGCTTTGACAAAGAAGTGGAAACCCTTTGTGTGTTCAGACAGATGTCAGCAGAGCTTCCAATAGCTGAGACAGAGATTGACCAATGCCCCTATCTTGAGGCTACCAGAGGAGGGAGTTGGGTATGTAGTCTACTGCGACGCATCAGGGATTGGAATCAGATGTGTCCAAATGCCGGAGTGGGCATTGATTGCCTATGGATCATGCCAATTGAGTCCAATTGAGCAGAACTACTCTACCCATGACCTAGAGTTAGCAGTAGTGGTCTTCGCTATGAAGATGTGGCGACACTATCTGATGGGAGAGCGCTTTACAGTCTATTCTGACCATCAAAGTCTCAGGTACATCTTCTCTCAGAAGGACCTGAACCTGAGACAGCAGCGATGGCTTGAGTTCCTCCAGGACTATGATTTTGAGATAGTCTATACTCCTGGGAAGGGGAACGTAGTATCTGATGATCTCAGTAGGATGAAGGGAATTCAGCTACTTGGGGAGGTGACAGAGCAGCTAGCTGCTTGGCAGATATCCTTCATGGATAGAGATGGAGCAGCCTTTCTTCAGTCACTCACAGTCACTCCTCCACTACTGTAGTGGATCAGAGAGGCATAGTGTGGGGACGCCGACTGTGAGATGCGGCGTGCACAGATATCCTCAGGACAGGCACCTGATGGTTTCTCCTTAGGAGGAGAGCACGACGTCCTTTTCATAGGACGTACCTTGGTACCAGTTGCTTTGTGAGAAGAGGTTCTAAGAGAGTTTCACACTTTCCCTTTGGCGGTACATCATGGAGTGGTGAAGATGTACCAGGATCTTAGACGACAGCACTGGTGGTTGGGCATGAAGAAGGTTGTGGCTGAGTTCGTTTCTTGATGCCTCATCTACCAGTAGGTGACAACAGAGCACCAGGTACCAGCAGGCTTGGTATGGACGTTGGAGGTCCCAAAGTGGAAGTGGGATAGCATATCTATGGACTTCGGGACTGGACTTCCATGCACTTCCAGAGGTCACAACTCCATTTAGGTGATTTTCGACCGACTCACCAAGTCGGCTCACTTCTTACCCATCAGAGAGTAGGGCTCAGTGGAGAGCTTGGGACGTCTCTACATCTAGGAGATTGTACGGCTTCATTGTGTGCCATATTCAATCATCTCCAACCGAAATGCTTGCTTTATTTCCTGGCTTTGGAAGGGGTTGAAGGAGGCATTCGGGACGCGGCTACGTCTGAGCACCGCCTTTCACCCTCAGACAGATGGTCAGACGGAGAGGACAATACAGACTCTCTAGGACATGCTCCACGCATGTGTCCTCGACTTTGGTCGTAGCTGGGAGGACCACTTACCCTTGGTGGAGTTCGCGTACAACAACAGCTACCACTCCACCATTGGGATGGCTCCATACGAGGCGTTGTACGACCGACCTTGCAGATCTCTTCTGTGCTGGACAGACCCTAGGGAGTCATCACTTGTGGGACCGGAGATGGTCCAGGCCACGACAGAGAAGGTCTAGGTCATCTAGGAGAGGATGAGGACAGCTCAGAGCCGGCAGAAGTCTTATGCGGACAGGAGGTGGAGGCCACTTGAGTTCGAGGATGGCGACCACGTCTTCTTGCAGGTCTCACCTCGACGTGGATTACAGAGATTTGGCCGAGGTGGAAAGTTGTCTCCATGCTTTATCGAACCATTCCAGGTCCTCAGCAGGATTGGTGAGGTGGATTATCGCCTATCTCTACCACCTCAGTTGCACCGGGTGCATGACGTCTTCCACATATCCCGGCTAAGGAGATACGTGCATGACCCGACACATATCATTGACCATGGGAAGCTGGACGTTGATGATGAGGCGACTTTTGCGGAGGTCCCGGTGGAGATCGAGGATCGCCAGGAGCGGGTCCTACGTGGACGGTCGATTCCCCTAGTGCGCATCAGATGGCAGCACAGGAACCTCCAGGAGAGCACTTGGGAGCGGGAGGCTCAGATGCGTGCTCAGTACCCACTTTTGTTTCCCTAGTTTTTGATGTATCATTATGGGGACGTAAATCCATGAGGTGGTAGTGATGTAAAGACCCAAAAAATTCAACGATTTTTTTTAATTTTCTTGGGAATTTTACAAGAACGCATTTTCTAACGGCACCTGATTCAGAGGCCCGGTGTGCCCGGAATCATTTTCCGAAGTTTAGCTCGGGTACGTTCAGTGAACGAACAAGCGGGTTTTTCTAAATTTTGAACCGGTGCTCGGAATCGAATTCCGAGGGCATCAATGGAATCACAGCGCCAATATTTTATTAGAAACACCTTTTCCAGAGTTGCGTTTGCATGGGTGTGGTTTTTAATTTTTGGGGTTAAGTTAAGAAATAAATTAAAAGTGGTGCAGCCGGTTTTTATTTTATTTTTCTTAACTTATGTTAAGTGGATGATGTGGGACCCACAATATCCTACCCACTTGGTAGGATATTTGTGAGGTGGGGCCCACACGAGCCCCACCGTTTCCTTTCTTCTTAAGTAACGCACCCGCACCCCCCTTTTTAATAAAGTCAACCCTTGCGTTTATTCTGGTTAAGAAATGCCTCATTAATTTGGGCGGTTAAATCTTTACAATTAATTCATTGAATTGATTGTTTCTTTTTAAAATTCAAAGGTTGGCTTGTGCGTTAATAAAATAAGACAACTCTTATTTTATTTCTGTTGGAACTTGTTGCGTGGAGAGGATTTGGAGGAAAACCTTCTTCTTCGACAAAGAACGCAAAGAACGCGAAGAACGCACCGATCTTCGACGAAGAATGCCAAATCCTCGAAGATCGACTACATGACGCCGGGTACCGCAACGCCAGCGACGCTTCTTCAGTGACGCTTCTCCGCGACGCGACGATCCTCCCTCCGCGACGCCTTCTTCCGTGATGGTTATTTCCATGACGAATCCTCGCTCATCGAGTTCGTCGATTTAGGGATTTATTTTAATTATTGTTTGTGAATTCATCCATTGCCTTTCTTCTTTTATTTTAGAGCCGCCTGTTACCACAATAACGGGAGGGGGTCGGACCGCACGAACACGGCCAACCCTCCTCTCCCTTTTGGTTGTTTGATATTTTTGCGCACGAGCAAGGCAGCGCGGTGCCGAAGCACCGCACAGGAATTATTAAGGAAAGGGGGAGAAGCGCAGCACCGTCGCGCCGTGCCATTGAAGACGAACCAAAGACGCGGCGTCGTCACGTCGCGCCGTTGAAGAAGAACCAAAGACGCGGCGCCATCGCGCCGCGCCGGATAACTAAAAAAGAACCGCGGCCGGAGCGGGGCCGCGGAGACATCGCGCCACACCAGACGGACCAAGGTCGCGGCTGGTTCTGGGCCGCGGCGGAGCAGGGGGACCGGCGGCCGGTTCCGGACCGCCGACGTCAGAACAGAGGGACCGGCCCTTGCCGGTCCCGTGGCGGCAGCAGCCGGCAGGCCGGAGCGGGCCGGCTGGTCAGGGGGAAATCCGGGAGTCTGTAACCCCTGGTTGGCCAGCAAAGCGGCCCCCACGTGGGGCCGCGGTTACACAAAGCGGGGGGCAGCACCCCCCCCCCCCCCCACGCCTCTTCGCTCGGCCGAAACGGCTGAGCCACCCAGCTGGCGCCAGCGCGCCTGGCCGGCTGCCCAGGCCGGGCCACGCCCAAGCCGGGCCGTGCCGCGCCAACTGGTTCGGGCCACTCCCAATCGGGCCGGACCCGGACCTGGTTCGGGTCGACCCGGTTCGGGCCGACACTGGGGGTATCGGGCCGGGTCGGACCGGGCCCAAACCCCCTAATACCGAACCTTCACCGGTCTTCTGCCCATAACATGAGCTGCGGACCTCTGATCGACGCACCGTCAGTTGCGTAGAGATCCTTGGATCAAGACGGTCGTTTCGGTATATTTTACTCAAGGTTTCGGAGAACTTGGGGTTCGGCCGGGTTGGTTCGTACACGAAACCAACTGGGCCCTCGGATCAGAAACGCTTATAACTTGAACTCCGGACGTCCGATTGACATGCCGTCGACTTTGATGGATTCCTCTAAGTGAGACGGACCTTTTGTCTTACTCCGCTCGAGGTTTGGATGTAGTTGGAGTACGGTCGGGTTGGTTTTGACTTAAAAACCAACCTGGCCCCTAAGATAAAAAAGCTAATAACTCTCAAGATCAGGCGTCCGATTAACGCACCTTCTATGATGTTGAGTTCCTGTTGATGATACAGAACTTTTGGATACATCAACTCCGGACTATGTTTCAGTTGATGTATCAGCCCCTCGGCTCGTGGAGCGGACCCTCCTGAACGAGCTTGCTGTGTGTGGGAACCCTAGAGCTGGCTGCGACTGCGACGACGATGACGACTGTACAGAAATCCTCTGTGGATTCGACGGCGACGACTACAGCACTCAGCGATCCTACGTGGATTAGTTTTACCAATCCTGTGTGGGTCAGATCCTATGTGGGGCAGCACTCAGCGGTACTGTGTGGGCCAGCACCTACAGATCCTGTGTGGGTCCGATCCTGTGTGGGTCATTCCGGGGGTTAGTTACTTATCGATCCTATGTGGGTCAGATCCTGTGTGGGTCATTGCGGGGGTTAGTATCTATCGATCCTTTGTGGGTCATTGCGGGGGTTAGTACCTATCGATCATGTGTGGGTCCGACAGCTTAGATGAATCAGTGGCTATATCTGATCATCTCTATCATCATACGAAGAAGTATACATGTGTGAGATGAATCTTGACTTGCTTTCCTATGTGGATTGTGTTGTGCTATCCTATGTGGATCTGATCGAACATGGGCTCGGATGTTGTATCGAACTGGAATTGATGACTTAGGTATATGTATGGGAATATACCTAAGTAGTGTCGGATGTTACTTCGTGATTGTATCTTTCCTTTGTGGATTATCCTTTGTGGATTCTAGGAGACCTTCGGGGGTCTCGGGGTCCCTACTGAGTAGCTTATACTCACCCCTGCACGGGCTATGCCCGCACTATGTTGTGTTGGTTATAGACGATGGACAACACTAATCGTGGTTAAGGCACGGGGAGCAGGTCAGTACCTGGAGGTGGACCACTGGGTGGGACGTACTCGAAGCGGACGGCTGGGCCCGAGGAGCTGTGGAGGCTATTTGTACTCACCCTTCAGGTGGGACTTCTAGTGGACAGCTCGAGGCTACGACTTTACTTTCAATTGATGTTTTCCCTTTCCAGTTGTACTTTACTTTCAGGTTGGGTTTGTATACTAGCCCACTTACTTTTCCGCACTTACTTTTGTATCAGTTTTTGATTAGTGTTTACTTCTGCTTGCTTGCTCTGTGGTGTTTGTTTACTTTACCAAGGCAATGCCTTCCCTTTTTACCGGGAATCATGCCTTGGTGCTAGTCTCCAACCCCTGGCCTATGGAAGGCGGGATTGGGGTAGTCACGAAATGGGCCCTGAGGACGGGTCATGACATGCTGGTACCTGGTGCTCTGCCTTCACCTGCTGATAGGTGAGGCATCGAGAAATGAACTCAGCTACAACCTTCTTCATACCCAGCCACCAGTGCTGTCGTCTGAGATCCTGGTACATCTTCGCCACTCCTGGATGTACCTCTAAAGGGGAAGTGTGAAAATATCTCATCACCTCCTTCTGTAAAGCAACTTTTACCATGGTACGTCCTTTGAAAAGGATAACATGCTCTCCTCCTACAAAAAATCCATCAGGTGTCTGTCCTGAGGATATCTGCGCATGCCACGTCTCACAGTCAGTGTCCCCACGCTGTGCCTCTCTGACCCACTGCAGTAGTAGAGGTGTGTCTGTGAGTGACTGAATAAAGGCTGATCCATCTCTATCCACGAAGGATATATACAAAGCATATAGCTGCTTCGTCCCCTCACCGAGTAGCTGAATACCCATCCTCTTGCTGAGGGCATCGGCTACTACGTTCCCCTTTCCAGGAGTATAGACTATCTCAAAGTCATAATCCTAGAGGAACTCAAGCCATCGCCGCTGTCTTAGATTCGGGTCCTTCCCTGAGAAGATTTACCTGAGACTCTGGTGGTCAGAGTAGACTGTAAAGCGCTCTCCCATCAGGTAGTGTCGCCACATCTTCAGAGCGAAGACCACTGCTGCTAACTCCAGGTCATGGGTAGCGTAGTTATGCTCATGCTTCCTCAACTGACGTGATCCATAGGCGATCACTGCCCGCTCCAACATCAGGACACATCTGAGTTTGGTCCCTGATGCATCGCAGTAAACTATGTACCCTACTCCCTCCTCCGGCAGCCTCAAGATAGGTGCGCTGCTCAATCTCTATCTCAGCTCCTGGAAGCTCTGCTGACATTTGTCTGACCACACAAATGGTTTCCCCTTCTTCATCAAAGCTGAGAAAGTCTGTCACAAACCTCCAGTAGTACCCAGCTATCCCCAAGAAACTCTGCACCTCTATCACGCTCCTAGGTGGCTCCCAATCTAGCACTGCCTCGATCTTCGTAGGATCCACCGCAACTCCCGCCTTAGAGATGACGTGTCCCAAGAAGTGGATCTCATGTAACCAGAACTGACACTTCGAGAGCTTACCATACAGATGGTTCTCTCGGAGTGTGTATAGTACAACCCGCAAGTGGTAGGCGTGCTCCTCCTCAGTGGTCAAGTATATCAAAATGTCATCGATGAAGACCACGACAAATCGATCGAGGTATGGCTGAAAGATCCTGTTCATGAGACCCATGAACACTGCTGGAGCGTTGGTTATGTCGAAAGTCATAACCAAGAAATCATTGTGCCCATACCGATATATGAAGTTTGTCTTCTATACGTCCTCGTCCCGAACTCTGAGCTGATGATAACCTGATCTGAGGTCTATCTTCGAGAACCATTGTGGTCCCTTGAGCTGATTAAAGAGGTCATCAATCCTCAGTAGCAAATATTTGTTCCTCACGGTCACCTGGTTCAGGCGACGATAGTCGACACAAAGTCGTAAGCTTCCGTCCGCCTTCTTGGCGAACAATATCGGGGAAGCCCAGGGTAAAACACTGGGTCGGATGAATCCCTTGCTCTGCAAGTCCTCCAACTGTACCCGTAGCTCTCAAAGATCAACGGGGGCCATCCGATATACTGGAGTGGATATCAGGGCTATCTTGAGGTACAGGTCAATATAAAAGTCTACCTATCTATTAGGAGGTAGTCCTAGAACGTCGTCAGGGAAAACGTCTGCATACTGATCCACCACTATAGGAAAACTATTACTACGCACGTCAACTGCTCCTAGGATGAGGATAGGCAACTGATGAGTGATGGGATGTACTCTCCTCTGCGTGATTCCATCATCTGCTGCAAAGGCTCCCTTCTCTCCGGTGAAGGTGAACCTGCTCCCGTCGATGCGTACACACCGCACCTTGCGCCTAATATAGTCGATCTGAGCATGGACTGCAGATAACCAATCCATGACCAGGATGACTTCATAAGGCCTCGACGCTGCTACAAGAAGATCTCAGCCGAATCTCTCGCCTCATAGAGTAAGCTCACACTGCCGGCACCAGTGCGTAATCGTCGAGTCTTCTCCCATAAGAGTCTCTAGCCGTAAGGATCGAGCAAACAGCTCTGTCGGAATCTCCGAGCTCTGAACAAGGGCAGCAGAAATAAAAGAATGACTCACTCCAGTGTCTATCAGAACTGCATCAAGGGTGGAGTAGACATAGATAGTACCTCGAATCATCTCTGACGTGTCGTGGTCGTAGGCCTCTGCTTCCTGAAGTTGAGCCTGTCTCTGCCTGCCAGCTCCTTATGGTCGGGGTGGACCTCCTGGTGGTGGTGGTGGTAAAGCCTCAAAGCGTCTCCCACCACCTGATGCTCGGCCAGCTCCCCTACCTTGTCTGCCTACACTTGGCGGACTGACACGGTCGACCCTCTGCCTCTGCCTAGGTGGCCCATCAACCGTCTGCTTCTCCTCTGCACGGCGGGTCGGGCAGTCACGAGCCAAGTGGCCATGGCCGCCGCATGAGTAGCACTGTCTGCTCCTCGGAAGGTTGTCTCTCCGTCGTGTGCCCCGTACCTCTAAGCCAGTGTCCTGAGGTCGTCTCCCTGATGGTCAGGTTCGCCTGGACCCCTGTGACATCCGTCGACTGCCAGCTGCAGACGACTCTGTTACGTGCTGCCCTGTGGTAGGTCTCGCTGCTGGCGTAGGCTCAGTAAGAAAGATCTCTATGAGAAGAGCTTTCTCCAGTACTCCTGTATATGTCGGAATGCTGAGGGAGATCATCGATGCCCTGATCTCATGCCTCAGTCCCTGTTCGAAGGTCTGGGCCCGGAAGAATGGGACACGTACCATGTCCGTCGATAGCGCGAGATATCAGTAAATCTCACCGAGTACTGGGCGACTGTCATGCTGCCCTGTCGCAGCTATAGAAGCTCCTGGATGCGCACCACACGGAGGGTGGCTGAGAAGAAATATGAGTGAAAGAGGATCTCAAAGTCAATCCAGATGAGTGATGCCTGGCCGTGCACCTGGAGCATCAAGCTCCACCATCTACCTGCTGCTGCGTGCAGGAGGCTCGCTGCGAGGATCACCATGAGGTCAGCAGGTGTCCCCACTAACCTGAAAACTCGAACAACCACCTCCAGCCAATCCTCGGCTGCTTGAGGGTCTGTCTCCCCGTGGATCCTGGGTGGTATCTGATGCTGAAACTCATGCAGTGCACTAAGGCGACGTGCACTCTCAGCGGCTGGGGCTGGTGGCATCGGTGGCTTGGCGGGTAGTGGTACCGCCAGTGCCTCCGCTGAAAAAGGGCCCTGCACCGAGGCCTCGTCACTCGGTGGGCTGTCAGCTCACACAAAACTTAGAACCCTAGCTGGATGCCGTCGTGGGGCCATCCTGAAAAGAAACAGGTGCGACACGGTCATACAATATACCCGGTGAGTTGACACAAAGTAATCACAAAGAAAACTTTTGAAACACACATACAGCCAATGTTTTCGTGAATTGAGTCAGAAATCAGAAGTCAGGGTCCTGGTGTACGGATAGGTCGGCCGCCGCACCGACACTAGACTCCCTAGACTGATAACCACACTCAATACCCTTAACACTATTGCTTAAGAAAGAAGAAAGATCAGAGTCCTGAGTTCTGCTATAGAACCGAACTCCTTTGATACCAATTTTTCACGACCCGTTCTCGGGACCAGTGCCGTGATTACCCCAAGCCCACCTCCCATAGGCCAGGGGCTGGCGACTAGCACCTAGGCGTAAATCCCAACAAAAGGGGAAGGCATTGCCTTTATAAAGTAAAAAAACACCACAGAGTAAGCAAGAAAAAGTAAACACTAAGTAAATCTGGGTACAAAAGTAGTGTAGAAAAGTAAGAGGGCCAGAATACAAACCTAAACTGAAAGTAAAGTACAAATGGAAATAAAGTACAGCAACTGAAAGTAAAGCAGCAACGTCGAGCCGTCCACTGGAAGTACCACCTGAATGGTGGGTACAGATAGCCTCCTCATCTCCTTGGGTCCAGCCGTCCGCTCCGAGTACGTCCCACTGAGTGGTCCACCTCCAGGTACCGACTTACTCCACAAGTGTCAACCACGATCAGCGATGTTCGTCGTCTGCAACCAACACAACGTAGTGCGGGCATAGCCCGTGCAGGGGTGAGTATACGCTACTCAGTAGGGACCCCGAGACCCCCGAAGGTCTCTCAAAATCCACAAAGGATAATCCACAAAGGAAAGATACAATCACAAAGTAACATCCAACACTACTTAGGTATATGCCCATACATATACCTAAGTCATCAATTCCCGTTCGGCTCCAATATCCATGCCCAAGTTCGATCACGTCCACATAGGAGTACAACCCAATCCACACAGGATAACACAACTCAATCCACATAGGAAAGCAAGTCAATCATATTGAAAATATTGATTGAAGTCAAGACTCAGCTCACACAGGTATACTTATTTGTAAGGTGATAGAGATGATCATATATAACCACTGATTCATCTATGTTGGGACCCACGTAGGATACTAAACTAGCTAAGCTGTCGGACCCACATAAGATACAGACCAACTACTCTTCCAGACCCATGTAGGATAGCAAGAACAGAGTCAATCACTGCCAGACCCACGTAGGATACAAGAACAGTAGTCATCACCGTCGAACCCACAGAGGATTTCAGTACGGTCTTCATCGCTGCCGAACCCAAGTAGGATTTCAGTGCAGTATTCATCACCGTTGAACTCACAGAGGATTTCAGTACGGTCTTCATCACTACTGAACCCACATAGGATTTCAGTGCAGTCTTTATCATCTTCGAACCCAGAGAGGTTTTCAGTACGGTCTTCATCGTCACAGCCAGCTCTAGGGTTCCCGTACACAGTATGCTCAATTCCGGGAGGGTCTGCTCCACAAGCCAAGGGGGGTCGATACATCAACTGACACGTATTCCAGATTTGATGTATCTTAAAGTTCCATCTCAACAAGAGGAACTCAACGTGACAGACGGTGCGTCAATCGGACGCCTGGTCTGCGAGTTATTGGCCTTTTCGTTCCAGGGGCCCGGTTGGTTTTTTTAGTCAAAAGCAACCCGAACGCACTCCAACTGCGTCCAAACCTCAATAGGAGTAATCCAAAAGGTTCTTCTCACTAAGATAAAACCAAAAAAGTCGACGTCACATCAATCGGACGTCTGGGGCTCAAGTTATAAGTGTTTCCTCTCCGAGGGCCCGGTTGATTTCGTGTTCGAACCAACCTGGTCGTACCCAAAGTTCTCCGAAACCTTGAGTGTAATATACTGAAACGACTGTATCGATCCAAGGATTGCATCACAGCTAAAAGTGCGTCGATCATAAGTTTGTATCCCAAGATATGGGCAAAAGAACGTACCTAACCGTTTTTAGGGGGTTTTAGGCCCGGACCGACCCGGCCCGAGACCCCCCCTGGGTTGGCCCGAACCGGGTCCGGGTCCGGCCCATTAGGGCGCGGCCTAGACCGGAGGGCGCGGCCTGGCCCCACCGGCGCAGCCCGGTGCAGCCTGGCGCCCGCGTGGCCAGCTCGGCCAGGCCGAGCTGAGCGGAAGGGGGGGGGGGGGTCGCGTTGCCCCCCTATTTGAGAAACCACGACCCCCACATGGGGGGTCCGTTCATTTTTCCAGACGGGGGTTACGACCCCCGGTCTCCCCCTGAAATGGTCAGCCCGGTCCGGCCGACCGGTGTTGCCGCCGCGGGACACTCTACGGTCCCGCCCTCCGAGGTGCCGGCAGCTGGCGGTTCCGGCCGCCCCACCTTGCACCGTTGCGGCATTGAGCCGTGACCTTGTCCGACCGGCACGGTGTGACGGCGTCGCGCCCCTCCGTCGCGGCCCCGCTCCGGCCGCGGTTTCTTTGTGGTTCTCCGGCACGGCGCGACGGCGCAGCGCCCCTTCACTGTGGCCCGACTCCGGCCACGGTTTCATTGGGCCTCAACGGCGCGGTGCGATGGCACCGCACATCTTTGCCGCATTTCTCCATGTTTCCACGTGGTGTCGTTGTACCGCGCCTCCTTCTTTTGAACCGAAACAACACAACAACAAAAGGGGGAGGAGAGTCGGTCGTGTTCGTGCGGTCCAACCTCCTCCCGATAAGTTGATAACAAGCGGCCCAAAAAATAAAGACGAAGAACAGCAAGAATATTTCACGAACAAAATGTAATTAACCCCTACCTTGATAATGAGTTGATGTTCGAAGAGCGTCGTGGAAAGCGGCGTCGCGGGGCGTGGTTCCGTAGACGTCGACGGAGAGCGTCTGAGGAGACATCGTCTTCTCATTATCACGGAGAGAAGAGGATGATTACATGTCATTGGAGAGAACTCCCGCGTCGGTGTCTCTTCCCTTGTCATGGAGGAGAAAGGGAATGGAGATACCAGAGTCGTTGAGTCGTTCTTCATTGAAGAGATGACGTTCTTCGCCGAAGGATTGAAGCTCTTCGCGGAAGGATGAAGTTCTTCCCTAGAGAAAAGAGTTCTATCTCCCCAATCTCCTCACACAACAAACAACCCTCCCAAATAAAATAAGACTTATCTTATTTTATAACATCAATCCAATCATTTCTATTTTTAAAAATCAAACACATAACTCACTTAATTAATTAATTGAGTGGGCATGATTAAAGAAGAGGGGGGGAGGTGAGTGGTCTCACATTTAAGGGGGTTATGGAGTTAAGGAATATGAGGGGTTGGGATCGTGTGGGCCCTACCACACCTTTATCCTCTCATGGTTGGTTAACAACATGTGGGTCCCACCCCCAAATCCCTTACTTAGGTTATAACTACCTAGAGGAAAATAAATAAAATTGTAATATAATTTTATTTATTCCTCACTAAAACCACAAAATTAACAACTCCTCCCGAGAAAACGCACCTTCGGAAAAGGTGCTCCTAAGCAATTACCGGTGTTTCGGTCTCACCGGTGCCCTAAGATTTCAATTCTGAGCATCGGTTCAAAATTTAGGAAAACTCGCTCGTTCGTTCACTGAACGTACCTGAGGTAAACTTCTGAAATTGATTCCGGGCACACCGGGCATCAGAATCAGGTGTCGTCAGAAACTGCATTCTTGTAAAATCCCAAATAAAATTAAGAAAAAATTTACCTTGAATTTTACGGGTCTTTATAGAATATACCACGGCCACGCGGGATCCGGGGGAGACAGTAGCGCCATCCTGGCACCGTGTCCACGGAACAGGGGGCCGCGCCCCCTGCTCGGCCAGCTGGCTGAGCCAGCACACCCCCCCGGATGGGCTGGAGCGGGGCACGTAGAGAGGGCCTCGTCGGCCGGGCTGGGCTGGACCCAGACCCGGGTCGGTTCAACCCGGTTCGGGCCGACCCACGGGGGTTGGGCCGGGTCGGACCGAGCCCAGACCCCCCACTTCGAACCGTTTTTCGGTCTTTTTCCCATAACTTGAGATACGGGCCTCTGATCGATGCACCGTCAATTGTGTAGGAATCCTTGAATCGAGATGTTCGTTTCTGTATATTACACTTGACGTTTCGGAGAGGTTTGGGTATGACCGGGTTGGTTCGAACTCGAAACCAACCAGGCCCTTGGAGCGGAAACGCTTATAACTTAAGGACCGGAAGTCCGATTGACATGCCGTCAACTACGTTGAATTCCTTTTGTTGATACGGTTCTTTTGGAATACTCCACTTGAGGTTTGTATGCAGCTGGAGTACGATCGGGTTTGTTTTGGCTTAAAACCCAACCGGACCCCTGGAACGGAAAAGCCAATAACTCTCAGACCGGGCGTCCTATTGACGCACCGTCTGTCGCGTTGGGTTTCTTTCGACTAGACAAAAATTTGGGATACATCAACTATGGACTTCGTGACCGTTGATGTATCGAACCCTTTGGCTTGAGGAGCGGACCCTCCCGGAATCAAGCATGCTGTGTGCGGGAACCCTAGAGCTGGATGCGACTGCGAGGATGACGACTGCACATGGATCCTTCGTGCGTTCGGCAGCGAGGACGACTGTACTTTGATCCTCCGTGGGTTTGGAAGCGATGACGATTGCATTGGTATCCTCTGTGTGTTCGACAACGATGACTACTGTTCTTGTATCCTACGTGGGTCCGGTAGTATTGACCTCTGTACTTGTATCCTGAGTGGGTCCGGCAGAGTAGCTGGTCTTGTATCCTATGTGGGTCTGACATCTTAGCTGGTCTTGTATCCTATGTGATTCCAACAGCTTAGATGAATCAGTGGATACATATGATAATCTCTATCGCTATACAAAGTTGTATACCTGTGTGACCTGAGTCTTGACTTCAATCTTTATCATTGATGTGATTGACTTGCTTTCCTGTGTGGACTGGGTTATGCTTTCCTGTTTGGACTGAGTTTTGTTTTCCTGTGTGGACTGGGTTGTGCTTGGGCTCAAGATTTGGAGCCAAATTGTAATTGATGAATTAGGTATATGTATGGACATATACCTAAGTAGAGTCGGTTGATACTTCGTGATTGTATATTTCCTTTGTGGTTTATCCTTCGTGGATTCTGAGAGACCTTAGGGGGTTTCAGGGTCCCTACAGAGTATCGTATACTCACCCTTGCACGGGCTATGCCCGCACTACATTATGTTGGATGCAGACGACGGAAAAAACTGATCGAGGTGGAGGCTTGTGGAGCTGGATGGTACCCGGAGGTGGACCACATGGCGGGATGTAAACAGAGCAGACCACCGGACCAAAGGAGTTGAGGAGACTACCTGTACCCACCCTTCAGGTGGGATTTCTGGAGGACGACTCGGTGTTGCTATTTTACTTTACTACTGTTGTACTTTATTTTCAGTTGTACTGTACTTTCAGTTGGGATTGTATACTATCCCATTTACTTTTCAGCACTTACTTTTGTACTCAGTTTTACTTAGTTCTTACTTCACTTGCATACTCTGTGGTGTTTGTTTACTTTATAATGGAAATGCCTTCCCTTTTTTCGGGATTTACGACTTTAATTCTCGTCATCATCCCTGGGCCTATGGAATGTAGGCTTGGGGTAGTCACGACACGAGCCCCGAGGACGGGTTGTGACAAATTGCTAACAGAGGATTCAGTTCTACTGCAGAACTTAGGACTCTGATCTTTCCTTTCTGTGAAGCAATAGTGTTAAGAGTATTGAGTATGGTCTTCAGTCCAGGGAGTCCAGTGTTGGTGCGGCGGCCGAGGTATCCATACACCAGGACCCTGACCTCTGATTTCCGACTCAGTGCATGAAAACACTGATTGCGAGTGAGTGTTTCAAAATTTGTCTTTGTGATTACTTTATGTCAGCTCACCAGGTATATTGTTTGACCGTGGCGCACCTGTTTCTTTTCCGGATGGCCCCACGAAGGCAGCCAGCTAGGGTTCCTAGTTACGTTCAAGATGGAATCCCACCAAGCGATGAGGCCTCGGTATAGGGCCCCATCACAGCAGAGGCACCAACGGTACCACTACCGGCTGAGCCACTGATGCTACCAGCCCCAGCGGCAGAGAGTGCACACCGCCTGAGCGCGTTGCACGAGTTTCAGCGATAGAGGCCGCCCAGGTTCTGCAGAGAGATAGACCCTCAGGCATCTGAGGATTGGCTGGAGGCTATCGTCAGAGTCTTCAGATTGGTAGGGACACCAGCTGACATTATGGTGATCCTTGCCGCAAGTCTACTGCACGCAACAGCAGGTACATGGTGAAGCCTGATGCTCCAGGTGCAGGACGAGGCATCTCTGCTTTGGACAGACTTCGAGAGTCTCTTCCCCTCGGAGTTTGTCCCAGCCACCCTCTGTGCGGTGCGCATTCATGAGTTACTTCATCTGCAGCAGGGCAGTATGAAAATAACTCAGTACTCGGCGAGGTTTTCTGACCTTTCACGCTACTCCACAGATATGGTATGAGACCCGTTCTTCAGGTCCCGGACCTTCGAGCAGGGACTGGGGCACGAGATCAGGGCTTCGACGATTCCCCTCAGTATCCCGACGTTGGTAGGGGTGCTGAAGCGAGCCCTTTTAGTGGAGAGATTTCTTTCTGAGCAGCCACCAGTAGTGAGACCCACCACAGGACGGAACGGAGCAGATTCTTCTGCAGCCGGCAGCCGACAGATGTCACAGGGGTCCAAGTGGACCAGACCATCAGGTGGGCAACCTCAGGATACAAGGTCAATTATGCATGGCACACGACCTAGAGCTATCCTTATGAGGAGCAGACAGTGTTATACATGCGGCGGGTAGGGCCACATGGCTTGTGACTACCGGACCCACCATGCAGACGAGAAGAATACAGTGGAGGTATCCCCTAGGCAGAGGCAGAGGTTCCACCATGGCGGTCTGCAGGGAGCAGGCGGACGAGGCAAAGGAGCTGGCCGAGCAGCGGGTAGTGGACGACGTTTCGAGGTTCCACCCCCACCACCCCTAGGAGGTCCACCCTGACCACAGGGAGTTGGCGGGCAGAGGAAGTCTTAGATCTAGGCAGGAGAGGCTTATGACCACAGCGCACCTGAGATGATTCAAGGTACTATCTGTGTCTACTCCACCCTTGCTGTAGTTCTTATAGAAACAAGTGTGAGTCATTATTTTATTGTCGCTACCCTTGTTCAGATATCGAATATTCCAACGGAGCTATTGGATCGATCCTTACATCTAGAGACTTCTACGAGAGAAGACTCGATGATTATGCACTGGTTCCGGCTATGTGAGATTATTCTAGGAGGCAAGAGCTTAGGATGGGATCTTCTTGGAGCAGCGTCGAGGCCTTACGACATCATCTTGGGTATCGACTGTTTATCTGCAGTCCATGCTCAGATCGACTGTATTAGGCGCAAAGTGTGGTGGGTCCACACAGATGGGACTAGGTTCACCTTCACCAATGAGAAGGGAGCCTTTGCAGCACAGGATGGACTTAGGTAGAGGAGAGGAAAGCCGATCACACATCTGTTGGCTAGTCTCATCCTCAGAACAGTTGACGTGCGGAGTCCGAGTTTTCATGTTGTGGTGGATAAGTATGTGGATGTTTTCCCTGACAATGTTCCAGGGATACCTCCTTGAAGATAGGTATATTTCTACATAGACATGTACCCCGGGACAACACTGATATCTACTCCAGCATATCGGATGGCTCCCGCCGAGCTTCGTGAGATGCGGGTATAGCTGGAGGACTTGCAAGGGAAAGGATTTATCTGACCCAGTGTTTCACCCTAGGCATCTCCAATTTTGTTCTCCAATAAGGAGGATGGGAGCTTGCGACTGTGTGTCAACTATCGTCTCCTGAACCAGGTGACTGTGAGGAACAAGTACCCCCTCTCGAGGATTGACGATCTCTTCGATCAGCTCAAGGGAGCACGATGGTTCTCAAAGATAGACCTAAGGTCAAGCTATCACCAGCTCAGAGTTCGAGACAAGGTGTACATAAGACGGACTTTAGGTGTCGGTATGACCACTATGAGTTCTTGGTTATTCCCTTTGGCATGACCAACGCTCCAGAAGTGTTCATGAATCTCATGAATAGGATATTCTAGCCTTACCTTGATCAGTCTGTCGTAGTCATCATTGACGACATACTGATTTACTCGACCATTGAGGAGGAGCACGCCTACCACTTGTGGGTTGTACTGGATACACTCCGAGAGCACCAGCTTTATGGTAAGCTCTCAAAGTGCCAATTCTGGATTCGAGAGGTTCACTTCTTGGGGAACGTCATCTCAGAGGTGGGAGTTGCAGTGGATTCAACGAAGATCGAGGAAGTACTTGCTTGGGAGCCACCCAGGAGCGTGATGGAGGTGCGGAGTTTCCTAGGTCTGGCTGGGTACTATCAGAGATTTGAGCCAGACATCTCCAGAGTTACAGCACCACTTACAGCTTTGATGAAGAAGGGGAAACCCTTCGTGTGGTCATATGGATGTCAGCAGAGCTTTCAGGAGCAGAGGAGGAGATTGACCAGTGCTCCCATATTGAGGCTACTAGAGGAGGGCGTAGGGTACGTAGTTTACTATGACGCATCAGGGACCAGACTCGGGTGTGTCCTGATGCAGGAGCGATCAGTGATCACTTATGGTTCACGACAGTTGAGGCAGAATGAATAGAACTACACTACCCATGACCTGGAGTTAGAAGAAGTGGTCTTTGCCCTGAATATGTGGCGGCACTATCTGATGGGCGAGCGCTTTACAGTCTACTCTAACCACCAGAGTCTTAGGTACATTTTCTCGCAGAAGGACCTGAACCTGACACAGCGGCGATGGCTCGAGTTCATCCAGGATTATGACTTTGAGATTGTCTATACTCCTGGGAAGGGGAATGTTGTGGATGATGCTCTCAGCAGAAGATCAGGAATTCAACTACTTGGAGAGGCAATGGAGTAGTTAGCTGCTTTGTAGATATCCTTCATGGACAGAGATGGGTCAGCCTTTCTACAGTCCCTCACAATCACTTCTCCACTACTTCAGTGGGTTAGAGAGGCACAGCGTGGATACATTGACTGTGATGTGCAACGTGCTAAGATATCCTCAGGGATGGAACCCGATGGATTTTCTGAGGGCGGGGAACAAGTCATATTATTTAGGGGACATACCATGGTACCAGTTGCACTGTAGGAGGAGGTGCTGAGGGAGTTCCACACTTCCCCTATAGTGGTACATCCAGGAGTGTCGAAGATGTATCAGGATCTTAGACGACAACACTAGTGGCTGGGTATGAAGAAGGTTGTAGCATAGTTCGTTTCACGATGCCTCATGTGTCAGCAAGTGAAGGCGGAGCACCAGGTACCATCAGGATTGGTACAACCCTTAGTGGTTCCAGAGTGGAAGTGGGACGGAATATCCATGGATTTCATGACGGGGCTTCCACGTGCTTCTAGAGGACACGAATCCATCTGGGTGATCGTAGACAGACTCACCAAGTCATCCCACTTCCTACCAATCAGAGAGCAGGGCTCGGTAGAGAGATTGGGACACCTCTACGTTCAGGAGATAGTACGAATTCATGGAGTGCCTTCAACTATTGTCTCCTATAGAGATGCTCTCTTTACTTCCCAAATTTGGAAGGGGTTGCAGGAGGATTTTGGGACGAAGCTACATCTGAGCACCGCCTTCCATCCTCAGATGGTTGGCTAGATGGAGAGGACCATTTAGAAACTTGAGTACATCCTCCGTGCATGTGTCCTTGACTTTGGTCGCAGCTGGGAGGATCACCTACCCTTGGTGGAGTTTTCGTACAACAACAACTACAACTCCGACATCAGGATGACACTATAAGAGGCACTGTATGGCCGACCATGCATATCACCTTTGTGCTAGACTGACCCTGGGGAGTCAGCACTTGTAGGACCAGAGATGGTTCAGGTGACGACAGAGAAGGTGAAGATCATCCAGGAGCGGATAAGGACTACACGGAAGAGATAGAAGTCCTATGATGATAGGAGACGAAGACCACTGGAGTTCGAGGATGGAGACCACGTTTTCTTATGGGTATCACCTTGATGAGGACTACAGAGATTTGGATGGGGCGACAAGTTATCTCCATGATTCATCGGACCTCTCTAAGTCCTCAGCAGAGTAGGAGAGTTGGATTACCGCCTAGCCCTTCCACCTCAGTTGAACTGGGTGCACGATGTCTTCCATGTATCTCAGCTGAGGAGATACGTGCACGACCCAACCCACATCATCGATCACAGGGAGCTAGACATGATGATGGGGAGACATTCTCGGAGGTTCTGGTGGAGATCAAGGATTGACAGGAGTGAGTCCTTCGTGGATGGTTGATTCCTCTTCTGCGTGTTTCCTGGCATCACGGGAACCTTCAGGATAGCACATGGGAGCGGGAGGCTCAGATGCATGCTCAGTACCCATTTTTGTTTCCCTAGTGTGTGTTGTATCTTTATAGGGATGTAAATCCCTGAGATGGGAGTAATGTAAAGACCCGTAAATTTCAAGGAATTTTTTTTTCATAAATTCTTAGGAATTTTTCGAGTACGCAGTTTCTGACGGCACCTGATTCTGAGGCCCGGTGTGCCTGAAATAATTTTTTGAATTTTAGCTCGGGTACGTTTAGTAAATGAAGGAGATGGTTTTTATATCTTTTGAACCGGTGCTCGGAATTGAAATCTGATGGCACCAATGAACTCACAGCGCCGATATTTTCTTAAAGGGACCTTTACCGTAGTTTCATTTTGTGCGGGTTAGAAGTTAATTTTGGGGGTTTATTTCTAAAGTTAAATAAAATTTGGTGGTTCACACATTTTATTTTGTGAGGTGGGGCCCACACGAGCCCAACCTTCAACTCCCCATTTATTTCCCTGTTGTTTCCTTTGACAATCCCCCATTAATACCCCTTGTTTAATTCATTGACAACTCCACACATTTATTATGGTGGAGCCTTCCTACCTCCCTCATCCCTTTTAAATGTGCCAACTGATAAATTAATGTCAGTGTTAATTTATTTGGAACCATGTTGAAATTAATAATAATTGCATGACAATTCTATTAATTGCTGAGCCACCCTATTCATTTTGGCATTGGAAAAACACTTTTGATAAAGGGTACTGGTGAATTAAAAAGGGAGGCGAACAGTTCTTCATCGAATAACACCCCCAGTGAAGAATGTGACGAACTTCTTCCTCAGATGCACCTCGACGTCAAGGAGCCTACGATGCCTATGACAGTGACCCTTCCTCCATATTCGACAAAACGATGCATGTTCTTCAGCGGCGCCCGTCAACCGCGACGCTCTTCTTTCACGGATCGACGACGTATAACAACAATTTTGAGGTAGGGGTATTTATATATTTCATATTTATGTTTTATACTCTCGAACATGGTGTTTAATTTATGGGTGATGTTTTGAACCACTAATGTGGTGGGTACGGACTAACGAACAAGTCCGTACACACCGCTATTTTGTTCTTGATGAGTGGGGTGTTTGGAGACGATCGAACAGGACTGCAAAGGCAATTGGGGGGCCTTCACAGTGAAGTACGGATCCTGAGACGACCACAGTTGCAGTCGGAAGCAAAAACAGACCACGAGAATGACTACAGTGGCCCGTGGAAGACCCCGGTGGCGGCCAGCACCGGCCGACCTCCTTGAGGTGGCGACGCCCCGGCGCGCCGCCGGCAGAAGCCTGCCACAGCATCGGCCGCGGCGGCAAGGGGAGGATCCCACGACCACCCGGGATTCGAGGGAGGCAGCGGCGCCTGCTCGGCGCCACGTCCGAGGAACCGGGGGCCATGCCCCCCACTTGGCTAGCTGGCCAAGCCCGCACACCCCCCGGCCGGGCCGGGGTGGGTCACGTAGACCGAGTCAGGCCGCGCCCAGCCGGGCCAGGCCATGCCCAGCTGGGCAGGGCTGCGACCTTCTGGGCTGGACTCGAACCCGGGTCAGGTCGGCCCAGTTTGGGCCGACCCAGGGGGGTTGGGCTGGGTTGGACCGGGCCCAGACCCCCCACTTCGGACCGTTTTTCAGTCTTTTTCAAATAAATTGAGCTACGGACCTCCGATCGATGCACCGTTAGTTGCGTAGGAATCCTTGGATAGAGACTTGATTTTTGGTAAATTACAATCTAGGTTTTGGAGAAGTTTCGGTACGGCCAGGTTGGTTTGAACCCGAAACCAACCGGGCCCTTGGAGCGGAAACGCTTATAACATAAGAATCGGACGTCTGATTAATGTGTCGTCAACTACGTTGAATTCCTTTTGTTGAGATGGTTATTTTGGCATAATCCAATTGAGGTTTTGACGTTTCTAGAGTATGTTCGGGTTGCTTTTGGCTTAAAAACCAACATGGCCCCTGGAACGTAAAAGCCAATAACTCTCAGACCGGGCGTCCGATTGACGCACCATCTATCGCATTGGGTTTCTTTTGACGAGATGGAACTTCGAGATACATTAACTCTGGACTTTGTGATAGTTGATGTATCGAACCCCTTGGCTCAAGGAGTGGACCCTCCTGGAATTGAGTGTGCTGTGTGTGGGAACCCTAGAGCTAGCTGCGACTGCGACGATGACGACTGCACTTGGATCATCCGTGGGTTCGACAGTGAGGATGATTGTACTTGGATCTTCCGTGGGTTTGAAATCGATGAAAACTGTACTGGGATCCTCTATGGGTTCGACAACGATGACTACTATTCTTGTATCCTACGTGGGTCCGACAGTATTGACCTATGTAATTGTATCCTGAGTGGGTACGGCAGAGTAACTGGTTTTCTATCCAATGTGGGTCCGACATCTTAGCTGGTCTTGTATCATATGTGGGTATGACATCTTAGATGAATCAGTGGCTACATCCGATTATATCTATCTCTATACGAATTTGTACACCTGTGTGAGCTGAGTGTTGACTTCAATCTTTATCATCAATGTGATTAACTTGATTTCCTGTGTGGACTGGAATGTGCTTTCCTGTGTGGACTGGGTTGTGTTTTCCTGTGTGAACTGGGTTGTGCTAGGGCTCGAGAGTTGGAGATGAATTCTAATTTATGACTTAGGTATATGTATGGGAATATACCTAAGTAGAGTCGTTTGATAATTCTTGATTGTATCTTTCCTTTGTGGTTTATCCTTAGTGGATTCAGAGAGAACTTCGGGGGTCTCGGGGTCCCTACTAAGTATCGTATACTCACCCCTGCACGGGCTATGCCCGCACAACATTGTGTTGGATGAAGATGACGGATAGCACTAGTCAAGGTGGAGGCTTGTGGAGCTGGACGGTACCCAGAGGTGGACCACTTAGCGGGACGTACATGGACCAGACGGCTGGACCCGAGGAGCTGAGTAGACTATCTGTACCCACCCTTCAGGTGGGATTTACGGAGGCCGACTCAGTGTTGTTGTTTAAATTTACTGCTACTGTACTTTCTTTTCAGTTGTACTGTACTTTCAGTTGGGTTTGTATACTGGCCCATTTACTTTTCAGCACTTAATTTTGTACTCATTTTTACATAGTGCTTACTTCACTTTCATACTCTTTGGGGTTTGTTTACTTTATAAAGGTAATTCCCTCCCTTTTTTCGGGATTTACGCCTTTGGTGCTAGTCGCCAGCCCCTGACCTATAGAAGGCGGGATTGGGGTAGTCACGGCACAGGACCCGAGGACTGGTCGTGAGAGCTCATCCGCCGTGCGTCTGCCTCCACAACTAGGCGCTTCCCACTGGGCTAGTTGAGTCACTCCGAGTCAATCGGTCAGTAGTCGTCAAGTCTCAGCCAACTACTAGGTCTCCACACTATGTCCGCTTTTCTCTAGAAGGATCTGCTCTATGATCTACTGGTCGGTACTCCAACTATCATGAAGTCCCACTAAGAAGTATCTCAGAGTTCCGCTACGACATAGGGGTCTCAACGCAACAGACGGCACGTCAATCGGACGCTTGGTCTATGAGTTATTATCCTTTTAGTCTAGGGGCCCCGGTTGGATTCATGCATGATCCAACCTGACCGTATGTCAACTATACCCCAATATCTAGTGGGGTATACTCAAAGAGACCTTCATGCTGCAAGATTACCAGGGCTGCTGAAGGTTCGTCAAACGGACGCCCGGTGCCAAAGATATGGCGAAAGAAGGTAAAGGGTCTTAGTGGGCCCGGGTCCGGTCCGACCTGGCCCGACCCAGCATGGGCCAACCTGGTCCGGGTCGACCCAGCCTGACACGTTGGGTCTGGCTTGGGCTGTTAGGTGGGCCATCCCATTAGTTTCATCCCGGCCCGTTGTGTAACGACCCAAAATTTTGTTTCCTAAATTTTATGTGTTATTTTATTTTATTTTTATACTCAACAAAAATGATTCATTTGAAAACATGAGTATAATTAAAATGAGACCGTTGGGTTTAAACGGTTATATGACCATTGTTCAATATGACCGCTGGAAACTAAACATTTTGATTATTGTCTCTAAATACAAGTAATCTTGGTTAATTATTATAGAAAGAAGATTCGATGGCCTCACCCAGTAGTCTTGGACCGATCGAAGCCCATCTAACAGAACTTGGGAAGGAGGTAGCACCACGGGGCTTTACTCTGGACCAAACCCAATCTGAACTTCATCGTATGAAGCTAGAACGGAATCCCCTTTGTGAGAATTTCAAACTAATAGAAATTACTACTCGTGTGATGTTGGCTGAGCCTCCCTCAGATTCTCTCACCTTAGCACACCTTACTCTTAGGTCCTATGCGGGTGTGATAAGGGGCTATGTAAGGAGACCATAACTGCCTTGTGTAATCCTTTGTTTTAAATAAAAATTGGGATTTCTTCTTATAAAGTTTATGAATTTTCAAATGTCTGGATAAATATAGTATGCATATTTTTTGTGAATTTTAGAGATAGGATATTTTAAAAAAAATGTTTATGTAAACCTTAAATAATTAAAAATGTGTAATGATTTTCAAAAAATGGTCTTCTACAATTATGTTCAGTGCGAAATTTAGAGTCTAATAAGATCAACTTGATTTTTGATGAATAGTAAATTGTGAATAGTGATTTTATGATTAGGATTAGTAATGTGTCCAAATGGATTAGTAATCTCACTGAAAGAAAGTATTAATATAATCTAGGCACCTTGATTAAGTAATGTGATTCAATAAAATTGTTAAATAACGGTTTCATAAATTATTATTCAAGTATTAGTTTTTTTCGAGTGAATAGTGTTTTTCAATTAAAAATTAAATTAAAAATATTTAAAAAATTATTTTTATAAAATTGATTTCATTTTTGAACTCAGAGGACCAATATTATGTTATGGTAATTTTTGAGGTTTTTTCTGAAAAAATGAATTTTCGGTGAATAGTGTATTTATTTAAAAAAATAAATTAAAAATATTTAGAAAATTATTTTTATAAAATGGAGTTCATTTTTGAAATCAAAGCATTGATATTTGATTAAGGTGAAATTTTGGGACCTTTCTGAGAAAGTTGAATTTTTAGTGAATAGTAAAAATACAGTTTTAGGGTTTCAGTATGTTTAATGACATCATAACTGTGTCATGATGATATCATGAGATATTTTAATGGATGGTCGACCAAAGGTGATGAATTATTGTATGGGGGCCCCATGTGGCCTAACTTCATGGGAAATATCTTGGGAGAGCACATGGTTTTGAGAAAACCGCTTTTGAGGTGTCCCTTGGCCATTAATGCCTTGTCCCCTCACTTTCCCTATAAATACCAAGCCATCCTCTCATCCATTTCGACTCCCCACTCTCCCCCAACTAATTTCTGGTCTCATTACCTCCCAAGGAGTCCTCCCAAGGTTCCCCCAATCCCTCAAGGTCCCAACCTTTGAGTTTTAAGAGTTACGTTTTAAGGTAAGGGTTCCGACCTCTCTCTTTCTTTTCAAGTAATCTCTTTTATGTCATTCCTTTTATGCTCCATGTTCTTATGTTGGAGGATGTTATTTTATACTCCTCTTACTTCCCTTTTAATTTTCATATAATTAGAGACCCCCTCTTACTCTCATTATTTCGTTTTATGAAGTTTTAAGTGGCGTCGTTAGGCTGCCGAAATTTTTGTAACGGATTCTTTCTCCCTTCTCATTTTTCAAGATCTATTTTCATGTAAAGTATTTCAAGTTCCTTTTTATTATGTTGGGGTCTGATCTCTAAATTTATCATACTGATATTTTATGATCATATGATGAGAGACCCCATTTTATCTCTTTAATTCAGTATTTTGAAGTTTTAAGTAGCGCCGTTAGGCTGCCGAATTTTTAAGTGGTTCTTTCACCTTTCTCCTTTTTCAAAGTTCTAATTCCATGTCAAGTCTTGCAAGTTCATTTTTATTATGTTGGGGTATGATCTATAAATCTATCATACTGATAATTTATGTTCATATGATGAGAGACCCTATTTAATCTCATCAATTTATTTTTGTTGAAGTTTAAGTGGCGTCGTTAGGCTGTCGAATTTCTAAGGGGTTCTTTCACCCTTCTCGTTTTGAAGTTCTACTTTCATGTCAAGTCTTTCAAGTTCCTTTTTATTATTTTTTGGTATGATCTCTATATATATCATACTGATCTTTTATGATCATATGATGAGAGACCCCATTTTATCTCTTCAATTCAGTATTTTGAAGTTTTAAGTGGCGCCGTTAGGCTGGCGAATTTTTAAGGGATTCGTTCACCTTTCACATTTTTCAAAGTTCTACTTTCATGTCAAGTATTTCAAGTTCCTTTTGATTATGTTGGGGTATGATCTCTATATATATCATACTTATCGTTTATGTTCATATGATGAGAGACCCTATTTGATCTCGTCAATTCATTTTTTTGAAGTTTAAGTGACGTCGTTAGGCTGCCGAATTCTCATAAGAGAAATCTTATTTTTTGTCTTTCTTTCAAGTTCTTCTCTTAGTATGGTATATCATTCAAATTTCATTACCATTTTCTTAAATACTTTATATTCTGTTCCCCTACTATTTTATGTATCATTTTTGAGTGGGTGACCCATGTCCCCTCTCTTTTCAATGTTTTCTAAAACCATGTATCATAGACGTTATGCTGGATAGTTTTCGTCTCAAAATGACTCCCTCTTTATCTCAAAATTATTTTATGTTATTAAGTGAATACTCAAAGCTCTTATTTCTACAGGGGTATTCACATATATATAAAAATGTTCTATTTTAAATTATGGGATTTACATACATGAAACCCTCTTTCCCTTTTTCATGGGTTTAAAGTGATATAAAGATCATGTCTTTAAAACAGTTTTTAAAACGTTATGATTATGAAATGAAACCCATTTCTTTTATGCTATATGGGTTTTTTATGAAATGATTGAGGATGATATATGTGGCTCACATGATAATAAAGACATGTCAAGGGTGCGCCCAGATAGCGCTCCAATGCATTGGGTAAATACTTAATCTCAAAAGATGACTTTTTAGACTGATACCTTGGTGAATAACCTTGGTAATTTTTAATGACACCTTGGGGATGGACCTTGGTGAAACGAAATGATTGTCAATATTAAATGTTGTAGCCACATCTTCAAGTTATGAAAAATTTTATTTTTATTATGATATGCCTCATGATTTCTTTCTCATGCCTTAATGTTCTTTTCATGACCTTATTGAAGGATCTCAAGTTCACATGTAAAATGTTTCTCTTGTTTCCCTTACTGGGCCTTCTGCTCACCCTTTCTTTTGATGTATGTCCCTAGGTTATGAGATGCAGTAATGAACCTAGGATGAACATGAGGAGAAGCCTTTCAAGTGTTTAATAAGAATCTTTTAAGTTTTCATGTTTAACGTTCCTAGTTTCCAAGACACTAAACCTTAAAGATCCTCGGTTTTGTAAAATGTAATGAAAGTTTATGTGATAAAAAGGTGGTATGCTATAGTTGGTATCAAAGGATGGTTTAGTTATTTGTCGAAATTAGGATATGAAAACTCTAGGAAGAACCCTATAGAAAACTTTAAATATAGGAAATATTCCTGGTATTTTGGTGAGTATTGAGTAAGGGGTTGCCAAGAAAATACATCCATGTCTGGATACGAGCAGGTAGAGGTGGCTCTGGAACAGATGTACATAGGGGTAAAACCCGAAAGCACCGCTTTGAGCTAGACTCGAATGGGAACGGTTACACAACAATGGTCCTTGCTGTACTCTTGGTTACGAAACTCCCGGGGGATATGCTTTGGTAAATTCATAAGCTTAGTATGAACCATTGTTAAAGGAACAAAGATAAAACAAAATAAAGATTCACATAAGAATATATGATCATGGATAACCTAGATTGGAACCTCGGGGATCACAAGTTAGGATATACTTTTATTCTACATGTTTATCCTTTTATGCTTAAAGTTTCCTTTTCATGATTATTAGCTAAGTATTTAATCCCCTAATTATAGTTTCTTTTCTTAGTTATTGGCGGGAAATGGAAGAACATGTCCCAAAAACCAATGTGATAGGAAATGCGACGATTGTCGTATTAATATGATAGAGATGATTAGGGGATTAAAAAAATGATTATTATTTTGGAAGATGTTCACTATTTTGGGGACCCTATATGATCGAGGTAAATAGATTACTACGGTATTTTCATTGAGTAGTAAGGTTGACTTATATTTTTAAGAATCGATGAATTTAAGGTGGACTTATAATAATTTAGGTTACTTATGGGAATTATTAACCTATCTTGGGTAAAATATGTTTAGGTTAGCTACTTTTGTTATAAGATGTTAGGAGTGGTTGATGTGTTTTAGAGATGAAAAATGAAGTTTATTTTGGAAGACTATGTTATCAAATCCTTCTTGTATTTGGGTTTCAATCTTAGTTTGGTTTATTTTGAAGAAATTTAAGGACTGTTATTTATGGAATGGTCTATGATGAACTTTGGGTAGTTCCATGGAACTTTGAAGATTTAAAAGTAGTCTCCCTTACTATGGGATTCTTTTTTTTAAGAGTTGTTTTACCTTACCCTTTCTATTTTTGGGATAATGTTTAAAGATAGAAGAAATAGATAGTTAATATTTTGTGGATTATGTGATTCTCTAGAATATGATTCTTGTGGTTTTGATGAGACCAAGTTTTTTTGAATTCTCATCATTTAGAGAAAAGATTAGTTTTGGTAGAAACTTAATAAAGGATGAAACTCTACATGAAGGTAGGTATATTTTCTTATGTTTTTGTTCTATGTAGTAATGAATTCCTCAAAATTATGAAAAGAAACGTAAAAAAAACGTTTTAGGTTTACGTTTCCTACTAGGTAATCAAAGACCGTTTACACACATCCTAAGTTTGGGATTTTCTTATTGTTAACTTTCTCCTAATCATGTTTTATATCACTCTCCCTCAGAACTTGACCCTTCGTTTTCTCCTCCATGTCCATGTTTTCCTACATGGAATCCTAGTGTGGGTTAACTCGGGTGACCTTTGTACTTTCCTTTCTTTATTTTAAAGTAATAGTTTTACTGACTCCTTTTCCGATGTGGGACTTTCAATGAAATTTCAAAACCCAATTTAAAAAAAAAATTGCGAGGACACAATTTCTTAAGGGGGAAGATTGTAACGACCCAAAATTTTGTTTCCTAAATTTTATGTGTTATTTTATTTTATTTTTATACTCAACAAAAATGATTCATTTGATAACATGATTATAATTAAAATGAGACCGTTGGGTTTAAACGGTTATATGACCATTGGTCAATATGACCGCTGGAAACTAAACATTTTGATTATTGTCTCTAAATACAAGTAATCTTGGTTAATTATTATAGAAAGAAGATTCGATGGCCTCACCCAGTAGTCTTGGACCGATCGAAACCCATCTAACAGAACTTGGGAAGGAGGTAGCACCACGGGGCTTTGCTCTGGACCAAACCCAAGATGAACTTCATCGTGTGAAGCTAGAACGGAATCACCTTTGCGAGAAGTTCTAACTAAGAGAAATTACTACTCGTGTGATGTTGGCTGAGCCTCCCTCAGATTCTCTCACCTTAGCACACCTTAAACTTAGATCTTATGCGGGTGTGATAAGGGGCTATGTAAGGAGACCATAACTGCCTTGTGTAATCCTTTGTTTTAAATAAAAATTGGGATTTCTTCTTATAAAGTTTAGGAATTTTCAAATTTCCGGATAAATATAGTATGCATATTTTTGGTGAATTTTAGAGAAAGGATATTTTAAAAAAATGTTTATGTAAACCTTAAATAATTAAAAATGTGTAATGATTTTCAAAAAATGGTCTTCTAAAATTATGTTCAGTACGAAATTTAGAGTCTAATAAGATCAACTTGATTTTTGATGAATAGTAAATTATGAATAGTGATTTTATGATTAGGATTAGTAATGTGTCCAAATGGATTAGTAATCTCACTTAAAGAAAGTATTAATATAATCTAGGCATCTTGATTAAGTAATGTGATTCAATAAAATGGTTAAATAACGGTTTCATAAATTATTATTCAAGTATTATTTTTTTCGAGTGAATAGTGTTTTTTAATTAAAAATTAAATTTAAAATATTTAAAAAATTATTTTTATAAAATTGATTTCATTTTTGAACTCAGAGCACCAATATTATGTTATGGTAATTTTTGGGGTTTTTTATGAAAAAATGAATTTTCGGTGAATAGTGTATTTATTTAAAAAAATAAATTAAAAATATTTAGAAAATTATATTTATAAAATGGAGTTCATTTTAGAAATCAGAGCATTGATATTTGATTATGGTGAAATTTTGGGATCTTTCTGAGAAAGTTGAATTTTTAGTGAATAGTAAAAATACAGTTTTAGGGTTTTAGTATGTTTAATGACATCATAACTGTGTCATGATGATATCATGAAATATTTTAAGGGATGGTAGACCAAAGGTGATGAATTATTGTATGGGGGGACCATGTGGCCTAACTTCATGGGAAATATCTTGGGAGAACACATGGTTTTGAGAAAACCACTTTTGAGGTGTCCCTTGGCCATTAATGCCTTGTCCCCTCACTTTCCCTATAAATACCAAGCCATCCTCTCATCCATTTCGACTCCCCACTCTCCCCCAACGAATTTCTGGTCTCATTACCTCCCAAGGAGTCCTCCCAAGGTGCCCCCAAGCCCTCAATGCCCCAACCTTTGAGTTTTAAGAGTTACGTTTTAAGGTAAGGGATCCGACCTCTCTCTTTCTTTTCAAGTAATCTCTTTTATGTCATTCCTTTTATGCTCCATGTTCTTATGTTGTAGGATGTTATTTTATACTCCTCTTACTGACCTTTTCATGTTCATATAATGAGAGATCCCCTCTTACTCTCATTATTTCGTTTTATGAAGTTTTAAGTGGCACCGTTAGGCTGCCAAATTTTTTGTAACGGATTCTTTCTCCCTTCTCATTTTTCAAGATCTATTTTCATGTAAAATATTTAAAGTTACTTTTTATTATGTTGGGGTATGATATCTAAATTTATCATAATGATCTTTTATGATCATATGATGAGAGACCCCATTTGATCTCTTCAATTCAGTATTTTGAAGTTTTAAGTAGTGCCGTTAGGCTGCCGAATTTTTAAGTGGTTCTTTCACCTTTCTCCTTTTTCAAAGTTCTAATTCCATGTCAAGTCTTGCAAGTTAATTTTTATTATGTTGGGGTATGATCTCTAAATATATCATACTGATCATTTATGTTCATATGATGAGAGACCCTATTTAATCTCATCAATTCATTTTTGTTGAAGTTTAAGTGGCGCCGTTAGGCTGCCGAATTTCTAAGGGGTTCTTTCACCCTTCTCGTTTTGAAGTTCTACTTTCATGTCAAGTCTTTCAAGTTAATTTTTATTATTTTGGGGTATGATATCTATATCTATCATACTTATCTTTTATGATCATATGATGAGAGACCCCATTTGATCTCTTCAATTCAGTATTTTGAAGTTTTAAGTGGCGCCGTTAGGCTGGCGAATTTTTAAGGGATTCGTTCACCTTTCACATTTTTCAAAGTTCTAATTTCATGTAAAGTATTTCAAGTTCCTTTTGATTATTTTGGGGTATGATATCTATATATATCATACTTATCTTTTATGTTCATATGACGAGAGACCCTATTTGATCTCATCAATTCATTTTTTTGAAATTTAAGTGATGTTGTTAGGCTGCCGAATTCTCATAAGAGAAATCTTATTTTTTGTCTTCCTTTCAAGTTCTTCGCTTCATATGTTATATCATTCAAATTTCATTACCATGTTCTTAAATACTTTATATTCTGTTCCCCTACTATTTTATGTATCATTTTTGAGTGGGTGACCCATGTCCCCTCTCTTTTCAATGTTTTCTAAAACCATGTATCATAGACGTTATGCTGCATAGTTTTCGTCTCAAAATGCCTCCCTCTTTATCTCAAAATTATTTTATGTTATTAAGTGAATACTCAATGATCTTATTTCTATAGGGGTATTCACATGTATATCAAAATTTTCTATTTTAAATTCTGTGATTTACATACAGAAACCCGCTTTCCCTTTTTCGTGGGTTTAAAGTGACATAAAGATCATGTCTTTAAAGCAGTTTTTAAAACGTTATGATTATGAAATGAAACCCATTTCTTTTATGCTATATGGGTTGTTTATGAAATGATTGATGATGATATATGTGGCTCACATGATAATAAATACATGTCAAGGGTGCGCCCAGATAGCGCTCCAATGCATTGGGTAATGACTTAATCTCTAGAGATGACTTTTTAGACTGATACCTTGGTGAACAACCTTGGTAATTTTTAATGACACCTTGGGGATGGACCTTGGTGAAACGAAATGATTGTCAATATTAAATGTTTCAGCCACATATTTAAGTTATGAAAAATGTTATTTTTATTATGATATGCCTCATGATTTCTTTCTCATGCCTTAATGTTCTTTTCATGACCTTATTGAAGTATCTCAAGTTCACATGTAAAATGTTTCTCTTGTTTCCCTTACTGGGCCTTCTACTCACCCTTTCTTTTGATGTATGTCCCTAGGTTATGAGATGCAGTAATGAACCTAGGATTAACATGAGGATAAGCCTTTCAAGTGTTTAAGAAGAATCTTTTATATTTTCATGTTTAAAGTTCCTAGTTTCCAAGACACTAAACCTTAAAGATCCTCAGTTTTGTAAAATGTAATGAAAGTTTATGTGATAATAAGGCGGGATGCTATACGTTGGGCCCAACCCAGCCGTCTGCGAGGGGTCTTGGAGGGCCACGAGAGCGCAGACCGGTCGTGAGGGCATGGACCAGCCACAGGTCGGTGCGAGGGTGGTTCGTCACGGAAGGCACCACATGGGCAGCTCAGCCCAGAGGGCCCCATGAGGGTGCGGCTCGGCCCGGAGTGCACCACGAGGGGCCGAATGGACGGGGTTCCACGGGGCACATAGAGGTTGGCGGGCCAGTTCGGCCAGTGACTATGAGGGGCGCGTGGGGCGCCCAGGGTGCGTGGATGGCAGAGCCGCGGGGTGCACGGGCCACACGAAGGCCGGAGAACTGGTTCGGCCAGCGGCGGCACGGGGTGCACGGGGTGTGCGGATGACAGAGTCGTGGGACGCATGGGGTGCTTAGAGGTCGGCATGGCCGGGACTCGAGAGGGCGCCACGAGGGGCACAGGAGGCACGACGACCGGGAGTTGGGGCGTGGTGTGGCCGGAGTGCGGCTCGGCCGGGGTGCGGCATGGCTCGACCGGTTCGGTCTGCGGGTGGCGCGGCCGACGGGCAGCGTGGTCGGGGTGGCTCGGAAGCTGGAGGGTGGTGCAGCTCGGCTCGGGGTTCCAGAGCATTGCGAGGGCGGCACAGGTTACCTTCATCGCCTTCGTCGCCTCATCTCCATGCTAAAGAACATCACAAAGAAGACCAAGGGAGGGGTCAGACCACATTGGTTTGGTCTGAACCCTTCCACGTTTAGGGTGATAGCAATTGGATCACAAGAATGAAACAAAGAATGAACATGGAAGATATGTTAAAAATATCAATTCCCATAATCCATAATTAACAAAATATTCCCAACCCACAAGGAAAAACTTCCGCAAATCAACTTGATAATAAGTCAGCCTGCATTCTTTGTTTTGGAAGAAAAGTAAAAAGGGAATAATATCATACTTAAATAAAATTAAAACCCTAATTGAGTTCGTTGTTCATTGACAGAGTCGCGGGGAAGTAGACGGAGTTGTCGTTGTTCATCACGTCCACCGCACACTTCCAATCCTGAGCTCGTGCGTCGGTTCATTGATAACAACGAGGAGGGAGGGTCGGTCGTCGAAGACATCCCACGTCGGTTGCATCCGCAAGCTGCTTCTGAGAAAGAAGTCAAAGACACTCCTTTCCGGCGTTCTTTGTTCTTCATTGGAAATAGCTTTTCTCTCAAAATCTCCTTCCTCCTTTTCTAACAAAAGAAATGGTAGCCAAGAATAATAAAATATAAAATCTATTAAGTAATTGGAATAAGAATTCAAAATTGGGTGAATTAATTAAGTTGACTCCACTTAATTAATTCATGAGGTTGGCACAATTAAAAGAGAGGAAGAGTTGACACCATTAAAGAAGTGGGGTGGAGATAATCTCCCTCATTAATGAGGGGAGTTGAGAGGTTTTATTCTCCCACCATTATTAGGGGGTTTTTGTCCTGGGTGGTCCACATAGCATAACCTCTCATGGAAGGTTAGGTTCAGGGGGGCCCCACCACCATAACCTCTCATGGGAGGTTAAGGTGTGGTGGTCCGCACCTCCAACTTCCACTTGGGTGGTTATAACAGATAAAAATAAAATAAATCATGGATTTATTTTATTTTATTATTCCCACGAAAACCAAAAAACTATCTTCCTCCCTTGACCAACTGCAGTCTAGGTGAAAGTCTTCTTAAGCAGAAACTAGAACTGTGAGTTCAATGGCTCCCTGATATTTTAATTCTGAGCACCGATTAAATAGTTATAAAAACCCGCTCATACATTTAATGAACATACACAAAAAAAACTTCAGAAATTGATTCTGGGCACTCCAGGCCTCGGAATCACGCGTCGTCAAGTTTTGCGCACTCGTAAAATTCCCATTTAATTAAAAAAATATACATGGAAATTTAGGGTCTTTACATTATCCCAACCTCAGGGCTTTACCTCCCTGTAAGAGACAACTCATAACTAAGGGAACAAGTGGGGGTACTGAGCACACATCTAATCCTCCCACTCCCATGTGCTCTCTTGGAGTTCCCCATGCTTCCAGTGAACACACACCAAAGGTATTGACCATCCATGAAGGACCCTCTCCTGTCGATCATCAATCTCTACTGGAACCTCCGTAAAAGTCGCCCCATCACCGACGTCCAGCTCGCCATGGTCGATGATGTGGGAAGGGTCATGCACGTATCTCCTCAGGTCATGCACCCAATGAAACTGAGGTGGAAGAGATAAGTGGTAAGACACCCAACCAACTCTTCTGTGGACCTGAAAAGGTCTGATGAATCTCAAAGATAACTTGTTGCCTCAGCCAAATCTCTGTAGACCTCATCAAGGTGAGACCCGTATAAAGACATGGTCGCCATCCTCAAACTCCAGAGGTCTTCGTCTCCTATCAGCATGAAAATTATGCATGCTCTGTGCAGTATTCATCCACTCTTAGAAGATCTGAACCTTCTCCGTGGAAGCCCGTACCATCTCTGGTCCTACTAGTGCTGACTCCCCTGGGTTAGTCCAGCACAATGGTGATCTGCAAGGTCGCCCGTACAACTCCTGAAAAGGTTCTATCCCTATGGAGGAGTGATATCTGTTGTTGTATGAAAACTCCACCAATGGTTAGTGGTCCTCCCAGATGATACCGAAGTCGAGGACACAAGCATGTAGCATGTCCTTGAGGGTCTGAATGGCCAGCTCAGTCTGACCATCCGTCTGAGGATGGAAGGCGGTGCTAAAACAAAGCTGCATCCCGAAAGCTTCATGAAACCCCTTCCATAGTCAGGAAGTAAAATGTGTGTCACGATCGAAGACCATTTTCATGGGTAATCCATGTATCTTCACAATCTCTTGCACCTAGAGGCATCCCAAGCTCTCTACTGAACCCTGCTCTCTGATCGGTAAGAAGTGGGCCGACTTGGTGAGTTGGTCGACGATCACCCAGATCGAGTCATGACCTCTGGATGTGCGTGGAAGTCCTATCACAAAATATATGGATATCCCATCCCACTTCTACTCTGGGACCTCTAAAGTATGAACTAATCCCGCTGGTACCTAATGCTCCTCCTTTACTTGATAACAAGTGAGGCACCGAGAAATAGAATCTGCAACTACTTTCTTCATTCCCGACCACCAGTGCCATCGTCGAAGATCTTGATACATCTTTTCCACTCCTAGATGTACCGCTAGAGGGGATGCGTGGAACTCCCTCAAAACTTCCTCTTGATGTGACACCGGTACCATAGTACTTCCTCTGAAGAAGATGACGTGATAACCACCTTCAAAAAATCCATCAGGTGCCTACCCTGTGGATATCTGAGCACGTCAGGTCTCACAGTTAGCATCCCCACACTGTGCCTCCCTGACTCGCTGAAGAAGTGGGGGAGTGATTGTAAGAGACTGAAGGAAGTATTATCCATCTCTATCCACAAATGATATCTATAAAGTAGCCAGCTGATTTGTCGCCTCACCTAGCAGTTGTATACCAAATCTCCCTCTGAGTGCATCTGCTACAGAATTCCTCTTCCCAGGAGTATAGACTATCTCAAAGTCAAAGTCCTGGATAAACTCAAGCCAACATCGTTGTCTCATGTTCAGTTCCTTCTGAGAGATGATATACCTAAGACTCTTGTGATCAGAGTACATGATAAAACGTTCACCCATCAGATAGTGTCTCCATATCTTCAAGGAGAAGACCACTGCTGCTAACTCCAGGTCATGGGTAGTGTAGTTCTGCTCATGTTGACTCGGATGACGAGATCCATATGCGATCACTGCTCACTTGTGCATCAATACACATCTGAGTATAGTCCCTGATATGTTGTATAAGACTACGTACCCAACACCTTCCTCTAGAAGCCTCAAGATGGGGGAACTAGTCAGCATCTACCTCATCTCCTGATAGCTCTTCTGAAATATTTTCGACCACACAAATGGTTTCCCCTTCTTCGTCAAGAATGATAGTGGTACTGAAACTTTGGAGAAGTCTGGAACAAACCTCCGGTAGTATCCAGCAAAATCCAGGAAACTCCGTACCTCTATCAGACTCCTGGGTGGCTCCCAAGCAAGTACTGCCTCAATCTTCGCTGGGTCTACTGCAACTTCATCCTCTGAGATGACATGTCCCAGAAAGGGAACCTCTCGGATCCAGAACTGGCACTTTGACAGCTTACCATAAAGTTGGTGCTCTCATAGTGTGTCCAGTACTACTCGGAATTGGTAGGCATGCTCCTCCTCAGTAGTCGAGAATATCATAATGTTGTTGATGAAGACTATGACAAAGCGATCAAGGTACGGCTGGAAGGTCCTGTTCATGAGTCCTGTGAACACTGCTGGAGCGTTGGTTACGCCGAATGGAATAACCAAGAACTCATAGTGGTCGTACCAACATCTGAATGCCATCTTCTACACATCCTCATCTCATACTCTGAGCTGGTGATAGCCTGACCAGAGGTCTATAATCAAGAACCATTGTGCTCTCTTCAGCTAATCAAAGAAGTCTTCAATCCTCGGAAGTGGTTACTTTTTCTTTAAGGTCATCTGGTTCAGGCACTGATAGTCAACACAAAGCCTCAACCTCACATCCACCTTCTTGGAAAACAGAATTGAGGCTACCCAGGGAGAAACACTGGTCCAGATGAATCCCTTCCCCCTCAATCCCTCTAGTTGTACCCACAACACGCGAAGCTCCACATGAGCCATCTGATATGCTGGTGTAGATATCGGTGTCATCCCGGGGTACAAGCCAATGTAAAAGTCCACCTCTCTGTGAGGAGGTAGACCTGGGAAATCATTAGGGAAAACATCTATGTATTGTTCCACCACTGTAGGATAGCTCGGACTCTCCACATCAACTGCTCTGAGGGTAAGGGAAGCCAACTGATGAGTGATCAGTTGCACTCTCCTCTGGGAAAGTCCATACTACACTGAAAAGTATTCCTTCTCACCGGTGAAGGTAAACCTGGTCCCATCCGTGTGGACACACCACACTTTGCACCTAATACAGTCTATATGATCATGAACTATAGATAACCAGTCCATACCCAAGATGACGTTGTAAGGACTCGACGCCGCTACTAGGAGATCCCAGTCGAAGCTCCTGCCTCCTAGAGTAAGCTCACACTCCCAGAACCAGTGTGAAATCGTCGATTCTGCTCCCCTAGGAGTCTCTATCTGTAAGGATCGAGCCAACGACTCCGTTGGAATCTCCGAGCTCTGAATGAGGGTAGTGTAAATGAAATAGTGACAGTAACCTGTGTCTATAAGAACTACAACTAAGGTGGAATAGACACAGATGGTACCTCGTATCATCTCTGGAGCATCGTGATCATAGGCCTCATCTTCCTGGAGTTGAGCTCTCCCCTATACACCTACTACCTATGGTCGGGGTGAACCTCCAGATGGTGGTGGTGGTAACACCTCAAAAGGTCGTCCACCGCCAACTGCATAGCCAGCTCCTCTGCCACATCCTCATGCTCCCTACGGACCACCTCGATCGAATCTCTGTCTCTATCTGGGCGGTCCTTCAACTATCTACTAATCATCCGAATGGTGGGTCGGACAGTCACAAGCCATGTGACCCTGCCCGCCGCATGTGAAACACTGCTCGCTACTGGCATGTATGTCTCTACTCTGGGTGCCACGCACAACCGATCTTGAGTCATGCGGTCGTCCACCTATAGGTCTGGTCCTCTTGGACCTCTATGACATATGTCTACTGCCAGCTGTAGAAGAATCTGCTACGTGTTGACTGGTGGTAGATCTCACTGCTGGAGATTTCTCAGCAAGGAAACTCTCCACCAGGAAGGCTCTCTTTAACACCCCTGCCTGCGTCGGGTTGCTGAGTGAGATCACTAAAGCCCTGATCTCTAGCCTGAGTCCATGCTCAATGGTCTGGTCTATGAAGAATGGGTCTCGCACCATATCGGTGGAGTAGCGTGAGAGGTCATTGAACCTCTCTGAGTACTGAGTTATAGTCATTCCACCCTGCTGCAGATGAAGTAGCTCATGTATGCGCACTACGTGGAGAATCGTTGGGACAATCTCTGCCTGAAACAGGCTCTCAAAGTCTGCCCAGAGTAGCATCATCTCATCATGAACTTGGAGTGTCAAGCTCCACCATCTGCCCGCTGCTGCCTGTAGAAGGCTGGCAGCGAGAATCACCATGAGGTCAGCTGGTGTCCCTACCAGTCAGAAAACTCTCACCACAGCCTCCAAGAAATCCTCAATCTCCTGTGGCTTCGTCTCTCACCTGAACCTGGGTGGCCTCTGGAATTGAAACTCATTCAATGCACTCAAGAAGTGTGCATCGTCTACTGCTGGGGCTGGTGGCATCAGTGGCCCAACACGAAGTGGTACTAATGGTGCCTCGAATGGAAAAAGGGACCTGCACTGAGGCCTCGTCGCTCGGTGGGCTATATGTGCATACAACACTCGGGACTCTAGCTAGTCATTTACAGGGAGGCATCCTGAAAGAAACAGATGCAACACGGTCAAAATATTATACCTGGTGAGCTGACCTGGTTGAGCTGACATAGAGAAAACATTTGAAAATAGACACACAATCAGTGTTTTCGTGTACTAAGTCAGAAATCAGATTTCAAGGTCCTGGTGTATGGATACGTCGGCCATCACACCAACACTGGACTCCCTGAATTTAAAACCACTCTTAATACCCTTAATACTACTGCTTCATAGAAAAGATCAGAGTCCTAAGTTCTGTGGTAGAACTGACTCCTTTGATACCAATTTGTCATGACCCGTCCCCCGGGGCTCATTCTGTGACTACCCAAAGACCTCCTTCCATAGGCCAGGGCTAGTGACTAGCACCAATGGTGTAATTCCCTAAAACTGGGAAGGAATTTCCTTTATAACCTGTAAACACACAAAGAAGATACAATAACGAGTAAACTGAACAACCAACAAGTGAGTACAGTAAGTAAAAAGGGGCCAGAATACAAGACCCACTAGGGAGTCTAAGAAATTGAAAGTACAAGTACAACTGAAGAAATAGGAAAAACAGCCACTAGGTCGTCCTTCGAGGTTCCTACCCTAAAGGTAGGTACAGATCGCCTCCTCAGTACTCCATGTCCATCCGAATCCTCCGTGTACCGACACGCCGTAAGGTCCACCTCTGGGTACCATCCAGTCCTGGTACTCTCACCCTCAATCAGTTTTGTCCATCGTCTGCATCCAACACAAGGAGGTGCGGGCATAACCCATGTAGGGGTGAGTATAAAGATACTCAATAGGGACCCCGAGACCCTCAAGGTCTCACAAAATACAACAAGGATAAACCACAATGTATGAAATCAAAAGAAAACCCCACATAGGTATCTGCCCATACATATACCAAAGTTATCAAGTAATCCATCTCAATAATGAGGAAAACAAAAAAGTAACTGACTCTGATCAACCAGGATTTTTATTCACATTATTGAAACCACGAGTGCTAGAGAACTCCTCCTCTGTCAAGTATAGTGGGTCTGCCGTGACACCAAGGCACTTCCCACTAACCTTGGACTGCTGAGGTACTCCTCATGTCGAGTACCATGGGTCTGCTATGTCACCAAGGCGCTCCCCACCATGGGTCTTTCGCCACAACCAGGCACTCCGCCTAATAGCCAATAGAGCCACTTCTCCTGTAAAGTACCGTGGGTCTGCCGCCATAACCAGGCGCTCCCCCGCCGTGGGTATGCCGCCACAACCAGGTGCTCCCCAATAGGCTAGTCAAGTCACTCCGAGTCAATCGATCAACATTCGTCAAGTCTCAGCCAACTACTAGGTCTCTGCACTCTGTCCGCTCGTCTCTAAAAGGATTTTCTCTACGAGCTGCTGGTCGATACTCCACCTGTCACGAAGTCCCATGAAGAAGTATCTCAAAGGTCCTCCATGTCATAGAGGTCTCAACGCAATAGACAACACGTCAATCAGACGCTCGGTCTGTGAGCTATTAGCCTTTTAGTCCCAGGTCCCGGTTGGATTCATGCATGATGCAACCTGACTATATCTCAACTATACCCCAACCTCTAGTAGAGTATACTCAAAGGTAACTTCATGCTCCAAGATTACTAAGGCCACTGACGGTTCGTCAAATGGATTCCCGGTGAAAAATATATGGTCAATGAAGGTAAAGGGTCGTAGTGGGCCCGAGTCCAGTCCGACCCGGCCCGACCCAGCATGGGCTGACCAGGTCTGGGTCAACCCAGCCTGAACCGTTTGATCTGGCCTGGATTGTTATGTGGGCCATCCCATTAGGTTCGTCCCAGCCCACTGGGCCCAGCCCAACCATCCATGAGGGGTCGCGGAGGGCCGTGAGAGCACGGAACGGTCGCGAGGGAGCAAGCCGACCATGGGTTGGCATGAAGGTGGTTCGGCCTAGAGGTCTCCACATTGGTGGCTTAGCCTAGAGGGCACCGTGAGGGTGCGACTCGGACCGAAGGGCATCGTGGGGAGCAAAGAGGACGAAGGGCCAGTTCAGCTAGTGGCAGCGCGTGGCGCGTGAGGTGCGCGGACGATGGAGTCGTGGGGCGTGTGGAGGATGGCAGGACGGTTCGGCCGACATCAATGTGGGGCGCGCAGGGTGAGCGGATGGTGGATCCGTGGGGCACGCGGGTCACGTGGAGGCTGGTTCAGACGGGACTCGAGAGGGCGCCACAAGGGGCGTGGGTGGTGCGGCATGGCTTGGCCGGTTCGGCCAGTGGGTGGCGCGGCCGGCGGGTAGCGCAGCCGGGGCGACGCAGAAGCTGGAGGGCGGCGTGGTTCGGCCCGGGGTGCCAGAGCATCGCGGGGGAGGAGCAATTTTCCTTCGTCACCTCGTCACCATGCCGGAGAACATCACAAAGATGGTCAGCAAAGGGGTCAGACAATGTTGGTTTGGTCTGCACCCTTCTGCGTTTAGGGTGATAGAAATTGTCTCATAAGAATGAAGCAAAGAACGAACATGGAAGATATCTTAAAAACAACAATTCCCATAATCCCTCATTAAAAAATATTCCCAACCCGCAAGGAAAAAAATCTGCAGATCAACTTGATAATAAGTTGGTCCACATTCTTTTTTTTGGAAGAAAAGTAACACGTGAATAATATCATACTTAAATAAAATTAAAACCCAACTTGAGTTCGTTGTTTGTTAACCGAGTTGCGGGGAAGAATGCGGAGTTTTCATCATTCATCACGTCCGACACGCACTTCTAATCCTAAGATCGTGCGTCGGTTCATTGATGGTGATGAGGAGGGAGGGTCGGTCGTCGAATACATCCCACGTCAGTTTCTTCTACAAGGTGCTTCCGAGAAAGAAGTCAAAGATGCTCCTTTCTGGCTTTCTTTGTTCTTTGTTGGAGAGAGATTTTTTCTCAAAATCTCCTTCTACCTTTTCCAACAAAATAAAAGGTATCCAAGAATAATAGATTATAAAATCTTTTAAGTCGTTGGAATAAGAATTCAAAATTGGGTGAATTAATTTTGTTCGCTCCACTTAATTAATTCATGAGGATGGAACAATTAAAAGGGAGGAAGGGTTGACCCCATTAAAGGTGGGGGGTGGAGAGACTCTCCCTCATTAATGAGGGGAGTTGATAGGTTTTCCTCTCCCACCATTAATAGGGGGTTTTTTTCCTAGGTGGTCCCTACATCGTAACCTATTGTGGAAGGTTAGGTTCGGGTGGGCCCCACCACCATAACCTCTCATGGGAGGTTAAGGTGTGGTGGTCCCCACCTCCAACATCCACTTGGGTGGTTATAACAGATAAAAATAAAATAAAACAAGAGTTTATTTTATTTTATTATTCCCACGAAAACCCAAAAACTATCTTCCTCCCTCGACCAACTGCCGTCAAGGTGAAATTCTTCTTAAGAGAAAACTGGCTTTGCGAGTTCAACAATTCTCTCAGATTTAAATTATGATCACTGGTTCAAAAGATATAAAAATACGATCGTACATTTACTAAACATACCTGAACAAAAATTCAGAAGTTGATTCCGGGCACTTCGGGCCTCGAAATCATGCGATGTCATGTTTCGCGGACTCAAAAAATTCCAATTTAATTAAAAAAAGAAATTTACATCGAAATTCCGGGTCATTACATATATCTCATTATATAGATAGGACTGAAATGAGGAGTGAACTCAATTCCGTATTACAAAAATTGAAAGGGGAGAGAACCCGGTTCAGTAAGGGACTTTTTCCACTATGATGGTCTTATAAATATGACTTGACTAATATAGAAATGATTTTCTATGATTATGTGTATTTCAAAATTACATTTCTTATGTTATTATCTCATGGAATATGTTATTTGATGTTTTATGAACTTCTATGATGTATTCCATGACATGATATCATGATCTTTGATGTGCATGATATAATTTTCAAATGTTTTGTTTATGTTCTTATGCATTATCATTATTTGATTTATATCTCCCCTGTTTACTCTTACTGGTCATCTGAGCTCACCCTTTCTTATGTTTTTTTCCAAGGATATTAAGAAAGGTATTGAGTAAGATGTGTTAAAAAGGGTTATGGTAATGAAGAAATAAGTGGGAGACGATGTAGTTGTTTTATGAATCAGTTTTTAATGATTCCAAGTTTCCAAAAATAATAATCCTATAAGGTTCTATCATGGGTTTTTTATGTTATATAATCACTATTGGAATTTTCACCTATACCGACAGTTCAAAAACGTGGGTATAACCCAAAAAACCAAGGGTATCTGCTATACCCACGATTCACAGAACTGTAGGTTCTCAAGACGTTGATATACACCAATACCCATAGTTATTGTAAACACTTGTATCCATGGTTTGATCAAACCATGGGTATGGGTCATTTATTAAAAAAACCTATACTGTAATTTGATCCCAGCACATTCTACCTACAGTCCAACAACTTTACCACTATCCTATAACACATTTTATGTTCTTATATTCAAATAAATATACATGAATTATATTTAAAAATATTTATATTGAAGTATTTTTTTATTATTAAGAAAAAACAATGGTCAACATATACCCACGGTATGGTTAAAGCATGGGTATAGGTCATTTATTAAAAAAAATCCTCCGCTAGGATTTGAACCTAGCACCTTCTGCTTAAACTAAAACAACCTTACCACTATCATATAAGACATTTTGTATTGTAATATTAATATATATATATATATATAAATTTATTTATATAAATTATTTAGTTTGATTTTTAGTATTTTTAAAAAATAGGTCAAACTATATCCATAGTTTGGTCAAACCGTGGGTATAGGTTCTTCCCACTAATTTTCCCCAAAAATATTACTACTGCTATTTAAAAAAATTATGTGTATAGATGGGACCTATACCCTCAGTTTTTGTAGAACTATTGGTATAGGACTTACTGTGAATTTTTTTCTCTGTGAAACATATTCCCACTATTCTCTAAAAATTGTGGGTATAGGGTTGACCTATTTTCATGGTTTTTGGAGAACCATGGGTATAAGTCCTTCCCATGAAAGTTTTATCAACATAAAAACTATAACTACAGATCTCCAGAAACCATGGGTATATGTTTGACCAATAGCCACAGTTTTGGGAAACTGTCGGTAAGTAGTGAATTGATATTATTTTATTTATATGTAATATCTATGTATAAAAGGTACGTGGCATTATAATTTTCATGAAGAAGATGTGAATCATAATCTTATTGAGGCCATATCATAGTGTTTTATGTTTTGTAAATGAATATTATCCATTGGATCACTTGAAATTACAATATAAGATATCATAATTCTATTTTTTCATGGTCATAGGGTATAACTGAAAGACATCATAAAGAATGATATGTTATGAACCCATTATTTTCATATGCACCATTAACTATGGTATAAGTGATATTATATGCTATGATAGAAACCTCTATTGTGTGAAAATAGAGTATGAATTCATAATGGTAATAAAAAGTATATCCCCAATTATGATAGGCCCATAGGTAATAAATTTCCCATATGTAAGAGAGTTTCCTTTGTTTCAGAAGTTAAAAATTCTCTTACTTATGGGTTAATCAGTGCGTAATGTTTTTTCTATTTAAAAGATAAACTCTTATAAATGAGTTACTCAATGTGTAAGGTTTTTACCTTTACATGGTAGAATCATATATACGGGTCACTCAATACATAAGTATTTTTTATTCTATCATATAAGTGAATATCACTTACGTCTGGGTCACTCTATACATAAGGGTTGTTACCTTGGCCACAGAATTAATATTTATGGGAACTCAATGATTATGGTCATGAATTAAAACTTATAATTCCATAATAATCATAAGATAAAAAATATGTTAAATAGAAATAAATTTAAAATTTTGGCTAAAAATGCATATAGTTTAATTTTCTTATAAAAGATAAGTGTTAGGAATTAAAAATAGTATATTTTCATTACTAAATTAAATATGAAATGTTCATATTTATATTTCATGTTTGGAAAATAAATAAAATGTTAATTTATTTGTTTATTCCTTTTTAAATATTTATATATATTAATTTTTTTATATAATTTGAATATTATGTATGGATTAATTTAATATATAGGTTAATACATATAGATTTCTAAGAAGGAAAAGATGAATAAAACATGAGACAAGAAAGATTGAATTAGATTTAATAGTTATGAATTTAATATGTATATGATGATTATTAAATTAGTGAAAAATATATGGGCTGACTTAACATTTATATATAATGTGTTTATATTGTAATTATAAGTGTAGTTCATGAAGTGTTTATAAATTAAAAAATACAGCCAAATATAAAATATTTTATATTTGAAATTATGAATTATTCATAATTATTAATTTTAATGGTTCAAATTAAAGTCTTTATTTAAGTAAACTACTTAAACAACATTATGTAAATAGTTTACATAATAAGAACTGAAATATAAAATGTTTATATTTCATGTAATATCCTATATTTAAAGTAAATTCTATAACAACCCTTCTCTTTATTTCATATTTAAACCTGATTTGTTACATAAAATTGCACTTAATATAACTCTGAATATCAAGAGTTCTAGTGTATTTGGGGTTTATGAACATTAAATAACAACCAAAAACATGAAATAAAACAACATATTAATTGAAAACTTTGTGGAAATGACCCCAAAATTATTTCATACATAACAATGCATGGGATAACATGAGGACATACGTAAGAATGGGGTGAGTTATAAAACCCAATAAGGGAGTAAAAATGGAATAACATGAGTATAATAATACATTTTAGTTAAGTTGTATCATCAAGTTATAATGTAAAATGAATAATACGACATGATTTAGCATGACAATCATAACATGGGAAATGTGGCAACAACATAAAACACTACATCATAAACATAATTTTAAGCTAAACCTCCAAGACTTCATAGTGAAAAACATTCCAATAAAAGAATCAGGTAAACCCATGTTCCAAAATGATGCATCATGATACTAAACATTATCCAATGAATTAGAGCACCATCAGAAGACACCCTTCATAAACATTTCAATATCATGCTTAAGAGTGACACATATATCATATAACATGGATTAATTCAACATAATAACTTTAATCCATGATCTAGAAATGTGGAATACATACATGTAGGTCCCCAATCAATAGGATTATGTGAATATAGGTGAATACCCTTGATATAGAAGTGGGTAAGGTATTCACTACACAATTATCTTTTCATGGTGAATCATGGTGCCATTTCGACATCATAACGATGTCATATAGAAATTCATAAAATGGATTGATGAGAGAGAAAGGGATCTCACATAACATAGAAATGAAATGGAAAGTAATAGGAATATTTAAGAATATATCCCAATATATGAAAAAAAAATTATTATACATAACATAAAATGGATGCTTGATAAAGGAGAGAGGTGGAAGATCCCTTATGAAATATCAGCATAGTAACGGTTGGGCATAAATAATAATAGGGGGGATTAAGGGGAGGAAAAGTAAGCTCCATAATTTATACATAAAATTTAAAGTAATGGAATCATGGAACATAATATCCTAACATATTAAAATATAATTTAATAAACATAATATAAAAAAAGTTCTTGAATGGAAATGTGAATAGAGAAATCCCTTGTGGAATTTTGACATAGTAATAGCTTAGGTAAAGATCCAAATGAGGGGGTAATAAATGATAACACATAAAAATAAAATCCATTTTAAAATAATTAAATTATTAATAATTAATGTCAATACATGTAATTTGAGTTAAAAGGACTAATCTCAAAGAAGGTGCTTGAATCCAAAGAAGAGGAGAGGAATCCCTTACTTGGATGTGTGACTCAAAAGGATTGGGAGAGGATTATTGGGAGCTTGGGGAGCCTTTTGAGGAATCTAGAGAGTATATAAAAGAGTTTTAAATAGAATGAAGGTGTTTGAGTTGAGATAAATTGGATCTTATGTGGTTTTAGATAGGAATGGAGTGGGATTTCTTTATTATTTTGGTTTTAGACACTACGAAAAAATATTCAAAACCAAAAACCATCCCATGGTTTTTCCCATGTTTTATGTAAAGGGAGAGTAGATTAAATTATTGTATAATTTCAGGGACAGATCATATTTAAATAATTCCCTTGATTATGTGGAGGTGAGTCACACTCTCAAGGAAATGATTTTAAAATCATAAAATATATTGTAAGTCTTGGAGGATTCACTAAGAATTTTTAAAGTAAACCAAAAAATTAATTATTTTAAAGTAAAACTTATATTTTTCCAAGGATACCATTTTTTTACTTATTACATCACTATTTGTCCATTATGATGTCATAAAACACATTGTATATTTACACGATATTTAATTTTTACCCAAATATTCAACTGTCTTCGAAAATTATAAAAAATTCACCATTGGATAATTTCGACATCTTGATTCCAAAAATAATATTCATTTTATTTAGATAATTTTTTAAATATGTAATTTTTTCTTCCAAAATTAAAGCCTACACTTATTTAAAATTGTTTGGCTTTGATAAAAATAGTTTTCAAATCCTAATAAAAATTAATTTTGACTCCATAAAAATTATATGATAATTTATATTTAATAAAATTTATATAATAATAATATTTTATTAATATATTATTTATTTAAAAAATATATTAATTGATAAAAATATATTTATTAATTGAATTTGAATATTAACTAAATATACTACTTGTGATTTAAAAATCATTTACAAAGTAAAAATAATATGGAGAAAAATATATTCATTATTCTATAAAAAAATTTACATAATATTATTGCTAGGGTCTTGATACATATCCATTTATAACACCAAAATATTCCCTAAGAGTAAGGTGTGCGATGGTGGGGCTTTCATGAAGCCATTCGGTGAACATGGTTTGGTCCATGATCTTGATAATCTTGAACTTATCCCGTAAATGGTGTTACTCTTTCTTAATTTGTTGGATCTAGGTTTGGGATTGGTATAGGGAAAATCCCAAAATGCTATATCCGTTAAAATATTGGATGAATGGGATTCATAGGGTACGATCCTATTGGGTCATCACTTCTTTTGTCTGTGCCAAAATGATTTGTTAGAACCCTATATTTATACTAGTCAGGTGATCATTGTTCAACGACTATATTATAAATGGTAAAGATACCTAATGGTCAAAAATAAAAAGCAGTGTAGGTGTTTTTTATACCCATAAGTCATTTAATTAAATCAAAAGGGGAATTTTATTCATAATAGTAAGGGTCATTACAAACTCCTCCCTTAAAAAATTTCACCCTCAAAATTTACTTTTCCACACTAAAATAGATTAGGGTAACTTTAATTCATCGCCTCTTATGGTTCACAAGTTTCTTCTTCAAACATGTGGTTTCTCCACAACACTTTGACTAGGGGAATTATCTTATTTTGTAGAAATTTTTCTCTAGGATCTAATATCTTCACTTGATGCTCCCCATAGAAAATTTCATTATCCCATGGTACCACCTATAGATTGAGTACATGTGAGGGGTTTGGTATGTAATTTCTTAAGAGGGATACATAAAATAAAGCATGTACTTGAGATAGGTTCAGTGGGAGTGCAAGCTGATTTTCCACTACTCTGATGAGATCAAGGATCTCAAAATGGACGATGTACCTTGGAATAAGTTTTCCCTTAATCCAAAATATCATCACTCTTTTCCATGGAGATATGAAGAGGAAACCCATTTCTCCAACATCAAAATCTAGGTCCAATCAACAATTGTCAACATAGTTATTTTATTGACTCTGAGCATATTTGATGTCTTTCTAGATGGTCTTAACCTTCTCCACCATTTATTAGACCATTTATGGACCTAAATTTTCCATTCCCCAACTTCATACAGACATGTTGGTGTTCTGAACCTCTTCCCATAATGGGCTTTATAAGGAGACATTTGGATGTTTTAGTGGAAAATATTATTGAAAGAGAACTCCACTAAAGAAATATGTTGGACCCATCCACCTTTGAATTTCATTGAGATATCTCTCAACATGTCCTCAAGTGTTTAGATAGTCCACCAAGATTGGACATCAGTTTGAGGGTGATGAGCCATACTGAAATTTAAATCAATTTTTATAACATGATGTAGACCTTTACAAAACTTAGAGGTAAATCTTGGATCTCATTCGGACACAATCAAAAGTGGTACTCCATGTATACTTACCACTTCTCTGATGTATATATGTTCCATTTAATCTAGTGATAAATCCTCTTTAATCGTAATGAAGTGTGCAATCTTTTTTAGATGATCGAAAACAACCCAGAGAGAATTTTTTCCCTTATAAGTCTTTGGAATTATGGTGATAATGTTTGTGGTGATGTTTTCCCATTTCTATGTTGGAATGGGTAATGGTTGAATCATCCCCTTATAATTATGAAATTAATCCTACACTTTATAACATACTAGGAACTTTGATGTATATTCAATGACGTCCTTCTTCATGTTATCCCACCAATAGTTCTCTCAGAGATCGTGATACATCTTTTTCTTTCCTAGGTGAATGGAGAACGTCGAACCATGTTCATCATCCAAAAGTTCTTTATTTAACTAATGATTTGATGAAACACATAGTCTTGACCAAAATATCACAATTACTTATTAAATAAAATTAAACGAAGAGGATCAACCTTTTCTAATAGTTTACACTTTCTTTTGAATTCCCACATCATCTTTTTTAGCATCCTTTAACCTTTCCAAAAGATATGATTGAGCAATAATTTATGAAAGGATTTATGATGTACTTTTTTTATGATTCCCATGTCCATCTTACTTAAGTATAAGAATGTAGAATCCTTCTTGATTCTCATAAATGTTATAATTGATGGTTCCTTTCTACTTTAGAAACTAATACCTTGTTTTCTTTCCTATAATAGTAGTGGATTGAGTAGTCGTAATCCTCGATGATCTCTAACCATCTTCATTGGTGCATATTTAGCTTTTTTTGTGTGAATATATATTTGAGAATTTTTTGGTTCGTATATATTTCACACTTCTCCCCAAAGATATAATTCCACCATATTTTTTATGCAAAGATCACAGTTTTTAACACCAGATCATGCTTGGGGTAGTTTTTCTCATGAATTTTTAACTACCTTGAGGTAGAAATGACTTTTTCATTTATCATCAAAACACATCCCAATACATTATTTGAATAATTTTCAAATATTATAAAAAGTGTCCCACTTATGGTCAGTGTTATCCATAGGAAGGGACAATCCTCCTTTTCAAATCCATGAACCTTTCTTCACGTTCATAATTCCAAGAAAATTTGACGCCCTTCCAAGTTAGCATGGTAAGAGGGTTTGAAAATCATGACAAATTCCTCACAAATCAGCTATAATATCCAGCTATTCCAAGGTTGTTATGGATATCTGTCAAAGATTTTGGCCTAAAAAATATATCAATTTCTTTTTTCTTGGAAGGATCCATATATATCACATTACTTGTGGTGATAAAAGAAGAATAAGACTTCATTCAACTAGAACTCACACTTGTGGTACTTTGCATAGAGATTCTTATTTCACAAGGTCTCTATCATTGTTCTTAGATGCTCCTCATGATCATCCTTGGTTTTATAGAATATTAGAATATATTTTATAAATAATACTAAAAATTTATCAAGGTAATCTCTAAAGACTCTATTCATCTAGTCCATGAAGATCGTTAGAGTATTAGTGAGTCTGAAATACATCACTATGAACTCATAGTGATCGTACCATGTACAAAATCTAGTCTTATGGATATCCTCCTCCTTCACCCATAATTGGTAATATCCCGACTACAAATCCACCTTAGATAAGTATTGTGCTCTATGTAGCTGATCAAACAAGTCATCTATTCAGGGTAAAGGATACTTGTTCAATGTCTTGATATTGTTGAGATCATGATAATCAATGAAAAGTCACATTGACCCACTATTATTCTTGATAAAGTGACCTAGTGAACCCCATGGTGAAGCACTTGGTCATATAAACACTTTATCTAGATTGTATTGTAGTTGTTTCTTCAGTTTCTTAAGTTCCACAAAAACGATCTTGTAAGCAGTATTGGATATTGGAAATTCCCCAAGTATAAGCTTGATCGAAAATTTTACCTATCATCTAAGAGTAAGACCATGAAATTTCTTGAGAAACACATCAATGAATTCCCTCACAATAGGAATATCTTCAATAATGGTTCATTCCTTAGACTCAGTCATTCGAGATAGATACTCTTTCTCATAGGGAAATAATATCCAGGCTTGAGATAATGGTGCTAAATAAGATTCATCCTCCTCCTTTCACTTCTATATAATCTGGTGTTAATTCTCCATATGGAGAGTGATTTACCTCTCATGACAATTTATGTTGTCTCTATATAGGGAAATCCAATCCATGCCTAGAATTGCATCAAATTTCACCGAGGAAAGTATGAAAATGTTCCTCGATAAGTTCAATCCGCAAATTTTTATAGTAGAGGTGTTATATTCATGGGATGAAATAATTTCTCCATTCTCTATCTTCATCGACATCTCTACTTCCATTATTTTTATTGGTTTTTTAATAGTTCTACTAAACTTTATTGATATAAATGAATGAGTATAACTAGAATCCAAAATTACTATCACTATTCTTGAATGAATGACTATCATACATGTCACCACTTCATTATCGGGATTCAATTCAGTGGTAGTGATGAAGAAAACTTCACCCTTTCTTCCTTGGAGGTTATTTATTTCCTCTAAAAACCCTTGGATTAGGGAACTGGTTCACAAAGTGACTTATTTCCTTGAAATTGTAGCAATGAATAGCATGTTGAGGGTTTAATGAGGAATTACTTTCCACTATGAAATTGGTGTGTTTATCCAATCGGAAATAATTTCCCATGTTCCCTCCCCTTATGCACCTAAATCATTTCATTGTTCCCCTTAGGCAATTTCCAGGGTTTTTCTTTCTGCACCTTTGGAAATTGGGGTGTTGGAATTTCATAGAACCACTATATTTATCCATCAGACTGCTAGAATTAAATACAACTTTCTACTTATTATCCCCATGATACCCCTGATATTTACTAATCTTTATCCCAACATTGAGGTCACATCAAACAATTTCTTTGTAGCTATCAAATTCATGGATTTCCAAGGCTTTCTTCAGACTAATTTTTAGCCCAGCAAAGAAGTGTTAAACCATGAATTCATGGGTAACAACAAAACAAATAGTATTTCATGCATGTCTTGTGAAGGTTGTCTCATATTCCCCAATATATTCTTCATCATTTTTCTTGATTGTAAGAAAATATCTTTTTATCTTAAGATGGAGGGTGCATGGAAAATATTTATCTAATTTTCTTTTCTTGAATTCCATCCACTCTATTTATTCGATATCTTCCTTATGATTATTATTCTTGATCAATGCACACCACTGATCATCCTCACCCTCCACGTGATAAACAGCCAAAAGTATCTTCTATTTTTTGGAATAGTTTAGGATAAATAATATATTTTTGATTGATTTGATCTATTTCTCAGAGATTAAGGGATCATATGATCCACTGAAAGTAGGAGGAATTTGATCCATGAAGCTCTCCACTGTGGGTTGTTCTCTCTTGGGGGGGGGGGCTCCTCCTGGTCTAGGTTTCTATTCAGAAATTAAGTTAACTAAGAGATAATTGTGACAATGTTTTCTAATACCACTCCCATCTGGTTGATAATATTCTTAAGTAAATCCTTTCAATGCCCTTCACATCAGCTGTTAGCATGATTCCTTCTATTTATGATCATTGGATAAAATAAAATGAATTTTAGGGCTGAGTATCTTAAGTAGTTAAACACATAAAGGGGAATCCAATGACATTAAAGGAAAAAATTATAAATTATATTTATCTTCTTAACTTATGAGTTTCTAATATTTAGTCTATGTTATCCATGATACACTTCCTAACATATGTTCCTATGAGATACTTTTTATTTTTTCCCTTAATAATTTTTTTTAATGATTTTATGAATTTACCAATGCTTATCCCCAGGGAGTTTCAACCCAGCTTCATAGTAAATCCCATTTTCGTGTACCAAGTTACCCCGAGTCAAGCCTAGAACACCTTTTCAAAGTTGTTACTCCTAGGTACATCTCTACTATAACTATATCCAATTTTATTATCCATAAAAGTATGTATCTTATTGATAAACCAATTTATATATAATCACAAAAATTTAGGGATGTTATATTACACTTAATATTATTCCTAATGTTTTTCAATAGGGTTTTCTAATGCTAATAAAAAAATAACTAAACCTATCCTCTAAAACCAAATATACCAACCCTACTCTTTATTTTATATTTAAAACTGATTTATTACAAAAAATTTAAATTAAGAAAACTTTTATGATTGAGAGTTCCATTGTATTTTGTGTTTAGGAACATTACATAACAACTTAAAACATGAAATTTAACATAATATTTATTAAAAACTTCTTCGATATGACCACAACATTTTTTTCGTACTTAACACTGTATGGGATAATTGGAGGACATACATAAGAAAGGGGTGGAATATAAAGCCTAGTAATGAAGTAAAAATGGCATAAAATGAGGTTAAAAATACATATTAGACAAGGCATATCCACAAGACGTAATGTAACATTAATAATAAGGCATGATTTTTCATAAAAATCATAACATGGGAAATGTGGAAACAACTTAAAACACTACATCATAAACATAAGTCAAAGATAAACTGCCATGCCTTCATGGTGGAAAAAAGAAAAATAAATGAATCAGGTAAAGTCCATTCCCAACATGACGCATCATGATACTAAACATTACTCAATGCATTGGAGCGCTATCAGGTCACACCCATCATAAACATTTCAATCTCATTCTTAATTGTGCCACATAGATCATATAACATGGATTCATTCAATATAATACCTTTATTACATGATATAAAAATGTATAATACATACATGTAAGTCCCCAATAAATAGTAGTATGTGCATATAGGTGAATACCATTCTAGAGAAATGGGTAAGGTATTCACTACACAGTTATTTTGGCATAGTAAATCGCCGTGTAATTTCGACAACATAATGATGCCATATTGAAATTCATAAAATGGATTGATGATAGAGAAAGGGGTCTCCCATGTCATAGACATGAAAATTACAATAATTGGAATATTTAATGACATATCCCAACATAGTAAGAAGGAAATTTGAATACATAACATAAAAGGGATGCTTTTAAAGTAGACAGGTGGAAGATCCCTTATGAAATTTCAGCATAGTAATGGGTGGGATTAAAGGATCATAGGTGGAATTAATGGGAGTTAAATGAAGCTAAAATAATTTATACATAAAATTGAAAGTAATGGGATCATGTAACATCATATCCCAACATATTAAAATGGAATTTAAGAATCATAATATAAAATAAGTGCTTGGATGGAAATGTGAAGAGAGAAATCCCTTACTGAATTTAGAATAGTATCGGCTTAGGTAAGGGTCCAAATGAGAGGGGAATAAATGATCCCACATAAAAATAGCATCAATTTTAAAGTAAGTTAATGATTAAAAATGAATATAAATACAATAACTTGTAATTAAAAGAACTAATCTCAAAGAAGGTTCTTGAATTCAAAGGAGAGGAGAGGAATCCCTTACTTAGATGTGTGACTCCAAAGGCTTGTGAGACACTTCTTGGGAGATTGAGGGTGCCTTCAGAAGAATATAGGTATTATATAGAAAAACTTTTATGAGATTAATTTAGTTTTAGTGAAGATAAATGGAATCTTGGGTGGGTTCATATAGGAAATTAGGGGGATTTTTTTTATTATTTTGGTTTTGGACACTTCATAACAAAATATTCAAAACCACAAACCATCCCATGGTTTTACCATGGATTCTATAAAAGGGTATTGTATTAAATTATTTTATAATTCCAAGGGCCTAAAATATAAAAATAATTCTCTTTTTTATGTTGGGATGAGTTACACTCTCAAGGAAATGATTTTAAAATCTTAAAATATATTATAAGTCTTAGATGATTCACTACGTCTTTATAAAATAAATAAACTAAACTAAAAATTTCATTCTTTTAAAGGAAAAATACATATATTTTTCTGATGATACCCTTTTTTGTATTTATTACATCACTATTGGGCCATTATTATGTCATAAAACACACTGTATATTAATATGGTATTTAATTCTTACCCAAACATTTGACTCTCTCAGAAAATTATGAAAAAGTCAGTGTTGGATAATTTCAATGTCCTTTTTCCAAAAATAATATTCATTTTATATAAATAATTTTGTAAATATGTTAATTTTTACTTCTAAAATAAAAAAGAACATTTATTGATAATTAACGGGTTTTGATAAAAACAATTTTCAAATCTTAATAAAAATTACTTTTGACATCATAAATATTATATGATAATTTATATTTAATAAAATTTATTTAATAATTTTTTTTAGTAAAATATTATTTATTTAAAAAATACATTAATTCATCAGAATAAATTTCTTAATTGAATTTGAATATTATCCAGAAATACTACTTGTGATTTAAAAATCATTTACAAAGTAAAAATAATAGGAAGAAAATATATTCATTATTCTATAGAAAATAATGTATATAATATTATTGCTTGGGTATTGAAACATGTACCTTTATTATAGGATCATATTCCCTATGAGTAAGGCATGTGATGGTAGGGCTTTTATGGGGTCATTCAGTGAACATGGTTTGGGTCGTGATCTCGAAGAGATTGAACTTCTCTCATAAATGGTTTCACCCAGGATTAAGTTATTGGATATTGGATTGGTATTGGTCTAGTTAAAAGATATGAAATTTTATCTCCCTCAAAAAATATGATAAATCAGCTTTATAGGTTATGATTATACTGGTTGAGGTCATCACTTCCTTTTTCTATGCAAAAATGATTTGTTAAATCCTTATATTTATAATAGTATGTGATCGTTGTTCAACAACTCTACTATTAATGGTAAAGATACCTAATAGTCAAAAATAAAATGGAGTGAAGGCATTTTCTATATCTATAATACATTTAATTAAATAAAAAAGTGTAATTTTATTCACAATAGTTTGAGTTGTTACAAATTTCATATAATGAATAATATGAAAGAGTTCATATTAGGAAATGAATATAAAGTATTTATATTGAAAATTACGTAATGTTTATAAGGTTAGATAAATTATAAAATGATTATTCTTTGATTTATTTATGAATTGTTCATAAATTATTATCTCTTTTTTAAATATGTAAATTTTTCATTTATATATAAATTTATTCCCTACATTATTCATAAAGTATAAAATGTTTATTTTATGAATATGTGTATTATTTATTTTAAATTTATTAACCTTTTTCTAGGTTATGATACATTCATCTAAGGAATTATATGTTGGGTATGATAATGGATTTAGTATCCTTACAACTTGAATTTGGACTGTATTAAGTTATGATCTTGAATTTAGTAGTTAATTATTATTTATACATATTTTTTGTTAGAGTTATGATGGAATTGATATCTCTCTTGAGTAAAGTATCCTTGGGTAGATGAACCTTGGGTCGGTCTTTCCACTAGCTTGAAGGCTTATGCCTTGTTCTAGAATGGTGTGGGATAACTTTTTATGGATATGAGGTTACTCATGTGATTTATGATTTCATATAATTATAATCCTTAACATTATAGGGTCTTATATACCTTAGGAATTAGATTCATTTGAATATTTGTAAATATATTTTGTTTTTAATTTAGGTTAGTAAAAAAACAATGGGTTTTGTAAAGGGTTACACAACAATATGGTTTTAACATATTGGTTTGGTGAAAGAAATAGTATTCCTGACTAAATCATTAGAATCATTCTTACATGTATAGGGAATAACATGAGAAAAGATGGTGAGATTAAATCCCATTTAAATTACTAAGAGTTATATTCCTTCCAAAGAGGCACTTTCCAAGACTTCGACCATCCAACTAGGTAAGTAATGATAAATATTACTTTATATAGATTATGTTTTCTATGTAAATAAAGTAATTGGTGACCGTAATAATATTAGGTGCATGTTCTTGGTATTTTATTTGGGTTACACTTAGCAAAGAGATCCTAATATTATTGGGTTACTAGAATAATAAATTTTATTTAATCAATTTATTTGATTAGGAAAAATATTTTTACACTCAAATATCCAAGAGTCGTATATGATATTATTGAGATGATGTCTTCCATATATATCCAATTAATGGGATAAATTATGAAGCGGCCTAAATCTTAGTGAAATATGGATCTTGTCCCACTAATGGATATAATGGATTTTAAAAGGAGTCATCATTTTAGTGGTAGCACATTTACTAAAATCCTTCTTAAAATTATTTTAAAACATGATGCAACTTTTATTAAAGCTTATTTTTTAGATAAATGAATCCTCATCATCAAAATTAAATTTGTTCCTATGCATTTTTTTCTTCTATTTTTGTGTTTTTTTCATCTAGGTCTGAAAAGGGTAGGTCCAACCAAAAAATCCATTCTGGGTTGGTCTATCAAAAAAATCCTAGTTTTCTAATTAACCATTAAAATTTGACCCTTATTGAAAATCCAAAGAAATATGATTAAAGATAAAGAGAAATATTATATTTGTTAGAGTAACCCCTTCCCATGTATCCAAGTATTGAATTTTCACAACAAATAAATCTATATATTTATAGAAGAATATAATGATTCACTTGAGTTTTCAAAGGAATTAGATAGAAAATGATTTAATTAATTTTAGTATACACTCATATATGCAATATGATTTAGTATTATAATGACTTAGAGGTACTAAAGGTTTCATTTAAAGGATTATTCTAACAATGGAATTAATCATGTTTTCCTCAATGGAAATGTTCGGAAAATATGAATGAGTTCATGAAACTTTTACCTGATATTCAGTTTTGTGGATCGTTAAACTCAAAAAATAATATATAGGTGTTTTTATTGTATCAAAAACATAAATTGGTAAAAGTTCAAAATCAAAGAATAAAGCATAGTTGGAATGTCTAAAAAGGTTTCTTCAAGTATCTGGTCAAGGTTATTGAAACCTAAAGGTGTTTTTAAGATGAAGGAACAATGATTCCATAATATGGGATTTTCTTGGATAGGTGAAGGAGTTTAGGAAACTCCATAGAAATTACATGTTAGGTATCAGTGTTATAGAAATCAATTCATTGATTTTAAAGGGTATATGATACTTAATGTATACTTTACAATTTTTGTGAGTATACAGAAGTTAAAAATCAAGGTAAGAGTTGATAAAACATATAGTTTTCATTCAAGTAATGAAGAAAATAATTATTTTATTAGATATTTGAATATAAAAAATATACCAAGATCAGAAGGATTTACAAAATCCTTATCATTAGGATGGTCAAAGATATATTTATAAGACATAAGATATAGCACAATGGATAACCTCATGGTTTCTCTCAAAGATGTAGTATTGAGTTTCTTAGTGGTATTTTCAAAAATATTTTTTTGTTTTTATATTTTTTGAAAGAATTAAACTAAAACAGTAAGAAACAGTATTGGAAAACACAGTGATAGAGAAAAAATAATAAATGAACCAAATAAAAGGAAACAAGACAAAACAGAAACATGAAAAGGATGAAATATAGAGAAAATAGATAGAAATAAAAAGGCCAGATATAGGTGGATCCACCCTCAACCACCCTTCAAAAATAAACATAAGAATTAAATCAAAAATTCTTAACTCAATCAATGCATAACCGACATCTCAAATCACACACCACTCTCACCTAAATAATTAACAATCAAATACCCAAGTTATTCAGTGCTTGATCATTCCTCCAGATTACAAAATGAATCCCCTAACTGACTCATTCTGGTCAGGATTTCACAAGATAGAATGATCCTACTGATATCATCACATCACACAACCAAACTCTTAATCTCAGTTTGAGAAAATGAAAAAGGAAGGTGAAAATATTAGGCGATATACTAGAAAACTGAAAATGTGTAAGGATTCACTCTCGCTCAACCTAATTCATAGTCACAATTTTCTAAGGTGAATAAGACGATGATCGCTATGAAGATCCGATCTCTATGTAGCATCGAGTTTCACTACCTAAATCAATCCCAAGAAATTATATCTTCATTACTGGATATTTGAGATCACAAAATAGATGAGGGAATAAAAAAAACATCACAATTACCATTAAAAATTAGATACAAAAACATAACATTTAAAAAAACAAAAACACAATAGTGAAAATTAAAAAAAAGGAGGAGGAGCAGGGTACTCATTTCCTAGTGTTGAAGATGGTTCCCATGTTAGGGAGGTTACAGGAAAACAAATAGGAGAATCCTCTCTTATTGAAAAAATAAAAACAGATGAAAACACTAATAGGTCGGTAACATCATCCACATGGCATGCATTTACACAACCATCAATGGATCTTTAGTAAAATTTCTTGTGATAATAGCTGGGCTCTTGTAATGAACTCACTACCCCTCACACTTTCCCATGATCTCTTTGGCTTCAATCACCCTCCATGATCTATCTCCCCATGTTCCAAACAATAATAATGAAAACGTCAAGTAGTACAAACATAGTTTCTATATATATATATTGTTATTATAAAACAAAATTACATATTAATATATAAATATATTAACACAGTCCTATTACTAATAATATATATGTTTCAAATATATATTTTTATTATTATTATTTACTATTACTAATATATGTACATAGATATATTAAAACTTTTATGTTTATTTATTAATATTTATGATTATAGAATATATAAACTTAATATTATTTATATGTTTATTTATTATTATTATTTTTTATTATTATATATATTATATTATATATACAATTATATAAAAAAGTAAATAAAATATAAGAAGTGGGGTTCGACGAGCAGGGAAAAATGGGGAGGGGTTGTTCGTGCATTGGGAGATGATTGGCTCGATTCAGCGGTAGTCAACCTTCTTTAAATTCAGGCATCCATGGTGGTTTTATGTATTCAGTAGGGGGTGAAATTTTCTGGTTCAAGTAGAGGTAAAGGGTCTCAAGTCTATGATAGGTGTCTCAGCTTCTCGGCATGGGGTTTCGTGTAGCACAGGTGGGTGACTCAACTGGTGACCAGTGTCAGTGGTTCTTGTTCTAGGTGGGTATCGACTCAAGCATAACTTCTCCCACTAGTGAAAAAGTAATTTATTACGTCATTTTTTTATTTTTTATGTTGGTTATAAGCTACTGTTATTACGGGATATTTTGTAAATATATATTTAATGTTGCTTAAAAATTGATGTTGTAACTGAATAATCGAATTGTTTTTTTACATCAGTTATTGTCTAACCAATGTGAAAAACCATCTATATATAGTTTTCATGTCATCTATATAATAAACAACATAAAAACCCATTTTTACATTGAATATTAATTAAACGATGTGAAAAAATGACATAATAAAGGGTTTTTCAGATCGGTTATGCACTCTCGGGAGATCTAGTCTTGGGAGAACCCTAGGGTTTTGATATTGGGTGATATGGCACAGATGGCTCTATGGTGGTGTAATTAGTCTAGAAGTCTCCAGTGTGGAGGATTTTTCTTTGGGCAGTGGCACAAACATATCTATAGTGGTGAATTTCATCCAGGAGTCTATAGCATGATGATGTTTTCTCGGCTTGGCTAGCATTCATGGATCCTAGCATGCGAAGGTGGCAGCAATCGGTGGAATTTTGAAGTCAACGATGCCTTTTGAGCTTCTCAAATCCTAGAAACCCAATGGAACATCAACCGTGGATCTGGGTTCAACTCGCGGAGTTGGTATTCTGACACACAGGTTAGTGGCGGCATGTATTTCTGTGACAATGAGGGTTTCAACGATGACATGGTTCTTAGCATCAATGACATTCATGCACATCTTTGATGCTTATTCAGTTCTATTTAATGGTTTATTTGGATCTGGTATGTTGTATCTTATGCATTATTGAGTCTTCTATGATGTTTCTTCAGATCTGGTTTTCTGGTGGCTCATGGGTTCAGTTTCATGTTAAAGATGGTTTTGAATTTTTGATGTTTTTCATTGCTGAGGCCGCAAAAAAAGAGTAGGCATGTACCGATGCAAGAGATTTCAAGATACTGGAAAGCGGGGTCAATCCAATTTTTATGTTCTTTGTGTTTCTAATTTTCATTTTTATGTTGAATAACCTAAATAACTTCATGTATTTTGGGACTCAGTTTGATGTTTTAATGAAAAAGGTGACACAATGGTGACATGACAAGGTATCATTGGTGATTCATTCAAACTCTTTTTTGCTTAGTTATATTCTCTTACATGATTCCTATATTCTATATGAGGCAGAGAAACATGGTGGTCTTCTTGGTTATTTGGGATGTGAGTTCGAGCAACCAGTTCAGAGAGATGGATGACGATTATCAGTTTTATGGTTTTTGATGACTTTTTTTATTTGAAATTGGGATAGTTTTCTGTGGTGTTTTTTGAATTCTAAAATGGGTGGGATTTAGGAAGATTTTTTATTTTTGTTTTATTCAGAATTTTGTAACCAGAACACTACAAAGATTATCTCCATATGAGGATTCGGAGCAGGAAGCATTCATCAATACCTGACCATTTGGATTTGGATTAATGAGAGGGTATGGATTTTCCATCAGTACCAGGCACGTGAAACTCTGCACGGGACATCTTCTTGAGTGGTCATGTGAGGTAAAGGATTGACTAACGATGTAGTTATTGGGGAGGGGAAGTTACTTTAGTCTGGATCTGTGTCATTTCTTGTATTTTGGGTTTCCCACTTTTTCCTAAAAAGTGATTTTGAAATAAAAATTTAATTTTCAGTCATGTCAGTTATATAATAACTGATTTAAAAAATATTTCTTAAATACTTATTGTCAACCTTCTTCTTCATAGTAGATCAAAAAAGAAAACAAGCAATAGTATCATAAAAAATAGTAATACAGAAGCAGTAGCATAACAACCAGCAATACATTTACAATTAAAAAAATTAAAAATTACAATATTTATTAAAAACAAACTAAAACCCAACCAAACCTATAAAATTATTTTCCCATTCCAATTGTAAGTGTTTGATACCATGTGTACTATAAATATGAGAATCATAAAAAATATATAAATTAAAATGAAATCATTTAACATGTAGTATGAATAAAACAAAGAAAATATTATGGAATAGTCTTTAAAGAAATCTAACCTGATTGAATTTTGTAACTGTCCTGGTTAAAATTATTTCATACATAAATCATAACACATGATACTGCATTATTTGACACTTAATTGTTTATGAAAATTCTATTTAAATGATTTTTTAAATTAAAAATAATATTTTTATGTAATATATCCCAAATTTTCTATTTATAAATAAAAATTCACTGTTACTTTTACATATTTGAATTTAGTTCTATTTTTTCTTTGTGTTATCATGAAATAAATTCCATCCCATATTAGAAAAAATTAACAAAGAAATAAATTTAAAATTCATTATAATATAAATAAGTATTATTAAATTCAAACTTATATTTCCAATACATCCCTAAAATGTTGTCGTACTTCACCCTGGATTGAGCAGAACCCGTAGAGTGTATTATCTTATGGATATAAAACACCTATCATCCAATGGACACTACAATAAAATAAAATTTAATGTTAGTGGTTACTATATTAAAAATATATATAAATTTTTTTGAGATAAATGTTTCTTACTCTTGAAGATATATAAACAACCAACATTGAATAATTACATTCTTTTGAAATATTTTAGAGAAATATAAATAGTTATTTTCAGTTCAGTCATTGTCCTCGCTACAGGTAAAATGAACTATGGGTCTATAAATCTATAAACATTTGTCTTTTCATTTTCCTTAAAAATTGTATAAATATACCTAATACAAAACAAACATAATTATAAAATTTTAATAAATAAAATTCAGGGAAAGATTTGTGTTATGACTTGTAGGGAAAAAAATTTCATCGTATTTATTCCAATCATATCTTTAGTTGTAGGCTCCACAATATCATCTTTCAAAATCCCCACTGTCATTGCATGTCCAAAAAAATTATCTTACATTGGAATCTCATAAACACCTAACAAAAAATTTGAATATCTTGAAAATCTAACAAGACTACTGGAATCTATATCAGAAGACATAATAATTTGTATTCATTATTGACTATAAAATATTTCCTTACCTTTAAATTATTCCTATAAAAAAGAGAATATATAATTTTTAAAATGTTAAAAAAAATTAATACAAAAAAATAAATAAAATATAAAATATACACATACCTCTATCATAATATGTCTCGGAAGTCTAGATGGCCAAAATAAAAAGTGGCTAATACTTTTCCCAACTATAGTCACCTCATATGTATGTACTGGTTGTCTATCTGGTCTATCTATAATATCCTATATAGTATCCTTATGATGATATATCTATATCTGTTGATGATGAATGGTATATCCAATATAAAATATCATCCCATATGAAATAACAAGATATTGAGGATCATTAACATATAACTCACAGTAACTAGGAAGTTGTGATGGAGGGGTTGTAAGAGTAGGATAAGGAGTGGGGTCTGCAGGTGGAGGTGGAGGAAAGGGAGCTACTGGAGGATGTTGAGGAGTATGAGTTGCATACTAAAACTATTTTTCATGTATGAAAACATAGAATGTATAGACTCTCTAATCTTATCCACCATCATCACATTAATATTATAAACTTTAGACTCCAAATATTCTATTATTTTTATAAAAACCCTCCATTGTAGAAGCTGAAGAATTTGGAAACACTTTTCTCATCGATACACCCATCGGGTATCCTCGTACATGACCTGGGTGTTCAGGTTTTCCCAATGTTGTAGATAAAATATCATTCCTACCCTCAGCTACCAAGACCCCCTATGTTCTCTTATCCTCAAGAGAATCTTGTATTAATTATTTGAAAAATTATGTAATGATTCAAAATATATAAATAACAGAATTAACTAAAATAAATAAATAAAATAAACATCTTAAAATCCTCTCAGCTACAACCCCTGACTATTCTATAAGATTTTGTCTCTTTCTACTCATCCGAGTAATCTTCCAGTTTTCATGTCTAGTCGGGGGGTGGATAGGGAACCTCTCTAGAGTTTGAAGACTCATCACTCATTTTTTGAAATTTTTCTCCCATCGTTTGTTTTTCCAATAACATATACCCTCTCCGAGATAAATTATGAGGGTATTTGTTTCTAGATTGGATCTCCTAATGAGATCTCTTGATTTCTATAAATTAAGAATACGAAATCATTAATAAGACCATTAATATAAAATAATTATAAACTTTCACATTACACTTACCATAAATGGTTCTTATGTTCTATTTTTAACAAATTTCTTCCATGTGTCTTCATCTATAAAAGTATATATAACACATGGATTTTGATGTTGCCTATAGCCAAAAATGAAATCAGATGTGAGGGTTGTTTTTAAATACATATATCTTCTAGCATCTAATAATAAAAATTTCTTCCTGACTCCTCCAGTGTCAGGTATATCATATGTCATCTGATAATAAGGGGAGAACATATATTACTATAAAAATTTCAAGATTAATAAAACAATAAAAAATAAGCTTAACAAAATGGCCTCCCATAACTGAGATAGTGTTTCATTTTCAACACTTCTCTGATAATTTATCAAAACACTAACTTTTCCTTTTCCCTGAATTGATAAAAGTCTCTTGAATTTTTTTCATTAGGACCTCTTGGAATATCATTATCGTCAAAGTCTACCAGTATCCTCTGATCCTGGCTATGAGTAGCTAATAATTTTAGTAAATGTGTGCAGCCACATTTGCCAACTCTCAAACTCTTGTTTGGCTCTGTAGGAGTATATGAATATTGTAAAGAAGGGTGGGGATCATCATGTAGAGCATGTGCATGTTCCTCCCCAGATGTATGAGTAGGCTCATCTCCAAAAGTATGTGGTTGATCAGTTGATTAATCTCTCATTATCCTATAAATCAAAGAAATAAACAATTAGTACACAAATATATAAATTCCACTATTACAATATTAATGTAAATAAAAAACGAAAAACTATGTGAAAAAAAAGTAAACTAAAACTTAACACATTATTATTCATATTTTTTAAAGTTAACTAAAATGTTAACAATAGTAATGATATATGAAATGTAAAGTAAATTTCAAGTAAATGAATAAAAAAAATTCAAAAATGGTGTAGGAATATTAAAAATGGTCCAACCTAAGAAATCATTTTTTACAGAAAAAGAATTTTTTTAAATATACTCCTATAAAATATTTTTTTATATAAAAAATTAAATTTACAAATTATATTATTTCAAAGAAATCAATAAATAGATATGTTACGTAAGGGTAAATATGGTAATCTAAAAATAACTAATCTAATATGATCAAAATTTAACTTAATAGTTTTAATATGTGTTTTAATAAAGAAAATAAAATTAACATATCTAACATTTTAAGAAATTTATAAAATTAAATGATAAATAAACATATGTTACATGTAATATTAAGAATGTACTAAAGGACTGTTTTCCCAAATTACTTCATAATGATCATTCCTTAGGGAACAGACCATGTCTACAACGTGTTCATCATCATTATCTATTTATCTTTACATGGATGTAGGGAGGTCACATAAGTCAACATCTTATCCAAGTTGATCATCACCAACATATTTTTTCCTTGTAAAACAATATACCAATGCATATCAGATTGATCAAGAACATAGAAAATTTGTTTTTCAAGACTTTATATTATAAAAGTATCATATGTGTATTCAAATCTATTCATATAAACTTGTTTTATTCCAAATTCATCGTGTCTGAAACTATTTTTAATGATAAATCATTTTCAGTTACACATGGGGACTTTAAATGTAATTTAATAAACCTCCCATATTTCTTTAATGACTCCATAATATTCACCTAATGAGTAAATTGGGTTTTTGTCTTTAAAACATGAAAAATGCATTGCTTCTGTGAACACCAATACCCCATTATTCTAAACTACACTTTTTTTGTCCTGATGTTTTGTATGAAATGTATATCCATTAATTTCATACCTGAACCATGTTATCACATTTAAACATGGAATATCGACTAACCATATTAATGTTTCTGATGCATCTAATCTATTGAGAATAGTATTTTTAATGCTTGGAAAAAAGTTTTGTTATGCTCATTCAAAATCCACATGTCTTTCTTCCTTGGATGAGATTGTTTCAACACATTAATATGAAATATTATATTTGGTTGAGCATCATCTATGTTATTAAAGATGTATAGTTTTTCATTATTTATCAATTCACCTAAAAAATGTTTTATTTTCAAGCCACAAATCATCTTTCCCCCATAATTAACATATTCATTGTGAGATGGAGGCAAACCATTGTTCTCCACTATAGACATGCACCTTGTACAAAATTCGGTAACCTCCTTTGAAATATACTTTTCAACAATGGAGTCTTTAGGTCAATATGGATTTTTAACATAGCCCTTAAATATCTTTATATACATTTCAAAAGGATACATCCAACATAGATATACGTGTCTACAAAGATTTATTTATTGAACCAAATGAACCATTAAATTCACAATTCTATCAAAAAAATGATGGAGGAAAATAAATTTCCAATTGAAAAAGTATAGAAATTGCTTCATTTTGCAAAAATGTTGAAATATTTCAAATCAATCACCTTAAAACAAATTGAAATGAAAAAATAACACACATTCATGAAAGTTTTTCTAACATGGTTGGGAAATAATCCATACAATGAAACCAGTAGAAGTTGTTGCATCATGACATGGAAATCATGAGATTTCATTCCTTTAAACTTCAAATACTTTAAAGGAACAAAATTTTTTACATTTGAAGAATAACCATATAGAACTTTCATATAATGAATACACTAAGAAAAGATAAATTTTTCACTCTTGGATAATGTATAACAAGATGGGGGAAGAAATGTTGGCCTTCCACAATGAGTGAGAGATAACTCTAAACATATCACCAGTGAGAGGAAGTAAAATCATTCATTCAACCCATATTTACTCTTTACTTTAATATATAACAATAATATAATCAGGATTTCACATATATTCTTATCTACATGAATCACATAAATGTTATGTTTCCCCTCATGATATCTGCAACATGTTCGCTCAAAAAATATTGATCGTTTCTTCCAAATATTTCTATTATTACTAGATTTATGTGTCCTTCAAAATGTCCCATCAAGGTTTTTCACCCTCTCAAAATAATGATTAGTGGATAAAGGTTTTGGAGAAATATAAAATTATTGTTAATCATTGAATGAATTTTTTTAATCTTATATAAGCGTGATCCATAAAGAAAAAATTTTGATGACCCATGTATACTATTTTTCTCCCACAACGCAGATGATATTATGAAGTCTCTTATTCACAAATTGGACATGCTTTATTCCCCTTAACATTGTATCTAGAAAAATTTCCATATGCTGGGAATTTATTTATAGTTAACTTAATCGTTTATTATAGTTGAAAATATTCTATTTTATAAGAATCATACACCTTAATACCAACCACCCATAAGAGTTTCAAATCTTTAATTAATAGTGATAAGAAAAAATTAATATCATTTCGAGGTTATTTTGGTCCAAAGATATTAAAATCAACATGAAATATTTGTGCTTCATACAAAATTCAGTAGTTAAGTTATAAATTACCAATAGCACATGTCATGAACTATGTGTACTACTAAGGATTCGATGTGGATTCATTCCATCCATGCATAGTCCAAGTCTGGTATTTCTAATTTTATTTCTGAATGTAAGAAACAGGTGATCAATTTTCTTCCACTGTAGACAATCAACTGGATGACGTACTTTTCCATCACATATCCACTCATCAGCATGCCATCGTAACCTTTTTACATCATATGAATTAGAAAATAAACATCTCAAATTAATAATTAAAGAAAGATTATATAATTCATTGGCTAGGGTCTCTTTAACCTCTAAATCAGCTTGTGATTTTTCTTTCAACTTATACTATGATGTCCCACATTTAAGACACTCAGACAGAAATTTATATTCTTTCCTATATATCACATAGTCATTTAGGAAGACATGTATTTTTTTATACCCTAATCTCATCAGGAATAGTACTTTTTTCACTTTATAATTCGAATTAGGAAGATCATTATCTATAGGATGAATATCATTCAACAATTTTATCAAATCAATAAATATTTTGTCACTCCATCAGTGTTTCAACTTCAAGTTAATGAATATTAACACCAACCATAAAATCATAACTTCTATACAACCAGGAAATAATGTTTTTTCAGCATCACCATAAAGATGCTCAATTTTAGGTTCCTTCTCAATTTCCTATACTTTAATATCATGAATCATTTCTTCAATTTCATTAGAGTTACCATCTTGAAAAGCATCATCATCAATAGATATGAAATTCTACCCAGTTTTACCATGCCAAATCCAATGTCTATAACTCAGATTAAAATCATGAAAAAAATAAATGATATTTGATCTCTCTACATTTCAACTTCTTCATATTTAAACATTTTAGGCATGGACAGAAAAAATGTTGTTTTTTGAAACATTTCATTTAGAAAATTACAAAAAACCATCAACACCTTACTCATATTATTCACTCATTTGAGGTGTTATTATCCAACTTCAACTCATTATTACCTATAGAAAATGTTAAAGAAATATATCTTGTTAAGATAGTCTAATTTTATATTTATATGAAATATTCTATAATGTGAAAGTAACACGATTTTGAAATAAAAAACAAATATATGCTTATTGGAAAAATATAATTATAAATTCTATACAATAATGGAATATAAGTTTAAATATAAATGGTAAATCATAATAATATATGCATGGAAATAATTTACAAAAGAAAATATAGTTAGATAATCCAATTTTATAGTTATATTAAATATTCCATAATTTAAAATAAAATCTATTTTGACGTATAAAACAAATATATGTATATTTGAAAAATATAATTATAAATTCTATAAAATAATGAAAGATAAGTTTAAATATAAATTGTAAATCATAAAAAGATATAGACCGAAATAATTTAAAAAATTAAATATAGTTTGTCTAAATTTTGGCATCTATAATACAAAATCATTGGGATATTAGATATGAACATTCATCAAGGTTGTAAGTTGTTTTTTCGATAATGGTTTCCGTTAGGGAACCATATGGAATGAAAATGAAATTGATGCAGAGATAAAAAAACATATGCTAATTATCATACATTTAATGGTATTTTCCTAACTCAATGAAATCTTTATAACAATTCATTCACAGTTTAATGATATTTTTTAATATATAATATAATAAATCACTTTGTAAAAATAAATCACCATTCACATTAAAATCATATTGTATAATTTATCAAAACAGTAGTCATGGTTGTGGATTTCATGGGGTGAGGAACCATATGCAATGAAACACAAATTAAAAAGGATGAATTTTCTCATATGCTACAATCTAAATATATCACCACATATATATGATACATTTTTAAAGTATTTATTAATACTTCATATTAAATAAATCTAGTTTATATGACACTATATTGAAAATTAAAAATGATAATATAACATGTTGGAATATATTGGGTGTATGTATCAATCTATTTATGAAAACCCATCAAATATAATGAAAAACCTATGCAACTGGAGAATGAAATATGAGATTGTATGACCAATAACATTGTAAAAAATAAATTTCATGATTGAAATTAAACTACAAATTATTTTTTGATGATAAATTGTATCATAAACATATAAAACCCTTCATTTTTCATCCATGAAACAATTATCAACAAATATTCCTGAACATTAAGAAGTACAATATAAAATCATTACGGCTTGTAGGAGGGGAAATTTATGATCTTTTATGGAGATAATTCCATGTGATATCTATGAATGCAATGCGATAACATGATGAGATTAAATACATAGTAATGTGATATTTTAGTAAACAGAATTGAAAAATGGAGAGTTTGGGAATTTGTGAAACTGAACGAATGAAGTTCAGGTGTGTACGGCTTAATTGAGAGTTGAGAGTTTATCAGATAGAATACACTAAATAAAAAAACAATCAATGAAGCTGGAAAATGAGGTTGGAGGCCACGAGATCGAAGAATCAATTTTAGGGTTTCCACATGAGAGATAACGAGTTTGCCTTCACCCAATTGAAAATCATCGCATTGACTCAAAACAGGAATTCATAAAATTTTAAATGGTTTATGGCGTCGGTTATATACTAATTAACGTGATAAAGAAAATTTAATTAGATTTATCGCATTTTTTTTAGTATAATTGATGTGATAAACTGACTTACCATGTCAATTAATTTATAACTGATGTGATAAAGTAATGAGAATTTATTTATCACATCAGTTATTCTATAACCAACATAAAAACATGCTTTATCATGTTAGTTATAGAATAAAAAATTTGATGAAGTAGGATACTTCATGTATCATGTCGATTATAGAATAACTGACATTATAAATCAATATACATGACTTTGCACGCCAGATATAAATAACTGATGTTAAAAGGATGACATGATAAATCATTTATGCACTAGTGTCTAGAGGGTTTATAAAAAGGTGAACGTAGCTTGGACCTCGTGGGTTATCTTCTTCCTCCTAGTAGCTAATATAGGGAAAAAACATGGTTTAAGGCGATCTTCCAGCAGTGCATCGATTAAGATCTGGTGTTCGAATTTTTAATCATGGGTTTCGGTTCCCAGATATGATGAATCTATATTTTTTTTCCTCGAGTGTTTCATGTTTTATATTTTATTTTGTATTCTTAGATTTGGATCATTTGTGTTTCTGTGATGGGTGCGGGGATTGATCCTATGATAAAGGAACTGGCAGTGAGTTGATGTCGACAATGGGTCAAATAGAGGCTTGGATGGAAGTGAGACATGGATTTGTCATTGAGTTAAAGTTGAAATTCATTGTCGGTGGAAGGTAGGAGATGGGGTAGGGGATGACAGTGACTGGGGGGTCTTCATTGTAGGTATCTGGTGGTGAATCAATTGGGTCACTATTGGAGGTGTGGTGTTGGGTTGATGGAAAAGGGGGAGTCACCATTAGCATTTCCAATAGTGGGTACAGAAGTCACCATTGGAAAATTCCAATGGTGGGTGGTAGCAGACGGTGGTTGTGGGAAGAAGATCCTAGTTTTGACTCCTTCATGTCATCGCTATCTATTTTGGATGATAACTCTTTCTATCTAGTAGAAGATAAAAATAAACCCAAAAAAGTATATACAACGTAATAAATAAATTTTAATATTGAAAAACAACAAATAAAATTAAAATTAAAATTTAAATAAATGAAAAAAGTTAAAAAAATATTGAAATTCAAATTAAAATAATGAATGAATTAAGTTATTTTATTTTCAACAAGAGTAAATTATTTTAAACTAAATTCAAAGAAAAAAATAATTAAATTAATGTAATAAGAACAAAATTAATTAATATCATAAAAATAGAAATAAATTAAAAAAATAAATTAAAAATATTATTTAAAAAGAATAATGTTAAATTAAATAAAAAAATCAAAGAAAAGAATAAATGAAATAATAGATTTGAAAAAAACAATGAAACAATGAAACAATTAAAATAATGGGAAATTATAATTAAAAAAAATAATTAAAAATGAATGTTAAAAATAATTTATTAATTAACTATAAATTATTAAAAAAACTAAAAAATCAAAAAAAATGTATTTGAAAATTAATCATTATTTTAACAATTAAATACAAAAATGACTACATTTGTGAATTATTCAATTAAAAACATAATTTTGATATTAAAAATATAATAAAATACAAAAAATTAGGGGGAAAAGTGTATTGAAAAAAAATCACATCAAACTCCCTCACACTTAAATGTTCATTTTACCTCAAACAAATGCATATTCTTTAACATTATAAAATAACTGGAAAATTTTTAACCGTGAGATAAAAAATGAAGCATGTCTAGTTTTAAAAAAAATAGAGGCACTAAACTAGAGGTGGGTCAGAATTTTCAAAGAATTATTTCACATAAGGTCCTACCTAGATAAAAAACACCCTGGAAATCACGGAAAACACAGTTTCATTCATTGTCAAATATGGCATGCCTCCAATATGAAGTCTCCCACTATCCTACTTCAATTCATGTTCATGTTCTAATTATAAGAGTGTTGACATGTTAGATAAATGTGATTGAATTAATTAATTAATTCCCTTTTATCCTATTGATCATTAGAATTATCTTTAGATACACATTAGGAATTCATTCATGCAAAATAAAATACCTGGCCAATAATTACAGATAATTATAACAAATAAATAGAACATTGTGACTTATTTAAAACCTTTTATTACTTTGTCAGAAACATATTGTGTCAATCTGTTTAATAAGGTTTTAAAGTACAATTAATTATTTTAATGTAATTTAATGTTGTCTTTTATTGGGAAACTACAATGAAGGTACCATTGAGCTACACACCATCTTCCCCAGTTTCTGTTTACCTAGGATAAACACCTAGGGCTTCAACATATATATTGGGTAGAGTACATGAGGTTTAATAACCCATGATAAATTTTGTATCACTCTTTGCATGTGTCCACACAACCCATTGAAAGACTCGACATGTTCTTTAGATGTGGGACCACATGACATGTACTTGGGTTATACATCATTTTTTCTGTTTATTATATGCCTGAAAACCTCACCAAATGACTTGAAAAGTTTTTAGATGTGGGAATTAATGAATTACACATCGTGTATATTGGATACATGATGTGTGTTTCATTAATTACATTGATTTTTTGTCTCACATGGTCATAATCTGTGTATTTGAACACATGGTTAGCATAAATTTTTCCACCAAATCATGTAAACTACACAACATTTATGCCAGCAACACATTATTTAATCTGAATATACACATTCCATGTTGATTTGGTCTACGCATGGTGTGCAGTAAATGCACCATGTGTAATAACTTCTCGGTGTGTCATGTATCCCAGAACATGTCCAGGTGTAGCGCACTTAGGTACCTGGCCTGTCCTATGGCTACACATTGTTTAACCCAGTTTCACTAGCCAGAATCTTTGACACTCCTCGATGACATCTTTATTTTTCCATCATATAATCTTAGTCCTTTTAAAACCTAAAAAACATTAATTATGTAATTAAAATTTAAAAAGCATGTTAATTAAACATCGTATTTACTAATGAATAATCTAGAAATAAAATATCTGACCACTATTTCACATAATTGATCAACAATCAAATAACTAATTTTAAATTTAAAACATGACCACTTTAATACCACTTGAAGGTTTTGGATATAGCATTAGTGCCTGGTAGGAAAATAACAATACTATATTTTTTGTATTATATGGATCATTATACAATTGTGCAAGATGTGAACGTCATGACCAATGTAATATTTCCATAAATTATTGACATAGAAAATTCCAAAACCAAAATAGAGGATCTTTGTCATGTTAAATTTATAATTAATTTAATATAGATATAAAGAACGGTTACCTTATCTTAAGATCTTTCTTTGATAATGTTATTGATTGTTTGAATAACCCTTTTTGTATTACCAACTTTATGCTTGCAGTATCCAATTATATAATCCCTCTGGCAGTGATCCACACATGCTCCTTTGATCTCCAAACAACACTAATGGAGTATTAAGTGCTGGTGTGGTGGATCAATTGACTTGTATTATTCATCCTGATTGTTTCTAGTTCCCTTGGGCTTGAAAGATTCTCTCTTGTTCTTCTCCTTATTGAGCAGATGATATAAAGCAGAATCTGAGAGAGAAATTTATTGATTTAAACGATTATCAATTCTTGATCAAACCTATACAATAGACATAATCATATATTTATAGAGTTGGAGTTTATATTAAAATATGTTTTAATTTCACAATAACCCTTAAATAATAAAATGAACCTTTCCAAACCTCATGCCATTAGTAATGATTATATTATTATTATTATTTTATAGAGTGTTTTAACTAGTGAAATGATAAATATTATTTTACCATCTTTCAAATTAATATTTATCACCAAACTTGATCTTAGTCTTCTCATCCTCCTCGATATTTACAGAATACCCAAATAAATATTTAATTCTTAAATAAATATTTTATCTTCTATCTGACGAATAAATATTTACTAAATATTCAATAAAATAAATATTCGTGATTGGTAAAACATGAATAAAAATATTATTTGGTCTTGAGAATAATATGTATTCCATTAATTAAATTCAAATGTAATTTAATCAATATCATCATAAACACTTACTTTGTGACCTTATAGGATTCTTTCTCATTGGCATTAGGAAGGATTTCCAGAATTATAAGATTACTATCTAGAAATGGGTCAAGGCACCAAAGAGAAAAAACACAATGTCATAACATTGACAACCACATACGAATTATTGTTGTTTTACAAAATCTCTTAGCCACAATATTTCATCAAGTAGTTTTCACATCTATTTCATCAACCTATATAATTGATAACTCTTTATTGGGATATATCATATATACACCATCACAACATGGCCATGAAATTTAATATGATAGTTACATTTCAATAAAATTGTTGAGATATCAATATCCAAATAGATGGAAGGGACAAATCTTTCCTCAACTTATCCATTAATAATGTTTCATTCATGATGCAACCAACATACTATACTTCCCGAAAAACATATGACATCATGGTTTTGGTCAGTAAATCTAAGTGCGTGAGTCAATAAATGAATTAATGATGATCTTAAATTATAAAGACTATTACTGACACTCACATATAAGAACATCTGATGACACATAAAGATGATTAATTCTTACTTATGAGTTTGTTCTCATAATCTATCATCATAAAGATTACCAAGCGCAAACATCATGAGATGAAATCTCATCCACTTATAAGTACTCACACCTAAAAGTCAACATACTATGTCCCCCATCATAGAATGTTATTCGACCGCAAAACTAGGTTTAAGAATATCATCGTGAAATTTCAAGATTATTATAATAGTGGGAACTGTTATGACCTCATCAATGTGATATATACTCTATGAAATATTACATAAAAGTCATGTATAACATTGAACAATATATAATAAGATATTTTTTATTAATATTCAAATATTCAAATATAAATGTAATCAAAAGTATAAACAATAGGTTTTAGAACATCAATTCCAATAAACAATGCCTATGGCCACCTTCTTCAGACAACAAGCACTCCATTGGAAATTCCTCTATGGAGACATATGCAATTTTTCCCTCTTCCTGATTAACCCCCATTTGATTTCATCGTGTTAAACAACTGATATCACACCCTCTATTTATAGAGGTACTTCGCAACTACCATTCGGGTTCTCCAATTACACCATCTTCTAAACTTTTCAGTCATCCCTTCGTTCAATTAAGGTAATTGGTTAGGAAACACTATCTCAATTTGGACCTTCTAGCGAACTATCCAAAATTCATAATCTCTTCCACTCTTCCTACACTCATGTGCCTGCTTCCAAAACCAAATCCTTTAACTTACACACTCGCTATCGAGATCATCCGCCACTTCTCATATCAATATTTTGAATCCCTTCAGATTAATTTGATATAGCCTTTGAAACCACAAGGCTACTCCTATGTAAGAATATTTAAATCCTATGTATCCTCTATTACCATATTTATTTGTCTGTCAAATTACTCCAATTCCTCTAGAACTTCTATGGCACTTCCGGAACAACACCTTCTGTCACTTCCTCCAAAACATGGATTATTATACCACTAATGCTATCTCGAATCTGAACTTTCCTAGTGAAGGTGAAATGCTCCATCGTAGTTTTTCAATTTTCTTTCTAGAGAGACATGTTCAGAAAATTTCAACATCTTAGACGTAAAACAGTTTTCACACAAATACCCAACACACCCAAGTGACTTATATTCTAGGGTATCTAGAGGCCTAACATTTTAGGGTGACCTAAAGAAATTATATTAGGGAGTAGCCAAAAGGTGTTACATTTGAAACTGTTCTAATGGCCTAATCATTTTCAGGTCAACTCGGAGGCCCTAATAGTTCCCACTCATGATTGGGTCTGTTTGAGGATGGTCGAAAGGACCTTTACAGTGTTTCAAAGATAAACTTGGGAGGACATCTGGAGAGGAAGTTCACATCTATATTTCTTGCTATAGTACACACTACAAAGCTACAATAACACCATGAGAATTATTATAACACTACTATAGATTCAGCTTTAGCTAGCACCACCCTTTATCAATGCAAAAAAGCACTGATAAAGGGGGTGCATTAATCAGCATTAAAAAAAGCGATGGTAAAAAAAATATCTATGCTAAAAAAACACTAATAAAAATATCCCATCATCATTACTTTTTTAGCACTGATAAAGGTCCTTTATCATTGTTTGTTAGCGTTGATAAATAATACTTTTATCAGCACTAAAAAACTATTTTTAGGGGTGATAAAAGGTATATTTCACAAAAAAGTGACATATCATTACAAAGCATATATAAATATATATAAATTTATTTAAGTTGATATAAATATAATATTGTTTTGTAAAATATGATTTATATATGGCTAAATAATTATTTTCACTTAATATATATGATATTTATTAAAAATTTCATTATAAAATAATTAAAAATATAATATTAATTTATAATTTGAAAATTATTTTTAAGTAATGGTCATTTAATAAGAATTTGAAGATAGAAAAAATTAAAAAAATCAATAAATGATCTAAAATAAGTTGAATATGTGACTCGAACTTCAAATGGTCATAAATCTTGATCCAAGAGTCCATTTGAGCTCTACCACATATCAAATAAAAAATCTCAAAAAGATTTACATCATAGTAAGTGAGGGGAATCATGGTCACATTTTCCAAGGCCAAAAAAGGCTACAAAATTGACTTTTTTGTTGGGATGTCCCAATATTTTGAAATTCAATGGAATTTCAGCATCATTTAAGTGAGTCTTGTAGTCTTTTTTCAGTGAAGACTAAATTTATTCTCAGGGCTTGCATTAATATTGATGTCATCTTTTGGAATTTTTATCAATTTTCACATTGTATTATTATTTATAATTAAATATTTAAAAATGTATTCATATTTTGTATATATCCACTCATTAATTTTTTTTTTATAATTATATATGTAAACATATTTACATATAAAATATCTCTCTAAATTTAAAAATCATATCTAAATATTTATAATATCCACTTTATTTAAAATTAAAATGAAGGAATATTTATATACCTTTACAATTAATGTATGTATAATGTTTATTTACCTGAAAATATATTGGTTTGTGTATTGAAAAAAACATATATTTATATATATATATATATATATTATAATATATGTATATAAATATTAATATATAATATATTTAAATCAATAAAAATATGTATAATTATATATAGACGTGCACACACACACACAAAGATATATATATATATATATACATGTATGTATTTATAACAAACACACATGAAACATATTTTATATATTTATTTAAAATATATGGATAAAAATCATAATAAAATATATGTAAATATATAGATATGTCATAAAATATAGAACAAACAATATAAGGGGTTGGAAAAGGCATAGGCGTGTGAGGGGTGGGGGGGGGGGGTCAGGTTCAAAACATGTTGGAGTCAGAGGCCATGCAGGAGGGCTTAGTGGTGTTAAAGGAGGGTGGGGTCTTTTAGCGCTATTAAGGGTATGATGAAAAGGGGGTAATGTGCTTCGAGCACTGATAAAAGGGGGGATAACGCTGTTAAATGGGGGCGAAGGTCATCCACAGGAAACAAAGTCTTTTTAGAAATTTATTTTTTGACATTTATCATCATTTTTTAGCACTGATAAAAGAACCTTTTATCATTTATTTCATTAGAATTGATAAAAGGGACCTCTTTTAATGACACCTCAATTATCATCTCTTTTTTAGTACTATTTTTTGGTGTTAAAAGATTATTCTGTAGTAGTGAAACTATCAGGGATAGATCAAAAAAACTCTTGAATACTGGTCCCCCTTGCTCTTCGACAAAGATAGGGGTAATTTTCTAGTTTAATCCATAATATATGTTTAATATTCAATTTTTTTATTTTAAATAAATATTTCTTTATCATTTTTAATTATTGATTGAAATTTTGTGGCTTTTTTTGATTAAATTATTGATTTTTCTATTACTTGTTCTAATCATTATTTTATGTATAGATTTAAGAGATTATAAATATTTACAAATAAAATATATGTTTTATCAAAATTACATTTCAACATTTATGAAAAAATAGTAAATTTAATGTTATAACCGTTCATTATTTATCTTTTCACCACAAAAAATTTCAATAAATATTGAAAAAATTAATAGCTTAATTCAAAAGAGATTTAGAATTTTTTTTCGATTCAATCGAAAATATTTGTTGTTTTCATTTTTTATTTCAATTTTAACTATAGATTTGAATTACAATTTTGAATTTATGATTGGAATTTTGTGTGATTTATGTGTCAACCAAATTTTATGGGGAAACTAATTTTCACCCAGGAGGTTGGGGTTTGAACCCAGCTGCTCCCTAAATCCCATCCTGATTTTGGAAATTATTGATGCTTGGCACGTTGCTTGATCATCCATGCGTGGGCCCCCTATTTCTCGCTTCACACTTCCTTAACTCTTCACTGTCCATCTATTGAATCCCCTCAGCAGCCTACCTCAATGCCCGCGCCTTCATCATCTCACTCGATTGCCTCGATTGACGATGCACTCATCGTCACCGTTAATGAATAATTATACATTTATACAATTTACGAATTATATAATTATAAATTTATATAATTAATACAATTAATGAAATATTTAAAAAAAATATTTACTCATTTACATAAATAATAATATTTTTAATTATAATTTATTATTTATTAAATTTTTTTAAAAAACCAAAACAATATATATATCTATTATTAGTAATGATAATATATCTCTATATTAGAAACTGTAAATCAATTTAAAAATAATTAATAAAATTATTACATTAAATTTTAATGTTGTATAGTTAATGATATATTGTGAAAAAAAATTATACATTTATATTTTTCATGCATTTAAAAGTTTTTTATCCTTACATTTGTAATTTATATATATTTTAATTAAATAATAATAATATATCATTATTTTAAATATAACATATATTAAATTTAATATTAATTAGTAATGTATTGAAAAAAAGATCTATAAAATAAAATACAATTTTTATATTTTTAAATATACGTATACATTTTTATAATATTAAATATCTATTCATTTATATAATTAATAAAGGTTATTAAATATTATTATTAATATTGTTGAAACAATCACGGGGAAAGACCCCATTTATTATGAAAAGAAATCTCTTTTGAATTGGGTTGGGAGAGACCTTACATGTCTAGAAGGCCCAAACATTACATTGCCCTGAAACTTAAATAAAAATGACCCCAAAGGATCCTTAATGAGATGACCTAAACGCCGGAAAGAGCAGTTTGCATTATGCTGTATCACCGGACTTCTGCCACGCCACCTCGTCTAACAATAATCATCACACAATTTATCGTTATAGAAAAATATTTATACATTTATATAATTAATAATATTTCTTAAATAAAAATAATACATTGAAATATAATTATTAATTATTATTATTTTCATATAATTAATAATATATACACATTTTAATTATTCTTTCATTGTTTTTATATTTGAGATTTATCTTTTTGTAAGTATACATATAATTATTTTTGAATTTAATTATACATTTATATAATTAATAATTTGTTTGAAAAATTATTTATTCATTTATATAAATAACAATGTTTTTAATTATAATTAATAATTTTTAAATCTAGTTAGGAATTAATTTTTTTTATATACAATCAATACAATGTATATTTATATACATTTTATTTGTATATAAGATGGATACAAAACTTGCTGGAAATATATTATTATGAAAAACATTTATAGATTTATATTTTTCATATAGTTGATAAAAATATATTATATTATTACATATGTAATATATGTAATATATATATATTATTTAAAATATAAATTATTTAGTATTATTTTAAATATGGTTTATTGTGAATTCGAATTAATTCTTAGGCGACTTCAGTTTAATCTCACAAAGTGGTCTATATCAGTGCTAAGTTTAGTGCTGATAAAGGTCTATCTGTAAGATTAAATTGAACTGTATAAGAATTACTCATAATGCAGTTTTGTTTTAATCTTATGTAGAGACCTTTATAAATTCTAATTTTAGGACCAATAAATGAATCATATCTTCACTAATGTTAACATTGACGAAGATCATTGTGTAAGGTTAAACCAAAGCTGTGTAAGAATAACTTCGAATTTATGATGCTTTGTAATATTAAACAAGGAATTACTAGTGATAAATTTAGAATGAATAATGATCCATCTTTATCTATGATAAAATTACCACTGATAAAAATATTAAATTATCTTCCCTTATAATTTTTACATTGATAAAAGTCTCTTTTATCAATTATTTTTAGAAACCAATGTTAAAACCCTTACCAAATTTATAAAAGTACCCTAACCACACTAGAGATCAGAACTATTGTTCAAGATATTGAAAAAGTCATACACTTACCCACCCTCTCGTATCATTTTCTAAGTGATCCAACATCTGAAAATGAGATCATGTAGTCTCCTCTGACAGTGATGTGTTTTTTGGTGATTTTTTAGATTTCATTTTTTGTAAAATGAGTATATACATTGGAACACACCCCCATGATAATCATTAATTCATTTTAAAAATATCCTATAATTTATGTGTTGATAAAAATTTTATGTCATTTTATTTTCCCTTAAAACAATTACATGTTGTTAAATGAATTTTGGATTGTTGTTTTTCTATTTGTGGTTTTTAATTTGTTTTCCCAAGTAATGGTTTTTGATTTTTGATACCTTTTAAAGATATAGAAAATAAAATATTTTATTTTAATGCTTGATAATGTATATTGTAATGATTTAGAGGAGGTTTGAGTTACTGGTTGGTTGATTTAATTATTCAAAGTGATTTCCATGATAGAACAAGTAGTTTTTCGATTCAAGGTCTTGCTTGGATTTGTTAAATTGATATAATTGTTTACATGTGTCGATTTTTTGTTTCAAAATTTTCATAAAACGAGTCTTGAATTGATGTAGATATGAATCTATAATTTAAATTCCATATTGGTTTGTGTTTGGTAGCGTTGGTTTAAATAAAAATGTTTAAAAAATTTTTGTCAAAAAAACTCATGGTTTCTTTAGGAAGGATTGAAAATAGAGGTTGGTTTCAAGTTTATTGTATTTAAGTATTTGAATGGTTTTTAAAGAATAAGGGAATTTTTTTTGGAATAATATCAAAAATCTATATTTTTATAATTCACAAATTTCTATTTAAAAGTTTATAAAATTTTAATTAGTTTTGATGAGCGGAAGTGTATTTTGGGTGTTTAAGACATTGTTTGTTTTTAATTTTAATTAAAAAGTTAGTTATTTTCACAACAATTTTCTTGAGTTGTGTAATAATGGATTTGAAATGAATATTGATTTGATTTAATTGATTTAGAACACATTTTATTATTAAGGAGTTTTTTCCTGGTATGTTTTTCATAAAAGTGGTTCTTTCAAAATAATTTAAAAATATTTGATGGTTGTATGTTGTTTTGAGTTTCACATGAATTAAAAACTTATAATACATTTTTTAACCATTTGTAATATGCCCAAATTAGAATATTGGGATTTGTTTGTGATGTTTTCATACTAATAGTGAACTAAGTATGGTATTTTGTATGGAATTGATCATAAGCAATGCATACTCATAACAAGTGAAGAAAACCTTCACAATTTTCTAAAGCTACACGAGAAGTTAAAGAGTCATGAAAAGATTCCATTGAATTATAGTTTTAATAAGTATATAAAAATTTATTTCATATGAAATCTATATAAATTGAAATCTGAAAATGGATGGAGAATCACCAAATTTACAGAGCCACTTTCTCTCTTGAATGATATGTTATAAAAATATAACATTCTTCCCTATCAAATATATGAAAATAAATTAATTATATGTTTAATGGGTATGAACTATAAAGTATTGTTCTTATTTCTCAAGGGCCATTATTCACTTAATAAATTCCTTATGTGTGGTGAATCTTGCTACAGGAAAGATGAATCAAGTCATTCAAAAGGTGTATTGTACTTTGCAATCATTCCAAGGTTTAGAAAACTATATTAAGTGAGGATAATGTAAGAAAATTAATGTGTAATGAAAATACATGAATTTAATATGGGAAACTTCATCACCTAACATGATCTTTTAAGTGGAATAAAATTTATCATGAGTATCCTAAATTTAGAAAAAATTCAAGAAACCTCTGGCTTGTGCTATCTATTGGTGAAATGAATACTTTTGGTGTATAAATTATCACTCATAGAAAATAGATAGTTATTCTTGTAAATTATAACATACTATCATAGTTATTCATAAATCAAAAGTACATTATATTTTCTAGGATTATATCAGGAAAAAAACAACCCGATAATTATACAAATGTTTATTTGGCACTATTGACTAGAGATCTAAAATTAATATGTGAGTAAAGTGTTATATTGTATGTTTATCATTAAAATGAAGTGTTAACATTGATAACCATGTTGTTTTGGATTATAAATTACTTTCCTAATTATTGAAATTTTGTAGGATATATCATTAAAGGAATATTAGGGCGTTCCATTTAGGAATAAGGTACAAACATTGGTTGAAACATTCCATGAAGATTGCATTTCTAAGAAATCATAAATTTTTACCTCGATGACATAAATAATGATTTTGGATAACAAAATTCTATGAGAATTAAAAATAAGGCACAACACCTTCTCTATTTATAGGCGATGAACAGTTTGAGAAAGAAAAGGATATTTTCATATTTTTGGTAAACCCATTTTGAAAAACCTTATGAAAATAGGTTGGAAAAAGAGATTAGTTTTTTTGGAATAACTATTTTGGATTTGTTTATAGGTTAGATATTATACAAATTTCATGTGTTATATTGGAATTTGTATATTCTAAATGACCCAAACCCTAGACCTTTTGGGTGGAACATGGTTACTAAAAGGTCCAAAAGATATCTACACCCTGGAAGATGTGTTCAGAATTATGAATCTGTGCAAACACAGCCACACACCTTGGCCACAAAACCTCCTCAAATTCAAGAGACACTAAAAGAATACATTCAAAGTAGAATATGAAATGAATGGAAGTAAAAAAAATAGTGAAGTAATATAAAGAATTTATATGGTTCAGATGAAGCCTTAATCCTTGGGAAAAAACTTTACTAGATGAGTGAATAAGAGAATAAAATAAATGATTAACTCCAAATCGAAAGATAATAGAATATTTAGCTTAATCAATCACACTAGTAAAAATATCCCCAACCCAAAAATTATAGTTACTATCTTACGGTAATCATTGTTACACCACTAAGAGATCTCTACAAAATATATTCCATGTGGCTCTAATATTCTCATTCGCCCATCCACGTGGCAAAAAAATCATCTCCTCAACTATATCAACTACTGAACAATGAGTTCCTATAAAATAACTCATAAGTAACTCTTACACATCATTAGAATTAACTCTTACATAATTAATTTACATCATCAAAGAATCAGTTCTGCTTCAATTATAGCTTCTCGAACTCATCCTCTAGTTTATGGAACTTGATTTTTCTTCCAGGCTCAGCATCACCATATCTACTACTACTAGACTCTTTGTTCTGAGAGAACTACAACCCTTCATGTGGTATAAGTAAAAATTTCTAGATCTTACTACTTTCCAAATAATTTAGTACTTATCTAAAAAATAAATTCTCACTCCAAGACTAAAAATCTCCCACTTGAGAATAAATTTTCAGGCCTCATCACCATGTTTCTTGGGTTACAAGTATTAAATTTAATATCTATTTTATCTAGTGAAATTATTATATTTTATCAAGATTATAAGATCATAATACCTCCAATTTATCCAATACCCACTAAAGAACAAAAAAAAATTAAAATTTATTGATCTACCACTTTAGTTAGCATATCATATAAATTTTTATTCCTTTTAACTTTTCATAGTTATCACACCCTATCCTCTAAAATCTTTTGGTGAAGTAGTATTTCAATTGAATATGCATTGCCTAAGTGAAATACTAGATTCTTGGATAACTAAATCACACTTTTACTATAATAATAAATCATAAGGATCTCATTACTTCTATTTTATCTCCTCTAATAAACCTTTTAACTACACTAAATCCTTACCCACTTCTGTAATTAAAACATAATCAACTATCTTGGTTAGTAGTAGAAAGACCAGTTGTAATCATGACATTTATTTCATGGAAGTGTTTATGAAATAAACACAAAAATAGTGGTGATATTTCATAAATTAACATTTAATTAAAAGTTATAATCCAAATACATTTACAAGATATCGGCTACTCTGAAATAGAGAGAAAGATCCAGTAAATATTTAATATATCAGAAGATCCACTTGACAAACAACGAATATTCCTTTTAAAAAATCACAATGAATTAGATAACCACACCTACCACTTGAGTGACCTGAGGACTTATAAACACCATAACATGCATCAAAATTCCCACAGTTGATGTATATAGAACATTATCCATGCACAAAGACTCCTCATCTATCTTTGGTGGCTTCTACTTTAAAATTTTGATGTGCCTCACCAAGGGATTACTCATAAGATTTGGATCATTCGTCTTGAATCTCACAATTTCTTATTGAATATATTGAAACAAGAAAAATAAATTTTATATAACTAAAGTCACTTATAATACTCATCCCCAACATCCACTAAGAGAAACTAATATCTTTCAACTGGAAACTTTTGGTTAATTTTCAATTAAAATCTTTCAACCTCTCCATCACATGTCTATCCAAAATTAAGTCATCAACAAAGAGAAGAAAATAATAAATTTTTTTATCATCATACAGGTTCTTGTAAAAATAATTATTCAAACAACTTAGGATGAAATTTAATTCAATAATGAAGTTTTCAAACTCATGATTCCAATTCCTTGGTGCCTATTTGAGCATGTTCGTAATTTTCTAAAGCTTACACACTGGGCCCATGTTCTATTCTAGTATGAAACATTCCAATTTATCTTGGTATATTTATTCTCTTAAATCTCTATAAAAGGATATTTTCTTGACATTGATTTGTTTAAGAGATAAAACTTACTTGGAAACTAGGTTGGGAACCATTTGAATAGTTGTGTGTTTCACACCATGAGATAAACTCTCACCTAAATATTGTCATCAAAAATTTTAAAACCCATTTAGCACCAGCCATGCCTTGTACCGAAATCTACCATCCACTTATTCCTTTAGACAATAACCCAATTTCTAAAGTTCCCTTTTTTCCTTTAAGAATATACATAACTCCCATGTACTGGATACATGAAAGGAATCAAATTCTTTCTTCATTGGTATCTCCCAATATAATGAGTCACTAAAAGTTCTTTCTTCCATGATGATTTCTAGTTCCAAACCATCTATGAGATGTAGATAGTTAATAATTGAATATAACCTCTACACTACCCTCCTGACACTGGTATACCACCTCAACTCTTGAGGTTTAGATCCTTTTATATACATGCTTCTAAAAATCCCCCCCAAGATGAATCTATCCTTGAGAATTATGGTACATAATTATTTGATACTTTTAGAATTTGATCAATTTCCCCTTTTATAGAACTTTTTTATAACTCTCAGAACCCATCATATGTATTCCTTGAACAACTTGACACCCCCAAACTCTACTCAACTCAACTTGATTTATCTATTTTGGTTCCTTGATTTCAAAATTATCTTTCACCTAGTTTTGATATTTATAAAATATATACTTATTTAATAATATGTTTCAAAATTTTATAAACATTCACCTACTATTACAAAAGAGTCCAAAACAACTTTTTTCACCATAGCTTATAAAAAAACATTCCAAATACTTAACAACAGACTTGTACCTATCCTAGGAATCAATAAGGGTGTATACGATACATCTAAAATATTTTTGTTAAGTAAATTGCACCTTATAATCAAACTATATATCCTCTATAATTTGTTGTTACAATGGTTTAGAAGAACTCTGATTTATTGGATGATCTACATATATAACTAAATTTTCCCAAAATTCACTCAAAAAACCAAAAAAAACATCATTCAACTCGTGCTCTCATTCTGTGTGCAATTCATTCATTCCAAATTACCTTTATGATTTGATGTTTTATTAAAAATATTCTCCATTAAAATTATTTTCATCCAATAGAACATAAAGAAATCCCTACTATTTACATGGAGGTAGTTATAAAATAACTGAAGAGGGGATTGAATTCAGTTCTAAAAATATATAACCCCAATGATCTTTATTCCTTGAATTGTTCTTAAAATATTTTGTTAAAAGGTAGTAAAAATAAAAATTAGAAAATATAATAATAGAACAATGGGGTTTTATAGTGTTTTAGGGAACAATAATCCCCTAGTTCACTCCACTAATTCTCTCTTCTAATGCTTGATGATTTTAAATAATTATGATCATTTTCTATGGACCTTGATATTTATATGTAAGAAACTTCAAATTGTTACACAAAGGTACCATGTTATTTTACCAGACTCTATATTTTTATAAGACCTATGAATAATATTAAAAAATATAAAGTCATAGAAAATATGTAATGATTTAGTTCATGATTGTAAGATGAAATTGAAAAAAGATGAGTTGTTATTCCAAATAAATAATATAACTTCAATAATCAGCTGTGGAAGGTCTCTTGACATCATAAAATATAATCCCAAAGAATAATAGGAATTAATGTTAATTGTTTATAGAAAATAGTGAATAGATTCTATGTAAAAAGAAAACAAATCATCATATATGTTCTTTACTGAGTATTCACTTCCATGAGTGTTCATTCTTTCTCTATTATTCTCCATATGCTATTCCTTGTTCAATATTTTAAATTTGAATTTGAATTTCTATATAAACACTAACGATTAAAAGAATATAAAAGAATCCAAAAGGAAACGCTCTATTCCCTCATGATCCTTCTACTTGAAAAACAAAAAATCATAGAGATTTCTGTTGACCATAATGACAATATTTTTTGGGAACTATACATGTTATTAGAAAGAGAAATATTATTTAATTTGTATTTCCTTGTCTATTTATCACAATAAAAAGAAAATTAATTATGGAATTAACTCTAATTTCTAAAATAGTAATAAATACCACAAAGAGTTAATAAATACTCTTAAAATACTCACTTTGAACGACTTTAGCTTCAGAGGACATTATCTTATTCATAGGGCATTTCTAACATCAAAAATTTGTAAGACATAATGAACTACTTGAATTGAATCATTAAAGAATAAATTTTCTTTAGGAGAGAATTTTCAAATTTATAAGATTGTATATTCTATATGAAATTTATTATTTTCATAATATAATCCTATATTCATAGGATAAACTAACTAAAAACCCAATTCCTTAAGATAAATTCTCTCATGGTATGATGTTTTTTTATCCTTTTATGATAAATAGTCCCTCTGTACAATAATTCCTTTTTTCAAATATTAATATATTTATTTTATGAGATCATAGGAAAATTTTAAACTTTGTATGATAATTTGATCCTCATATGATAAATTCATTTACCAAAAGAAAAACTCCTAAGAAATTTTTCTACTACATATGATAAATTCCATATGTAATACTTTTGTAAGATAATTTAATTATCCTAGAATCAAATATATAACATGAATATATTTGTTTAATCATATTATTATGTCCTTCTATAGAAAATATAATTCATAGAAATTTTTGACAAATATCTGCTCTTATGATAAATTATCTACTCGTATGATAATTTATCAACTCCTATTATATTTTCCTTTGAAAATTCCTTCAAACTTGAAAACCATAAGTTTAAATAAAATATTATGAAATGAAATATTACTTTAATGAAAATGAATAATGGATTAAAAACACTTAAGATGAGTTTTTCATTAAAATAAATAAGGATTTTGTGAACATAAAAACATATGAAATATTGAGATATGTTGGAATAAAATTAGTATGTCCAGTAGTCTCCCCCTTTTGATGATCACAAAACCCAAGATAAACTAAGAGAATAAAGGGTAAAATTTCATGTTAACTCTCTTATCCCATGGTTGGTGACATAGAAAAGTATAATAATAAGAGTGATATAAAACACATTCAATATAAAACAATAATGTATAATATTGAAATAATATAGAGTACTAAAGTGAACAAAATTTGACATTGTACTTGGATAAAGAAAAGTAAATAATATATAAAAAACAAAGTAATGTGAAACTAAGACAAAAAAATGGTATAATTTCATTAATTCATAGAATTAAATTATATATACACAATGTATGATAGCTAAAACATAAACCATGAAAAAATATATTAGTATTTTGGTTCAGGGTTAGTCTTAGAAGAGGTAAAGGTAGGACACAAATTTATAAGGTTCAGAATTGAAAAGAAAAGCTTAGTCCCATATGATTCAAGAAAAGGATTGTCAGCAAACGATTTCCTGATCACAGCCATAATATTATCATAATGTTTATAGACTATTTCATCACCAAAGGAATCATTAATAGAGAAGGTAAAAGTGAATATGGTAAAAGGAATTTGTGGATCAGAGGTAGAGGATTCTATCTAAATTTAATCTTATACTATAGAATTATATCTTTCTATTATGGTAGGATGAGTAATGAAATAGTGAATCCTTTCATTGCTATCCCGAAAATATATAATAAGTTTATCCCAAAGAGTTTTCCATCCTCAATGTTAAAATAATTCATTTCGACACATTTCTAATCTAGAAACAATAGCATCCTGATAGAACTCAAGTAGATAAAAAATTCACTTCTTGATATCATATCAAAAATACTAACAAACATTACAAAGGCCATTTTGTAAACTATATTTTTTTCATTTAAATTTTTATTCATCACTTTAATTCCATTTTAGGTAGATTCCAATAGATCAACTATGTTCTTTAGTGATGAAATACATTAAAAAAAATGATTTTTTTGTGAGACAACCTTATTAAATTTTTTTAAAAAATGTCTCCACATTAGTATTCATAACATGTCACTAATTGTGTTCAACTAATTTATTAGACTATTTAAAATCATAATTTGATGACGAAAAATCTTGAACATCCTTCAAGATTTTATATAGTGAGTCTTTTATGGTAGGTAGATTATTATTGAGAGTCAATGAACACTGATAAATCGAAGTGCACATCCTCCCATTCATATCTCGGGTCTCCACTGAAGTTTCCTTGAGTGGTGAAAAAATATCTTCAATAAAATAAACCAATTCAGTCAATTTTTTATATATTATTTCTATTTCTCTTTTAGAATCAACCTTGACAAGATTCGGTTCCAAAAAGATATATTTCCATAAATATTGAATGGTGTCCAAGGATAACATATCACATTTGAGATCCATAACTCTTCAATCTAACATCATCATGTCTAAGGATAAAAACTTCAACTAATCATAGGCAGCATTAGAAATATTTTATTATAAGGAAATAATAGAACGAATTCTCTTCAAAAAGTCAGACCGAGAAATTAAAACTCTATTCAAATAATCAAGGTTTTCTTTAAAATTTCTTATTTCATCTTGAAATGAAATAGAAATTTATGATTGAACAACTAGAAGATTCTTCATCATATATGTCTGATATTTTAACAAATATTTTAGATCATTTATTTCTAACTTTGAAACATAGTTTTCTTTTAGATAATCCATCCAACTCTTCAATCTATTAAATTTATATTTCATAGAGTTAAACTCATGAATAATCATATATGAAAAAATTATCTATATCATTATCTTCCTCATATCTCTCTGTCACTTCTATGATAGGATATATAAATATTATTCTATATAACACCAGAGGATCAGGTTTCTCTTATGGTTATCTTTTTCTATCCTTTATAACCAAGAGTAGTTCTTCACCAACTTCTCTTTATTTTTATAAAACAAAATAATTAAAAATATTAAGTATTCCTCCTTTTTCAGCCATTGTAATATGTTTAGACTTATCAATCGGTTGTTCATCAATATAATTCATTTCCTCTTTATCAAGATGAAAAATATTTTAATACACATCACCTTGAAAAGAAAGAGTCCTAGTATCACTAAATTCTTTAGAAATTGACTTTTTAAAATATATAATAAGGTATTTCTTAAAATGATTTCTCTATATCATAGCTTCATCCACAGAATATTAAATCATAACATTCTAAGGTGAATAAACATCAACAATAGGTTTTTGATGCTCATCTTGAGAAATAAGATATTCAATAACTTTCCCACTTGTAGATTCCTTAGAAGAATTGACATTGAAAATGAATTATAACTCATTCCTAACTTGAGTAAAAACCAGAGATGGAATTTATTTAGAATAAAGTATCCTTAATATACTTGTCATAGCTAAGAGTTCATCAACCAATGATTCCTCCAAAATTTCTTGAGCAAAAGGAACAGAAACAACAACCCGCCCTCAAATCGAGCATAGATTTTTTCTATTTCTTCTTTACAAATAGGTAATAAATTTCTTAATGATTTGAAATAGAAATAACCAATTTTATTTACTAAATAATATAAAATAGTATATAGTCCATGATACTTTTTTTTTCATAACCTCTCTCATCTCTACTCTAAATTTTTTAAATAATTGGGTTGTAATCCGCCTATAAGGATAGAACATCCAAGATTAATAACATGTAAAGTACATATATCAAAAAATGTAAAATAAAATATTTACTATCTTCTTGACTGAAATTATATAGGGAAGATGAATACCCAATTGTAAAATTTTCTTAAATTCACCATTCTACTGAAGAATCCTAGTTTGAATAAATTTAACCAAAATCTTTCTATTAGCCTCCAATTCTTTAAGATGATTTTTATACACTATATGGGATCCAAAAAGATATGTTATAATCTCATATAACCATATATCATCTACATTAACCAGTGAAGAATTAAAATCCAACCATCCTTCATGATGACAATGAAGGACTTTAGAAACTTCCAGAGATGATATTGAGAAGTTTTTTCCACCAACTTTTGATATGACCATATCTTCAGCATCATCAAAGATTAACTCAATATTTTTATAGAACTATCTAACCTAATTCTCATAAAATAACTTTATTCTCCATTCATCAAACAAAAACTCCCATACTTGTAAGTTTAACACTTTCTTCAGTAATAAATCCATTTATTGTATCCAAACAAAATCGATAGCCTTCCCTCTTACAACTTTGTGCAGTACTCTCGGCCCCTAAAATATTTTTGAAGCACTATTCACAACTCTATTTGATTTTCCTATTCCAAACAAGAGAAAAAAAAATAGTGTAGAGAGGGTTTGACATTTTAAGGATTAGATTTAGAGGTTTTGTAATGGTTTGGTGGTTTTTAGTGACAGATTATTTTTTATTGGAATATAAAGAGCCGCCTTACACAATTTATGTAATAAAATAAGAAAACATCTAAAATAAGATGTGGTGCATGTCACTTTACTAATAAATAGATAAATCATACACTTTAAACATAAATTTGGAAACTAAAAATATATTTAAAGATATTAAATAAATACATATCCAATCATATAATTAACATTAATATTGGAATAAAATTACTTATAATTAAATAAACCGAATTCACTTCTAATAAAATCAAACCGGTCAGCTGGAAGTGGTTTAGTAAATGTTTATTCTAATTGGTTTTCATTATAAATAAATTCAATAAAAATATTTCCCTTTTGTGAAGAACCTTTTAAAAAATTATGTCTCAAATCAATATTCCGGGTCCTTGAATGATTTATCATATTTTTTGAAATGATGATAACACTAGCATTATATTTTTTTGGGTCATGATGTAAATTAAATATGAAGTCAGTTAAGGTGACTTTAATTCAATACACCTATTAACAACATCTACTAGTTGTAATTTATTCATATTTAGTAGTTAATAATGAAACAAAATGTTGCTTCTTACTTGACCAAGAATTCAAATATTTCCAATAAAAAGTGACAAGTTCCAGAATTACTTTTTCTATCTTGTATACAAAAACTAGAATTTTCATTAGAGTATGAAGATAAATCCAAATAAAATTCTTCTAATAAAGTAAAAAAGGAAATTATTCATTTTATATATATTTAAATTATTTTAATAGCTGTTAAATGATATTACTTTGAAATTTCTTGAAATCTTGAACATAATAAAACTCAAAACATAATATCATGTTTACTAGTTGTTATACAAAGTATTCTCATGATTATTACTCTATACAACTTATTTTCAATTGATTTTCTTGTTTCATCCAAGCCGAGATTAATTTTGGAACTCATAGAAGCTGAATATGTCCTACTCCTTTTGATTCCATACCATTTCTATAAATAATTAATGTATTTACTTTATTTAAACAAATTCTCTAATACCTTTTGTTAAATTTGAAATTGAGGGAAATAGTTTAACTCATCCATCATACTCATTTAAAATTATTTTTTCATGAGTTTTGAGAATTAGTTACATATTTTTTGATTTGTAGAACAACAAATAACATAATCAATATATATTTCACAAGAAAGGTATCTTTTGAATATTTTTTATTAAAAAAATGGGGTCTACCAAATCCATAATAAACCCATTTGATAAAAGAATTGACTTAGTCTTTAATACCAATCTCTTCATTCTTATTAAGACTATAAAAGGCTTTACTAAGTTTAAAAATATAATTTTGAAAATGAGGGCTTTAAAAAGTAGAGGTTGTTCACCATATAGATCATCCATTAAAAATCCATTTATAAAAGAAGATTTAAAATCCACATGATATAAATTAAAATCCATATATGATGCATGGGATAAAATAATTCTAATTTATTCTAACCTAATAATTAAGGCCAAATTTTCTTTCTAGTCTATTCGTTATTCTTGATTATAACCTTTTACAAATAATATATTCTTATTCTTAGTGATCACACCTTAATCATCCAAATTATTTCTAAATACCCACTTAGTTCCAATAATAGGATAATCTGAAGGTTTTTCAGCTAAATATCATACCTTTTTTCCTTTTGAGTTGATTTAATTCTTCTTGCATAACAACTATCTAACTCTCATCATCTATGGACTATTAGGTGGTTTTAGGTTCTATTTGAGAAAAAATGAAAAATATTTAGTAATATTTAATACACTTATTCTGGTCCTAACTCCTTTATCTAGGTTTATTATAATAGTTTTTATAAGATAGTATTTAAGGATTATAGTTTTTCAATGTTGAACACTTTCAGATTATCAGTTTCTTCCCTTTTAAGACTAGATTGTTCGTGATTGTGTACAAAATGATAATCATTTTTATTGTCTAGGGGAGAGTCAGGTAACCTTTTTCACAAATAATTCTTTAACTCAATAACTTGATTATTTTTGTGATTAAAATATCACTTTCATATAATTTCACATGATATGATTCTTAAAAAATCCCCGACTTTTCATTGAAAACTCTTTAGGATTTAAAAGTATTATAATATAATCATAATATTCTCTTACCATCCTTTAGATTAAAATTTCAAATATTATCCTTGTTATTCAGGATATACACCTTACATCCAATAACTTTAAGGTATCCAACCATTGGTTTTCAATTATTCTACAACTCATAGGGTGTTTTCTTCAAGATAATCCTTAATAGAACTCTATTGATAACATAACTTTTTGTGTTGACAACATAAACCAAAAAAATGAGTATTTATACTATATTAACCCAACATTGTTCTAGAAATATCTTATAAGGTCTTATTTTTTCTTTTAACAACACCATTTTTTGAGGTTTTCTAAGGGAAAAAGTTATGTTTAATTATATGTTTGGGAAAAAAATGAATTAAATTCATGATTATAAAATTTTCCCTCAAGATATCTTCTTAAGGTCTCAATTTTAGATCTATTTCCGTTTTGGAAAAGATTAAAAAAATAATTAATACAACATAAGTTTAAATTTTATGTCTCATGAAATAGACCCATGTAAATTGGAAAAAATCATCAACCAAAACATAAAAAAAAGATTAACTAACTAGGATTAAAATTCTTGAAGGTCCAAAAATATCCATATGAATATGTTCAAGTAGTATGGATGAAGAATCTTCTTTAATTTATTTGAAATATGTTTTGTGTTTCTTTTCCATTTGGCATGCACCAGATAATTTATTTTTATCCAATTTGATTTAACACAAATCAAAAATAAGAATTTTCTTTGGAAATTTATTTAATGAATAAATATTAAAATATCCAAGACTCTTATGATAAATACAATATTCATAAATTTTAGAATTTAAGTAGTTCACATTATTTAAACAAATAATGAAGATCTTGGGTGTAAACATTTTTAGTTTTTGGTGAACCAAATTTAAGCAACTTATTCTAAAAAAATAGGATATAAATTATTAGAAAAATAAACTAAATATCTATCATCACAAAGTTGAGAAATAAATATTAGTTTGGGATTTAATATTTCTTCATAAATTACTTTGATGATGAGAATTAAATGATGATCTCTAATAGATCCAATACCGAAAAATGTTTCCTTTAGAATTGTGACCAAATGTGACATTCCTACATCAATATTAGATAATGAGTGAAAGTCAAAAAAGTATCCAATCATATGTATTGGGACTAGAAGTGTTAGATATAAATGTTTTCAGAACCCAATTTTTTTTACAATATCTAGAATTTTCAGAATTAGAATTGGATAAATTTACAATAATAAATGCCTTATTTATTTCACATATATGAGGATTTATTAGGAAAAAATTATTTTAAAAATTACCATTTTTCACAAAATGAAAATAAGTGATAGAAATATTTTTATTTTTTAAACAAGGCATAAAATAATTCATATAAAACTTTTTATTTCTTCTTTGTTTCATACACTATATTTTTATTTATTTTATTTCTTACCAAGGTTTTTATTTAGATATACCCCCAGTGAAAACACTATCATCATCCTTTAATGTTTTACATTCAATAATGTATTGAATTATTTTTTATCATAAACAACAAAGCTAGAAGGAGACTCATCTAGTTTAACATAGAGCTCAGATTTTTTTTAAACATTAGTTTCTTTGATAAAAATCATATGATTCTATAGAGTCTTGTTTTTTTTATTAAAATACCAATAATAGTATTCTTACATAGAAGAATAGTCATTTATGTTTTCATAAGATAAATTTTCATATTCAATTTAGAAGAAGAATAATATGTCCAATGTACCACATCATTTTTTCTATGAGTTACATGTTTTCCTTATGATTAGATAATTCAGATTTAGAATCAGAATTGGAGTCATCATTGGTGTCCAATGAGGCACTCCATGTATCCTTCATATATTTATTCTCCTTGCAGTCTAATTTATTTTTATACTTCTTCTTATCATATATCTAGGGGGAACTAGGCTTGATATACCAATACTCATGTAATCAGAACATCTTACTTTTATGTTATTTTTATTAAAAAAATTACTTGTTAAAATATTACTTGAATCCTGTAACAATATTGTATAATTTTTTAAACTTTTCAGAAGATTGAGGAAGTTCATCAATTAACTATAAAGTACTAGAATTCACTTCATCAGATGAGCATGACAATGATTTATCTTAGTTTTTATTCTCATTTTTGAATTAGATGACTTTAAAGTAGCATTTTCCCTTTTTTTATTTTGATCCCAACTCTCATCTTCCTATTTAGCCTTGTAAATCATGAGTGTCCCAATATAGATTTTTATTTTTAAATCTTTCACAATAGTAGATTTCATAATGGCAGATAAAATTAAACTCCATTGGGATGATAGAACATTGAAAACATTACGTGCAACACCCCAAGATTTTGAAAATAAATTTTATATTGAATTAATGAAACAACGAGTCTCTACAAAACACCAATTTTTTATAATCTATGTAGTAACATCTTTTTCCCCCACTGTGATTTGAATTTCAAAAAATTGTCATACACAGTTGCGTTTAGTAAGATATTTAGAGTCTGATAAGACAAACTTAATTTTTGGTGAATAGTAACAAAATATTATGAATAGTCATATTAATAGTAATATGACCCTTATGAATATTAAATCATATTATAATTTTATTATCTTAATGTTATAAGATAATCAGAACCTAATTATTTTTTCAAGGTGATATAAAACGAATTATAGTTTAAAAATTGTTATTTTTCAAATAAACCATGATTTAATTTTAAAATTAAATTAATAATATTTAGAAAATTGTTTTCAAATAAAAGAGTACATTTTTTAATTATACACATACAAAATGGTTTGGTTTAATTTTTGGGATTTTTCTGAAATATTCGAAATTTTGATGAATAGTAGAATACTGTAATTTACTGTATAAATACATTATCAGTTAAATTCACTATTCATAGCATAATGGATAATGTAAACACACTTTGTTTGAACTCACAAGCACATATTAATATACTTGGTAATAAGAATCAATATTATTGGTTTTATTTGGAAAAAATATAAAATAATGAGTAAAATAAGGGGAAAACCCTCCTCTCCTCCACTATAAACCCCCGATCACTCCCTCTTCTATAAACTCCTATCAAGCCTCATTCCTTATATAAATTATGATCAAATATCATCCCAAGATCCTCCCCCAAATTTATCAGTTCTTGGTCTCAAAAAAGGACATAATACTCTCTCCTAAAGAGGCTCTCAAGGAGGATTACTTCAAGATGTAAATTCATCTTTTTATTTCTTTTATTTAAAGTTCCTTTATTTTATTTTTCTTTCCTCACCTCCTTTCATCCAAATTTTGTGATGAATCCATCACCTTACATGTATTTTAATGTTTTTATCATAAAGGAACAATTCTTCTTCATCTATTATTTCCCCATCTTTTATACTATAAATGAAAACACCATTCGAGATGTGTTAATTTATCACATTCAAGGGTAATGGGTTTTTAATTTCTATTACCGTCTTCAATTATGGTCATGAAAACATTTTTATAGTTTAATAAGGCTATAATAAATGTATTATAACTTTTTTTAAGGTTCTGTAATCATTTTTTACACATTATATTCATTTATAAATTAAAATGAGTTCGTTGTGATAAAAAACCGCAAATTAACCCAAACAATTGTCATTAAAATTTTATAATGATTCATATTCACTCCCAATAACCATGTAATATTATGGTTGTTAAATAATAACATAAAACTTATTTTTTGGACAACCATTATCATTCTACATGTTTATCTGTACATGAATATAAGTAAATCGACCATGAAAAACAAGAAAGAAAACGCCTCCAAAAAATGAAATTGAATATCTTAAACCATTAAAAGGCCATGAATGAACCTAATAAGTTTATAATAAATCAAATAAATATATATTAGGTTCTTTAAAAATTAATTTATACCCTGAAATTTTATTATCCAGGTCATTAAAATCATGTGAGGAACACCATCCAACTTAAGGTAAGGGTTTTTCACCCGAACCTCCATTTTCATTCAGGTTACTTTTATTATCTACTCACCTCAATTAAATTATTATTCATTAATATTTACTCCTTATAAATTGTATTTTAATATTCTATATATGTGTACTAACCATAATCATACCATCATTTTTGGGGAATTATATGTTTTAAAAGGATCTTTTAAAAATTTCTCCCAAAATAAAAGACCAACTCAAGGGAATTTCTCAAATTCTTACATATTTTAAAGGGAACTATATAATTTGTTTTTAAAAAACATTACCATTTTAAATCACTCATTTTATTATGAAAATACTATCTTACTTCATTTCTGGTTTTATACAATCACTTTTATAAAAGAACACTTATTTTCTAAGTAAAAGTGTATTTATCTCACGAATTATTCGATGATTTTATAAGAGTATCATCATCCATTTCAACACTCTTATTGATTATTATGTATTAATGGGATTAATATTTTTTGATGGAATATACCATATTTAATTGAATTGTTGATGACCATTTTGACTGTGTATGTGTTATCTTAAAACCATTCACCAATTTACTCTGAATGGTTAGTGTTTATGCTTAATGTTTAAGAAAAGTTATTTACGTTTCATATGTTAGTTTCAATATGAATATATATGTGATTTAGGTTTAATCCCATTCATATGAGTAATGCATTGGACTTATTATGTGATGGTTTTTCCCTGAAATACACCCTTGATGCATCAGTAGGTCTCATGATACAAATAAATATGGACTTGACCGAGGCCGTTCCCATTTTTAGATAAGGTTTTGGTCGAGGAATTAATATTTTTTAGATATATTGGTCAATTTCCTAGTGGAATGTTTAAGAATGTCCGACATATGCATTTCCCTCATTATGAAGCTATAGATTCAAAGTTCATGAGGTTATTTGACTAGTAGAATATCGATGATTATGTTTTATTATGAAAATATTTACTCATATCATATTCCTTCCATATTATATTCATGTTTTTTTAAAAGCATATGTTATTAATTATTCACCATGCCTCATGTTTATGTTATCTTATGTTGTAATGTTTACCCTTACTGATCACATGTGTCACAACCCACCTTCACTAATATGAGGGAAGGGTCAAAAAATGTCTTGACCCTTCTTTATTTAAGTTGAAGGAGAGATAATGACCCCTGAGTCCCGCCTTCAGTTGGCCCCGGAGTGGTGACTAACACCAAGGGTATAGAATCTCACGTAACATGGAAGGAATTACCCTTTTTATAAAACAAGGTCAGGAGATAAGATGGAAAGTCCCAAAAAAATCCAAATAAAATAAAAGTAAAAGTAAATAAAAAATTCCATTCCCATATGTATGTTCAAAAATAAACTGGTACAAGGTTCATGAAAACTATGATGAAAAGTACCAAAGAAAGAAAATCCAGCAAGGACAACCCCCGAAGCCCAAGCTAGTAAGGTTCGGTATGATCCTAAAAGTCCTCCTAGAAACTTGAATGAATTTTTATATATGTAGGGTGAGTATACAATTATAATCGGTAGGGAAAATCAAAATCTCTCATGCACAAGTGAGGTGACATTCTAATTCCCTATGATAAATAGAGACAAACAAAACACCTAGAAAAGAAACTATCCACCCATCCTCACCAAGGAAAACTCCCTAAATAACACAAGCCAGGTAAAGTAATAGCAATACCACATCGATATCTGGGTACCCCACTTCAATTTCCCAATGGTTATTTGGGGAATCCTACGCATCAGACGTCCCCCACAGATCCAACTATTGCCCACTACCTCCCCCAACAAAAACCATATGGGCCTTGCCAACTGCACATCTATCCCGCCTGCAAACATCCGGGCCACCAAAACCACACATAACATATCCCACAGACACCTGGACCACAATATCCACTTCCATGCCCGAGGACACCTGGTCCCCAACAACAACAACTACCATGCCTGAAAACACCTGGGCCTCATCTTGAAGAAACTTGGGGAACAAACCTACCGACACACACTTGGGCCAACAACCACAACACACCCTGACCAAAGAGCCTTGGGACATAATGAACCTTAGGCTATCATAGCCTTTCTGAAGAGTCTTAGGATACCTAGGAGAGGGAGAAGAAAGGAGCTAATAACTAGCCACTCATAAGAATGTTGGGAAAAACACCCTCCCCCATGAAATAGGGGTGTTTGGAAAGAAGTTCTCAACATGGGTGGGGTGTGAGTAAGAAATAAAAGAACTAAATCTTATACATATGGGTAACTAAGAACTTATCTCAACCTAAGGGTTCCAAAATAGACAACCAACCCATACACCACCACTCTCGCTGCTATCCCTACATGCACAAATATGAAATAACCAAAAACAGAACACAACCCATTTCTGGAAAACAAAATCCCCATCGTACCCGTTCTCATTATCTTGTTTAATTGATTCATTTTAAAACATTACTCCACTACCAGTCTACTAACATGCATAAACACAATCCAAAACAAGATTGGAGGAAAAACAACCAAGCATGATTATAAGCATTCACACTCGGTTCTCTTTTAAAGTCACTACAAAAAAGGGATCCGTGAGATCCCTCGAAGTACTGGAACCAAACCAAGCCCCAACATACCGGCTCCACACAACCTCAGATTCACAAACCAACCACTTCTCAACAAGATATTCAATTTTCTTGTTATATACATTCAATAACAAGATTATCCTGAAAAAATAGCGCTTCATTAGTGCATATGAAAAGACCACCAACAACCACAATTTTTAGTGGGCATGAGTCCATAAAATTCACAACATAAAATTAAGGTCAAACACAACAACATAAAAATAATCATTCCCACCCCTTCATTCCTTAAAATTCAATTAATTGTCTTTTTTAATGTTGGTTTCATCTACGTCCTAAGATAACATCATCATACCCACCCTGAATGATGCACAATAATGATAGACGAAGGAAAACCCCTACCTGGATTATGAAGGATCGATGTTCTATCCTTCCAGAAAGAATTGGGGATGAAGAGACATGCAGGAAACTCCATGAGGGACCAAACATGATGAATATCATGTAGGCACAACTCTTATCCGGAATAAGGACTCCAAGAACACCACTGAAAAGAAAAAGACCAAGGATAAAGAAGATCTAGGTGTGATAATGGCCCACTCCTAGAGATATGGGGAGTGAAATATCCAAGTGCTTAAAAATTAGATTGTGGATCAACCACACAGATTAGAGTTTTCACATGAAGGGATTAATTTATATTTAATAATTCTCATCAGAGATGGTGGAGATAGAACAGCAGATAGGTTTGAGTTAAAGATATCCTTTAAACTAAGAAAAATGACATGTAATAGGGGAAAACAGCAAAACACGACAAAGGGTATTCCTCCAAGGAGGCCACACATTTTGGTAACTCAAGGGTCACCCACTCTTAAAGGGATTTAAAACATATTTTACCTGCCATAAACCACTTTAAAATAGTTAATAAAACTCAAAAGGGGGTTATGGGAAAACTGGGGAAGAAACCCCAACACCCCTCTGTGGCACTGATCGGTGGCACCAATAGGTGACACCACGGTGACACATTTCCACTGACACTGACACCATCGAACACCAGAAATTGAAAATGTAATGGACAAGGAATGTCTGGGACATTACATCAGATACCTCTCAGACTATTCTGGTCCTCGAGAATTAAGAGTAAACCCAAATAAATGAGAGGGGTTCGAACAAACAACTCGTAAGATACCTCTCAAGGACAAACCACACCGACTTGTTCCAAGGATAGAAAAGACCTCGACACCAAGAAACACCTCCCCATGGATACCACCCCAAATAGCCATATGAACCCCAAGGATCACATTGTCCTAACACATCGATCATGGAGTTCTTTCCTCCGTGTCAAGATACTATCCACTTTGGGCGGCACATACTTTCTCGCGTGAATTTAATCGCATATGTAGTCATGTGTATTGATTTAGGAATCATGTTCTTCTTTCCCCAAATATTAGGAATTTTCATACACATTCAAAAAGTAATGAAAATAAATCATCTCATAACCAAAAAAGGTCATCATTAAATCATAAAAAGTCACAAAAATAGAAACATCAAGGCTCATAACAACAACTCAAAAAATCTCTGGGTACTGGGTGTGCATATGAGAATCCCTCTCCCAAGTACTCTCCTTAAGGCCAACATGCCTACACAACACAAGAACCAAATGGATGGTCCATCCAGGAAGTACCTTCTTCTTTCGATCCTTGATCCATACTGGTCGGTCCACAAACATAGCATTGTCCCCTATATTAAACTCTCCCCAATCAATGACATGGGAGTCATCTCGAAGATATCAACAAAGCTAGGAGACATGGAAAATTTTTTGTATCATTTCCAATTTATGTGAAAATTATATCTTATATACCACCTCACTAACTCACTCTAACACTTTAAAAGGCCAGATGAACCCATGAGATAACTTGCTCCCCTTGCTGAAACTTTGTTGCCCATGTCGAGGGTAAACCTTCAAGAACACATGGTCTCTAACCTCAAACTCCAAGGGCCTCCTCATACGATCTGAATATGACTTATTCTAGTCTTGGGCTGCCTTTATCCACTGATGCATAAGATGGACCTTCTCAGTTGTGCTCTGCACTACCTCTAAGCCAAGAACACCTACCTAGCCAATCTCGTTCCAACACACAGGAAAACGACATAAGCTCCTTTACAAGGATTCAAATGGTACCACTCCAATATTAGAGTGATAGATATTATTATAAACAAATTATAATAAGGTAAAATGTCATACCCATGATCCTCCAAAGTCTAGAACACATGCTCGTAGCATATCCTCAAACGTATGGATGGTCCTCTCTGTTTGCCCATCCGTCTGAGGGTGGAAATAGGTGATAAGGTGTAGCTGGGTTCCAAAAGCATGATGCAATACCCTCTAGACTCATGAGGTAAATCATGCATCCATATTTTAGATTATGTAACTTGGAACTCCATGAAACCACACCACCTCATCCATGCATCCTTGTGCTAAGGCATCCACTTCACTCGACTCTTTGATCCCTAGAAAGTGAGTTGATTTCGTCAGCCATTCCACCACTACCCAAATTGTATCGAAACCTCCTTTAATCCTAGGTAGTATTATGAATAAATCTATCTATATTTCATCACACTTTCTCTCAGGGACATTAAAATAATGCAACAAAACTTCTAGGACATGGTGTTCAGCCTTCACTTGCTGACTCACTAGGCACCTGTACACAAACTCCACCACTACCCGTTTCACCCTGGGCCACAAAAATTATTCCCTTAGGCATTATTACATCATAGAAACTCCTAGGTGTACCACTTGGGATGATTTATGGAACTCATCGAGAACTCCCACACGCATTGTCTCTATGACAAAAAACATTCCGCATAAAATCATCTGATTCTGACAATCATCCGACCACTCTTCCGGAGCATTTCCCTGGTCAACCTGATCGTGCATCACGTCACTCTCTGAGTCTCCTGACTGAGACTCTTCCACCTTATAAAATATATAAGATTTCACTATCATCTGAAATAGACAACCTCTACCACTATCCACCATTGTATCCTTGTGTAAGAAAACCAACTCCTCTATCGCCTTCCAAGCATCCACAGATTTTTGAATAACTTCCCTCTTCGACTTCCTACTCAAGGAATCCGCCAAAATGTTACCCTTACCTTCAATGTAAGAGATTCCAATGTCATAGTCCTAAAAAAACTCCACCAACCTTCGATGTTTCAAGTTCAGGTCTTACTGGGTAAAGATATGCCTCCAACTCTTGTGATATAGGAAGACCACAGAGTGCTCCCCACTGAGGTAATTCCACCACAAATTCAATGTGAACACTACTTCTACAAGCTCTAGGTAATGGGTGGAATAGTTACGCTCATGTGGAAATAACTTCATAGAACCATAAGATATCACTCTCTACTGATGTATCAGCACACACCCCAATACAAGACTAGAAGCATAAAAAAACACCTGATACAATACCCCTTCCTCTAGAAACGTGATCACTGGAGCACTGACCAACCTTTACTTCAGATAGCTTAATGATACCTGACACTGATCACTCCACATGAAGTTCTGGTCCTTTCTGGTAAAATCTATCAAAAGAGATGAAACTCAAGAGAATTCGGGTACGAACCTCCTATAATAGCCTGCGAGACCCAGGAAACTATAAACCTCCATCATGTTATTTGGTTCTTCCTAAGAAACAACTGCTTCAACCTTTTACGGATCCACTGCTACCCCTTGACAAGATACCACATGTCCCAAAAAGTGCACTTATCATTTCAATAACTTTCACATGAAAAAATTCCCATATATATGGTGGTTTCGAAGGATCTCCAAGACCATCTTGAGGTGCTTAGTATGATCCTATTATAATCTTGAGTATATTAGTATGTCATTGATGAACACAATGACGAACCGATCTAGAAACTCACGTAAAATACAGTTCTTGAGCCCCATGAACAGAATAGTTGTCTTCATAATACCGAACGACATGACTACGAACTCAAAGTTCCCAAACCTGCACCTGAAATCAGTCTTCTAGATATCATTCTCTTTTACCCATAACTGGTGATACCTATACCATAGATCGATATTAGAGAACCAGCCTTCTCCCCTTAGATGGTAAAAGAGATCGCCTATCTTAAAGAGAGTGTAACTGTTCTTGACCGTTACCCGATTCAGTCTATAGTAGTATACGAACAGCTTGAAACCACCATCTATCTTCTTCGCAAGCAAGACCGGAGCACCATATGGTGACACCTTAGGTCGGAAAAAAACCTTCTTCATTAGATTGTCAATCTGAATCTACAACTATCGCTACTCAGAAGGCGCTATCTGATAAGGATCCATCGAAATCAGATGAGCACAAGGTTCTAAGTCTATCCCAAACATAACATCAAGTTGAGGTGGTAGAGTCTCTACCTCCTTGGAAAAAAATCCAAGAACTCTATGAAAAATACTAGAACATCCATCATCTTAGAATCCACTAATTCTACTGATTACTCGGCCATCTTAGAAAGAAGAGGCTCTACATGCCGACTCCCCACATGACATCTCCATTCTCCGAAAAAAGCCACATGCGGGCCATCCTTGTCAGAGAACATGAATCTTATCTAGAGGAATTTGATAATTGTGTGCACAGAAAATAGCCAATTGATGCCTAGGATGACATCATATGGCTTCATTTGTAGTAGAAGGAGATCCCCACTAGAATGATGCGGCCCCAACATCAGTCTATATCCTCAAAAAACATCAAACAGGCTGGTCTGACCCCCAACTAGCATACTCAGCACCATGGGAATGGAGGGAAGATATATGTATAGGCCTAAGGAATGGGATAGACCAGGTGTAAAAAAGGAGTGTGAAGCTCTTGAATCAAACAAGGCACCTGCAAGATTACTAAACAAGATGATCATACCTCAAATGATCTCCAGACCTGCTAGAACTGCTACCTTTGTGGTGTAAAACTTTTTATGCCTAGATCCTCTATCCCTCGACTATCAACCACCTCCATGACCACAACCCAACCAAGTTCCCCAAAAAGAACACTGAGGTCAGCCTCCTCTATCACCATCCGCCCTCAGTGGAGCAGGTGCACGCTGTCTCTGCTAATGCAGAAAAGGTATGGTCAGAAACTAGTGTTGATGATGTGGGAACTGAACATGCCGACCCCCACTATACTGTTCTCTAATCGGGAACTAAATTTGGATGTTCCAAAAAACTCTACAAGAAAATCACCTCGGTCTCTGGACCATGGTGAAAGGGTGAGGACTAGGAGATCAGAATTGGAATTGCTGGGGCCATCTCCCTGCCGGCTGAAACCTAGAAGGACATGATGTTGGAGGCCTGCTGCTGATGGACTTCCCCTTTGATGAGCTCAATTGTTTACCCTCTCGAAGAAAAAATCTCAGCATGTACATTCTCTCTACTACCTCAACCTTCTTCTGAACCTCCATGTACATTGATAGAGTGAAAGGAGTGACAACATACTAAAGGGAAGGTTGTAATACCTCCTCTAAGTGTCTTTCCCGCGACTCCTCATCCGGGAAGAGGTTTGGAGAAAAACCAAGGATATCCTTGAACTTGATAACCAAATCCATTACCGACATACTCCCTTGTTGTAGGGAGAGTAGATCTTTCCTATTTTCATCATTCATCATAGAATAATGGAATTCTGGCCAAAACTCCTTCTTGAAGTCATTCAACAAAACCTTAGTCTCCATCCTCTCTTTGAGGTAGAGAATCCATCACAGACATGATGATCCTCTCATTTGATTTATTGACAACAAAACCTAGTACTCTCTCGGAGCACAGATCAAGGTAAAGGTGATCTCCAGCTACTCATTCTAGCCCTCTATCTCCAAGTCATAAACACTTCCCTTTTACTTCTTAAGGGTCTTCCGCAGGGAAGAACATAGAGTCTTCTTCCACTTTTCATAACATTCCTCTCATTAAATCCTTTACTGATTGACTAGATCATCCTTCTAGGCCTCGATCACCCACACTACTCATGGACGCCATTAGGGTGCCATAACTGCAAGGTAAACAAGGAATGCCTAAGCCCAAGTAGTGTAGAAGATTTTTTTTTTATTTTCTATTAAAATTTTTATTTATTTTAAATTCCCAAAACACCCAAGGAAAATAAGAAAAAAGTCATTAGGATGCATTCACCATTCCTAGGGTCTCTACCATGTAATTAGTGTAGCCTCACCTAGTCATTCGGTAGGCCTAGAGTCCTTTCATCGGATCACAGGGGGGGGGGGGGGCTAAAATATCGTGTCCTAGCCGGTCTTCCATGGCCTATTTCATGCACCAATATTTTTTATCACTGTTTCCCTACCATCCCATGAAATCATCACTATTCCTGACCCTGAACTCCATATTATCTCTCAACCATCACCTCTGATACCATTCTGTCAAGACCCACCTTCACCAAGATGAAGTCAGGGTCAGCAAACTGGCAGGCCTTTCCTTATTCAAGTTAAAGTATATATAATAACCCCCGAGTCTCTCCTTAAGTAGGTCTTGGAGTAGTGACTAGCACCAAGGGTTTATAATCTCACAAAACATGGAAGTAATTACCCTTTTTATAAAACATGACCAGGAGATAAGATGGTAAATCCCAAAATCTAAATAAACTAAAAGTAAAAGTAAAGCCAAAAATTCATTCCCATATGCATGTTCAAAAACAATTTGGCACAAGGTATAAGAAAAATCTGATGAAAAGTACCAAAGAATGAAAAAGAATCAATTCCAACCCCTGAAGCCAGAGCTAGTAAGGTCCGAAACGGTCTTCAAAGTCCTCATAGAAAGTTCAATGTAGTTTTATATACGTAGGGGGAGTATACATGTATACTCATTAGGGAAAAAAAAAATCTTTAATACACATTTTGGGAGACATTCTAATTCCCCATCAGAAATATAGATAACCAAATAACCTAGTAAGGGAACTATCCAAAAATCCTCACTAAGGAACACTCCCCAAATAATGAAAGTCAGGTAAAACAATAGTAATAGCACATCAATATTTGGGAACCCCGTACAACTTTCAACTGGTTATTTAGGGAATCCTACACATCAGACCACCCACGCAGATCCCACTGCAGTCTCACTGCCACCCCCAACAACAACCATATGGTCCATCCCAACCACACATCTATCCCATTCGCAAACACCTGTGCCATGACAACCACACATAACCTTGACCGTAGACACCTGGGCCACAACAACCACTACCATGCCCAAAGAAACATGGGCCTCAACAACCACTACCACGCCCGAAAACACATGTGCCTCATCCCAAAGACACTTTGGAAACAAACTTGGTTATACACACATGGGCCAAACAACACAAAAAACCCTACCTGAAGATTCATGGGCCATAATGAACCTTAGGTCATCACAAACTACCCGAAGAGTCTTGGGATACCTGTGAGAGGGAGCAAAAAGAAGCTAATAACCAGCCACTCAAAAGAATGATGAGAAAACACTCTCCCCCATGAAATGGCGGTGTTCGACATGAAGTGATCAACATGGGTGGGGTGTGTGTAAGAAACACAACAACTAAATCTTATACATATAGGTAATCAAGAACTCATACCAACCTAAAGGTTTCGAAATAGACAAGAAAAAAGTACACAACCACTCATCCCTCTGTCCCTACATGTATAAATATGCAATAGAGTTATCCAAAACACAACCCATTTCTGGAAAACAAACCCCCCATTACACCTGTTCTCATTATCATGTTCAAGTGATTCCTTTTAAAACATTCCTCCACTACCAAGCTGCTAATAGAAATAACCACAAGCCAAAACAACAACTCAAGGAAAAATGGATAAGCATGATTTATGCATTCACACTAGGTTCTCTTGAAAATTCACAACAACAAAAGGGATCTGTGAGATCCCTTGAAGTACTGGAACCAAAAAAGGCCCCAACATATAGACTCCACACAACCTCATATTCACAAACTGACCACTTCTCAACTAGAGATTCAATTTCCATGTTACATTCATTCAATCACAAGATTATCTAGAAAAATTAGAGCTTCATTAGTGTGCAAAAAGGACCACTAACTTTCACGATTTTCAATGGCCATGAGTCCATACAATTTAAAAAATAAAAACAAAGGTAAAACACAACAACATAAATATCGTCATTCCAACCCCATCATTCCTTAAAAACATGTTAAATATATTTGTTAAAGTTGGTTTCATATACCTCCTGAGGGAACAACATCATACCCACCCTACATGAGGCACAATAAAGAGAGATGAAGGAAAAACCCTTCTTGGATGATCAAGGATCAATGATCTCTCCTTGTAGAAAGAAATGGGTATGACATGACTTGAAGGAAACTCCATGAAGGACCGAACATGAGGGATATCATAAAAGCATGAATCTACTCAACTAGAAGGACTCCAAGTGCACCATGTAAAAGAAAGAGACCAAGGAAGAAGAAGATATCAGTGTGATAATGGCCTGATCCTAGAGTTACAGGATATGAAATCTTCAAGGGCATAAAAAACAGATCATGGCTCGACCAGATGGCTCGGAAGTTTCACACATTTAGATTAATAGAGATTTAATAATTCTTCTCAAATATGGTGGAGATAGACCAACAGACGGGTGTGAGTTAATAGATTTTTTTAAAATGAGAAAGAGGACACATAATAGGGGTGAAACTAGAAAAAACGACAAAGGGTGTGCCTCTGAGGAGGCCACACGTTTTGGAAAATTTAGGTTCTCTTGACTCTTGGGGGATTCAAAACATATTTTACCAGCCTTAAACCAATTTAAAAAAGGTAATAGAACTCAAAAGGGAGGTTACAAGAAAACTGGGGAAGAAACCCAGACAACCCTCTACGGCACCGATCAAGTGTGGAACTAATCGGTGAGACCAATCGGGCATGTAACCAATCAGTGACACAACAATATGTGACACAACAATCAGTGACACACTAATCAGTGACATAATGATCAGTGTCACCGATAGGTGACACAATGGTGAAACATTTCCACTAACACCGATGCCCTGGAAAACTAGAATTTGACAAAGCAATGGACCAGAAATTTCAGGGCCATTACAATTTGAGCTCACCCATTATTATATTTCACATTTCCAAGAACATGAAGAGGTATATTATGATTGACTTGTAGGGATAATCATAGAGTGTTGGATGTTCTCAATGTAACACATTTTTTTTCATTTCAAGTTGTATTGTTGAACTTTTGTACGTATATGGCTTTCCAAATATACTAAAATATTCGTTCCTTCAGTATATGAATTTATTATAATCATGCCAATGTAATGCAATAAGGCACCAAATTTTGGAAACTTGGATTGGGTCCTTATTTTTGGCATAAAAAAAGTTCAGTAAAAATCTTGGAAACTAGATTTTGAAAACACTGATTAGGGAACAATCCCCTAAGATTGTCCTTGGGGATAAACATACAAGAACATCCTAGAGTTTTTGTACGTAATATATTATGTGGATCATTATATAAAATACATAACTATCTAGATACTAAAATTAAACGTGGTTCTAGAAAAGATGTACCTCATAGTGGAAACTATGACAAGGAGTTTCAGGCTTAACTCAGGGTATCAAGGTACATAACAATGGGCCTTACTGTGCACCCGATTTGACAATCCTTGGGGACATGCTTAGGATAATTCACATTTTATTTACAATCCATTAAAAAGGATTTAAATGTAACTTTTTACTTAAATATACCATGTTTATAATTATGGGATTATCTATGCATAGGATTTCAATTTATGTTAAGTATTTTTTTTCTAAGTTGATATAGTACATTATAATTCATAACATAATCTAGTGTATTCCATTATTTAGAAAAGGTTCTTTGTGTAAGGAATTGAAACTGCATGAATGTGTGTATCCCATGTTGGTATTTTCCCCCAGTGTAGGATAATTATGTTGTCTCTAGAGCTATGACTAGTGCAAAGCAACTTATAACTATAATGGGAAAACTTACTCAAGTTATGAACAATAACCTTACCCGTATAGAGCATCCAGATCCCCAACATGGAGAATCCATGTTAGATTGATTTATGAGACAATATCCTCCATTATTTAATGGGACTACAATCCCATTCGTAGTGGAGTAGTGGATAAGTTTAATAGAGAATATATTTCTCTCATTGGGAAGTAACGAAAGGGAGAAGGTTTTAGTGTCAGTTAATTGTCTGTCGGGAGATTCTGATCAATGGTGGTCACTAATTAAAAATTAAAAGGAGGAGGAAGAGATTAAAAAAATGGAATGAAGTGAATTTAAATAACTTTTATTATAGAAATAATTTCCTCCTAAACAACGAGGAGATAAGGAAAGGAAGTTTTTGAATTTGAAGATAAAGGAAGATGTGAATGTTGAAAAGTATGAAGATAACTTCAAAAGGTTATAAAGGAATGTTGTAGACTATATACGTAATCCAAAGAGAAAGATTGATCAATTATTTGATGGATTAAAGCCATTCCTCCAGTAGTTGTTGGTCTGCCAAACTTTATCATCATACGAAGATATAGTCTCATTTGTTATGAAGACATAAAAGGAGTTCTCTACATCCTATGACTTTAAAGGAATTCAAGAGAAGAAGAGGGATGCATAAAATTTTGGAAAAGTAAATAAGTAAATAGGGAAGAAGGGAAGTGTTAATTTTCCACCCTATGATAATTGTGGAAGTAAACACTCTGGTGACTTCATAAAAGAAAAAGGTGTGTGCTATAAGTGTGGATAGAAAGGTTATCATTATGGTATTTGTAAAAGGAAAGAAAGAAGATATTAATGTTCAATGCTTTAATAACAAAGAACAAGTATCCCCTAACTCTCATTGATGATTTATTTGATCAAATTCATGGATCCAAATATTTTTCGAAGATTGATATTCAATATTGATATCATCAGTTTCATGTAAGAAAGGAATATATTCCAAAGACAACATTTCAAACCAGTTATGGGAATTACGAGTTTACAGTAATGCCTTTTGGACTGACTAATTCACCCTTTGTTTTCATGGATCTAATGAATATATTTTTCAAGGAATATCTTGATGAATTTGTGGTGGTATTCATTGATGATATCTTGGTATACTCCAAAAGATAATAAAATCATTAAAATCACTTGCACACTATTATGAAGTCTCTTAGAAGAAATGAATTATATAGGATGTTTAGAAAGTGTGAATTTTGGATTCAATCAATTTACATTCTTGGCCACATTGTCTTTATGTATGGAATATATATTGATCTTATGAATACAATGGTTGTGCAGGAATTACCTACTCCAATGAACATAACTGAGGTACATAGTTTTATTGGTTTAGCATGTTATTATTAGTGTTTTGTTCAGATCTTCACCCATTTATCCAACCCAATGACTAAGATTACATTTAAAGGGATTTATTTTGTAAGGAAAAAAGAATGTGAGGACTATTTCAAAGAATTGAAGTAGAGATTATTGAATTCTCTGATCCTAAATCTACTATCGGGGAATGATGGGTTTGTGATCTATAGTAATACATAAAATAAAGGACTTGGTTATTTCCTTATGCAGAATAATAGAGTTGTTTCTTATGCATCAAGGTAGTTAAAAATTCATGAAAAAAATTATAATACTCGTGATATTGAGTTAGCAGCGGTAATATTTTCTCTGAAGATATGGAGATATTACCTTTATGAAAAAATGTGAGATTTATATGGATCATAAGAGTAAAAAATATATCTTCTCACAAAAGGAACTCAGCATGAGGAAAAGGGGATGGTTAAAACTATTCAAGGATTATGATTGTTTCATACACTACCACCTAGAAATGAAAAAAAAAGTAGTTGATTAATTGATCAAGAATGATCATAGAGTTCTCCAAAAAATAAGGATTAAAAATGATCTTTTGTACATGGATCTAGTGAGGATGGATATGGGAATTATCAAAGAAGGTGAAACATCAATATTTTTTTCAAATGGTTTCCCAACCATTTTTATTGGAAATAATTAAAGATTCATAGTCTGATGACGAGAATCATTAACAAAAAATTAGTGCTGTAAAAGATGGGAATTTGGATAACATCATGTGTGAAGATAGAATTATGAAATTTGGGAAGAGGATATGTGTTACCTCTCTACCCAAGATGAAAATGGAGTTATTGGATGATGCTCATAGCTCAAATTTCTCTATAAACTATGGTATCACAAAAATACATAGGGGTTTAAAGGAACATTTCTAGTGGGTTAACATGAAGAGGGAAATTGTTGATTATGTATCAAGAGTTTAGTCTGTCAACAAGTGAAGGTCGAACAAACACATCCTAGAGGATTCATGAAACATCTACCCATCACTACATGTAAATGGGATAAAATCACCATGTATTTTCTTGCTGGATTACCAAAAAATTCAAGAAAGAATGATTTAATATGGGTAATTGTTGACCAAATTACAAAATATACACATTTATTAACTATAAGGGAGGATTTTCCACTAGAGGGCCTAGCATGACTATACATCAATGAATTTGTGAGACTTCATGGACAACCTATGTCAATTTTTTTTTTCTGATCATGATCCATGATTTACATCAATATTCTAAAATAGTCTTCCAAAATATTTAGATATTGAGCTTCAATTGAGTACTGCTTATCACCCAAAAACTAATGAGAAATCAGAAAGGATGATCCAAAACATTAGAGGACATGTTGAGATCATCTTCAGTTGACATTCAAGGTATGTGGGATCAATATTTACCTTTATTATAGTTTTTATACAATAATTTTTTCCATTAAAGTATTCAAATGGAACCATATGAAGCAATGTATGGACAGAGATGATGTATAACAATTTTTTGGGATGAAGTTGGAGAAAAGAAGCTTGTGGGCCCAGATCTTGTGGAGGGAACAACAATGAAGGTAAAGACTAATCAAGGAAATATCAAAGAAGCTGAAATCAAACAAAAAATATGCTGATAATCGAAGAAAGAATTTAGAGTTTCATGTGGGGGATCATGTTTTCTTAAAAGTATCTCCATGGAAGGGTGTTATAAGATCTGGGAAGAAAGAAAAAATGATCCCTAGGCACATAGGACATTTTGAAATTCTAGAGATAATTGGATATGTTTCATATCATTTGGCCATGCCACCTAGACTATCTAATGTACACAATGTGTTCTGTATCTCATTGTTGAGAAAGTACATGCCATACCCAACACATGTCCTCACTTTTGATGGTATTGAATTGGAACCTGACCTATCTTACTATGAAGATCCTATCCGTATTATGGACACTAAAGAACAAGTGTTGAGAAATCAGATGACTCGACTAATAATGATACTTTGTAAAAATCATAAAATAGAAGAGGCCACATGGGAGCATGAGGAGCTTATGACGAAGAACTACACAAATATTTTTGTGAGGAAATATTCTGGTAATTTTGGGGGTGAAATTTTTGCAAAGGAGGGATAATATAACAACCCAATATTTTTTAAATAAATTTAATATTGATTGCATGAAACATTGAGCCTCTAAAAAAACTACTTTATTATAATATATCTAGTAAAAATAATTTTTCCACAACTGATATTTAAATTTTAAAAAACGGACATACAGAGTTGCATTGAGTAAGATATTTAGAGTCTGATAGGTCAAACTTATTTTTTGGTGAATAGTAACATACCATTATTAATTATAATATGAATATTAATTAGACCCTTATTAATATTATATCATATTATTATTTTATTTTCTTAAGGTTATAATATTATGAGATCCTCATTAATTTTTCAAAGTGATATAAAACAAATTATGGTTTTAAAAATGTTATTTTTTGAATAAATTATGATTTTATTTAAAAATTAAATTAATAATATTTAGAAAATTATATTCAAAAAATAGGGTTCCTTTTTGAATTCTACACATCAAAAAATATTTAGGGTGATTTTTTTGGATTTTTGCTGAAACACATGATTTTTTGATGAATAGTAAAATACGACAATTTATCATATATATACATTATCAGTTAAATTCACTATTCCTAGAATCTTGGATGATGTAAAAACTCTTGGTTTGAAATCACATTCACATATTATTATTCTTCATCAGAAGAATCAATACTATTGGTTATCTTTGGCAAAATAATAAAATAATGAGTAAAATAAAGGGAAAACCCTTCTCTCCTCCATTATAAAGCCCCCTCACTCCCTCTTCTCTTTACTCCACTATAGAATTTATCCTTGCCTAAATTATGCTCAAATATAATCCTAATCTCATCCCCAATGTCTAGAATCCATTTTTCTCATGAAAAGACCAAAAACTCTCCCTTAAAAAGGCTCTCAAGGAGGATTACTTCAAGAGGTAAATTCCTTTTTTCCTTTCTTTTATTTTATGTTCCTTTCTTTTTGTTTTCTTTCCTCACCTCCTTTCATAAAAATGTTTTGATGAGTCCAATAACTTAAATATACTATAATTGGTTTATGATAAAGGAATAATTCCCCATCATATCTCCTTCCCCCTTTTATACTATAAATGAAAGCACCATCCGAGATGTGTTAATTTATTACATTTAAGGATGATAGGTATTCAATTTCTATTACCGTCTTCAATTACGGTCAAAAAATCATTTTGATGGTTGAAATAGACAATAATAGATGTATTATTACTTATTTAAGGTTCTTGAATCCGTTTTTACAAAAGATATTAATTTATAAATAAAAATGAGTTTGTTGTGATAAAAAACCCGCCAATTAACCCAAATAATTTTAATTAATGTTTTATAATGATTCATCTTCACTCCCAATAACCAAATGAATTTTATAACCATATAATATTCTGTTTTTCACTAATAACAATCAAATTATATTTTGGACAACCGTTCTCATTCTACATGTTTATATATACATGAATATACGTAAATCGATCATGAAAACCAAGTAAGAAAACACTCCCAAACAATAAAATTGAATATCTTAACCCATAAAAGGCCATGAATGAACCTAATAATGTTATAATAAATCAATAAAATTTAGAGGATATTCATTAATAATTAATTTATGAACCTAAATATGATTATTCAAGTCATTAAGATCAAGTGAGGTATACCTTCAGACTTAAGGTAAGGGTTTTCCACCAGAACCTCCATTTTCATTCGGGTTACTTTTATTATCTACATACATCAATTAAATTATTATTAATTAATATATAATCCTCATATATTCTGTGTGAATGTTTTATATATGTGTACCAACCAAAATACTACCTTCATTTATGGGGAATTATATGTTTTAAAAGGATCTTTCAAAACTTATTCCCAAAATACAAGCCCGACTTGAGGGAATTTCTCAAATTCTTACATATTTTTAAGTCAACTCTATATTATTTTTTTAGAAAAAATTATCATTATAAAATAACTCCTTTTATTATGAAAATACTAACTTACTTCATTTCTTGTTTTATATAAACACTTATCCAAAATAACTCTTCTTTTCAAAGAAAAAGTGTATTTATCTCAAGAATTACTCCATGATTTTATAAGAGTATCTTAATCCGTTTCAACACTATTATTGCTTCTAATTTATTATTGGGATTAATATTTTATGATATCATATACCATATTTAATTGAATGGTTTAGGACTATTTTTTCATTTGATGAGTTATCTAAAAAACCATTCACCAATTTACCCCGAATGGTTTGTATTTATGCTTAATGTTCCGGAAAACTTATTTACCTTTCATATGTTAGTTTAAATATGAATGTATATGTTGTCTATATTTATCCTCATTCATATGAGGAATGAATTGGAATTACTATATAATGGGTGGGGCTCAATATAACCTCTAGATGCATCTATAGGTCTCATGAGACAGATAGATATGGATGGTCGAGGCCTTGCCCATTTTTAGAAGTGGTTTTGACCGAGGCCTTAATCATTTTTACATGTCTTGGTCGAGGCCTTGAAAATTTGTTTCAGAATGTCTGAAATATAAATTTCCCTCATTATGAATCTATAAATTCAATGTTAATGAGGTTATTCGACTAGTATAATACCCATGATTATGTTTCTTTATGGAAATATTTACTCATATCATATTATTTACATATTATATTCACAGTTTTTTAAAGTCACATGTTATCAATTATTCACCATGCATAATAATTATATTATATTATGCTATAATGTTTACCCTTACTAAGAATATTAGCTCACCCTTCTTATGTTTTATATTTCTCTGTACATTAAGAGGTATATTATGATTGACTTGAATGGATAATCATTGAGTGGTGTATATTCCCAATGGAACATATTTGTTATTTTTCATTTCAAGTTGTAATATTGAACTTATGTACATATCTGGACTTCCAAATCTACAAAACTATTCATTCCTTTAGGATATGAAATTCTTTTAATAATGAAAATGTAATGTAATAAAGCACTAAATCCTGGAAACTGGGCTTGGGTCCATACATTAAGTGTTCGATTTGATTTTGAAATAGGAGTTCCCAAGATAGCCACATTATTTATGATTTTAGTCTATATTCTATTAATATGAGTGATTATCTCACCATCAATCATTATGAATATATCAAACATTACCTTCATAGTATTATACATAATTTGTTTTACATTATTAGTACCTTAATATTCTATAGATATAGTTATCCAAATTTCATGTGCTATAGAAAATTGGGAAACTCTATTGAACTCATTTAGACTGGGCCACATATGATGGAATTCATAGATTTTTTGTTCAGATGATATTAGACTTCTACAGTAGTATCCCACCTTTTGGATTTAATTACATAATTTGGTAAGGTATGGATTATTTCAACCAAACTTTAGACCAATGTTTTTCAAATAGATAATCATTCAAGCCTTGTATAATCTATAATTTTCACCATTGAAATATGGAACCCTTATTATATACATTCCCTCACCATTGTCAATCATTGTAATAATTTGAAAATTAACATCATGAATTCACCCTTTTAGATTTAAGAATTCATGAGTTCCAACTTTTTATTGCAATTGTTGATCTAGAGGGAGATACACATTGACTCTAGGGGGTGGGGGTGAATTGAGTGGTAAAAAAATTTAACCTGAAGAAACTTAAATCCTTGAACTACTCATAAATATTTTATCAAAATGATGTTTAAATGAAAACTAAAAATATAAGATCAGAACATAATGTTTTTATAGGGTTTTGGGGAACAAGAATCCATTTTCCCACTCCACCAATGATCTCTCTATGATCTTGATGATTTTTGTAATACAATACCTTTTCCTAGGGACCTTAATAGTTGAGTGAAAGAAAACAAAAATTGTTACACAAAGGTGCCAAGATAGTTTACCAGGATATCCCTTTTTGAAAGACCTATTCACAACCTTGATAGAGGATAAAATTGTAGGAAAGATATATATATTCAACTAAAAGTTGATATATAAAACTTATAAAATATGAGAGGTTATTATAGAGAAAGATTAAAACTTCAATGATTAGCTCTAGAAGGTCTCTCAACTACAAGATATATTATCTTCAAATAATAGTAGAAATAAAATTTTCTTCTTATAGAAAATCATAAATGGATTATATGTACAATAAAGAAAAGTTTCATATAAACTCTTCAGAGAGTACTTTGTTATTTGAGTGTTCTTTATTTCTTTATTATTCTCTATCTATTTTCCCTTATTCACTCTTTTAAATTTTAATTCAAAACACTATATAAACTCCAATGGTCAATAACATATAGAAGAGTCTAAAAAGAAAATCTTTGTTCCCACACACGACCTTCTATTTTGACAATAGTAATCACATAGGTCACTATTGACTATAATTATGGTCTTTTTTGGAATTATATACATTCTCAGAAATAGAAATAATATTTAATTTATCTTTCTTTATCCATCCATCACAATTTATGACAAAAAGAAAAGTATATGTGGACTTCACTCAATTTTTTGAAATAGTAATAAAAGTGTAAAAAGGGTGAATAAATACTCTTAAAATATTTTAATTGAATATATTATGATTCTAATGGAAGTAAATTATTTATAATTTATTTTCAGCTTCATAACTTCATAAGACTTAGTGAATTTATTGAATTGAAACTTCAAAGAATACATTTACTTTGAGAAAAAATATTTAACCATATAAGATAATTTTTCCGTATGATATTTCATACATTAATAATATAATATTATATTCATAGAATAAACTAACTAAAAAAATTGTTCTATTAGATAAATTCTCTTCTCATATGATTTTTTTGATCTTTGTTAAAAAATCCAACAGTTTGTATAATAATTGCCTTTCTCAAATGCCAAAATTATAACTTTCTAAGCCTGTAGGAAAATTTTATGCCTCATATGATAATTTAATCCTCGTATGATAAATTCATTACTAAAATAATAGATCATAAGACATTTTTATGACTCATATGATAAATTTTCTAAGTAAGGTTTTTTTAAGATAATTTACTTAACCTAGAATTCCATGTTCTGCATGAATATGCCAGAATGCTCATATGGTGATTTCCTATGACCAAAAATAGGATTCTTGGAACAGTGAATGATAAATATACACTCTTATGGTAAATTATACACTAGTATGATAATTTCATAGCTCGTATGAAATTTTTCTTTGAAAATTTATTCAAACTTGAAAAACAAAAGTTTAGCCAAAATATTACGAAATGAAAAATTACTTTTAGAAAAACACATAATGGATTGAAAAAACATAATCATAGTTTATAAGTAAAAAATGGTGATTTTGTGAGTGTTAAAATATTTGAAATATTTAGATAAGTTGTAATAACATTATTATGTCAAACACCCACCTCTATACTCACCTCTATTATTAAACTGAAGTAATTTCAGCTTCATTCTATTTTCAGATTCCACTATAGATATCTATCCCATTAATCCTTTAATTCATTAGACTTATGTTTGAGGGAAAACACCAAATAATTTTATTTTGAGTCATTGATGAAGGTAAGGTGATACAATATTCTCCCATGATATCAAAACAATGATAGTCCCCATAAATCCATATGAACCATCTTGAACATCTCATCTTCTCGTGTCCCACTACACAAATTCAATGACACCTTTAACTGGTTGACTTGGATATAAACATATCACGTTTTAAACTCTATGTGGTCATCCAAGGCCCTTAAAACTTTATAACCAATGTGAAAAAGATTTCCATTTCATAATTCCATTATTCCATATGTTTTTTCTCCATCATACATGATACCTTCTAAAACCCTGGTCTTGTGTATATTTCAATCCTTTAGACCATGTTCCACCACTATAAAACCTCATGTTATCTTACACAAACCATCTATAAAAACTATTCAAAATAAAACATCATCAATCTAAACAATAAAAATTTGTTTCTTTCATAGTTTTGGTATATGTCTGATGCTTAGAAAATATAGAAAACATATGTTCATAGATTGAATGATCACGTATCCATTTCAAATAACCTCAAGTTTCTCTCCATCCATAAGGGGAACCTGGAAAAGTCTTCCAAACATATAAATGAGTAAACATACACTATCAGATGTTGAATTAAATGAAGCTCCATAACTAGGAATCCATGGATCCATCAAACTCATGACACTTAGAAGCAAGGTTCAACCCTCCCATTTAGATTTATATTTTATGGATGATTTTGAAGAATAATTTAAAAATTTACATCCTTAAGTCGGTAGTTATAGTGACCATAATTTTCATACATAGATATTTCATATTCTTTAAATGAATAATAAATAAATAACATAATGATCCATGATAGAATCATATAGTTCTATTATATTTGGAAGCTTGGATACATAATAAACTAGTTTATAATTATACAACATCATTTCCCACTAAAATATTCATAACTATCACCCCTCTTAGACATATCATACTTATATCATTCTTCATAACCTGAGGAATAGGAAACATAAGAAAGGGTGAGCTCAGATGCTTAGTAAGCGTAAACTAGGGGGATACCAATGATCACCTGAGCATAACATGAGCATTAGAGTATGAGAACATGAGACTAACATTTTAAAATCATTAATTTAATATAATTGATCATAATATTGAGTTATAGAATAAATCATGGTAGTTTATAAGACATAAATCATATATAAATCAAAGAATATGAGTTATGAGAGCATAACATTGACATAAGACATGAGTTTGTGGCACACACATAACCATAGAAAATCATTTACATTGTATTCTAGGATCACTGCCAATATTATCATAGTGGATTGGGTTTATTCTACCAATAATAATAGTATTCAAGTTTCACTCCCAATACTATCATAGTGGATATAGTCTAATACTAAACTTGGTGTACTCTCTATTCCAATCCTCTTTATCTCATGAAATATCAATCTTTACCTAATCCATTAGAGGACTATAAAATTATGGGCCCAACCATCACATAATAAAAATAATACATATATGTTCCATTAGATCATAACACATACATAATATCATAACATATAAAAAATAAATGGGTTTCATAAGAATTTCATCATGGAATAACCCATGGAATAGAAACAAGTTTAATAATTATTTCATCAAATCATCATAGCATAACCCATGAAAAAGGAATGAGTTTCATAAACATATTTTCAACATAATAAAAAATCATATACAGGAATAATAAGGATGGTATCATTAGATCATATCCACGGGAATATATAATTAATATCAAAGGATGCCATCATAGTTGAAAATTTCTTTAAAATAACCTTTGGAATATTTCTTGAGGAAAATAACATTTTTCACTTTTAAATAACTTATTTAAAACCTTCATATTTCCAAAATAGTATGGAAAATTTTTATTTGAAAATAAACTCAAAATATTGTAAGAGAAGATTCAAAACATTGAGTTTTCATGATGATGGGATATTCCATTCATGTTGTACAAGTTAAAATAAAACATTTCTTTTACAATTTTGTAAAGAGTTAAAAGGTGTCTCATTCGTAGAAAGATAAGAAGATAGATTTTAAACTATTTTGTGAAAAAGTAAAAAATGGGTAAAAATGAATTTAAATGATCATTTTATAATAGTAAAATATACACTAAAGATATTTTTAGAAAACATGGACATGGAAGAGAAAAGATTTTTGATCAAAGAGAGAAATAAATTCGATTTTCCATAAAAAATGTTTTTTAGACTCTTTAGTACATAAATAAATTAAAATGAAAGGAAAAAATATAATTTCAAAAATAAAAAAAGTATATGAATATTCACAAGTTCATAGAGAGGTATATCAAAAAAATTCATCACCAGAAACATAATCATATACAATCTCAATAAAGAATGAGATTATAACATAAAACCCTTACCACATTGATATCATTTGGATTTTAAGACCCAAGAAAGAAAGAAAATTATATGGATATTTAAATACCCATAAATTTCATAATAACCATAATAAATTACATTCATGTGAATTATATACACAACATAAAATAAATAAGTGCTTAATATGACACATGTATCACATAATTAAAAGTGAGATGAAAATCCCTTACCTCAGGTCCGAATTCCTTCATATGTGTTAAAACGTCCTATATAATAAATATAGATTTATTATAAATATATTATAAAATAATACCCATATATATATCATACCATATATGTTTTAATTATAACCTTTTACCACCCGTTTATTAACAATCCTTTATTAAAATCACTATTTTTAGTGATATCTACTTCGTTTTTATGTAATTTTTTGGTAGTTCTGGTCCTTTTACTTTGATCATGGTTCCATATTTTAAATTTATTTAAAATCACAATTACTACTCATACATAAAATTATAGATAGAAAAATTAATTACACCATTTATAGAGATAGTAGACCATATATACACATGAACATTGTTTTCATTTCTCAATGGATGGAATGAAAGGAAGGAAAATATTACTTAAAATTTAAAGAATAAATATCATATCATATTTATCATATATATTCATTATATATATCCTTATTAACATCTATATAAATTGTAAATTTTAAACGAATTACATCGCTTCATGGAGGCGGTCGTCCACACGCAGGCCCGAGAGACATTATTGTTTTCTAAAAACATTGAATGAAAAAAGAAAGATGGGATATTATAATTTCATAAGTATAATTATTTAATAAGTATCATATATAAATATTAAACCCATAATAATAACCATCCATTAAATATGGTTATGGAAAATAAATTATATCACTACGGGGAGTTAACAAGCCGAATGTACGCATGAGCGATACTTTCACTTCCTATTTGATGAGAAAGAGGGTGGATAATGGGGATTTAATAATCACAATAACATTTAAGTATATTTATTATACATAATTAATTATTTAATCACAAATACCATAGATTTATAATAGGTAAATAATAATTAAAAAAACGTGATCGGTTAAAGTGATTACCTATTCTTTGATTGAGCTACTTTAAATATCCCCTTAAAGATGCAATGATTGGTATTTTGAAAAGACCAATGTAATATCTTCAATTTTAGTTGATAATAAAAGATCTTTTTGTTAATAATTTATGAGCATTTTTATGTGAAAAATGTATTTTTTAAATAAAATCTCATATTAAATTATTTAAAGGCTTTGCCTAAGGGTAAAAACCCAATCAACACCTTAAAATATTCAATGGAATATTTTTAGAGTGGGGCATTGACATAGAATGGGATTCCTAGGCCCATAGATCCTAGAAGATAAAATAATAAAAACAATAAAAATATTATATTATGAGCAAATGATTTTTCTATAAAAAATGGAATATCTCCCAAACATTATCTCGTATAATAAATATGAGATCACCATTAGTTCGTTGGGTGTTTGGTAACATCGCAAGATAGGTTAACTTCTTTAATATTTTATAATATATTTTCTGAAAATAATTGAATATATTACAAATGGTGTGGTATATGATAAATCTGAGACCAATATTAGGTCTGGGATGTGAAGTTTACCCTAGGCCTAATATAATTTTTTTTCACGTTAAAGATTTGATCAGATCGCACATAAGTATAAGTTATTTAAAATTTTTATTATATTATTATTAAATTATAAAATAAATTCGTTTTTATATTTAACCCATATTATTCAATGTGGGTAAACCTCCATTTTTTCCACCATTGAATTGAAAAACTCAGATTTTACATTGTTTTGACATGTTTAAATTAGAAATGTCTTAATGAGGTAGAATTAAAGACTCCATCAGGATGTTTTAGGTGAATTAAGGATTAAATTTTGTATCTAAAATTAAGGATTTAAATTTCGTGATTTTTTGGTTTTATAATAGACAAATCACCGCAGCTTTGTGTTCGATTGATTCTATCAAGTTCGATAAACTCCAAATCATCCTTAGATGTGATTAGAAAATATAATTCGGTTTTCATTTGTTCATCTAGGTTTTGTGCACGATACCTCTTTTCTTCCAGGAACTATACACTTTTTTTAATTAATTATTTTTAAACATTATTATTTCCTTCTTAAATTCTAGAAAAGGTAATTTATGATTAATTAAATAATAAAAACCTATATTACCTAAGGAAAATTTATAAAAACTATCAATGGGTAATTGAATTAATTATTATGGGTTAAATTATAATTACATTTATTTTTTAAAAGATAAATTATTAAAATTATCAAATGATAATTGCACAATTTTAACAAAAGGTAATTTTTCATAATTATCAAATGATAATTACAAAAAATTATGAAAGGATAATTAAATGATATTGTTAGAAGGTAATAATGTGTAATGATCCAATTATAATATATAAGAAATTATTATAAGATAATTATCAATGGGTAATTTATGAAATTGATAAAAGGATAATTTATTATCAAGAAGATAATTTCAAAAAATTATCAAAGATAACTACAAGGAATTATCATGTGACCATTTATTGAAAATTTCAAATGATAATTTCTTTGAATTATTAAAGGAAAATTACCCGATTGATTGAAAATAAATATCAATAATTATTAAAGAAAAATATCAACAAATTGTCAAAGGATAATTTTTGGAAATAAATTATCATAATATAATTGTTCAAGGATAATTATATGGTTTTATTAAAGAATAATTATAAGGCATACCACATGTGTTATTGAATCAATTTAGGGATATAAAATATTGAACATGGTTTTATAAGTATTATTGAGAAGAATATTTTGCGTGTGTGTGTTGGCATAAAAAAATAATTTAGAAATTATCTAGGGGAGGGAGAGAGTATTATTGCAAGTCATATTTTATTTATTTTAGAAATAAAATAGATGGTTTTGGTTCTTGGAACCCTTGATGAACCTCAAGCACTGACATGTAAACAATTACGATAATAATTACATGAGGAGGTGTTCTTGACTTTTGAGGTTTCACTCCATATATTAATCCACATAGGGTGGGTTATCCTTACAGTTGACATTGATGACTTTGAGGTAGTAAGTTTCGTACTTATTGGGATCTCATTTATATATTTTTCCATAATTTATTTATGTGTTGGATTATTTGACATTGTTCTTGATTGTTATCACATGTTTGTATGTTAGGTACTATATACGCATGATGATATATTATGTTACACCTATATATATGCTCACCTTTTATGTGTATTACCATTACCTTGGAGGATATGATTGTCACTTGAGATAAACAGACCTTCTTGAAAAATTATCCATTAGTGGGATATTTTACATGATTACGATGATAGTGATCAAGGACATGAACACTGGGTGGTGGTATGAGGTATTAATGGCTTTATATCAAGGGTTTTCTTAATGTTTCCTTGATTTTCCAAGTTTTATTCACCACATGTTAGCCTAGTTGATCTGATTACTTGATATTCTCATCCAAAGTATTTGGATGATATGGTCCTATTGATGGATAGATGAAACTAGGTATCATCTCCACAACATCGTGAGGACACCATACATGGGATGGTTTGGTTCTTCCAACTCATTCTATTATCTTCTAGCATAGAGATGAATAATGTACAATTAGGGTTTTTGTAATCTTGGTTAGAACACTACCACTCGATTTTAGATTGTATTATTATGACTTTATGCATTTATTATTTTTATAGGATACAATTGTATACTTTATCACATCAGGTTGAGGATACATTGGTGGTGTCCTACCGAGTCTTGTACTCACACCCTACTCAGGCATTTCAATGCTCCTGTAGATTTCACAAGGGACTTGAAAAAGGGAAAGGGACATGTGGTGAATTGAAGGGAAGGTAGAAAACATAACTGGAGTGATATTGGATAGAGACCAGAGGACCTCATGTTTATTTTATTTATTATATAATTTAATTACTATGGACAAATTTTCAAATTGGGAGCTCTTATTTATATACCATTTATGTCATATTTAAATTCTTCTTCTACTTTGACTGGTCATGTTATTATATTTTTTTTGTCATATTTGGTTATTAATTTTTCCTATATACTCCAAAGGAGGGTATAGTCTCCCATGGTTCCACTTTATATGCTCATTAATAGTTGGAAACCTCTTGCATATGGGAACGCGCACATGAGGCCATGTGACACTCCAGTCCAGACTCGATGGTTTGGGTTTGGGATGTTACAAAAAGAACCTCAAGAATGTGATAAGGAAGTTGAGAATGGATTTTGGAAAGGTAAGGTTTAACAATATGGCTCAAAGTGGTGTGAATAAGATAATTTAGGGGTGCCCTTTTTATAATTGAGGTGAGGGTCACTCTTGAGATTTCTTAAAAGATTAAAATATAGTAAAGTAATTTTCTAGAAATATGCCTCTAAATGGATATGGATTTAAAGATATGGTAGGATGGTGTTGAAATAATACCATTAAATAAAATTTGGACATGTTTAAGTGTTTTTTTAAACCATATCTTTTTCTTTAACCCCTTAGTTAACCTATTTTAACATTAACCACGATACCGTCTTTTTCACACTTGAAGGGGTATAATTTAAATTATAACATAAAAATTGGTTCATAAATGGACAAGGGAAGAACTTTTAGACCATATCTTATCCACGTAATCATATTTAAATATTTATATTATTTTTAAATAATTTAATAAAATATAATTTTGATAAAATATCATTAATGTCAAATTTTACAGTATTCAATTAATTTGACTTAAAATCCATAAAGATAAATTTGAAATTTGAATATAATCATTTAAAAAAATAATAATAAGTCATATTAATCTATAAAATTTATGGAACACTATAAATCATTCAAATTATATTACTTTTAATATTTTTAAATTCATTTATTTTATTTTTCTCTTAATTGAATAAATACAGCGTTAGCATTGTATAAGAATTTAAGGTAATTATATAAGTAATAAAAATTATGAATAAATATACATCATGAAAATATATTAATTATTCTTAAAATAGATATTTATAATCATCCATAACATTCTTTTTTCCCCATGTGAACACATAAGATATATTAAAAACTAAGAGAGTTACACTATGTACCTTTCTTTTCATTAAATATTATATATTTCGTTTTTATGAAAAAGTCTTTGTTAAAAAATCAATTTTGTGACTAAGGTGATAAGGTTAGAATTAACTTCATATTATAATAATTATGATTAAAAAATATGTCCATATAACATAGTTTTAACCATGTGTAACCTGATTTACCCTTTACTAAGGTGATAAATTTTACCATGGTTACTATTCATTATGTCTAAAAATAAAAGGGTCCTAGTTACCAAAATTAGAACACAATATTCAACATATGTAATATATTTCTGAAGATTAAATTTATATAAAGATTAAAAATTAATTTTAAAAACAAGGACACAAAATGTGGTGAAAATAACTTTTAGAAAAATATAATTTTTAAGCATAAAAATGGATTTATTATTATCTAAAGAATAATAAAAATATTAAATTAAAATTAAATCATTTGATTGAATATGCAATTTATAAATTTATCTTAAACCATTCACCAATAGTGATTAATTTAATTTATTAAGATAAAAATAAATTGTGTGCATAAAAACATTTTTTTTGGAAAAATAACATTTTTATTTTCAAATGATTTGTAATTAATTTATAACTGATTAATACATTTCATAATATATTTAGTTCTATTAATAACATCTAATCCAATATCTATGTGATAAATTTTACATAATAAAATTTTAATAATATATATTATGGTTCTTTTAAACTCAGTGTTGTGTATAACTCAAGCTATCAAATAAATCAAATTATTTGAAGATTAACATTTTATAAAATCTAAGGGTGTTAAATTCTACCACCAATAAAATTAATCTCACCATTGAAATTCATAACTTCAATATAAAAAATAATTATATCTATATTTCATTACATCCTCAGGTTCCTTAGTAGCTTCTTCGAATTTCTAATTCCCTGAGATAATTTTCACCGAGTGAGTAGTCTTGTTCCACAATACTTTATCTCTATGATACAATATTTATAATAGTTGTTATTCATATATAATATCATGTTATAGTGGTAATACCCTTTAGTTTAGTACATATGATGGATCAGATAAGTACTTTATCAAGATAGATACATGTAACACATCGTGAACTTAATAGAGGCTCAGTAGAAGTACCTAGTGTTAAGCTATCACCCCAAATCGATCAAAAATTTAGAAAGGGACAATGCACTAAGGGATCAAATATATCTTCTTTCCAAATATCATAAAATTATTCCATATAGAAATTCATATAAATACCTTCTCACTAATTTTAAATTATTGATCACAATGAAAATTTTCATCATATATTCTGTATCGACTCTAAACTAACTTGATGTGATGTTGAATGAAATTCCCTTTCTCTACCATTTATTCATATAGATCATGTCATAGTAGATTTATTTATCGAAATTCATCCCAACACATTGGTGTTTATACTTATTTCCATAGAGGTCTTCATAATGATTTGTTGGTAAAATATCCCTCAAGGTATCATTACTATTTTTTTGGGGTGATTGTGTTTGTTGAAAAAGAAGGTTTCTAAGGTATGCTGTAGAGTTCGAGATATATTTTTGACAAGGAATTTTTATAAATAACCATAAAAAAGTAATATATTCCCTAAAAGTGGTACAAAAAATTGCATACACAGGGTGACGCTGTTTCCTAGTGTTTTACAAATTTTTGTGGTCCAAAATATGGAGGTTGGATCAAGCATCACTAAAGATGGATTTCCTTGAAATTGTTAGTTAAATATGTCAAATTCATGAGTTTCAAAAATAATAGGTTTCATGAAGGGTGTTTCCTGAAGGTGTGTATCATCATGAAAAAGCATCATGAATACAAAAAGAATTAATGGTAATCTCTATGATGACAAGAATCTTTATGAATAGTAAATTACCATAGTGTTTCCCGAAGATAGGAATCATCATGAATGAGATAGGAGGGATTCATAAAATTATGATGATTTGGATGGTAGATTATGTAATTAGAGTAAATTCCAATATATAGGCTTCATTCCACTTCAGAAATATAGTGAGACTTAACAAGGTTTCTAAGGCTCTGGATTTACGAAGATGGGTCACAGAGGGTGTTCTTGTGAAAAAATATTGTGAAGAAAGGGATTCTGTAAAGGCTATGAAAACTGATAAAAATAATATGTGTAATTAAATTAATGGAGTTTGATTTTGCTAAGTGATATTTAAGAATGTAATAAGTAATGGATTTTGTGAAGGCAATGTGAGCTTAAAAAATGTTTCATTTTTCAAAAAGGATATTTGAGATTCTTGAAAGAGGTGATATTTGAATACATAGTGATCATCATTAAAGTATTTAAAAGGGATTTCCTAGTATATTTATGGTAATGTTATATTCATAACTTAGATGAACGTGGGACATCAACATGAAATCTATGTACAATTGATGATTTATTTATTAATGATAATGAAGTGACCTACATGTTCATAAAATGTTTGTGAATTCCTTCCAAGATCAGGGAAAAGTGGAAGGGGAATAAGGTGATCATTTCCAACAGTAGTGATGCAGAGAATAATACTTAGTGTGTAAACCTTGAGAAATATGTGAGCTGACCTGAAACCTTTGTAAGTGAAGTGATCCTGGGAATAGAAACGATCTAGGAAATTTTTTTTTTTCCGGCATTGATCCTTATTGGATATGGAACATCAACACATTGTCATTGTATGATCCTTGGATGTAGTACAGTGAGGGTGAATCAACTAAAATCTATGTGTCCTTGTACTTTCATTCCTTTTTTACTTGTAGTCTATCATCATCAGATAAAGAAGGCAAGAATAAGATCATCATAAACACTTAAGAGAAAAATAAAGTGACCCTCATAATAAAGAGTCCAAGATTGAGTGGGGCATGATGAATATTGAAAAATAATATCCATAACCTAATTCACCCCCATATTAGGGTATCAAGGCCCATTTGGTACCTATTACGATCTATCTAAATACTTGAGTGAAATATATTGATGTATAAAAACATGAATGAAGAAAGGTGTTGATCCCAACCACCTTTTAAATCTATAGTACTAGATATCAAAATATATATTATGGTTTGAATGGTTCTCTCTGGTTGACCATCTGTCTAAGGATGATATGCTATACTAAAACTCAACTTTGTATCCAGATCCTTCTGAAGAATTTTCTAGAACTTTGATGTAAAACATGGATCCCAAATAGATATAATAGAACATGGAAATCTAGGAAACCATACCACTTCCTTAATTTATATTTTGGAAATAAAAAGAAGAGATAATTCATATCTTATTTAAATAAAATGTGATAACTTTATAAGATGATCAACTACAACCAAGTAGAATTATTACACTTATAAGTTTTGGGAATTCATAAGAAGAAGTCCAAGGTGATGTTTTCCCATTTCTATTTTTATGTATGGGTAAAGGTTATAACATCCCCTTAAACATATGTCTCTTATCCTTAACTTACTGAAATAATAATCACTAAGATACATACTCAACTATTTATTTATTCATTCAATCCCAGTAGAAATACTCATTTATATCTCTATAAATTTTCTTACTTCTGATATAAATAGATAATTATGTACAATGATTCTCATTCGATAAATCATTCTTCATATCTAATATGGATAGAACACATACATGGTTCCAGAACTTTATCATTCCATAAAAATCAAGTTTAAACTAATGTATATTTCTCACCTTATTTTTAGCACTAAATATTCCTTTTGTACCAATTTAATCTTCACCTGGATCGATGATTTAACACAGAATTAAGTAAGATAAAATTTCTCCCTATCATTCAATATTTTAAGATACATTCTTTAAAAATCAAAAAATATTATATATTTTGTGATCCTAATCATAGATAAGCTATAAATATCCTTTCAAATTAGAGAATCTTCAATGTAGTTCACTTTCCTAGGATGATAATGTATTGAGAAGCCATAATCTTTAATCAGCTCTGAGAATCTTCTATGGTTCATATTCAACTCTTTTTATGTGAAAATATACTTTAAACTTTGATGATAAATATATATATCACACGTTTCTATATAAATAAAATGAATCTATATCTTTAATGTAAAAATTTTCACATTTAACTACAAATCATTATTTGGGTAATTTTTCTCATAAAAGATCAATTATTGTGAGGCATAATCTATCGTCGTATCGTTCTTCACGAGAATGCATCATAATCTATTATTTGATGCATCATTATAGATTAAAAATTCATCTCCACTATAGGGAAAAGTAATTATAACTGCACTAAGTAATATTATCATTAATGCTTTTAGATTTTATTCTCATTTATTTATCTAAATAAACATTTCTCTCTTCCAAGTTAACTTAATGAACATATTAGATAGTCAGGATAAATTCTACAAAAAATAGTGATAATATCCATCCAAACCATGAAAACTATAGATCTCTATCAAAGTGGTTGGTCTGGGATGACATTCACTAACTCCTATGTTGTAAAGATCTACTGACATTCCCTCACATGAGATAATATGAAACAATAATAAAACCATATGTATCCAAATTTCACACTTCGTACTTTTTTCATAAAGAATCTCCCTCCTTAGGGTCTTCAACATAATTATAAAATGATCTTCATAATCTGACTTAATATTTTAATATATAAGAATATAATCTATAAAAAATACCCAAAAATAATCAATTTATTCTTTAAATACTTTTTTCATTAAATCCATAATTATAGAGGGGGGATTATTAATACCAAATGGAATCACTATAAATTCATAGTGTCCATGACTTTTACATAATTATATTTGGGTGTATCCCCATTATTTAACCTTAATTTATTATATCTAAAAATAAGTTCAATATTAGAATAGTATTGAGTACTACACCATTGATCAAAAAATTCATCAATATGGGGAGAGGATACATGTTCTTGATTATGATATTATTATATTCCCGATAATCAATACAAAGTTGCATTGATCAATATTTATTCATAAAAAAGAACATGTATAACCCAAGGTAATGGACTTGGATGAATGAATCCATTATCTATATTCTATAAGATTTTATTATTCAATTCCTATAACTTAATCATGGAAATTCTATAGGGAGTATTTTAAATAGGTATAGCACTAGCTATGAGTTATATAGAAAAATCTACTTCACAATTCAATGGAAGACCAAGAAACTATACTAGGAAGTCATTGGAAAACTCCCAAATAATAGGAATATCTTTTAGGTTGAGTTTATCCCCAGAAATATAAGATAAATATCCATTTTTAATAGGAATAATGACCCATATAATGGATGTGATTTCCATCATAAGTTTATATTTATCGTCAAACCAATAGAAAATTATAGGTCGGTTCATAATATAAAATTTAACTTCTCTTCCATTGAAATTGATGTAGAATTTATGTAAATATATCCAATACATGACCAAAATAACATCAAATTAAACCATATAGAGAATAATACTATTTTTAGGAAGAAAATTACTAATAAATTCAACTAGGAGGAATTATAGACTTGAGTTATGATCATCATACCATTAGGGTTTTTCACTTCTAATTTAATATCTAATAATTAGGGTGTAATTTTGAAAGCATTATAAAATTATTTATATATAAAAGAGTGGGTAGAACTAGAGTTAAATATGAAATTATCAATTCTAGAGTAGATGGTAAGTATACCTTTTATCGTGTCACTATAAAACACCTCATCATAAAGAGTGATCACATGAGATTTCGATTTTTCTCTCAAATTAAGAGGTTTATGGTGGTGATCATTATGATAAATTCTAAGATTTGATCATTATTTATTATAATCCCCATACTCCTTGAATTTTAAAAAATGGAGTGTTGGTGGTGCATTATATGGAAATTTGTCCCTATTCAGATAATTACATAACTTATTCCCATGATATCAACATTCAATTACCTGATAACCTTCCTTTCCACTCTTAAAACATTTAACAATATCCTTAAGAAAATTTCAAAATTTTTTCTTTCTTCACTTTGATCATAATGGAAATCTCATCTTATTCTCTACAAAATTTTTATAATTTCCTTTTAATTCCATATTTATTTTCTTATCAAAACCATGCTATAGATAGAAAACTCCAATCTCTATTTATAACTTGTTATCACATTAAACAAATTCTTCATAGCTCTATATGTCTCTTATAACTAACAACTTTAGAGACGTGGTTTTAATACATTGAATAATCAATAAAAAATAATTTTTCTTGGATAATAATAACAGAATCATTCCTTATAAGTCTCATAAAATTTTCCTCAAAGGTACTAAAATATTTATCATTTCTCTAATTTATCTCAAGAATTTACTTTTACATTTTCATATGGATAATATTAGGAAATTACTTACTAAAAATAATCAATTAAACACATACCACTCTATGGAATAAATTTCTTCATGTTTCCTCATCTTCTTAATAAGAGTCCACCGTTGATCCTCTTCACCTTCTAAATGATACAAAGACCAAATAAATTTTTCATGCTCTGAACAATATATAATGGAAAATATTGTTTTGATGGTACCAATCCATTACTGTGAAATAAGTGAACCTAGTGAAACAGTAAAAGAAGGTGAAAATTTACCCATTAAAGACACAATAGAGAGTTTTTACCTCCATTAATTTTTTAAGTTTATAATGATTGAAATCTTGATTATGTTTTGTGAGAATAATAATGGTATTTTTCATTCCATATCCCATAAGATTTGGTTTCTCAGGTGTACAATCACTGTGTTATTGTTTTCATTTAATATTAATAGGATTCATTTATGTTCCATCCATTTACTAAAACCAAAAGAATAGTGTGAGAAGTCATAATCATAGTGTAATACTAAATAATATATAAAAATAATTTATAGCTTGTCTAAATTAAGACACCTTCTTTTAAATCTATATTCCCTTAGGATTAACCTAGTCCATTCATGATTATTATCATATCTATAGGATATTTTCTTATACATAGACCTATACCTATGGTACTCACTAAGGTTTTCTAATCCTAGTTTATAAATGTTAAATAAATCTTTTTCTAATTCCAACTATAGAGACCTATAATTTACATAGTCATATATTAAATTTTAGATGATTATTTAACACATAACATAATGATACATTCCAGAATCATATAGGTCTAGTATCTTTAGAAACATTGATACATAAACAATTAGTTCATTAGTGTACTACATAATTTCCCATTAAAATATTCATAACTAGAAACATTCTTACACATATCATACTTAGCACATTTATTCATAACCTCATGAAAATAAAATATAAGAAATAGTGAGATCAAATGCTTAGTACGGGTAAACAAGGGTGATATCAAGGATCACTTGAGCATAACATGATAATAAGGGAAGAGAACACGATCATTACATTTGAAAATCATACACTACATATTATAAATCATAATCTCGAGTCATGGAAAAAATCTTGGTAGTTTATAAGACATGAGTCACATAGGAATAAAAAATATGATTCATGATAACATAAAATTGGTATAATACATGAGGTTTTGGCATACCCATGAGAATATTAAATCATTTCCATAGTATTAAAGTCTCACATAAAAGACTTTAATAGTATATTTGGTTCAATCCCCAAACCAGCATAGTAGTCAATTTTCACTACCAAGACTAACATAGTGGATAGATCCCCTTACTGAATTGAGTTCCTTCCCCATTCCAATTTGATTTATCTCATGAGATATCATTCTTTACCCAATTCATTGGAAGGATATATATTCATGGGACCACCCATAATATAATTAAAATCATACATATATGTTCTATAAGATTAGAAAACATTTAGAATATTATAACCTATAAAAAATGAATCGGTTTAATAACCATTTCATCATGGTATAACCTGTAGAAGATAAACAAGTTTCATAATCATCATATCAATTCATAATAGGAAAACCCATGGAAACGAAAGGAGTTTCATAAAACTATTTTTATCATAATCATAAAATATATAGATAAACAATAAGAATGGTATTATTGGATCATATCCCCATCAAAACATAATTAAAATCAAGGTATGTTATCAAAGTTGAAAATTTATTTAAATGAATCATTGGAATATTTCTTGAGGATAATACCATTTTTTACTTTGAAATCACTAATTAAATATCTAAAATTTCTAAAATATAAAGTTAAACATTTTATTTTAAAATAACCTAAACAAATTGTGAATATATATTCAAATCACCATGTGTTTATGGCGGTGGGTAATTCTGTTCATGTTGTATAACTTAAAAGAAAATATTCCCTTCACACGTTTATAAAAGTCAAAAAGTACCTTGTTCTAAAAATGAAAAGAAGATTAATTTTATTTTTTTTAAAAAAAATTAAAAATTGGAAAATATGTCTTCATAAAATTATTTTATAATTGTAAAAACTTTCTTGAAAATAGTTTTAGAAAACATGGACCTAGAAGAGAAATGATTTTTGACTAAAGAGATAAATAAGTCTAAAATTCCTTAAAAACTTATATTGGTATATTGAGTAATTAAAGAGGGTAAAATAAAATTTTAAAAAAGTAATTTAAAGAAAAAAACAAATAATAATAAAATTCATGAGTTTCATGAGATGTACATCATAAAAATTCATCATCGAAAACATAATCATAAACAATCTCGACAAATAATGAGATTATAAGATAAAATCCTTATTGCTTTGGTAATATTTGAATCATAACCCAAATGAAATAAATAAAATTATATGGAAATATAAATACACATAAATTTTATAATAAACATAACAAAATATTTTCATGGGTTTTATATACACCATATAATGGAAACAATTGGTGAATATGGAATGTGTCTCACAGAAATAAAAGTGAGACGAAAATCCCTTATCGTAGGTAAGATTTTCATTTTATGTGTTACAAAATCCTATATAATAAGTATATAATTATTATAAATTAATTATTTAACAATAATAATATATATCACACCATATATGATTTAATTATTACCTTTTATCACCTATCTATTAATAATTCTTTATTAAAATCACTTTTCCTGGGGATATATGCCTCATTTTTAATGAATGTTTTGGGTCGATAGTTTTTCAATTATACATTTATGATGGTTCCATAATATAAACAATTTTAATAATTATATTAATATCATATATATTCATTATATACATTTCTATATTCATCCATAAAAGCATAGATAGAAAAATGAATTACATCGTTCATGGAGATGGTATGTCATTTGTACTTATGAACACTATTTTTATTTTTCGAAGAATGAAACAAAAGAAAGGTAAAATTTAATTAACATTTAAAGAATAATTATTATATCATAAATATAATATATATATATTCATTATATCTATCCTTATTACCATCCATTTAAATTGGAAATGAAAAATAAATCACATCACTTAATGGATGTGGCAGTCCACACATACTCATTAGAGACGTTATCATTTTCCAACAGATTGGAAGGTATTATGGTAGATGTAATAATATAATTAAAAAATTATTATTATATCATAATTATTATATATTTAGATTAAACCATCATAATAATTATCCATTAAATATGGTGGTGGAAAAGAAATTGTATCACTACATGGAGACGGTAAATCGTACATACACACGAATGAAACATTAACTTCACATTTGATGGGAAAGTGGGTGGATAATGGTTATTTAATAATCATAATAATATTTCATTATATTTATTATACTAAAGTTATTATTTAATAATAAATAACATAGATTTTGAAGAGGTAAATAAGAAGTAAAAATAATGTCATTGGTTATAGCAATTAACTCTTCTTTGAAATAACTCAATTATATTTCCTCTTAAGGATCATAGGGTTGGTATGTTTGGAAGAGAAGAACCTATATAATGTGTATAATGAAGTTGATACGGGAATTCTTTAGGGTATAGTTGATCTATATGGCTCAATGTCATGTCAATAAGGGAAATGAGGGGTGCACTTATTATAATTGAGGGGAGGGGCACTCTTGGGATTTATTAAAAGATTAAAATAAAATAAATCCATTTTCATGAAATATTCTTAAAAATAGACATGGATTAAAAGAAAAGGTATTATGGGGTTATAGTAGAACCATAAAATAAAAATTTTATATGTTTAAGTTGTGTTTTAAACCTTATGTTTTTCTTTAACCCCTTAGTTAACCTATTTTAACATTAACTGCGATAACATGTTTTTAACTCTTAAAGGGTTATTATTTAATTAAAAGGTAAAAATTAATTCATAAATGGAAAATTGATGAAATTTCAACTATATATTATCCAACTTGTCCACTTTCTATATTTTTATTATTTTTAAATAATTTAATAAAATATTTTATTTATAAAATATCAATAAAGTCAATTTTGAGACTATTCATTTAATTTGGCTTAATGTATATACAAAAATGTTTGGAATTATAATATAATACTTTAAAACTACCCTGATATTTCATATAAATCTATAAAATACATGGAAAATTATAAATCATTAAAATTACATTACATTTACATTTTCTTAAATTTATATATTTAATTATTCTATTAATTGATGATATACTGCATTGGCTTTGTATAAGAATCAAAGTTAATTATATAATTACTAAAAATTATAAATAAATTTCCATCAAGAAAATAAATTAACTATTCTCAAAATAGACATTTATATTCATTCATAACTTTATTTTGTCCCAATGTGAGTGCATAAGAAATACTTCAAACTAAGAGAGTGAAACTTTGTAACTTTATTTACTTTAAATATTATATAGGTATTTTTCATTTGAAATGTATATTTAAGAACTAAATATAGTTTATAAGGTTATAGTGTTTGTACTTTATTCATACAATAATAACTAGTAAGAAGAATTATTGCCTTATAACTTCTGTAAGATCCTGGTTTTTAGAAGCGTATGTTTTCGTTATGTTTTGGTTGGAACCCTTGTTTTGGGATTCAAGGTATGTATTTTGAAAGTATGAGAGGTCTTAGGGGTGTTTCGGGGGCTCAGGGCATGAAAGAAAGGAAATCTGGGAAAGAAAAGCCTGGGTGCACGGTTTGAGCACGGCCAGGATAAACCGTGCGGCCTGCCTAGGTAAACTGTGCAACACCTCCTCCTCCAGAAAGTAGAATTCACATAGTTTGTACACGGTTTGTCAAACCATGCAGCCAAACCATGTGACCTATTAATGTTGGGAAAAATTACAAAGTTACCAGCCCAGGATTTTAAGAACCCACTAGGGATTTACTCTCCATTTCTCCCTCTTCACCCTAGGAACAAACAAAATCACCCAAGAGCTCCAAGAGGCCGATCTCCCTTGTTTCTAAGGCGTTTTTGGTTCCATTGGATGAAGATCGAAGCTCCGGGTAAGGATAATACCATCCTGGATTCTATTTTTGGTTTAGGGTTTGTATCTTCTCTCCCTCTTGTTCCAAAGATCTAAAACACCATCGTTTGGGTGAGTTTTAGGTTGAAGCTCCAAAGGCTGGTCGAATTGAGGTCTATAGACTCAATTTAGTGTGCGTTCAACTGCGGTTTCGATGTAGGTGGTCTACAAACGTTATCCCAAAGTTTTATGGTGGATTTATGCATATGTGGCTGTTCTCATGGGTTCCTTTTGATGAGATTTGATCAACCTAAATGCGTTTGGTATAAAGGATGATTAAAAATGGTAAATGGTAACCCTCATGATCCCAATGGGATGCGTTGAGAATGAATTGACCTAATTGGGTCCATATATAGGGTGTGACAGCTTTTCCCGGGCTTAGGGATTGTTATTAAACAAGTGACCTTGTTGTAATAAATGGTAGATCCCTTGATGAATATGTTGGCATGATTGGTTGAACTTGGAATGGAAGTCAGGTGATGCACCTAGACTTGGAAATAACCTAAAGGTTATTTGGAATGGATTGAATGGTTGATTCATGGAAACGATGAACGGGTTAAATGGGGTAATGTTTAAAGTGATTAAAGACCATAATGGGATAGGTTATGGGTTTAGTGTTGAATTCTTAGAGAGACAGGCATAACCCATGGGAATTGGGTGAATGGTTAAATGATGTGAATTGGTAATGTGTTAATGGGTTAAGACATAATCTGAATTCTCATGTGGTTTGTTGTGAATGGTGTTCGTCAAAAGGGAAATGGAATGGTGGGTTGATGGTTACTTATATGTATAAGCATGTGCACATGGCTTGGTAGAGTGGGGTATGACTTGAGGATCTACAACCACGGGTCGAGTGAAGACTGATGCTTTGAACTCCACCCGAAATGCATGGGTTAGGAATGGGGACTGGGGATCTATTCTCCTAACGGTTGCTTCCACCTGAACTGAGCCTTCGAGGTGAGGATATGGTTGCTATGGGGGGGGGGGGGTAGTCCTAGTGAGATATGATAACGATGTGTTTACCCTCTTGCTTGTGATTTTTGGCCTTAGACCCATGTAATATAATGTATGTGATTAACCCATGGAAATGTGATGAAATGGTAAGTGATAATAATTGGTGTGAAATGAATGGTAATGGAGGTGGTAATGGATTTGGATCTGAACTGGTTAATGGCAACTTAAATAATTACTCAGAAATTATCATTCATATTCCTTTTGTATGAAGTACCTGTTCATACTGGATATTTTGTAGACACCGTTGGTGGTGGCCTACTGAGTTGTACTCACACCCTGCTCGGACCGCCATTGGGTACCCGAGCAAACTTCATGTTTGCAGGTCCGGAGAAGGGAAAGGTTCCTTGATAGATAGTTGAATGGACATGGGTAGCACTTGGTGGAGGATCCGGACACGGATTTGGGACCATTTTTGGGATTTTTTCTGTGGTCTTTATTTTGGGATTTTGTTCACTTTTGCACTTGTAGTAGGACATGGAATATTTATTGTTGTAAATGGTTGTTATACATGTTCTTTTTTTTTTTCCGCTATTGGTTTATTTCTGTTGTGGATTACTCTAATATAAAGGGGGTATAGTCTCCCCACTTGACCACATAGACCCCTGCTGCTAGTTGGGAGCCTTTGGCGTACAGGGAGGCGCTTAAGGTTATGTAACTACCCAGCTCCGAGCACCGATTTAGTGGATTCTCTGTCGGGAATGTTACAGAGTGGTATTAGAGGAGGTCTTTCTTCTCCTTCTTTGAGGTCTTGTTATTTGGGATAGGTTGCCAAGGGTTAAGATGTGTTGGGACTTGGAAAATGAGCTCGTGATGGGGAGTATCTAACCCATATATGAGGGAAAACCCAAGTCACCATGGGTGGGAAATGTAGTTCTTGGTTGTGTGTTGTTACATTTGATGATATTTCACCGTTGGGTGAAGCAAATGTGGTTTGATGTGACTGTTTTATGATATTTGGCTTATGGCCTTAACGACACAAGGATTTGCATTCATGCATAATTGTAGGCACGTAGGGATATAGGTGACATGCATTGTGTTATCAACATGCATGGGGTGGGTGTGTGAGGCATGAAAGTAGGGTGCATCATGCATTTCATGAAACCAAGAAATAATGAGAATAATGAAATAAAACAAGTGGGTAAATGATGTTTAATGAAATATAAGGGTTTTAAATTAAGTGGAAAATGTTTTTGTAAAATGTTGTGTGATTTTGGTGGTAGTGCATGGTTGTTTACCCCATGTGGACCATGGCCCATGGTAGGGATGGTCGGGGTGGTGAATTTGAGGTGTTATTGTCGTTGAATTAGTATATGAAAATGGGTTGTTGTAGCTAGTAAAGAGATTTTGATGAAGTCTTGAAGGTTTTATGGTATGCGTGCTAAATCTCATGCGTGGCAATGTAGAGAGATGCCACCAGGATGTCTGTTACCAGTTGGGAAACAGGAGGATGTTGCTGAGAACACTCCTCCAGTAGAAGAGCATGAAAATGTAGTGATAAATGAAGGTAGAGAAGACCTGTTCTGGAAGAACTTGGATCGCCTTATGCATATGATGGATTGGGACCTAGGGTAGGTTGCACTGATTATGTTTGAGCTGACCAGGGAGTTCCAGCTACAGCACCCTCCGACCTTCACCAGAGAGGGTGGTCCAGAGGCAGAGGAGTTCTGGTTAGAGTCTGTCAAGACGATACTGGATCATCTAGAGACCCCTGTTGAAAAGTGAGTAAAGCTGGACGTTTATATGTTGTGGGGCCAAGCAAGGAATTTGTGGGACATTCAGGCTCATACTAAGAAGGTTGAGGGGATGTCATCGAAGGTTTTCCAAGAGAAGTTTCTGGAGAATTTCTACCCAGAGACTTTGAGGCAGAAGCGGGCTATAGAGTTTATGAGCCTAACTCATGGATTTCTATCGGTGATGGACTATGCTAGTCGCTTCACTGATTTGAGACGCTTTGTCCCAGCGTTAGCAGGGGATGAGGCAGTGGTAGCAAAGTGTTTCCGGGATGATTTGAGACATTAGATCAAGTCTCAGGTAAATATCTTCCGCTTGAAGAGGTTTAAAGAGGCGATGGATCAGGCAGTCATCTCTGAAGGGAACCTGAAGGGAGCTTCTAGTGGTGGGTTTGTCATGCCAGCTGGGCGGACAAGTGGTGCATCTTCCGAAGGTCGAAAGCGATGTTTGGAATGTTTCCAGCAAGGTGGTCAGAAGAGAGGGTTAACCTCTCATAGTGGGAACCAGGTGTTCTGTTATCAGTGCGATAGGTTGGGGCATATGCGTGGTCAGTGTCCTCGACCTCCAGTTGATTGTAGTTCCGGCGGCAGGATGGGGCATGTGTAGAGGTTCTGTAGGAACCCTCAGCAGACAGATGATAATGATGATTAAAAGCATGTACCAGGTATGGGATGGGGACCAGTTTCCCCATATCTGGCAGGAAGTTGGTGCTCCACGTGCCGTACTGGTAGGGGCGGTGGACTTGGAACTCCAGGGCAAGATTACTCATGCTAGCAGGGCATTACGATGCAGGGTGCTTAGGCTGGAGCCCAAGGTAGAGGGACAGGTCAGCTTCAGGCAGTTTAGTTTGTGCCTGGTGATGGAGAGGCCAGACCATTAACTATTCGAGGTACGATCCTTGTATCTTCTACGTTTTCTAGTGCGTTGTTTGACATAGGATCCACACACTCTTCTGTTTCTTCTCAACATGTGGTAGTGCTGGGTTTACCTGTGGAGGGGGTGTGTGTAGTTATGTCAATTGACACCCCATTGGGGGTGCAGGATGAGGATATCAAGTAGTGCAAGGGATGCTCCTTAGAAGTTGGCGGGTATAGTTTTCTGTGGGACTTGTTCATTCTCGAGATGTCAGGGTTTGACCTAATATTGGGGATGGATTGGTTGGTGTTGTATCAGGAACATATAGATTGTTATCATCGTAGAGTATCATTTAGTTCACTTGAGGGTGACGCTTATGTCCACCGTGGCGAATGGGATGTTCGAGCAGGGCGTGTGGGGCCATTTTGTCAACAGATGAGTGGAATCATGGCTCAATTGGCATGTATCATGATTGATGATGATGAGGGAGGGGAACAATATAATTTTCCTCCCAGTGTGGATTGGTTTCAGGATGTGTTTCTTGAGTATTTCTCGAGGTTACCACCCAAGAGAGATGTCGAGCTCATGATCGAGTTGCTGCTGGGAGCGGAGCCAGTTTCTATTCCACCTTACCGAATGGCACCGAAAGAACTCCATGAACTAAAGGTTTAGCTTGAGGAGTTGGAGCATAAGGGGTTTATCTGTCCTAGTACATCTCCTTGGGGATCTCCTGTTCTTTTTGAAAAGTAGGCCGATGGGTTGTTGAGGGTGTGTGTTGGATATCGAAAGTTGAATCAGATGAAGGTGAAAATAGGTACCCTCTTCCTAGAATTGATGACATATTTGATTAGTGGAGGGGTGAATCAGTGTTTTCTAAGATTGATTTGTGGTCAGGTTATCACCAGATGAGGGTGAGGTCTTCTGACATACCGCATATAGCCTTCCAGAGTCAGTACGGGTTGTTTGAGTTTGTGGTAATGTCTTTCGGCTTGACCAATGCACCTGTGGTGTTTATGGATTTGATAAACCGAATATTTCATCCCTATCTAGATCAGTTTGTGATTGTATTTCTTGACAATATCTTAGTGTACTTGAAAACTCATTACGATCATGCCCGACATCTTGACATCGTCTTGGGTATGCTAAGAGATCATCGTCTATACGCCAAGCTATCAAAGTTTCAATTCTGGATAGGTGAGGTGCATTTTCTGGGTCACATCATCTCGGAAGCAGGTGTTTCAGTGGATCCAGAGAAAGTGCAGGCAGTTGTGTCTTGGGAGCATCCCAAGAGTGTTTTTGATATTTGGAGTTTTCTGGGTTTGGCCGGATATTACTGAAGGTTCATTCAGGATTTCTCTCACTTGGAAGCACCACCCTCGGGCTTGAACAAGAAAGGAATCAGGTTCAAGTGGTCTGAGGCTTGTGATAACACCTTCGAAGAGTTGAAGAAGCAGTTGACGACTGCACCTCTCTTGATCTTACCTGAGCCGAGTAAGAAGTACCTCGTGTTTTGTGATGCATCCGGAGTCAGACTTTGGGCTTTGTTGATGCAGGATGAGCGGGTTGTGGCTTATGGTTCAAGGAAGTTGAGACCCCATGAGCGGAACTATCCCACTCATGACCTTGACTTGGCTGTAGTGGTGTACGCCTTGAAGTGCTGGAGGCACTATCTTTTGGGAGAACGGTTTACTGTGTTTACCGACCAAAAGAGTTTAAATTACATCTTCTCACAACGGGATCTGAACCTTCGGCAGTGAAGATGGGTTGAATATCTCTAGTCTTTTGACTTTGAGTTGGTGTACACGCCGGGAAAGGTAAATAGTGTTGCTGATGCTCTGAGCAGGAAGGTTCAGAATCAGGTGGTTCAGGAGTCCAGCACCAAGTGGAAGGTGATGGATTTGTTTGTAGAGATGCACCTGGAGGTGCAGGAGGAGAGTGGTAAGGTCACTCTTACTTCATTAACGATGGATTCAACGATTTTGAGTCGAGTTAAGGAAGGTCATATTGATGATCCTAAGTGTTTTATCATGAAGGAAAAGATTAAATGTGGGGAGCTACCATCTGGTTGGGCCTTCAGCATGGAAGGTGTTGTTCATGTTTGTGATCGTGTGGTTGTGCCAAAGTGTGTGTGGGAAGAGTTGATGCGTGAGTTCCATGCATCAAAGTGGGCAGTGCATCCTTGTTTGACCAAGATTCACCGTGATCTTTGAAGGCAATTTTGGTGGCCTGGAATGAAGAAGGAAGTTGCGGGCTTTGTGGCATAGTGCCTTACCTGTCAGCAGGTGAAGGCCGAGCATCAACGCCCAGGTGGTTTGTTGCATCCACTGCCCATTCTGAAATGGAAGTGGGATTATGTAACAATGGATTTTTTCATGGGTCTTCTGAGGACATCGTGGAAGAATGATGCAATCTGGATGGTTGTGGATAGGATGATTAAAGTTGCTAATTTCTTACCGATTCAAAAGACCTTTACAGTTGACCAGTTGGGTGAGCTGTATATTCAGAAAATAGTGTGGTAGTATGGTGTTCCGTAGACCATAGTTTCGGACCGAGATCTGCATTTCACATTGCGTTTCTAGCAAGGGTTGCAGAAGGTGCTTGGTACGCTGGTGTTTTTGAGTACGGATTTCCACCCACAGACAGACGGGCAGTCGGAGGATACGATCCAAGTGTTGGAAGACATGTTAAGAGCTTGTGTCTTGGACTTTGGTGGTTCTTGGGAGAGGCACCTATCGTTAGTTGAGTTTTCCTACAACTACAGTTTTTAGACTATGATTTAGATGGAACTGTTTGAGACACTCTACGGGAGGCCATGTAGATATCCATTGTGTTGGTTAGAGGACAATGAATCTGAGTTTTTGGGGCCAAGTCTAGTACAAGAGACTTCAGAGAGAGTTAAGTTGATCAGGAAGCGGATGTCTATGGATCAGAGTAGGCATAAGTCGTATGAAGATCGGATACAGTGGTATGGTGTGATGCATGATGTGTTTCATGTGTCGCAGCTTTGACGGTGTCACCCTGATCCATCTCACATGGTTGATGTTGAGGATGTGGAGGTTGAGGCTGATGCATCCTTTGAGGAGTATCTGGTTCATGTGGTGGATCATAGTGAAAAGGTCTTGCGAGGCAAGGTTGTTCCATTAGTTTGAGTACTATGGTAGAATGAGAATGTTCAAGAAGAAATGTGGGAGCAGGAATCAGATATGCGGGCTCTGTGGCCTAAACTCTTCTCTTCGGTGGGTCAATGATGCTTGGAAACTTGGCTCGAGGACGAGCCGTTATAAGGTGGGGAGGTTGTATTATCCTGGTTTTTGGAAGGGTATTTTTTCGTTATTTTTTGTATGGATCCCTTGTTTTAGGCTTCAAGGGATGTCTTATGAATGTATGAGAGGTCTTGGGGGTGTTTCGGGGGCTCGGGGCACGAAAGAAAGGAAAGCTGGGCAAGAAAAGCCTGGGCGCACAGCCTGCGCACGGCCAGGGCAAACCATCTAGCCTGCCTAGGTAAACCGTGAAACCCCTCATCCTCCAGACAGTAGCATGCGTATGGTTTGCGCACGGTTTGTCAAACCGTGCGTCCAAACCGTGCAGCCTCTTAAAGTTGGGAATAATTAAAAAATTTCCACCCCTGGATTTTAAGAACCCACTTGGGATTTCCTCTCCATTTCTCCCTCTTCACCCTAGGAACGAACCAAATTGCCCAAGAGCTCCAAGAAGTCGATCTCCCTCATTTCATAAGGCTTTTTTGGTGCCATTGGATGTAGATCGAAGCTCCAGGTAAGGCTTATCCCATCCTTGATTCTCTTTTTGGTTTAGGGTTTGTATCTTCTCTCCCTCTTGTTTCGAATCTCTAAAACATTATCTTTTGGGTGTGTTCTAGGTTTAAGCTCCAATGGATGGTCATATTTAGGTCTAAGGACTCGATTGAGTGTGCGTTAAACCGCGGTTTCGAGGTAGGTGGTCTAAAAACGTTTTCCCATAGTTTTATGGTGGATTTATGTATGTGTGGCTTTTATCATGGTTTCCTTTTGATGAGCTTTGATCAACCTGGATGCATTTGGTATAAAGGATGCTAAAAAATGGTAAATGAGAACCCTCACGATCCCCATGGGATGCGATGATAATTACTTGACCTAATTGGGGCCATCCATAGGGTATGTTGGCTTTTCTCGGGCTTAGGGATTGTTATTAAAAAAGTGACCTTGTTGTAATAAATGGTAGAGCCCTTGATGAATATATTGGCATGATTGGTTGAACTTAGAATGGAAGTTAGGTTATGCACCTAGACTTGGGAATAACCTTAAGGTTATTTGTAATGGGATGAATGGTTGATTCATGGAAATGATGAACATGTTAAAATGGTTAATGTGTAAACTGATTAAAGATCATAATGGGATAGGTTATGGGTTTAGTGTTGAATGCTTAGCGAGATAGGCATAACACATGGGAATTGGGTGAATGGTTAAATGATGTGAATTGGTAATGTGTTAATGGGTTAAGGCATAATGTGAATTATTGTTTGGTTTGTTGTGAATGGTGTATGTAAAAAGGGAAATGGAATGGTGGATTGATGGTTACTTATATGTATAATCATGTGCACATGGCTTGGTAGAGTGGGGTATGACTTGAGGATATATGCCCACGGGTCGAGTGAAGACTGATGCTCTGAACTCCACCCTAAATGAACGAGTTAGGAATGGGGAATGAGGATCTATTCTCCCAACGGTTGCATCCACCTGGACTGAGGCTTCAAGGTGAGGATATGGTTGCTATGAGGGGGGGGGGGTTAGTCCTACTGAGACAGGATAACGATGTGTTTACCCTCTTTCATGTGATTGTTGGCCTTAGACCCATGTAACATAATGTATGTGATTAACCCATGGAAATGTGATGAAATGGTAAGTGATGATAATTGGTGTGAAATGAATGGTAATGGAGGTGGAAATGGCTTTGGCTCTTAACTGGTTAATGTCACCTTAAAAAATTACTTGGCAATTATCATTCATATTACTTTTTTATGCACTACCTATTCATACTGGATATTTTGTAGACACCGTTGGTGGTGGCCTACTGAGTTGTACTCACACCCTGATCGGGCCGCTATTGGGTACCTGATCCGACTTCATGTTTTCAGGTCAGAAGAAGGGAATGGGTCCTTGCTAGATAGTTGAGTGGATATGGGAAGCACTTGGTGGAGGATCCAGACTTGGAGTTGGGACCATTTTTGGGATTTGGGCAATTGTCTTTATTTTGGTCTTTTTTTTTCACTTTTTCACTTGTAGTAGAACATGGCATATTTATTGTTGGAAATGGTTGTTATACATGTTCCTTGTTTATTGATTATTGTTTCCACTATTGGTTTATTTCTATTGTGGCTTACTCTGATAGAAAGGGGTATTGTCTCCCCACTTGACCACATAGGCCCCCGATGCTAGTCGGAAGCCTTTGGCGGACGGGGAGGCACGCTTAAGGTTATGTAACTACCTAGCTCGGAGCACCGATTTAGTGTCTTCTAGGTTGGGAACATTAGAACTTAGTTTTTGTTGTACCTCTCGTTCCCCTCGTTGTTTGATTTTCATGATCACAATCACCTTATTTTTTGTCTAACCTTGTTTTTAAGTGTTGTGAATGAAAGGAAAAAGATTGCCAAAGGATTGGCCCAAGAATGGACAAGAAGTGGACTGAAATTTAGTCCACCGGCCAACCGGTGTGATAGCACCGGCCAGCCGGTGGACCTGGCAGAGGCATTGCCCACTGCCAGGTTCCACCGGTCAGCCGGTGGCTCTGTCACCGGCCAGCCGGTGGCAACCTGATGAAACAGTGGCAGCTACTGTCTGCCCACCGGCCAGCCGGTGGCTCTGGCACCGGTCAGCCGGTGCTGCCTGGGCAGAAGGCCTTCTCAACATCCAAGGCACCGGCCAGCTGGTGGCCCTGCACCGGCCAGCCGGTAGCCCAGTCAAACTAGCCGTTGGCTTTGACCAGTCAACCCTCTTTTGGCCTCCAACGGCTCCGAAGACTTCTCCAACGGCTCCGAAGGCCCCCAATGGGTTCCATGCCTATAAATAAAGGCCAAGGAAGCCCCAGACACCAACCAGATCATATAAAAAGCCCACAGACACGTTGTTCATCATTTGGCATACCTCCGGCGGACTTCCTTCAAGGAACCCACCTTGCTCCAACAACTTCCACATCCAAGGAGCTCCTTCAAAGAAGCTTGGAAGCGGCCTTCAACATCTCCAATCAATCAAAGGCGCCCAAGGCTTCTCCCAATACGATTTTTCTTGTTTATTTATTTTGAGCTTTAAATTTGGGTTTGTGCCTACAAACCCCAAACTTTTCTCATCCCCTCTTTCTTTTGGGTTTCACATCACCATTAAGGTGTGAAAAGGTTGTCAAGCTTTCCTTTAAATAGCTTGAGACATAGGTGAGCTATCCTTCACCTGTAAGAATGATAGTGGGTTCTTGCTAAACCATTAAAAGCAAGTGGGTTCTTTCTCAACCACCAAAAGCAAGCTGTAATAGGTTCTAGTGCTACCTCAAAGCCTAGTGGGTTTCTTGCTAAAACCATTGAAAAGCAAGCGGTAGAATCTCTCAACGGTTGAGTTGGGAGCGGAGACGTAGGCCGGGTTTTTGGCCGAACTCCGTTATCAATTCTTGTGTGATTGCCTCTTTATTTCTGCTGCATCTTTCACTTTGATTTTAATTTGTTATTATTTTTTAAAAGGCAATTCACCCCCCTCTTGCCATCCTTCCCGTTTTTCTCCGACCCAACAGTTTTATCCTATATTAACACGATTTATGTATTACCGAGGTGATAAATTTTACCACAGTTACAATTAATAACACCTAAAAAATGTGAATATTTACCAAATTTGAACTTACTAATTCCAAATATGGAATAAATTTTTCAAAATTCTATTTGTATAAGTGTAAAAATTTAATTTTAATAATAAGTGTGTAAAATGTGAAGAAAACTAATTTTAGAAAAATAAATTTTTAAGTATAAAACTAGATTTATTCTTATCCTATGCATTGTGAAAATATTAGATGAATGTTAAAAAATATGATTTAATATATAATATAAAAACTTAATTAAAATATTTCACCAATATGGATTAATTTAATTTATTAATATAAAACTAAACTGTTCACATTAAAATATTTTTTAGAAAAACATTATTTATATTCAAATGATTTCTAATTAATTGATAACCAATTAATTCATTTCATTATTTAGTTAATACTATTCATACCCAACAATCCATTGAATATGAGATAACTTTCATATAATTTTATTTTAATAGTATCACGGTTTTTTAACTCGGTGTTGTGTATAAGAAAAGATGTTGAAGAAATCAAATTTTTAAAGAGAAATATATTCTAAAATATTGAGTTGTTACATTGGACCTTTTATATGTGTCCCTTACTTCCATTACTCTGATAAATGAATTCACCAGGAATGACTGACTTCTCAAGGATCTTATCTATTATATTTTCTCATTTATTTTAGTTAATTCTTCAGGTGGATTATCCCCTGAATTCCATACTGAAAGTAATTATAGTAGAAACTAAAACCCCCTTTTTTAAAATCTTTTCATTCATGATCATATCTTATATATACTTAAATACCAATTCATCATTTCTTGTTGAATTACTAAAAATGGTCACCATCACATACCCAGATTTCAGAAGCAACGAGAGAATAATTAAGGCCTAGATTGCTTTGATTAACATCACTCCAACTAACTTCAAACGACTTTGGATAGCGTTGAATTCATTTAGATGATTAGAGATCAACCTTTCTTCATATATCCTTATACCAAAAAGTTTTTCAACACGAACAATTTAATCATTATAGAATTATTATAATACAATTTAAAAATAGTGTTCACCAATTATGTAGTTTTTCAAACATCATATATGTTGAATGCTATATTTTGAGAAAAAATCATCCGAAAGACACCTAGTACCTCCCTCTCAAGTCGTTCTCCCATTATCTTTTCCATTAATTCTAACATCTTCCTAATCAAAAAAAATATTTATATCCTTTTGGTACATGTATTACTACACCTTCATATTCTTGAATTCATATATTAGTATATTGAACATATCTAATATCAAATTTCCCTCTTCAAAATATTAATTCCAAATTCAAAAAAATCCCATTTTATTTAGAAAAGGGTAAATATCAATAACCTATATATTTTTTAAAGTAATTTTATAAGATGAACATAAAAACTACAAACCAATATTTTATCCCTATCATTACACCTGAATCTATATCTTTCAAAGTAACTAACATTTGGAACTCAAGTGCAGAACAAGTTCACTAAAAGTACATAAGATTTAACTAAATTTGATAATCCACACAAACGAACCACAAATCTCAACCATGAACCCTCTAGAACTTCAATAGGAACTTATAGCAGGTACACAAAGTATAACATGAACCAAATAAATCTAAATATAATAAAAAAATAACATAAAAAATTTATGTGTTTTATATGAAATCATAATCCATGGGAAACAAAAAATTCACTAGAGGTTTAAACTGTATATTTCATTGGGAATGATTTACTCTAAAGAAAAAGCTAAAATAAGATTTATCATAATCAATCACACTAGTAAAAATGATCCTAGAACCAAATATATTTCATCTATCTTTTGGTAATCCCAATTCCACCACTATGAAATATTCATAGAATGTATACCCCATAGATCCATTCTTCTTGGGAATACATATATATTGTCAAATTCAGTAAATACCTAAACTGGATCAACCAGTGAATATTATGTTCTTCCAAAAGAATTCATATGTCACTCTTATCTATCATCAGGATTTAATCTTATTTATTTCTTTTACATCTTCTCCATATTAGTGACAACAACAATGATGACTTTTGGAACTCATCCTATGGCTTGTGGCAATTTATACTGCATCTTGACTCACCATAATTGAAGTTTCTAATACTAGACTCATGGTTATGAGAGAAATTTCACCATTTATCTTGTAAAATTAAAAAGTTACATAAGTTAATCCTTTAAAAAAGTTTTAGTACTTATCCAAATAAAGTTGTTCACCAAGCCTAACATCATTTGTATAAACAAATATTTTAGTGATAGTGTCATTGACACATTACTAAATACACCCAAAAAAATATGACATTAAGTCTAGGTTGAAAATGATTAATATGAGGATAAGTAAATAGTTAGTGTTAGTGAATAGAGAATGATTGATTTTTGTTACTCCAATATATTACAAACATTCCAAGAAAGATAAATTTCAGTTTTGAAATTATTTATTGGTTTAAAATTTATAGAGTAAATTTCATAAAATATCAATAATTTTATATAAATTATTGATTTGAAGTCAAATGGATAAAAATAGCATGGATCACATGTGTTGATATAAGATTTAATGCCTATGAATTTATGTTTCATTCTACCTAAAAATTTCGGGCAGAAATTTACCTAGACATTCTTCATTTTCAAATCTATATGTAAAAAATTTATATACCTGATAAATTTCACAAATTTAGAATAATAAATTGATGTCATATTATATGAATTTTATATGTTTTTCTCATCATATTTCATTTATATATTGGTTTAATTGGTTATATATATCTGTCTACACGGTGATATAAAACATAGATGAGTGTACCCTACTGAAGGAAAAATGAATATATTGAAGTTCTACATCAAAAATAAATTTTGTATATAATGTTTTATTGTAGATAGATATATTTTTGAGGAAGATATTTATTCTACCTACCACTTATCTGATATGGATAACATTGGTCTCCTAAAATCTTATCATAGTGGGTTTCTTTTGGGTCAATGAATTTCCAATGATATGTTGTCTTAATTACCATTATAGGGTAGGATCTGACTAACCTTTATGTTTTACATAAGATCATATTGGTTTTACCATTTTTTGAATCTTACAAATTAATTATTAGGTATTTTAATCTATCAAGGTATGAAAGATATATAATCAAAAGTATATATTATAACTTTAAGAACATTTTTAAGGAGTTTCTATAAATATATATTTAATTTCTAAACAAATTTTATGACTAGTTAGAGGACCAAGTTTACACTTATTATATTACAATTTCTATGTATTTAAAAACTATACATTCAATATAAAGGTACAATATTAATATAGTATGATAAAAATTAGTGGAGTTACTCTTGTAGAATAAGTGATGAATATATTCAGTTCCAAGGAACTAATTCCAAGTTACATGAATATGTCATACACTGAAATCCTAAAAAACATAAGAGTTTTATTATTCAACAATCAAAGTGCTATTTTTTTTATAAAAATGGGTTGATAATAGTAATGTACATAAAATTAATGAATTATGATTTCTAAAATAGAATATAAGTAAGTAGGGGTACATGGATGAACTATTTATAATGGAATCATAAGTAATAAAAGTATTTTATGTCATGGATCTAGAAAACCAAAATCATAAAATAATTATTTTTTTTGACAAAAACACTAAAGGTTCAAATGAAAATTCCAATTCAAATGAACCTTTAATTCATTCATCGCAATCATTTCACAATGGTCCAAACATAGGTGGTGTATTGTATATTATATGGGACAAAAAAGAGCGTATTTAGATTCTTGATATAAGTGAAAAATCCATTGAACTGTTAATGAAAAAATATATTTCAATAAACAATTTAACTGTATTTTATTATTTTTTATCTATATTTTTTATTCATAATATTATGTGTCCATAACTATATTTACACAATATAAATTTAATATTTAACTAATTAGGAAGATAATGGATAATACACCTGCTGATGCTTCTAGCCATGAGGAATAATATATTAGTGATGTTGAAATTGAGAGAAGGTTAAAAGGTTTAAAATATTCGAGAGGTAAGAAATAAAATAAAGATGAGTAACTGGGAAAAAGTGACATGGTTGAAAAATATAGAAGTGATATAAAATGAAATAGTTAGTAAAATTTATTTAAGTGAAAATTGTTGGTTGGAGTAACTCAACAAGGGGGTGAATTAAGTTCACAATTTTTTTTGTTAAACACTTTAAAACAAAACCTCCCCAAGTTAATTAATAATGATAAATTAATAAAAGTAGTATAATTATATAATTTTTATCTTTAAAAATATTTCTCAAAGTAGAATTAGGGATCAGTTAAAACAATATTTGAAATCACTTTAACTTTTGAAACCTATTTACCTAATCAAATCCTTTATATAAACACATGATAAGACTAACTATCAAAGTATAAGTTTTTTTACTATTTAAAAAAATGTAGTTTTAGATTTTAAATAAAGGAAATGAAACCAAAAACACACAATGGAATAAACCGGGAATTCATTATCAAGATGAGACTTAATAACCATCACTTTAAAATCACATGCTTCTAAGAAGATTATTATTACAATAATTTGATCCAGAACTTGGATTGGGTTTTTATAAAAACAACACACAAACTATCCAGGCTCAAAGAATTTTCTAAAATTATGTATGGGAAGAGAAAGAAAACAGGAAATGTAGGAACTATTCTAAATATTCCATGGGTATAAAGATAAAGAAATTTGAAAGAGTGTTTCTAGTATAATCCAGTTAAATTGTAGGAGACAGTGTGTGAAAATATACAGAGCAATACAACACACTCCTAAAATTTAAATCATAAAATAGAGAGAGAAAATAGGTAGAGATGAGAGAAGATGACGATACTTTGTCTGAATAGATTCAAAATATTGAGGGTCCTTTTATTTTGCTTTATGATGAGCTTAAACCAGTTTTTCTGAAATTTATGAAAAAAGTGTCATAGAGTTTAGTTTCTGTTTTTTTTCAATGCTATGAATAACTTCTACACAAATATCATGATTCAATGTAGGAAAGGTTCTTGATCTTCTGTGAATTCTAAGCATTCACAGTCACATATAAATCTACATGTAAGTGATCCGGGGTTGTATACACATTAGGGAGTTATTTAAAAATATATAGCTCTCCAGGTTCAATTATCTATGAAAGAAGAATAATAAATATTTCTTGGATCATCATACCATGCATAAAATTAGGAAACATAGTAATTTTTCTGCAATTCATCAATGGGGTTATTTCTGAATAATAATTAAAAAATACATGTGAGAGTGTCTTCACTAACCCCTATAAACTATCCATTGGAAATATTAAATTTGAATAAAGTAAATTACAACAATGATATCATACCAACACTAGATAAACTCAGACAACAACATAGACCTACAATAGCACGATCTAGTGGTAGAGAAGGCCAATGGCATCACATCTGGCTATAACACATGTATGATGGTAACATACCTAATGTTAGAACACCTAGAAGTAGTAGAGGGTTGATGTTAGTATGTCTGGTGATAACACATTCCTATAGGTAGCATGAGTCTAGATCTATAATAGTTAAAATAACGTTAGCATAGTTGAACTAACTGTGACATAGTTGAACTAATTGTGTCATAGTGCTAAGACAATTTTATTTAAAAAATAATATACTATAATAAAATAGTAATCTCATTTGAATCATAATAATCATGATTTGTGAGAATTATAATAATTAGGTACTAAAAATACACCTCTTTTTGATGATAAAAAATCATGGAATTTTATAAACCAAGTATGAAACAAATATAGGAATAAATAGATAAATCAGAAGTAATGATAGATGCTTAAAATTTCAAACTATTATTGTGAGATATTTGAAAATATAATTACTTGAAACAGATTTAGAAACTTAAACATAACTATGTAAAATTATACTTTTAAAACATAAACATTAAATGCGAAAAACATCCCTCTTTTAGGATGATAAAAAGATAAGATAATTAGTAAAATGAAATAAATAAATAAATATTGAAAGAATAATATCAAAGGAGCTTCATTGAAACGAATAATTCATTTGATTAAATCCAAAATGAAAAAAAGGGAATACAAAATCCCTATCAAAGAATTATCTTATTATGAATCACTATCATCTCTTTGGTATGAAGGATCAACCGAGTCTTTTCCTTTTCCAAAGGCAAGAGGCACACATATTGAGGATAAGGGAATATATGTAGTATGTGGAAGCTATCAAATCATCACTAGTATGAGATAAATAATTAATTCAACTGGTGACATACTGAATGATTGATACTGAGGTGGAATATGATTAGAAGATGGTGAAGAAGTGAAGGATGAAATAGGAATGGACTCAGGTTCCACAACTGTGGTGCCTGATACATAAATAAAAGACTTTATCATATTCACAAAGTTCATGATGATGTTCCCACATCTATCTATTACAATGAACAAGTATTTCTTCTGTTACATAACTATCTTGAGTAGAGGTGAAAAGACATTAAGATTCTCTACTTGTTCCTTAAAGGCCCTGGGGATATGCGGTGTTCTTAATTTCTCATCTAAAAACATAAAATGATAATTCAACTCATGATTTGTATAAATTTGAGAAAGGTAGTACTTGATCAATTTATTGATAGTTTCTCTATCACTTAGAGCTTCATTCAAACACTCCCATGCCATTTTATAAATATGATCACCATGCTATCTAATTTTCAGAAATTCCTTCTAATGATATGTATGAATATCACACATAATGGAATGAATCTTCTCTCTTACTATAGTTCAGGTCATATCACCATCGACGTCAATAAAAGGAGGTGGTGTAGTGGATATAGAGGCAATAACAGGTGAGTCTCCAGCCTCTCTAAAAATGATTCTTGGCTAGTAAAAAAAGGTTTCATCTCATTAAAAAAATGATCTAATGGATTCCATATCACTAGAAAATATTTAATTTTAATTTGAACTTCTTAAATATTTGAAATAATATTTGGCTGAATATGGAACATGACTATCTCAATGATGTACCTGTTATCATATTTAGAGAGTTGAGTAACCGGAGAAGCTTGTGATCGATGAACTCTACTAAAATCAGAGATAAAACTATCTCTAAAAGATTTCATATCAGACCCGATAACCTAATTTGATGGAATATATGTTCCAATAAGTAGAGGTTAAGTAACCCTCTTATAAATAGGCATGATATCCTATACATGCTCTGATATAGCAGTTGGGGAATCATACGTGAATGCTTGTAGCTCCCCAGCTTTATCAATTTTCTAAACAAAAGATCATTTTGGATCTATTCCATCCAAAACCAAGATAGTTGGTCCACTATTCTCTAGTAAGATACTATGATAATCATCACTATCATTCTCTCTATCTAAATCAAGATAGAAAATCCCCAGAAAATTTTAACCAAGAGTTGGCTCCCCTTTAGATGTAGCTCTATCCTCAGCTAAAACAGAAGGATGATACATATTAATTAATTTATGGATTGTAGAAGCTTTACCCACTCATTATATTCCCTTGGCTCACATCTAATAGAGAAAACATCATTATATGACTGAAAATTACCTATTCTCTATATAGAGATAGTTTAACTAGAACCAATGGGAGATGAATGATGTAACTAATCCCTCTCAACACCACCACCACCACCACCACCACCACCATCATCATCATGACCTTATGAATCATGATTTACATCACTATTTTTACCCTAATCACCATATTCTAAACCATATGACACTTCTGCAACTTTTTTCAAGGTCACAAAATAACACTAAACTTGTTCTTCTCTAGAGACATTAATCCCCTCTTCTTCTCCTTCACTCAACAGTCTCTCTCTATCAGGGATAGAAACATGTGGACTTATAAATCCATAAGACATAATTAGGGGTTTATAAATATCATGACCAGTTATCTCTTCAAGAAAATTAGACACTTCTTCTTCAAATTCTTCATCAAAATAAACCACAATCTCATTTCAATCTTAGACAGGGTCAATAATATTTTTAGGTTTGGTAGGGTGTTCAAAAAGATTATAATCCTCAGAGATATTATAATTATCGGCCACCCATTTCTACATCCATGGATTATATTTTACTTTTATATTTATTTTTTCTTAAACAAAAATCATCACATTTTACCTATACTTCCTCTTCCTCATCAACCAAGCCCTTTAATTCTAACATAGGTGTGAATAGATTTAGATAAATTATAGAATTCGATCTGTAAGAGGGAATATATCCATCATGTACAACATACAATATCTAAACATATTAATTTTAGTTCCTATTTTCATATGGAAAAAAATATTGACATCCTAATACCTCATTTTTCTAAAATTCCCTTTGATGGGACATAAAATATGCTAAATAAACTAGAATAGATTTCTACACTCACCATCGAGCTATATAGAAACAAGAATTCTTTCTAAACCACTACCAATTAACTCTAGAAATGCATCATCATATACAGACATGTCACTATAACTCAAAATAGAACCTTTATAGTCACTAGAGACACCTCAATGAGGTACATTGATACACCTATCCAATTATATTGAATAAAATCTAATCAATTTACCATCAACCATACTATATATAAAATATTTCTTCTCTCAAACGCCATACTCTGAATGTTGGAAAAATTCGTGAACCAACCTTAGATAAAATGGTCTATCATTCCTTGATAACTAATATGTCCATCCCTGGTACTAAATCACCTTAATATCCCATTAATTTCTCAACATCAACCTTTATAAATCAACTTCTTTATCTGCAACAACCACATGCTTCACAAGATGGGTGTTTTTTAGTTTGACTATTACATGGATCAATTCTCCATGATATTTCTTTGTGGTTCATGATACTTATAGAGATAATACTAAGGGGATCTTAACTCTCACCATTTCAATGACTCAAATGGTGAAGGAAGAGTGTGGATTAGGTTGAAGGTTGGGAGAGAAGGGAGGTCAAAATGGTTCAAAGAGTAAGCATGAGAGAGAGTGACCCAAATTCTGGTTTATGTTCAATTTTAACATTTTTGGATTTGATATTTTAAAATATAATAAAATATAAAAAGATAAATTAAATAAAAATTTTCACATAAAAAATGGGACCATTAGTTTCATAATAATGGATCTTTGCAGTGATGGATCTTTCCAGTGGTGGATCTTTCTAACGGTGGACCACCTAATGATGGATCACTAAGGGTGGATCACTAACAGTGTATCACTAAATGGTGGATCACCACTATTGGATCACCAATGGTGGATCACCAATGGTGTATCACCAATGATGGGTCACCAAAAGTGAATCATCTAGTTGTGGATCTTCAAATAGTGGATCTTCTAATTATGGATAATCCAACGGTGGATCTTCCAATGGTAGAAAAATTTATGATAAAGGTTTAATCAATACATATCATTCCTAGTTAATGTTTGACATAATTTTATCTCTAATAATTCAATGGTACTGTAAAAATATTAGCAAGATGATGTTTAGTTCCAATGAATTCAAGAGTTATATCACCTTTTTGGAAGTGATATCTCAAAACAATATATCTTACATCAATATGATTTATCATATAATGAGATACTTGTTTTCTAGAAATATTTATCATACTTGTGTTGTCAAAATTTTGAGGGACATGTTTAAATTTATATCCATAATCTAGTAATGAGTTTTTCATCAATTTGATTTGGAAAAGTAGCTTCCTACCACTATATATTCATCTTGATAAGTGGACAATGCATCAAAATTTTGATTATTACTATACCAAGATACTAGTAAATTTACCAAAAGGTGATATGTTACACAGGTTATTTTTTAATCTAAATTATAGCCACCAAAATATATATATTAATAACTTACTAAATTAAATTATTATCCACTATGATAGAACAACTCTAAACTATTTGTATACTTGAGGTATTTAAAAATTATTTTTCTAGTAAGTAAATGAGTTTATTTGGGATTTTCTTGAAAATGAGAACACATACATACACACACTAAACATAATATCTTATGGGATAACAGTCAAGTATAACAATATTACAATAATACCTCTATAAATAGTTTAATTTATTGACATTTCCGTTTCATCAAGATCCAACGTACAAAGTTTACTCATGGGAGAATCAATAATTTTAATGATATCCAAACCAAAATGTTTTATAAGGCCTTCAATGTTCTTACATTCATTTAAAATAATTCAATATGGATTTTGAAAATATTTTAAACTATGAATGATTTTAAGTTCAACCATTAAACTCATTTCAAATTCTTTTTTCATTATTTTCAAAAATTAATATGCAGATAATTTATAAAATATACAAAAATAACGTCATCAACATATATTCAAACTACTAAAAAATATTTGGAAATTATTTTTAAAAACAGTGTAGGAAAAACTATTACTTTTTAAAAACCTTTAGAAATCATAAAGTAGATGAGCATATCATACCAAGCTCTAGGAGCTTGTTTTAAACCATAAAAAGATTTAGTTAATTTAAAAACATGATTTGGAAAGTGAGTATTTTGTAGTTCACGTGGTTGTTCAATGAAAAAATATTCAACTATGTAACCTTTTAATAATGTACTCATGACATAATTTTGATATATTTTGAAATCCAAATATCCTGAATAGGCAAGAAGTATTCTAATGGCTTCAAGTCTACATGTTGGTGAAAATTTTACCTCATAGTTAATACATTTTTTATAACTATATCATTATACAACTAATCTATATTTTCTTCTAACTATAGTGCTTAACTCATCAACTTTTTTTCTAAACACCCACATAGTTACAATAGTGAGAGTTTATTTTGGTATTTATACACGTTGTTAAATTATATTTCATTTAAATTGATTAAAACTTCTTTAATTTTCATCACCCAAAATTCATCATTAATTATGTCATTGATGTTCTTAGGTTTAAGCTATGATAAGAATGCTTAAAGTTCAACATGATATCTTATATATGATATATTTTCTGTTAATCTATCAAAATATTCATCTTAATCATATATATTGTGGTATCTATGAGTCCTAATAGTTCTTAGAAAATAAGGACTAGAAATATCATTATCTTCGATAAGTTATGGTTCAGGTTGTTCCTCGAAACGGGATTATTTTTCTACTAGTTTCACAAAATTTCCATAAGGTTTGAATTAATATTTAGATTTGATAGATCATCCTCAATGTTTTATAAAGGGTTAGTTGTCTCATGTGTATATTTTTCATCAAATTTGACATGATCAAATTCTTCCACATCCTTTATTCATTTGTTAAAAACCACATATGATTTACTGGATGTTGAATAACCAAGGAAAATTCCTTCATCACTCTTGGAGAAAAATTTGTCAATATTATCCTTAGTATTAATAATAAAGACTTTTAAACCCAAAAATATAAAGTAATTAACCTTTGGTTTTCTACCATTCCATAATTCCTAAGGAGTTTTATTTAATAAAAGTATTATAAAAACTCTATTGATTATGTAACATGCTATATTTACAGCTTATGCCCAAACATAAATAGTCAAGTCATACTCATTGAGCATGATATGATAAATTTATTTAATGTTTCTATTTATACTTTTCACTATATCATTCTACTATGGGATCCTAGGATAAGAAAAGTTGTGATTATAGTCATTTTTTTGAGAAAAATGATTTAAAGTCTTAATTTTCAAACTCACGGCTATGATCAATTATTAAGGTCTTAATTCTAGTTCTACTAATATTTTATAAAAATTTAACATTATTGGTAAAATGAGATAAATATTCACTATTATGAGCAAGAATGAATACCCAAGTATACCTAGAAAATTCATCTACTAGAATATAAACATCCTGACCCCATTTATTATAGAAAATCTAAAAGGTCCAAACAAGTCCATATGAACCAACTCTAGAGGTTGAGAAGTTAAAACTTCATTCTTTTATTTGAGAGGGTTGTTTTTCTATTTCCCTTTTTGACTCAGGTCACATAATATTTCATTTTGGAATTATAGTTTAGGTTGATCTTTGACTAACCCTTTCCAAGTAAGATTTCTATGTGAATGAATGTTTAAATGGTCTAGTATACTATTCTAAATCCATGATTATGTGTGAAAGTTACTTAGAGAATATATATTTTGATAAATTAATGAATCTAAATTAATATCATAAACATTATCATTTATTAACTCTTTAAAAACTAAATTATTTTTATAATAGAAATCATCACAGTCATTATTTTCGAACTTAACATGAAAAACATCATCACATATCTATGAGATGGTAATAATATTATACTTTAATCTATATATTGATAGAACTTTAGAAATTAAAACAATATTAGAATTAATAATTTATCTATGGAGAATAGTTTTTCTTTTAGCATTATCACCAAAAGCTACATGTGCACCATCCACATTGATTTGATTCTTGAAAATTGAATTGTCTCAAGTTATTTGTATAGAATAGGGAATTTCTAGATACTATAGGTTATTATTGAATATTTTCAATAATTTTTCTGAACAAGAAAAATTTACACCAAAAATTAATTTAGTACCAAAATTTTCTTGGGTCCAGAAATGTGAGTTATGAAAGCCTTATGAACCCAAAATTTCTTAATAAGTTTACAATAAGAATATTTTAGGAATTTAGAAATATATACATTACTAGGTCCAGAAGACTAATAATTATTAGTAGATCTAAAGTATCTATAAATAGGAATAAGTTTATTTTTTGTGATTCCTATTGGTCTAGGTTGATACCCTATCGCCACAGTATATTTGGGAGTAGTTTGTTTTCCAAGAATTTATGTATGAGTATTTCTACCATTTTTAAATATTTATTTATCCTTATTTAGTTTATCATTATATAGTTTTAACTAATTTTTGTTTTTAACAATTGTTCATTTTTCTCTTCCTTAGTACTATGATTAGTTTTAAAACTAGCAGTCAAGGCATGGAGTTTCTTTAAAATATTTTATATATATTTTATGTTCATTAAAATTATCATCCAAAATATAATAGTATTTTAGAATTTCTTTATTTTTCATGTTTTCAAAACTTTATTCATATATATAATTATTATAAATATTAACATGATATATAAAAAATTCATTAGATACCTCAGATGTGTTTTCCATAAAACACATGATAGCTATCTCATTCTTATCCTCTTGGGATGATTTTGAATCACTCGAAATGCATTATAAAGGAATCCATGTTTATATCATGAATTTTATGTACTTATTATCCTTATCATCATATTTATTTTTTAATTTTATATTAGGATATTCATCTTCAATATGAACTTTTCTTTTACATTCATAAGATATTATCACATTTCGAGCATCATACTTCTTATAATCCTTTATCCAATTTCATTTATTATTATATTTTCCTTTGTAGATAAGTTTTATAAATAGTTTATTACTTATTGTGAAATTTTTAATTGTTCTAGCCATGTGGGGTATTTATTAATCACTATCAGCTGGTGAATCATCATCACTTGAACTTTCAGCTCAGATTTTCTCCTTTTATTTTAAAACAGTATATTTGAAGGCTACCAATTTTATCTTTTGTTCATCCACCACTTCTATGTTTACTTTTAATTCCTCATCATACATAATCATCTTACCTATTATCTCCTTAATAGGTAACTTTATTACATTATATGAATCTTTAATGGACACTGAGGTTTCTCTCCATCTATCCATAAAGCACCTCAATAAGCACATCAGTTGATCTTTATCAGGAATTGGTTTTCCCAGTGAAAAAAATAATATTCATGATCTCATTGAACCTGTGATACATTTCAAAAATTGGTTCATAAATTTTCATATTTACATATCATATTTAATAATATAACTATTTAAGCGCATTTCATTAACATTATATTTCCCCTCATGAGAAATATCTAAAGTATAAAAAATTTCACAATTAGTAGTACATACAAATAATTAATTGTATTCCTCATCACCCAAAAAAAATATAATGAATTTTTGGATCTACGATTATTATTATATGCTAATTTATTTTTATCACTTCAATTAGCTCTAATAGTTTTGAGTAATTTATATTTGTCTTCAATAACTTTCAAAATTTCAAACCCCATGCTTTCAAGATGCATTGTAATTTTAAAATCCCTCTAAAAATAATTAGTTCCATTAAAATAAAGTGGTTTTTTGTAGTAGATCCTTCTAGTATATTATTATCTATAAATAACTAAATTTATAAATAATATAAATTTAAGATATTTGAAAGACAACTAAATCACAGGTGAAATGATGCTCGAAAAGACTTTAATACCAAATATTAGTTGGAATGAGCAGCTAAAGTGGTGGTGGTGGGGGGGGGGGTTGATTGAGTTCCCAATAAAAATTTATATTAAAAATATTTAGAAAAATCTCCAAAGTTATTTAAAAACACCCAATTAATAAAAACAGTAGGATTATATTAGTTTTATCTTTCAAAATATTTCTCAAAGAGAGATTTGGGCTCATTTAAAACAATATTTTAAATCACATTAACTTTTAAACCCAATTTAATTAATCAAAGAATTTATATAAACAAATTTTAAGACTAAATATAAAATTATAAGTTATATATATATATTTAAAAACAAATTTACTTTTTGATTTAAGATAAATAAAAAAACAAAAACACACAAAGTATTAAATAAGGGGTTCAGTCACAAGATGAGACTTAATCCCCCCAATTTGTAAATCATATACTACAAAGAATATTATTGTAACAATAATATATTCCATCACATGGATTGGGGTTTTATAAACAACAACAGACATGCTATTTGGGATCAATGCCTCTTCCACAATTATACAGAGCAAGGAAAACATTGGTCGTTGATGACCTCTTCCATAGTTTCCATGGACATACACATAATTAAATTTTAGAATGTGTGTCTAGAATACTCTAGTTAAATCACATGATATAGTGTATGAAAATATACAAGGAAATACAACACAATATTAAAATGTAAAGCATAAAATAGAGAGATAAAATAAGTAGACATGATAAAACATGATGATGCTCAGCCTGAATAGATTCATAAGCTCAAGAGTCCTCGAATTTGTCATGGTGAGGAGCTCAAAAAATTTTCTTTGAAATTGTAGAAAAAATTATTGTTATATAGTTTGGTTTTCATTTCAGTAGATGCTCTGAAGAACTTCTAAAAAAGTATCTCTATTAAGTGAATGAAAGGTTCTTAATATTTTTTGAATTACTCACTGTCACATTTGTATATCAATCATCGTGTAAGAGCTTTGGTGTTGCATTTACATAAGGGAGTAATTTTAAATATATACCTGTCTAAGTTAGATGATCCATTGATGAATAATAATAAATATTTATTGGATCCTCATTCTAAGAAAAAAATTAGGAAACCTCTAACTTTGTCTTCTATGCATCCATTAAGTGGGTTGGGAATAATCATTAACAAATTCATAAGAGATTATCTACATTAACTCCCATAAACTAGCCTTTTGAAAAATTAAATTTAAATTAAGGAAAGAATATAAAATATAGCATACTAGAGGTGTATCAAAACAGATGTAAGAATAAACTAACAATAGCATGGTTCAATGGTAGAGTAGGCTAGTAGCAACACAAGCTAGTTGTAGAACATCTTGTGGTAACACTTGTCTACTGTTAGTAAAATTGAGAGTAGTATACTTGGTTGTAGAAAATTTTTTATAGTATAATTTCTAATGGTAGTATATTCCTAGTGGCATCATGGCTCTAGTGGTAGCACGATAGAACTAATAGTGGCAGAGTTGAACTAACAGTGGAACATTTTAACTAACACTGGAGAAATACTTAGCCAATTTTCTTTAAAAAATAATATACTATAATAAAATTATAATCTCATTAGAAACATAATAATCATGATTTGTGAGTATTAAAATAAATTGGTTCCAACAATAAGTAATGTAAAAAAATTCAATGTTGGATGAAATATATGTGGTCAACCTATTAACCCCAACAAGTCTATTTTCATTAATTATATAACATCCCTGAACTCACACTTCTGTATCTATCAATAAAACATAATATTACATTTTTTTATTCTATATCAAAAAATGTGACCCAATTTCTACCATCCAAAACTGAAAACATCAAAAATAAATATTGGATCACTTACAAACCGAAGGAACATTTAGGTCTAGAGTTTTAAATAATTAGTACAAACACTTACATAAAGTCATAGACAGAGAAACAAATTGTTTAAAAATATATACATCACATCCCACTAAGTTCATTACATCCAGTAATTTTCTTATAAATAACATACTTAAAACCTTTCTTCACAACCTATAGAAATGGAAAACATAAGAAGTGCGATCTCAAATGCTCAGTAAAGGAACACATAAGATGAAATATAAAAAGAGGAAATAATGAATAATCAATAATTAAATGTAAATAACTAAAAACACATTCTATTTAATCAATAACAAGATCATGAATAATAATATGGTAATAATAAGTTTTGATCAAATAAATCCATATAAATAAAAAAATGAGCCTAAAAATTATCCATGGATATCATAAATATTTAAATAATCACATTGACATTAATAAATTGTTTAGTAATGATGTAATTTATAGTTCCAAACATTTTAAAATTACTATTGAGGCCTCATTCCATGACATCATTAACAAACCATCAAGGCATCGTGAGAAGACATCTTACATAAATGGGTAAGGCCTCATCCAATTACCTATCCTATTTTGTCTCATGAGACATACCAAAGCATCAAGGTGCAATATAATTCTGTGTCCCCACCCATCAATTAATAATACCAATAAATTAATCACATAAAAAAAAATTCAACTTAGTCAATTTTCTTTAATAATAAATAACTATCTATATTTGATGAACTAGAATACAGAATTTCAATACATTCCACATTAAAACTAATAATATACCATCTACACAAATAATAAGAATGGTATATTTATAATATATCCCCAGTGGATCATAATTAAAAAAAATCATCATTGTCATTGATGAGTTGAAATACCATAACAATATGATTGAAACATTTATAAGGAAAACACCATTTTCACTTTGAAATTTAATTTTTGTAACGCCATGACCCTAGTTACCCAGAGTCGGTGAATTATTACATAACATTGGCATGATTACAATGAATCAAGTCCCAAAAGACTGATTAGTTTAGCATTATTGGAATATAGATTACATACATGAACGTTACATTACACTTTATAACATACAAAAAAAAATAATCCTTTGAGACCGCCATTGATCCCCTAGATTAGCCCTACTTATCAATAATAAATCACTTCTTGGAATCCTGGGAAAATAAAACATAAGAAAGGGGTGAGCTCAAACGCTCAGTAAGGGAAAGCAATACAGAAGAAGATAACATAAATATTAGGCATGGTGAATAATTGAAAACACATGCCTTTACAAATAAAAAACAGGAACACTTTTATTGTAGGAATATGAGCTGAGTAAATAATGACATAATGAAACATAGTCATGGGTGTTCTACTAGTCGAATAACAACATGAAACATCAATATTATTTTCATAATGAGGGAATTTATAATGTCGTACATTCTGAAACATATTGTCAAGGCCTCATCCAAGACGACTAAAAATGATTTAGGCCTCAGCCAAAACCATATATCAAATTGGAAAAGGCCTCGGACAATTCCATGTCTAATTTCCTCATGAGACCTACCGATGCATCGAGGAGCTATAGCGGGCTCTACCCGTCACTTACTGAGTCCAATACATTCCTCATATGAAAAGGTTGAAATATAACATAAACATTCGTATTAAAACCAGCATACGAAATGTCAAGACATTAACCATAAATCATGAATGGTATAAAAATAACACATCCACAATCAAATATATCACAAAAACATCAATATAATATGGAAGATTTGTACCATAATAAATCTACTTCAGACAAGTTTAAAATCCATCAAAGGATGTTGACATAGATGAAAATGATTTGTAAAAATCTTTGAGAGAAATATCCCTTTTCCATAAAACCCTTTTAAAGTCACACAATTTAGAAAGGAAGACATTTAAATAAATTTTTGAATAAAATTGTCCCATACCACTTTGAAACTTTTTAATGGAATTAGAATTTTAAAAACATTCATGTCCATATTAATAAATCCTTAAAAAACCATTTTGTAAACATGGACATTAATGAGAATGATTTAGAAGAATAAATATTTAAAACATTTAAAACATTTAAAATGATGTTTTAATAAAAATTATCTTAAAATAATCCCTTTGGAAAATATTTTATGAAACATGGACATGGATAATAAATATGTCCCAACAGATAATTACGTTAAAACAACCTCGGATAAAAAAGAGATTGTGAAATTAACCCTTACCTTGCACTTTCCTTTGGTCGAGGGTATGTTTAACCTTCTGTATAATGACTAAAGTATGTTATTAAATTATACCAGAACCATATTAATATTTATTATATCATACATGATTCATTTATGACTTCATACTACCCATTTAATAATGATTTCCATGTTAAATTAACATTTCGGGTAATAATCACTTTCTTAATCGTACATGTTTTAAATTGTTATTCTTGATCGCATCATTTAGATCATGATTTAAATAATTTCAGAATATAAAACATGGTTTATATATATTATATATTTAGAATATAAATATGTATAATATACATATATATGAAATGGAAATCACCATTTATGGAGACAGTAGGCCTTACGAATGCATAAATGTTGTTTCCGTTTTCATATCGTATTGAACGGAACTAAGTGAATAAGATATGTGTAGGTAAATATATATATATATCCATTAGAATTATTATTTCATATATTACATACTTATTAATGATATATATATTTTTATAATCATCGTTCAATGGTGAACGTGGAAATTAATCTCATCGCGTCGTGGAGACGGTAATCCGTACGTACGTACGAGCAAAAATATCATTATATTGATGGTGAAAATGTATGTAATTTGGTGTTATATCATATATAAATAATAATTAACATGTTATATTTATTATTTACATCAATTACACATCATTATTATACCCATCAAAATAATAATGTATTGAATCACAATCACACCACGACGTGGAGACGGTAAGTCGTACGTACGCACGTATGGTGACATGTCATTCAAATGATAGATATAATAATGAATATGATTGTACCATATTTATAATAACACAATTGTATATAGAAGATACTAGAGTAATTATTTTATAATTGAAACATCAAAGAAAGAGGAAGTGGAAGAAGAAAGGAACTTGAAAGAGGTGATGAAATATTTTACATCTTCTTCGGGTTCTTCCTTTTGATTAGATTAAAAGGGCTCCTTAGGATGGATTTATGACTAAATTAAGGAATCTAGGATGAAAGGAGAATAGTTGAAAGGGTATCTAGGTAGGTTTTGGCCGAGACAAATGGCTTTGGAGGTGTGAATTAGAGAGAAGGGGGAGTTCCCTTTTATAAGAGGGGTGAGGGGCACCTTAGGAAAAGCTAGAAATATTATTTTATAATAAAATCATTTTCGGGTTATAATGGATCAAAAATAGATTATTTAAAGGATACAGTTGGGATGGGTCGAAAACCACTCAACCAATAGATTTTAGAAAGGTTTGGGTCACTATATTGACCTTATCTTTTAGATTTAACTCTTAGTTAAATAGTTTGACATTTACCATGTCTCTTTTTATTTTTTATATGATATGGTTAATAAACTTACTATATACTTCCAAGAGAACCCCATTTGGATAATTAATGACACAACTATCATTATATATGTTTTTTGTCCGAAACTTAGATTTTTAGTATTATTATACAACCAATAATATTTTATTTGTTTTAAAAACTCATTTATGTCAATTTTGATATTATTTAATAATTGATTTTTGTTAAAGTCCTAAAAACATTATTACTTAGAAATAAATAAATTTAATCAACCATAACATGTCATAATAACCTATAAATCTTGTCTATGGCATAAAAACTGTCAAATTATATTTATTTTATTATTTATAATATCATTTATTTTATTGTTTCATTAATAAGGAAAATAATGCATCATTATTGTGTCATATATACATATATTTATTTTATGTCTAAAAATTATAAATATAATATCCCGAGGTATGAAATCTTATTATATTTATAATGATTATTTATAGTCTAATAGATCAATTATATATACTCATATAAAAATTGTTTTATTAAAAGATATTTACTTTTGTTATTTTTGTCTTTACTTTAGATTATTTAATATAAAATGTCATTATCACTCCCATGTGGATCCATGGGGTCCCAAAATCAATCCAAGTATGACCATGGTTGGAAATTTATCATCCAATAGGGTTAGGACATGTGTTAGGGTAATTTAATATTATTATATTATTATTTTTTAACCTTATTTAATATATTTACCCCTTCAACCACGGTAAATAAAATATTTACTGAAGTAAATATTCCTAATGTCTAAACATAAAAATTACCTATTTAAACAATTTGGAACTCCTGATTACAAATATAGAATTAAGTTTTTTAAATTCAAAACACATAAGTGGCATAAATTAATTTAAAATTAATTCCCATTGTCAAAACAAAAATCATGTTTTTAAGAAATAATAACTATCAAAAGATTGACACTTGCTTATGTCCAGTTTAAATGTGAAATTATGTTAAATGAAAAAAATTGGATTAAATGGTAAAAATATAATCTAAGTATACTTAAAAACACTCAATATTATAATTTATTGCGATAAATTATTTTGATTAAAATTGTTGTTTTTTATTAAAATTTAGCATTTTTCACTATTCATCAAAAATTGAAAGTTTTCAGAAAAATACTAAAAAATCACCCTAAGATAATTTAGATTTTCCTAATTAAAAAATTAATTCTATGTTAAAAATTTCAAAAAATATAATTTTCATTAATTAATTTAAAATTAATTCATGTTGTCAAAACCAAAAAGCGCATTTTTAAAAAATAATAACTATCAAAAGATTGCCACTTGTTTATGTCCAATTTCAAAGTGAAATTACTTACAATGACAACCACTGGATTAAATGGTAAAAATATAATATCATTATACTTCTAAACCATTAAAATTTATAAATCAACACTATAAATTATTTTGATTAAAAAGTTGTTTTTAGTTAAAATATAGTATTTTTCACTATTCAACCAAATATGAAAGTTAACCGAAAAACACCAAAAATTTATTGAAACTAAATTCTTATATCCTGATTATAAAGAATAATATTTTTTTGTCAAATTGAATATATAATAGTTTCAAATATTGGATTTAAAAAAGGTTCTCCATTAAAAGGCGATAAAATTTCATTAAAAAAAATACTTCTTTCATTTGAAAAAAAATGAATTTGTTCTTACATTATGTCTAAGAAACTCATAATATGGATTATAAAATTATAAGGATTATATAATGTTCAAAATTCAGTTAATTCTATTCATAAATTCTTTTGAATAGCCATTTTGGTAAGTTGTGGTGCACTTGAACAGAGTGTTGCGTGTACTGCAAGTTATTGAATTACATTGAAGAAATAACGTACTATGAAATATTGGGGTGTTACACTTTTAAAAACTAAAAAATTATAGAATTTTAAGAAAAAATATTATCTTTGAAAATATGCATGTAAATTTTTAAACAAATATTCAAATCATTTAGTGGTCATGATGGTGGGAAAATCATTAAAATCTGCATATGTTTAAAGAAAACATTCCTTTTGAATTTTTGTAAAATAATGAAAAAAATGAACCATTTTGGAAACAATTAAAAATATTCCTTTTCAAACATTTAAAAATTCAAGGATAAAATAATGTGTTTTTACAAAATTATTTGAGTAAATAAAAATGAATATTGTTAAACAATTTTGAAAAATATAGATATGGATGAAAAATATACCCGCTCAACAAGAGAAATAAGATCAATTTTAGTTTTATTTTTTTTTCTTGATTGAATTTGAAAAGAGAGGAATCGTTGAAAAAAATGTAATATCCTTAAATATCTAGAGGATAAGAAAATATATGGATTTTATAAAGGATATATTATAATTTTCCTTTAAAAAAATAAAATCAATCCTAAAAAAATGAGATTGTAAAATAAATTCATTCCTCTTTGATAAAATTTGAATTATATCCCTTCAAAACTAAAAATTGAATTAAAATGTAAATAATCTTGAGCAAATATATGTTAATATTAAATAAATAAAATGGTTATTTTATACACCATATAAAAATAAATAGGTTCATAATACCAAATAAATCACAATGGAGTGGAAATTGAGATGAAATCCATTACAATGATCATAACATTGAAGTTAGGATTAATTAATGAAGTGATTATGTGTGTCAAATGTAAATCAAAAAAAATATAAGTGCAAAAATAACATAAATCTGATAAATGTAATTTTACACAAAATTTTGGAATAATATATTCAATAAATAAATTATTTAATCTAATGAAAGGAGATTGAGTTAAAAAACCCCTTATTTTTTCCTTTACATTGCCTCCTTTCGATTGATTTTAAAGACTTTATAGGAGGGTTTATTATCATTACAGTGGAAGGGAGAATTGGAAAAGGATTTTTAAATAGGTATTTGGGTTTTATTTTATGAAAAAAGCTAAATTTTAGTTTTGTGAAAAATGTTGAAGCAAATCCATTTTTATAGGGGAAAATCAAATATGTTTTCACAATTTTTCAATCATTAATAGACATAAATTTAATTATAATATTTAAAATTAGAAAAAATAAGGAAAAAGAAGGATATATTAAAAAATTTCATATCCAGATGATTCATGATAAGATTTTCATAATTTTATAATGATTTAAATATAATTTTTGAACATTAAATACTATTTAATGTCTTTTTAGTCACTATTCACAATACTGGACTTTAAAAACATAATAAAAACTAACAATTTAGAATATAATATATAAAATAATTATTTATCCATCCTAAATTTCTATAGAATTTATGATGTAACAAGAATATCTAAATATTATGAATCTTAATATTTATAAATTATTTATGTAATTGTTTCAGTGTTTTTATATACGTCACGACATCACAACATAATTGTTTAAGCAATTATAATTATTTAAAAATTAAAAATAAATTAAAAACATAAAAAATTATTATACATAATTTTTATCATTTATATTTAATCATAAGGAATATATATATATATATTTATATTTATATCATGAAAACATATTTAATATGTTATTTTGACCTTTTTTCACCTTACGCAAGCATTACACAAGAATTGATAATATTATTGTTATATAACTCCAAATTTAGAAAATATAATTAATAATAATCATATATAAAAAATATTGACTAGAAAAGTCATCAAAAGAATTTTCAATTTTTAATTATTATCATTAGGACACCAAATTTTATTTTTCCAGTGTTACATAAGCACTACATTGACATTGAAAATGATTTTCACATTTATAATGATATAAATGTAATTTATAAGTTTTGTGTTTTTTATGATATTTTTATGATATTTTTATATATTAGTTTTTCCATACGTTTTATAAATTTATATATCATATTTATGATATGATAATATCATAAAATAAACCGTATCTTATAAGAAATTGTATTTTTTCACTATTCTCAACCATTTTTCATTAAACACTTCAAGAAAATAATTGAATTATGATATAAAATTTTAAAACATTAATTATGGTAAGGACCCTTCCTTAATCATTACATAGCAGAGGACCTTTTATTGGTCTAGGTTATGGAGATTTAAATACAATCTTTAAAATTTATAAGTGTTACACTAAAATTAAACAAATAAAATCCAAACTTCCCTTCAACGCACATAAAAACAATGGCATCCAACTTTGGACTTACAAGTGATCTGTGAAAAATTATTTTAAACAATAGGAGAGCATTGTAAATGACCCATGAGGGGTTCTAAAACAAGACCATAATGAAATAATTTTTCATTAAAACATTTCATTAAATACATGTTTTAAATCATGAAATTATCTTTTCTCATAACATGACATCAAATTTTTTTTGGAGATTCTGAAATAGATTTTATGATAAACTCATGATAAAAATATCCAAACTTATTTAGGATTTAAAAATAAAATACATTATAAAATATGAATGCACTTGATCAGAAATGCATAAAATGTCACTTATAAGTTAAATAACGACCATACATAATTATGTATGACACGCCAGGTGTGCAGATATAGTTTTTTCACATGAAATGTTACTTGTTTGGATTTTAATAGAAAATGACATCAAAATGCATATGAAAACCATGAAATTATAGATAAGTTCTTAACCTTTGAGAAAAAATAACCCTTCTTAATAAATTATTTACAAAAGTATAAAATGTTATTCTATGTGTAGCTGATAACATATAACTGATCAATACATTTTCATAAGATAATGATTATTAACCATGGATATTATACTAGTCGAATAATCACATGGAATTTCACTTAATAGATTCATAATGAGGGAATTTATAATGCAAGAAATCATAAACATTTTGTCAAGGTCTCATGCCAAGACCATACATAAGAATTTTATCAAGGCCTCATGCTAAGACCTGGTTTGTATCATGAGACCTACGGATGCACTAAGAGGCTATAGTATCCTCACCCATTTCATACTATATCCAATTAATTCCTCATATGTCTAATAAAAATATTCCTTTAAATCAATGTTTCCCGCACCACTTTGATTTGTTTGGATCTTAATCATCAATGAAAATAAATTTATTGAAAAATTATAGAGGTACATGATATTTAAGCAATCCAAAGTGTCCCATAACACTTTGAAAAGTTTAATTATTAATACATATAATATCATAAAAATATTAATCACATATTTGAAATAAATTAATTTATTTTCAATTCACAGATAGAAAAGATAATGAAATAAACACACACATGCTCTCTGAAATAAATTTTAAAAATAAAGAATTTTGATTCTTAAATAAATCCATGTGCTTCATGATTTCAGAAGTAAACCTTAAAATTATTTTGAAACCATCATTTTATTGTGAATGTTAGAAATGTTACTGCTATGCTTGGCATCGGTCCAAGGATGTATGTAGGTACGCCATCCTTAATTTTAAAATAATATGATGACATGTTATGCATATTTTTACAAAATATAGAAATATAAGATATAAATTTGTACAATTAATCATAATTTATACGTAAAATATATATGTGTACATTAATGTTTAAATCTTTTTGGTCTGACATTATTTGGAAATCTCAATCTCCATTAATTTTTTAATTCTGGAAAAATTATCATGGAATCGCTAGAAACATTTGTGTATGTCTACATATGCATAAATTAGTATATTTGTATAAAATTATTAAATATTGTAAATAGTTTATCCTTATAAACCATAAGCCTTGGATATTACCATTTAATTCCAAACCCACATCATATATATACATTTACATGAGAAATAAACATTTCATACTTTTATAAATATATAAATACATATGACCTAGATTTTTTCATTGCAGAATAAATTCACGTTTCAATAAAACATTGATAAATGAAAATATCCACTTGTAGAGTTAATATTAAATCAAATTTAAAAAATAAACTTATATATATATATAAGTGGAATAATAGTTTAGAAATCATACTCGGAGTTAGTGATCCTTGATAAATAATTATAGGTTTAATGAGACAACCTATTACATTAAATTACCCAAAATATAAACATTCCTACATATAAATGATTAACCCATTCTTTGAGGATAAAACATTTGTATACATATATATAGGAAAATTTATTGAAAACCTTCATCGAGTTTTAATATCACCAAAACACATTTCATTTATCATTACATGAAATTTTAATAACATTAAACATCCATGTACAACAAAATATCATTCAATAATTCTTATAATATATTTTATAAAAAGTGTATCTTATGTAATTACATTGATCATACAATTTCTTAATTAATTATATGTAGAAGTTGATAAAAATAAAATATAAACTCGATGCATAGAAATTTTAAATTATATTTCACATTATATAATATTATAAATTAGTATTTATTTATATATCACACAAAAAATTGCGAGAATAACATTTTAAGACAAACAATCGTCATTTGCGCATACATGTACATCATAGTATGATAACCCTTATTTATAAAATATGTATTTAAAAATAGTTTATGTGAGATACATCATGTTATATGTATGAACGAAATCCTCTTTATTTCTTTAAAATTGGAATTACCACTATACTTTAAAATGAATGATATTGTAATTCAAAATTTTTTGCACATAAAATTGAAGAACATAAAACATGAAGATGAACACACACACATACACACATATACATGAAACAATAATTCAACAGAAATATTTTCATAATATAGAATTGTAAAATATATAGCACAACACTCCCATATAAACACTGAATTACATACATGCATGTATATAAATTGTGTATCCATGAAAATATAAACTTAACAATTGTTTGAAATAAAATTACATCCCCTTACACAAACATAAATTAAAACATAGAAATGATTATTCATAGTTAAAATCTGAACACTAATGGATTTTCAATCAAATAATTATTCAGAAACAAATTAAAATAATTCCACTAATGTAGAACCAGAATTCATAAGTTGTTGTAACATTTTACCAGAAGAAAATATAAATCGGATTTAATGACAAACTAAAAATAAATTTTCCCATACAAAATAGGTAAAATAATAAAATCATAATTTCAAACCATCATTCAAACCCTTAAAGAACAATTTTAAATTAATGTGTAAATCCCTCTGATACAACTATAAAATTAATAGCATAATTTTCAAATGAGTAAACCAAATAAACCTTACTTGAACTATAAACACAAGATGAAATCCTGAAGATATTTATGCTTTGCACATACACTCGAGTCACCGCACTAAAATATTGGACATAGTTTTTCTATATATAGCATATTATTAAATAGCTTGCAGCTTGCTGAGAAAGGTGTTAACATGTCCACATAAGTGGATTTGAATTATCATTTATAGAAAAGGATAAATAACAGAGAACTAGTGTAAAGGTGAAAACAGATGAAAAATGAAACATAATCAGTGTATGAAATTAACAAAAATAATTTAATATTATAGATGAAATGGATATATATGGATCAAATGAAAAGCATATAAACAGTATAGGCACACATTCAATACAAAAAAAAATTCAATTAACTGAACCAAATTGAATGGATAAAAAATCAACCCTCAATTATAGACCAAAAACTAGCGATCTCTATTCATAATTCAAAACAGGACCAAGAATCAGACCACAGATTTCTAGAGACATTGATGGAAGAAGAAATCAAATGAAATGACAACAATTCAAGTTAAACTAAACAAAAAATGGGACACTAAAAACATATCTACAAAATATTACACCTACCTCGCACTAGGTCTAGAAAACCTAAAACAAAACCCTAACCTTACGATGGTCGAACTCCTTCACGATTAGACTTCACCGGAAACCGATCCCAAGACCCCAATTAAAACTCGATGATTGCATCCAGCCTACACACACTATAATTTGATCTTCAGTCCGGATAGAGCTATACCTGCGACCGAACCTTGAACTCCACATCAATCGCACATCATGCCTCATAACGGCTTTCCCTCTCAAAGCCATTGAATCCTCTACCTATTCATGACCCTCACAGAATCCTTCAGGTCTCCCGATTAGTGCCTCATATTAAAACCCTATGGCCCCTTATCCTGCATGGTTTTCTTTTATTTTAAATTTTTTATTCATTTATTATCATTATTATATCATTATTATTATATAATAAATATATTTTATATACTTAATATAAAGGTTAAAATTTTATAAGTATAATATTATATGTTTAATTTATACATTAAAAAGTTATAAAATAATTTTATAACCTAATAATATTTAATATAAAAATAATATTTATTTTTTTAATACATATTTGAAAAACATTATATTTGTGTAATAAAAGATTTTATTATGAATATTCAATATTCATTTAATAAATTATACTATTTTAAAATTTTAATATATTGAAAATATTAATAATAACTTTTTTTTGACTAAGATTAGATTAAGATAACACTAAAAATATTTGAGATTTTTAATATTATAACATATAAAAATTTTAAATGTAAAGTATAGTGTATTTAAAATAAAATTATGATTTTATAATAGTATATGTTTTATAATATATTCATAATTTCATATAATTCAAATTTAATATATATATATATATATATCATATTCTTAAAATCAAAATCAAATTAACTATATTAATATATTAATATATTTTTTATTTAAAATATTCTATTAAATATTTTTTTTGATAAAAATAAAATAAATTCAATAGAAATAGTTATTTTAAAGTAAAATAATATTTTATTTTAGGATAAATTTGAAAACTGTAATTATAATTAAATAAAACAAATAATTAAAATTATTATTTTAAATAAAATCATCTTAAAAATGATTAAATTATAAATCAATAAATTTAATAAAATATTTTCATAATAAAACAAGGTTTAAAATTTCTGGGATATCAATTTATTCCCACCTAAAAATAATTGCATCCTTACAATTTTTTTTATGGAACTAATTTTTTTTTGAATTTAACTCTTTAGAATTAAGAAAACTAGGATTGCTAGACTTCTAAACACTACCACTTAGATGAAAACATATAATATCTTGAGTTGTCTAGACCATTCCTATGATACTAACTGTAAGGACCTAGACCTAAACATTACATAGTAGAGGACCTTTTATCATTCCATGTTCTGGATATATAGATACAAGCATTGCAATTTATCCGAGATGTAATAAAATTAAACAAACAGAATCCAAACTTCACTTCCACACACGTAAAAACAATGGCCTCCAACTTTGGAAATCCAAGTAACCTATGAAAAACACTTTTAATAACGGGTTAGAATAGGAAATACCCAGTAAGGGGTTCTAAAACAATACCATAAAGAAATATTTTTTTAAAACATATCTTTATATACATGTTTTAAACCATGAAATTATCTTTTATCATAACATGTCATCATCATTTTTTTGGATATTCTAAATCATATTTTAGGATAAAATCATGATCAAAATAGTTAAACTTATTTAATATTTACAAATAAAATACATTTTAAAATATGCACACACTTGAGAAGAAATGCATGAAATGACACTTATAAGTTAAATAATGACCGTACTTAATTATATATGACAAGCCAGGTGTGAGGATACATTTTTTCACATGAAATGTTACCTATTTAGATTTTTATAGAAAATGAAATCAAAACACATATGCAAACCATGAAATTATATATAATTTATTAACCTTTGTGAAAAATTAACCCTTCTCAATAAATGATTTACATAAGTATAAAACATTATTCCATGTGCAATTGAAAATGTATAACTGATTAATACAAGTTTATAAGAGAATGATTCTTAACCATGGTTATTATACTAGTCTAATAGTCAAATGTACATTCACTTACTGGATTCATAATGAGCTAATTTATAATAATGGACATCATAAACATTTTGTCAAGGCCTCGTGCTAAGAACATGCATAACCATTTTTTCAAGGCCTCATGCCAAGACCTAGTTTGTCTCATGAGACATACCAATTAACTGGGAGGCTATATCATTCCTCACCCATCACATACTATTCCCAATTAATTCTTCATATGTCTAATAAAAATATGATTTTAAATCAAAGTGTCCTAGGCTAAATTGATTTTTTTTGATCTTAATCATAGATGAAAATAAATTTATTGATAAATTCTTGAGGTACATGATCTTTAAACAATCAAAAGTGCCCTATAAAACTTTAAAATGTTTAATTCTTAATCCATATAATATCATAAAAAGATTAATCCCATACTTGAAATAAATTTCTTTATTTGAAATTCACAGCTAAAAAATATAATGAAATAATTGCACACATTCTCTTTAAAATACATTTTATAAATAAAACTTTTCAATTTTTGAAGAAATCCCTGTTCTTGATAATCTTGAATGTAAACCTTAAAATTAATTTAAAACCATGAGTTTATTATGATTTTAATGTTTTTTCTATTATTCTTGACATAGGTCCAAGGTTGTATGTAGGCATGCCATCCATAATTTTAAAATAACACGATGACATGTTATGCACATTTTTCCAACACATGGCAATATAAAATATAAATTCGAACTTTTCAACCTTATTTATATGTAAAATATATATGTATAAATTTATGTGTATATATTATGGAATTAAATTATTTGGTAAGATCAAACTATCTTATGTTTTTAATTTTGTAAAAAAATTCATCAAATAACTAGGAACATTTGTGTATGTCTACATATGCATAAATCAATATATTTGTATAAAATTATTATAGATTGTAAATAGTTTGTCCTTAGAAACCACAAGACTTAGATAATATCATTTAATTCCAAAACCATGTCATATATATGTGTGTATATAAATATATATTTACATGAGAAATAAAAATTTCATACTTTTAAAAAAATATAAATACATGTGACATAGAATTCATCGTTGCAGAATAAATTCACATTTCAACAAAACTTTGATAAATGAAAATATCTATTTTCAGAGTTAATATAAAATCAAATTTAAAACATAATATATATATATATATGCGTAGAATAATGGTTTATAAAATATATCTAGAGTTAGTGATCCTTGATAAATAATTAGAGTTGTAATGATGCAACCCATTACATTAAATTACGAAAAATATAAACATTCCTACATATAAATGATAAACCCTTGGTTTGAGGATAAAAATTGTGTATATGTATATATATAAGTTTTTATTAAAAACCTCGAGAGAGTTTTAATATCACTAAAGCACATTTCATTTAACTTTACATGAACTATTAATAAAATTAAACATCCATATACAACAAAATCTCATTCATTAAATCATGTAATACATTTTATAAAAATTTTATCTTATGAAAACACATTGTTCATACAATTTCATAATTAATTATATGCTTAAGTTGATTAAATAAAAATATAAAATCTCTGCTTTTCAATAGTAAACTATCTTTCTCATTATATAATATTATTAAGCATTAATCATTTATATAACAAACACAAAACCGTCGGGATAACATTTCATGACAGACAATAATTATTTGCGCATATGTGTACATCAACGTATCATAACCCTTATTTATATAATATGTATTAAAAAAATGGTTTATGTGAGATCCATATTTTTATATACATGAATGAAATCCCCTGACATGTTTATAAAATTGAAATGACCTCTATAATTTAAAATGAATGATCTTGTAATTGAAGAATTCATGCCCATAAAATTGAAGAACATAAAACATGAAGATGCATATATATATATAGACACACATATATATACATTACAATAATCCCATAATAATACTTTCTATATAGCATAACACTCTCATATAAACACAAAATTACATACATGCATGTATATAAATTGTGTATCTAAGAAAATATAAATTTAAGACTTGTTTGAAATAAAATAATATCCACATACACAAACATTAATTAAAACATAGAAATAATTCTTCATAGTTACAATATGAACATTAATGGATTTTCAATAAAATAATTATTCGGTAACAAATCGAAATAATTCCTCTTATGCAGATCCATAATTTATATGTTTTTATAATATTTTACCAGAAGAAAATATTAATTTGAGTTAATGATTAACTAAAAATAAATTTTCACTTAAAAAACAAGTATAATAAAAAAATAATAATTTCAAACTAATATTCAAACCCTTACAAAATAAATTCAAATTAAAGTGTAAATCCCTGACATAAAACTATAAAATTAATACCATAACTTTTGAATAAATAAATCAAATAACACTTACTTGAACTATAAATGGAAGATGAAGTCCTTAAGATGTTGCAACTTCAAAAATACCCTTGTTTAATTGTACTAGAAGATTGGACATATGTTATCTATTTACATCATAACATCAAATACCTTAGAGATTACTGAGCAAGATGTTAACATATCCACATTATTGGATTTTAATTATCATTTATAAAAATGGTAAGCGATATACAATCAGTGTGAAGGTGAAAACAGATGAAAAATGACACATAATTAGTTTATAAAATTGAAAAAAATAGTTTGAAATTATAGATTTAATGGGGACCTGTGGATCGAATTGAAAGAATATAAATAGTATAGGCACAGAGTCAGTATAGAAACTAAAATTTTAATTAATTGAACCAAAATGAATGGAAAAAAAACCGGCCATCAACTATTGAACAGAAACTAGTGATCTATATTTATAATCCAAAAGTGAACCAACAATCAAACAAAAAATATCTTGCAACATTGATGGAAGAATAAATAAAATAAAACTAAAACCATTTGAGTTAAATTGAACAAAAAATCGGACACCTAAAACAGGTCAGGAAAATCTGATACCTTCCTCACACTAGGTCTAGAAAACCTAAAACGAAACACTAACCTCATGATAGTCAAAATCCCTCACGATCAGACTTCTCTGAAAACCAAACCCGAGACCCCGATCGAAACCCAAAGATGCCACCCTGCCTACACACATTGACATTTGATCACCAGTCCAGACGGAGGTATTCCTGGGGCTGAACCTTGAACTACCCTTCGACCTCTCTTCGTACCTTGTCCCGAATTTACCTCTCAAAGCCATCGGCTCCTCCACCTACGTACAACCCTCACAAACTCCTCCAAGTCTCCCAAATAGCACCTCTCGTGAAAACCCTATGGCCTCAAATCCTATACATTTTTCTTTTCTTTTTTATTTTTTATTCGTTTATTATTATTATTATTATATCATTATTATTATATCATCATTATTATATAAATAATATATCTAATATACTTAATATAAATGTTAAAATTTTATATGTATAATATTGTAAGTTTAATTTCTATATTCAAAATTTATAAAATAAAATTTTAACCTAATAATGTTTTATATAAAAATAATATTCATTTTATTAATACATTTATTAAAAAATTGTATAATAAAATATTTTATTATGAATATTAAATACCAATTTACTAAATTATACTATTTAAAAATTTTAAAATATTTGAAATATTAATAAAACATTTTTTATTTACATTATATTAAGATAATGATACTTAAAATATTTGATATTTTTGATATTACAACATATAATAATTTTAAATGTCATGTATAATATAATTTAAATAAAATAAAAATTTCATAATAGTAATAGTTTTATAATATATTCATAATTTTATATAATTTAAGACTAATATATATATACATATATATATATATATATCATATTTTGAAAATCAAAAACAATTTAACTATATTCATATATTAATATAATTATCAGTTAAAAAATTATACTAAATAAATTTTTTATTAAAAATAAATTACATTCAACAAAAATAGTTATTTTAAAGTAAAATAATATTTTATTTTAGAATAAATTTGAAAACTATACTTATAATTAAATAAAAATTTAATTTAAATTATTATTTTAATTAAAATTTTATTTAAAATGTTTAAATTATAAATAAATCCACTTAATAAAATATTTTCATTATAAAAATATATTTAGAATTTTTTTCTGTTATAATTACTTCATATTTCGATCCATAAAACTAATTAAATACCCAAAATTACCCAAAACTCATCAAATTTAATAATTTTAAATCTATTTACGTTGATTTTTTTAATAGTTTTACAAGCGTTTCATCAACAATGTGTAAGTGTTCTACGTAATGATATCATTTCTAAATGTTAAAAAATAAATTTCTATAATAGAGATAATATTTTAATACTCCATTTAACTATTTTTTATTTTTTATAAATTATTTTAAACCTTTTGATAAACTATTAATGTTTATTAAAACAAAGAGAGTGAGATTTTTTATTTATACTTTAATTAGATAATATTTATTTCATTATCAAAGAAAAATAGAGTCACGTTGATATATGTTATAGTATCATATGATTATAAATTAAATAAAATCATTAAATAAGATTAACTCAAGTTTTTTTTATGATTTTAAGGTCTTACCCCATAGTTTTAACTTTGTTTTATTCGTTTTACCCTTATTGAGGTGATAAATTTTACCATGTTTACTATTCATAATGAAAAAAATAAAAAAGTGTGATTTATCAAATATTAACCTTATAATTAAAAATATGGAGCTAATTGTTCAAGATTAAATTCACATAAGTTGGAGAAATTAATTTGATATTAGAACACATATTGCAATGAAAAACATTTTTTTAGAAAAATTTGTTTTTAAGCCCAAAAATCAACTCACACCAAAATCAGTAATAATAATTAATCAAATGTAATATATATATATATATATATATATATATATAATTAAATAATTCTTATGTTATTTTTATAAAAAATTCAAATCATAATGGGACTTATTTATGAAAATATCTGACTGTTTTAAAAAAATCGGTATTTTTCACTATTCAATGAAAAATAAATCATTTCATAAAAATCACAAAATTTCACCCTAAGATATTTTTGATATTATGATTTAAAAAATTATATAGTTTTCATAAAATAAAATTTATAAAATTCGAAGAAAATTAATTATATTATCTATTCACAAAAATAAATAAAAATCATTTTTGAAGAAAACATATTTTTGAAGCATAAAATGACTTTACTGAAAATTGGGTGATTATTTGTTATGAATTAATCAATATATTTGGATTTTATAAAACCTATATCCATATTTTTTTAATATAGTTATTACTATTAATACTCTTCAATTCAATGTCTAGTTTATAATTATAAAATTTAAATAATAATATTTTGTGGTTCCTTTAAGCCCTGTGTTGTGTAGTATATAAACCATTGAAAAAAGTGTTTTTTAATGTTATGTTGTGAAATTATACCCACTTTAATACATTGTGTCCTCACAATTTAAAATTTAAAGATAACAATGTTTCAAACGCATATCATAAAAAGGGTTAATGAAACTTCCTTTTGAAAAGTGGGAAGATGAAATACAAAGGTCCTATGGAATAACACCTAACTAGGTTTCTAAATAGGATACCATTAGTGGGAAGAAAACATATATACATAAAAAAAAGTAATTTCCAAATGATGGAATGTTACAGGTAATGCGATCACAAGAATGTTAATAACCACAAAATTATAAAATAGAAGGGGATAAATGAGACCATCAATTCAACGAAATGAAGATAATAAGATTTTTTTTTGCTCAAGATTATTCTCCTAGGTTTTAGGACTTCATTTACCATATATAACAATAATATAAGAAAACATTCTTACCTAACAATTATAAATTCATCTTTTTATCAATTTCCTTTACAATATCTTCTTTTTCGCTAACCAATGAGTATTCAAGATGATTTTTTCATGTCCGAAGCACTAAAGTAAACATTAAATGAATCAAAAGATCCAAAAAAATAATAATATATTGATAATATCTATAGATGTTAACCAAAAACAAAATGGTTAGAAGAAGGTACTATATAACCAATAAATATTTATATGAGGAAATTTAACATTAATCTTTATAGCCTCAACTATAATATCCAATGTTCAACTTACATCCTTTGATAAATAACTATCCTTAAAATTATTCAAGATATTCCTCACCAATACTGAAACCCAAAGATTAGAATGATTTTATCACATATTATTCCAATTAAAACATAAAATTTATCTCCAAATAACAATAATCACTATTAATGTCTTATATTTAAAAATGTATATTCCATGGTCATATATTTTTAAAATACACTGATAATTTCCCAAAATAAAGTCACAGTAAAATCATATATTATTTCTAAAGATAAATCAACATATATTTCTCAAATAAAAAAGCATATTATCAAAAAATATTTTCATTTAACTTAAGCTTATAATTTATCCAAAATAGTAAACTTATTCAAAATTAACATTAGTCAAATAGTCAGTAAATCCATTCTAAATCCCATAGTTAAATATATGAAAAATCAAGTGTCCCAACATGTAATAATCCTTTTATCCTAATTAACTTTAATTATCTCATCATTGGAGATAATTTTGAACCTAAATATTCTCAATACCTTTAAAATTATGTCAATAAATAATTATTACTCAAATAAAATTTTCACTAAAAAACATACCATACCCAAGGGTTCTTTTACCATAAATATCTCCAAAAATAATCTTATTTATCTAAAAATACCATATCATAAAACATAAAAAGGGGTATCTAATACCTTATAATTATGTTCAACCATATAATTATTAACCCAAGATGGCATTCATAACTCTTATGTTAACCTCACATGAAAATATCCTAATATCCAAAGTTATCTAAACATTTTCTCTGATACCAACCATAATTTCCCCCAACCTGTCATCTCAGATTCAATGATAAAACATCATATTTTTTTTTGGATTTTATAATAATAAATGTGACCCAATTTTAACCATACAAAACATAAAATATTAAAAATTAATATTTTATCACATACATGATCAAGGTACTTTTAGTTTTAGAGTTTTATAGAATTACGAAAAAAATTACATAATAACAAAGATATATAAAAAACGTTTCAAAAAATCTACATCTTATCCCACTAAGTTCATCACATCTAGTAACTTTCTTATAAAAAACATACTCAAAACCATTTTTCACAGCCTAGGGAAATAGAAATCATAGGAAGGGAAAGATTAAATTCTCAGTATAGGAATATGTACGATAGAATCTATCACAAGTAAATATGGAATAATCAATATGACATGTTAAATATCTTAAAACACATTCAATTTAATCAATAACTTAAGTATAAAGAATAATACGATAGTAATAAATGATGATAAAATAATGATATATAAATAATTCAATAATATGGAACCTTATCCATGGATATCATAACTATTTAAATAATATTGTAGAAAATAATAATTGATTTAATAATGATTTAATTTATAATGTTAGACATATTAATCTCACCATTGAGGCCTCATTCCAAGACATCAAAAATATACCATCAATGACTCATTTCAAGACATCTTACATAACTGAGTAAGGCCTTGGCCAATTAAACAACATATTTTGTCTCTTGAGACCTACTAATGCATCATGGGGCTATATAATTCTAGGCCCCAACTTTCACATAATATGTAAAATTCATTAATCATATGAATAAACAATACAACTTAATCAATATTCTTTAATAATTCATAATTGTCCATCTTGGAAGAAATAACATAAAAAATATCAATACTTCCCCCGGTCAAACTATTCACAAAACATCAAGAGAATGAATAAGGATGGTATCATTACAACATATACTCTGTGGATAATAAGTAAAACAAATGGTAATTTCCATTTATGAATAGACATAATATAAAAATATCATTAAAAAACCTTACGAAAGAAACCATTTTCAATTTGAAAATTACTTTTAAAAACTAAAAATTTCTTGAATATTAGGGGAAAAAATTATTTAAGAAGAATCATGGAAAAGTTTTAAGTAATTTTAAAAAACATGAGTGGTTTTAAAGTTAGGAAAACCCTTCAACACCTTTTACATTAAAAAGAAAAATTCTTTTTGGATTTTTATAAAAGAAATTTGAAAATACCCCTTTTTTAGAAAACCTTATAGATATTATTTCTAAACCTTTTAAATAGTCAAGGATAGAATAATATACCTTTAATAAATAATTTTATTAAATAAAAATGAATTTTTTAAAACAATTATAAAAAATAAGGATATTGAAGAAAAATATACATGATCAACAAGAGAAATAATATCAGTTTTCATTTAAAAATTTATTTACTTGATTCAAGTGACAAAGGGAGGAAAATTTGAAATAAAACATGGAAAATCCTTAAGTATCCAAATCATAAGAAAATATATGGATTTTATAAAGGATAAATTATAATATTCCTTTAATAAAAATAATATCAACAAAAAATTAGATTGTAAAATAAATTCTTACCACTTTGGAAACATTTAAACATAACCCCATGAAAGAGTAAACTTAAATTGAAAAATTAATCTTGATGAATAAATATATATTCATGTTAAATACATCAAAAACGAAATTATGTATACCACCTAAAATTAAATACGTGTATAATACCAAATACGTCTCAATGGACTGGAAATTGAGATGAAACCCCTTACGATGACTATAATGTGAAAGTAAGAATTAATCAATGAAGTAATTATGTTTATAAAATGTAAATACAGAAAGAATTTAAAAAATAAATAAATAAAATAAATTTCATTTCACGCATAATCTTGGAATAATATATTCAATGAATAAGTGATTTAACACAATGAAAATAGACCGAGTAATGAAACGCCTTAATTTTCTATTTATGTTTCCTCCCTTTCATTGAACTTAAGGCCTTTATAGAAGAGGATTATGATCACCCTATTAGATTATGGACATGATAAAGGATGTTTTGATAGGTATATGAGTAGAGTTTTGAGTGATACACTGAATTTGAGTTGTGTGAAAAATGTTGACATGAATCTATAATAACCCAAAAATTGTAATCAATGTAAATTCCATTCTTATAATTATTTCATATATTATAAACCAAATAAAATGACATTAAGAATAGAATACAAAAATTTATAAATGAAGAATTAATTAAATAATAGGTATTTCTAGAAGTTAAGGAACCTATATCGATAAAATTGCAACTTCACCTTTAGAATATTAATATGACCCTTATAAATATTAAATCAACGAAAATAGTTGTAACATCACCAATGAAAGAAAATATTAAACTTTGGAATCTAATGAACTAAAATATCATATAATTATTTCATTGTATAAGTAAATAAAAGTTATAGAAATTATTAATTAAGTGTGGATATTTTTATTATACATAAGTATTTATTTTCTATTTTATAATTAATAAAATGTATAAAATAATATCTATTTATATTTAATGTATTTATAAATTAATATTTTGTTATATTATTATTATAAGATAATTTTATGAGACCTTAATTAAAAATTAAAAGTTATACAAAATCAGTTATAATTTTAAAATTGGTATTTCCCAAGTGAATGAAGATTTTATCTAAAAATTATATCTCTAATATTTAGATTTTTTTTTATTAAATAGAGTTCATTTCTAAATTATATATGTTGAAAAATTGTTAGGATGAATATTTGGGATTTTTCAAGAATACTTGAATTTTTGGGAAATAGTAAAATATGATATACATACATTATAAGTTAAATACACTATTACTTGAGTCATCACGGATGTAAGACCCATAGTATAGAATCATCCTTCTATTTTATACTATATTTAGTCATGTAATCATCCATATTTCTTATCTTGAGAAAATATTAAATTCTAATGAATAAAATAATGAGAAAACACTCATCACCTCCACTATAAATACAACCCTTGACAACTTCTTCTCTTCACAACTCTAAAGATTTAATCCTTGTCCAAATTATTCTCAAATATCTTCCCAATCTAATATCCCACATTCAGGAGCTCTTGGTCTCTTAAAAAGACCAAAAACATTACACTAAGGAGGTTTTCAATGAGGAGAAATTCCTGAGGCAAGTTCTTCATTCCGTTTCTTTTAAAGTTATTTTTTTCGTTATTCTCTCTTAACCTCCCCTCATAAAAATTGTATGAAAATTATAGTTCCTTAAATATAGTATAATTTTATTATAATAATGTAATTATCCATCATCAAACACTATTATCCTCTCCCTCTTATTCTATAAATGAAAACGTCATTTGTGAGGTATTAGTTTATCTCCTTCAAGGATGAAAAATTTTAATCTTCCCATAACGCCTTCAAGTATAGTCACAAAACAATTTTTATGGTTGAATAAAATTATTATATATGTATTATATACTATTTAATTTTCTATAATTTTTATATGCACATGATGTTAAGTTATAAAAGAAAACAAGTTCGTTGTGAGCGAAAACCACCAAAAATAATCAAAACTATTATAAATAACATCTTATATAATGATTCATCCTCCCAAAAAAATAACCAAATGAATTATAAAATCATTTAAAATAATTTATTTTCATTAACTACTTTTAAATTAAATTTTGTATTTATATTTTCAATTTATAAGAACTTCCAAACTTTTATTCATGAAAACTGATCATGAAAACTAAGAAAATGAGCACTCTTGAATAATGGGATTGAACACTATAACTAATTAAAAGTACATAAATGGCCTTAATAAAATTATAATGGATAAATTACATGTAGAAAAGTTTTTTTAATTATTAATTAATGAATTTAATTTGATTATTTAGGACATTAAGATCATGTGTAAAACTGTTTCAGACATAAGTTAAGAGATTACACCCAAAACTCCATTTTTTCCTTCAAGTTACTCTATCTCTCTCTTTACCCCAATTTAATGCTTCTTTATTTTTGTATAATTCCTATAAATTATGTTCATATGTTCCAAATTCATGTATTCATATCATTTTTATAGGGAAATACATGTTTTAAGAAGCTTCTCTTCTCAATTATTCCTGATAAGCAAGCCTGATTAAAGGGATCTCCCCAATTTCTTACCAATTTGCAAGTTCATTCCAAAATATATTTGAGACACCATTATTTTTAAAAAATAAATAAATTTATCTTGAAAAATTATCTTGGTTCATTATTAATTTTATGAAAACAAATATTGATTTTTCTGTTTTAAATGCTCCTTTGTATTTTCCATAAACTATACTAAAATGTTTCATTTATAATGTCTCTTAAACACTATTTTATATGTTTTAAATATTGTTTGACATAAAATATCATGATATATGCCTATTTCACCTTATTAATTTCCATATATTATTTTAATAATTTTTTTCATGGAAACCTTTATGATATTCCTTTTTGTAATTCCTTTTGACATGGTTATGATACCCAATTCTTTTCATGGGTAAAACTTATGTTTATATTTGATACCTAATATATAAATATTCATGTTCCACACATATTAATGATAAAGTTATGATGGGTTCCCCCAGATTTTTTTCCAATGCATTGGTAAATGTTTATTCTCATGATACATCATGTTGGGACAGGAAGTGAACCTGATTCCTTTATGGGACTTTGTCCACCATGTTATATAGTCTTAATAGTTAGCATTGAATCATGTTTTTATTGTGTTTTATGTTATTTCTACATTCCTATAATTCCATGATCATACATTCCCAAGTTATTCATTTTATACTTTCTTATGTTTATTTATTTTCTATGCATTTTAGGTTATCATGTTATATTTTCTAACCCATGTGCTTTGTTAATTCCTATTCTTATTCCCTTACTAGGTTTTTTAGATCATACCTTTTGTTTATGTATTCCCCAAGATATCCAATGAAGATATAAGTGTACACAGGGATTTTGGATCTCATTATGAATATTTAATAAAAGATATTTTTATTTCATGGTGTTTAATTTTGTACCTAATCTCCAAGAAACTATAATTAATGATCATCATTTTACAATTTGATTATTAATTATGATTAAAATCATGTAATAATATGTGTAAAAGGATAGATATTCTATAGTTTGTATCAGAGCATAGTTTAGTGATTTTTGGGATTATGATTAGAAAAATCTTGTAAAATCCTTAGTTAAAAGACTAGGTGTAAGAAAACATCCCTAAATTTTATTTATTATAGAGTAAACGGTTTATAAAAAATGCATGTCTATCTAGATACTACATGTGGACCTGATTTTGGAATAGATGTAACTAGGAGTAAAAACTCTGATATGGTGTTTCATGCCTGACTCGGGGTAACCTAGTACATGAAAATGGTCCTTAATGTGAACCTGATTTGTAACTCCATAGGGATATGATTTGGTAAATTCATAAGATAATTATGAAACATTATTAAGGAAACAAATAAAATTACCATAAGAATATATTTTAGGAAGTAGTTCATGTATAACCTATATTGAAACCTAGGGAATCACAAGTTAGATATATTTTTCTTTACATGATTATCTTTTTATTTTTAAATTTTCTTTTTTATGATTATTAGCAAAGTATTCAAGACCCCTATTTGTAATTTATTTTTCTTAGTTAATTGATGGAAATAAAATATTTCATTACAATAATCAATGTGATAGGCAATGTGATGATTGCGCTAATGAAATTCCAAATATTATTGGAAAAGAAGATCAAAACAGTATGAAGGTACTTTCTTAATAGGCTCAAGTTATGAATAATAACATGAATCATGTAGAACACCCTCATTCTCCTAAGAAATAGAAAGTTGTCATTGAATGATTCTTAGAGAAAAGGCCTCCCATGTTTAGTAGATCTTCTAATACCATCCTCATAAAAAATGGATTAAATCCATTGAGAATATATTCTCTATCCTCAAATGCTCATAATAAGACAATGTTATACTAGTAATATATCATTTGGATGGGGAAGTGAATCAGTGGTGGAAATTGATCAAGAACACAAATTCCAAGGAGGAAATTGATTCCATGGGAAGAGAAGATTTAAAGAAAATATTTTTCAATAAGTATTTCCGATAACCCTATATCTTAATATGAAAATGGAATTCCTTGTACTGAAGAAAAATGAAGATGAATCAATTGAGGTTTATGAATAAAAATTCACATGGCTTTCAAGATACTCCTCAAACTTTATCATGAACCCTGAAATCAAGGTGGATCACTTCTTTAGTTGACTAAATACAATTATAAATTAAGCATTAGAAATTCAAGACTTTGAAAACTATAAGAAGATTATCATTTGTTCCCTTAATATTGAAATGGAAAATAGAGAATTGGAGTGGTCACATGGGATAAGGGATAAAATGTGGAAAATAGAGTTTAATATGGGTGATAAATCCCATAATGGAAAGAAGTCCAAACATCCCACATGTCAAAATTTTGGGAAGAAGTATCTTAGAAACTAATTAAAGGGAACTAATAGATGCTTCAAATTTGGAAGATAAGGTCATATGGATAATAATTTCCAAAGGAATATGAATAATACCACTAATATGAAAGAAGAAAGAAAGGTTCATATCAACACTCAGCTTGTAGTGTAGTGTTTCAACAATAAGTAACATGGGAATTTTTCAAACCAATTCCATATGCCCAGGGTTGTCGAAGGCAATAAAAAAAGACCTATATGGTATAAATGAGGGGAATATTCTATCACTACTACTTAGGAGGATCCCTACAATGATGTGGTGATAGGTATGATGGTTATTCATTCCAAAATAGATAATTTACTATTTGATTCTGGTTCTACGCATTTTCTCATATCTTGTAAGATTAGTAGAACTATTAAAATACCACCATAAAATTTGGAGGATGAGTTATTTGTGTGTACAAAAAATCGGGATATTATCTCATCCAAAGTAAATAACCCCTCCAGGGATAATATGTGTGGACTTAACCTCCCAAAAAATATTATATCACTCCCTTTGGTATATTTTTATCATATATTGGGCATAGATTGGATATCTTTATATAAATTCAACATCAACTATTAGAAAAGGGAGATCACTCTTCATATCCCAAAGCATTATTTAATTCTATACAAGTGTAAGGAGGAAGATGAATCTTCATTAGATTCATCATCTCAATTGTGTATATTGTTTCCTTATTATCAGTAATATATATCTTAAATGATTGAGGCAAAGGAGAAAATAATGCTTCAAAACATGTACATCATGGGGGATTACACTAATGTATTCCTTGAAGAATTTCCTGGTCTTCCTCCTGATCGATAGGTTGAGTTATCAATTTAACTTATTTATATATTTACGCCTATATCAAATACACCTTATTAAATAGCCACCATTGAGCTTGAAGAACTGAAGAAGTAGTTGCAGAAGAATCTGGATAAGGGTTTTATATGCACGAGTAATTCACCATGGGGCGATCCAGTCCTCTTTATCAAGAAGAAGTATGGATCAATACACCATTGCATTGATTATTGGGATCTCAACCAAATCATGATAAAGAACAAGTACCCCAATCCACAAATAGATAACTTGTTTGATCAGCTATGTGGGTCCAGTTATTACTCTAAGGTGGACCTTCTGTTGGGGTATCACCAATTAAGGGTGAGGAAGGAAGATATTCCCAATAATGTCTTTCAAATGAGGTATGGACACTATTATTTCATAGTTATGTCCTTCAAACTAACTAATTATTCAAAAAAGTTCATAGAATTAATGAATAGAGTCTTCAGTTATTATCTCAACCAATTTGTGGTAGTATCTATTGATGTTATTCTATTATACTCCATGATTATGGAAGAACATGAGGAGCATTTGAATAATTTTTTGAAGACATTATGAAGGGAGAAAATTTATGTAATGTATAATAAACATGATTTCTAGATGGAAAAATTATCATTATTGGGGAATGTTATCATCATCAATGGAATATCTATGGACCATTACAAGAAAAAAAATTTATGAGTGACCCATGAAAGCATATGTAATGTAGATACATAGTTTTCTTTATCTAGGAGGGTATTACGAGGGTTTTTTAAAGAAAATATCATGACTATTGATCCCACTAACCAAGATGACCATGAAGGTAGAAATTATTTTTTGGACTAGTTAAAGTAAAGACTAATTTAATGAGTTGAAAAAGAGGCTTATTATTTCCCCAGTTCTAACACTACCAACAAGTGGGAAACTATTTATAGTGTACAGTGATGCTTCAAATAAGGGGTTAGGTTGTGTACTAATGCAAAATGATAATGTTATAGCCTATTCCTAAGGGTAGTTGAAAATACATGAGAAAAAATATCCCACACATGATATGGGGTTGGCAGTTGTGATCATTGCATTGAAAATTGGCTGCATTATCTCTATGGGTAGAAGTGTGAGATATATACTGATCACAAAAGTCCCAAATATATATTCACATATAAGGAGCTTAATATTCCTCAAACTAGATGATTAGAGTTCATCAAGGATCAAGAAAACTCAATCCACTACCACAATGGTAAATAAAATAAGGTGGAAAATGCCCTAAATAGAAAGGATCCTGCAGCATTATCAATGATGAGAATTGAGAAGGATCCAATATTCTTAGATTTTCAAAGGATGTATATGAGAATAATTAAGGGTATAAAATCATCAATCCTTTCTCAAATGATTTCTCAACTATCACTTGTGGATAAAATAAAGGATGCTCAAAGAAATGATGCAGAATTCAGAGGAAGGTAGAAGCCATGAGAAAAGGAAAATCTACATAGATCAAAATGGAGGATGAAGGAGTCGTGAGATTTGGGTCATGACTATGTTTACCATACAATCCAAAGATAAATAAGGGGCTTCTAAATGACGCACATAGCTTAACGTTTTCAATCCACCATAGAAGAATAAAGATGTATTAAGATCTTCGATGGAAGTATTGGTGGAAAAATATGATAAAGGACATCACTGAATATATGTCAAAGTGACTGGTATGTTAGCAAGTGAAGGATAAAAGACAAAATCCTAAGGGGATGATGCAGCCACTACCCATACCAACATAGATGTGTGAGAACATTACCATATAATTTTTCACTAGACTTACAAGGACATCCATAGGAGACAATGATATTTGGGTTGTTATGGACCATATTACAATGACAATTCACTTTATCAAAATCTAAGATGAGTTATCACCATATCAACTTTCATGAATATAAATCAAGAAAGATGTATCGATACATGAAATACTGCTATCGATTTTATCCAATCGAGATACGAGATCCACCTCGATGTTCAAGAAAAGTCTCTAACATACTCTAAGGACTGAGTGGAACTTCAATATGACCAATCATCCTCAAACATATGTCCAATCTGATCAGATTATTCATACACTGTAATACATTTTGATAGCATGTTCTATAGACTTCAAGGGAGGATGAGACCAATATCTACCATTGGTCTAATTCTTCTACAACAACAGTTTCCACTCAAGAATCCAAATGGCTTCATATGAAGCCCTTTATGGGAATAGATGTATAACAATGACATGTTGGGATGAAGTTAGTGAACATAAGCTGCTAGGACATAAAATAGTAGAATTACTGGTGGATAAGGTGAAAACCAATCATCATGACATCAAGGCAGCCCAAATTTGACCAAAATAGCTATGTAAATAATCATTTATGATACCTTGAGTTTATAGTTAGAGATATGAAATTCCTATATATATCTCCAAGGAAAAGGATAATGATATTTGATAAGAAATTAAAGCTATGTCCTAGCTATATAGGTCCTATAGATATTCTTGATCATGTTGAAGTTGTGGACTATCGACTAGCACATACACCTACCATGTATCAAGTACACGATGTATTCCACGTCTCTATATTATGTAAGTATGTATAGGATCATTCAGATGTAATGAATTTAGAGGTGGTACAGTTGGAGAATTATCTCTCCTATGAGGAGAAGCCAGTGAAGATCTTGGATCATAGAGATAAAGTTCTATGCAACCAGACTACTCACCTGGTCAAAGTACTATGACAAAACCATATGTACAATGAGGCAAAATTGGGACCTGAGGAAGTTATGTAGGAGAAATACACACAACTACATTCAACTTAGAATGTAAAATGAAATTTTGAGGGTGAAATATCATAAGGGAGAAGAATCTAATGGCCCAAAATTTTTATCAATGGAAACTCCCTTATTATAATTATTTCATATAGTATAAAACACATATAATAACATTAATAAAAAAATAAATGCTTCATAAATGAATAATTAATGAAATAAGAGTTATTTCTAGAAGTTAAGGATTATATACTGATGAAATAGTATCTTGAACTGTGGAATAGTTATATAAAGATTATGAATAATAAACCATCCAATAGAATAGTAACCTCATCCATAAAATTATAAATAAAATTTAGGCATCTTATAAATTAAAATATGATATAATTATATCATAGTATAAGTAAATAAATGTCTTAAAAATTATTAATAAAGTGTTGATATTTTTATTATACATACATATTTTTTTCAATGTCATAATTAATATAATATATTAAAATAATTTTTTTCCATAAAGTTTATTGATAAATTAATATTTTGGAATCTTATTATTATAATATAATTTTAGGATACCTTAATTAATTTTTCAAATTGTTAAAAAATCATTTATAATTTTTAAAATGAAATTTTGCATATTAATGAATATTTTAATTAAAAAAATAAAAATTTCATATTTATAAAATTATTTTAATAAAATAGAGTTTATTTTTTAATTATACACATCAAAAATTGGTTAGGGTGACTTTTTGGTATTTTTCTGAAATACTTGATTTTTTTGTGAATAAAAAAATACGGTAATTTACGGTATATATACATTACAAGTTAACTAAAATATTCCTTGAGTCATCGCTGATATAAGAACCAAAATATAGAATTATTCTTATCTATTTACTATATTTAGTCATGTAATCTTCACTATTTCTTATCTTGAGACAAAATACGAATCTAATGAATAAAATAATGAGAAAACACTCATCTCATCCACTATAAAACCACCCCCACCACCTCTTCTCCTCACCCCTATCAAGATTATATATTTGTCCAAATTATTATGAAATAGATTTAAAATATCATCCCACACATCCAAGAGCTCTTGGTATCAGAAAAATATGAAATCCTTTTCCCTAGGGAGGTTCTCAAGGAGGAGAAATTCAAGAGGTAAATTCCACTTTCATTTTCTTTTAATGTGATTTTCTTTCCTAATTCTCAACTCACCTCACCTCAAAAAAATTGCATGATAACTCTATTTAACTAAATATACTGTAATGATATTATACCAATTGAATAATCCATAATCAAACCCCCTTCTCCTCTCCCTCTTATTCTAGAAATGAAAACGTAGTTCTTGAGGTGTTGGTTTATCACCTTCAAGGATGACAAATTTTCATTTTCCATTAACGCCTTCAAACCTAGTAATACAACTATTTTTGTTGTTAAAAAAACTATATTTATTACATAATATTTAATATTCTATAATCATTATATAAAAATGATGTACAATTATAAAAAAAAAGTTCGTTGTTAGTGAAAACCACCCAATATAATCCAAACAGTTATCACTAACATCTTATCTAATGATTCATCCTCTACCAAAATAACCAAATGAATTATATGATCATTTAAAATTATAAATATTAATTACTAAATTATAACTTAAATTCTGGATTTATATTTCCATTTCACATGAACTTCCATACTCTTACACAATAGAACAGATCCAGAAAACTAAGAAAACGAGCACTCCTAAATGATGATATTGAACATTATAACTCATTAAAATACCATAAATGAACTTAATAAAATTATAATAAATAAAATAAATGTAGAAAAGGTTAATTAATTATTAATTAATGAATTTAATTTTATTATTCATGATATTAGGATCAAGTGTAGAATCATTTCACACATAAGATAAGGGATTCTACCCGAACCTCCATTTTTTTCTTCAAGTTACTCTATATCACTTTTACCCAAATGTAATGATTTTTCATTTTTTTAATTACTATAAATTAGATTTATATGTCACAAACTCATTTAATAACATCATACCATCCTTCTTTTATGAGGAAATACATGTTTTAAGAGGCTTCCCTTCTCAACTCTTCCTAATAAGCAAGCCTAATTAAAGAGATCTTCTTGATTTCTTAACAATTTTCTAGTGAACTCCATAATATGTTTTATGAAATAATTTTATTTATAAAATCACCCATTTTATAATAAAAAAATATCTTGGATCATTTCTGGTTTTATGAAAAGAAATATTCCTTTTTTCTGTTTTAAATGTTCTTTAATATTTTCCATAAATTGCACTAAAATGTTTCATTTCTAATGCCTCTTAAACAATATTTTGTTTATTTATATTCTAGTTTTACATTAATAATCATGATATATGATTAATTTACCTTATTAATGTCCATATATGATATAAATATATAAAAGTGGACTCTCACCACCCCGTAAATAACTCAAATAAAATTATATTTCCTATTGAAACCAAGAAAATTTTCCATCCCCTTAATTCCAATATTTCTTACATTAGATTATTCTAATAAAATTTCAACCTTTTCCCTATATTTCCAAGGGATCCTCCAATGAAATATCAAAGTTCTTAATATGAGAAATCATTTTTAATTATTTTTTTCATCTCTATATTGCCTATAAAATTATCATTTTATTATCCCTATATAATATAATCTATATTTTTCAAATAATTAATGCTATTATGTTATTGGGAAAATAATTAAACACCCTTCCCATACTCCTTACAAAAACAAAAACATGATTTGTGCCTATGTGTAGACTATGATCTCACAAACAAAGAAACTTTATTTTTATTCAACATCAAAAAATAGATAGTCCAAAATGGTAAAAAATTAATTAATTATTATTATATATAATTTTTTTTGTTTTTCTTAATTAATAAACAATGTTACTACTTAATTTTATTTAAATAAAATGAAATTATAATCCCGACATATGCGCGGACTACCAACTCCATGTAATAGTGTATTATATTTTTTTTCATTACTTCCATTCATATATGGAATGAAGAATATGTTTAATGTTTAAATTTTATGTTTGTTTCACTATTATGGTTTTGGTAAGACAAATTGAATAAGCTGTAAATGACATAAAAAATAATCAATCATTATAAAAGTAGATGTCTTAAACAGACATTCTATGAGATTAATAGTTTTATTCATATTTTATAATATTTTAATATCCATAAATAATTATAATATTTAATTTAAATTAAAATATATAACATCATTAATTAATAACTAATACCATCATTCTTCTAGTATAATTATATAAAAACTAAACCACTTCACAATTATTCACTAAATTAAGGTATGTTCCCATTTGGGTATGTTTAACCACATAATTGAACAGTACAATGATTTTTTTGTCATGAATGAATATGGGAACATAATTAATTTTATAATATGATGAATATTAATAAATAATTATTCATTTTTGGATCATGAGATTTTATTTTATTATATAATTAATTAATTAATAAAACATCCTTTGATTTCCAAGAATCCTAAAGACATGTATGTTATCAATTTCATCTTTAATGATAAAGAATAAAAAACACATGAAAGGAGTTCAGAAAACAATAAATTGTTATAAATAGTCTATTACATTATATTTAATGACCATATAATTATTTTTTAATAATAATGGACACATACACTACTATTATGATACTTGTATAAAGAGTCAAAACTATAAAATCCTGTTTTGGAAAATAGATAGAATTCATATAGAGAATGAATATATATAAAAATTATAAATGAAAATGGATATGACTATTGTTATTAATTATGTTAATAAGATATATATGTTTTTGATATAGTATACTAAATTATATTCGTGGAATTTAGGATAAGAGATATGGGTTTTAGATATCAAATTCCTCTCATTGATGTGTGTTTTTTATTACTCACCTTAATTTATTTACATGGTTTACATAAAACCAATTTGATATGTTATATAATTAAATGAATATAATTCATGGTATTTGAAGATATATTTTAATTACAATTTTTCAATATGTTTTTTTAAATTCCTACATAATACACATGTGATTTTTTCCAAATCAAATTTTATTATTTAGGACTCATTACACCACTATATATTTTTTGTGTGCTTACTAATGAATTTAAAGAAATTTAAGATTCTATATTTCTATTCATACCTTATTTTATTTTGATTTAAATAGTTACCAAAACTACTGTAAAAGTCAATATTTTCCATGGTAGAAAATCCATCCTCGTTTTTGTTAAATGAAAGTATATGTTTTTTCATAGAAAATGCATCCATAATTGGATAATAAAGATTATTTGTGGATATTTTATAGTTTCACCTTGGATTAATCAGCCTAAAATGGTTTTTGACCATTGAATCAACAATCACTAAAATGCACGATGAGTGGTCCTCCCTCCTAGAAGACACTCTTTGAAATATTAACACGACCTATATAAACCATGATAAAGGATTTTGACACCACTTCATAGGTATCCCACAAGTTCAAACTATTGAAACCAATTACCATATTCCATGGATTACCCAACACATTGAATTTCTTATCACCACTATATTTCCTTGATAAGCGTACTTATTGTTACTTGTAAAATACCCCCAGAGCGTCTTAGTTTATTAATGGATATACTCTTAGAAATCCATATTATTTCACTAAATAGGGAAGTATTTGTATTTTAATTTTTCTTTATATGGATATATGTATTTTTATTCATCTCAAGTTTATTTAAGGAATGGTATGAAATATTTTTTTTACACTTATAGAGAATATATTAAACCTAAATAGGTGATGAGTGAGGACCATAGTTGTATATTCACTCGATGAATATATAAATATCATGAGATAAAATAGTTGACTTTTAGAGTATAACTTTCCCCATACCAATATAGTGTCTTAGAACATCCCTTGGAAGGATTTTCAGATATCTAAAAATATTCATTCCATCAATATGAGATCAATAATTATTATTATCTTTGTTATCATTCATTTTCAATGATATATAATACACATAGTTTCAATTTATTATGAATTAATTTTGATTATTTATTCCTACCATATCACTTGTTACATGTTTATGATAGATTCAATTATATTATTATCATTATAGTGTATCTAAGATCACCCTTATTTTATTTACTTTTTCTATAAACCTAAGGGATAACTATTTCAAATTTTCTAGGATACAATTGAAGGGATAATAATTCTCTCACAATGCGGTCATGTATTATCTCATGTATTCAATTTTAATATATGTATATATCTAATATTATTGGACTACAAAGTTATTAGATCTAGTTTGGACAAATTTATTATATACCAATAATGTAATATAGCTTATGGATCTGGATTTCTAGAGTCTAAGGTGTTATAGTTGTTATCAGAGAAAGTATAGTAGGATCCTTAGGGACTATATTTGGACGATCTTTCTTTGATATCACAATATATATGATAAATAAATAATATTTCTAGGTAACACTCTAGAAAAAATAATAAGAATTATATTTTCCAATTTAATATCATAAGATAATTATGTGTATTCCATTATAGAGACATGGATACTAACAAGAGGAATGTGAACAATAAAAAAAACCCATATTCAATGTAGGGATGCTCCCTCTAAAATAGTCAATGAAGCTGAAGTTTAAGAATATTAGATCATAACCATATTTGGGATGTTATACTAGGGTATGAAAAATAATCTCATCATCATAGAGTTACATGCTAATCCACAACATGGTGCTACTATGTTTGACCACTTCATAAAACAAGAACCTTCAATAGCTAGTGGAACTATTAATTCATTGGTAGATTATAAAGGGGTCAAGTACTCATAGAAGATATTTCTTATCTAAGGAAGTAGTGGAAATAAAAAGTTCATCATGATGGTATATCATCTTAAGAGAGATATAGACCAATGATGGTATCTAATTCAAATCGCTAAAGAGAAAGATGAGATGAATCAAATGGAATGGGGAATTTTTGAAGAGATATTCTTTGAAAAATAATTTATTTAAGAGTTAAGAGTAAATTTGAAAGGAAATACCTCAATCATAGAATAAATGAGGAATATGGTGATGAGTACGAGGATAAATTTATAATGTTATCAAGATATCTTGTAGACTATATACACAATCCAGAAAGAATGATTTATTATTTTATTGATGGGTTAAGGCTGAGCCATCAAATGGAGTTGGTCTCTCATAACATTTCATCATATAAGGATATAGTCTTTTGTTCCATTAAAATAGAGAATATTCTTTTTAGGATATATGTAATCAATTGAAATTAGGATTAGAAGAGGATGGAAGAGAATCAGGGGGAGAACATAGTGGTAAATGAGAGGAAAGGAAGGATGTGATTTCCTGCTTTTGAAAACATTGGAATACAACACCATGGGTATTATAGGATATGAATAATATTTAATTACAAGTGTGAAGAAAAAGTCTCTCAAACTCATGAACATAAAGGAAATGTTGATGTTTTTGAAGTTCAATGCTTTAATTGTAAGGATATGGGACATTTCAAACCAATAAACCAAATGAAAATATAATTTTCCTTATAAAAGCGAAAAGTAAAACGGTGAATCTTATGAGATTACGACATCTAAATTTGAGGTTCCTAATGATGTAGTGGAAGGTATTTTTATCATATCCTTAAAGTTTGATAATAATTTATTCGAATTGGGATCTTCAAACTCTCTTATATATTTTATGTTTTCTAAATAATTTATATACTTCTATATAACCCTATTTTGGATATTATATATTAAGACACTGAGTGGAAATCATTTTTTAATATATATATTTCACTCATTTCTAATAATACTGCATAAATGTCTCCTATTTTTAAAATATATTATTATATATATCAATGAATTTGTATAATAAATAAAATTATTACTAAGAGTAGGATATTATAATTCATTATACTGATGTGGGATATCATATTTTTAGAGTGGATACATAAAACATCTAGATCATGTTGGGATCCTCCCTATAGATCCTCCCTTTAATGAAAATCAAGGAATATTGGAACATAAAACATGACTTATAGATAATAAATACCTCATATTAATTAAGGATTTACCCATGGTATAAATATTATTTAATGTTTTTATATAATAATTACCTTCTTATACCTAGGAATGAATTTGAGTTCTCCATTAACTTCAATCATGATGTAAGAACTATATTTAAAACTCCCTATAGAATTAAACCAATGGAGTTGGTTGATTAGAAGAAACACCAATATAGGTTTTATGATAAGGGATTTATATTCTTTAGTGTTTCAATGTAGGGAGTCCCTACTTTAATAAAGAAAATCATTAATGAGTCTATGAGAATGTGATTCAATTATAGTGAAATCAAGTCCTTTACTACTAAGAATAAGAAACTATTACTAAAAATTGATAATTTTTTTGATCAAATTTAAGGATTATAATAATTTTAAAGGCTTTAATATTTTTCTAGTTATAATTAGATAAATTTAAATATGGATGATACACTGAAAGATACATTTTAAACAAGGTATGGACATTATAATTTATGGTAATTCTCTTTGGATTGACTGATTCACTTTATGTATTTATAGATATGATGAATAATATTTTCACATATTATCCTGATATCATTATGACTGTATTCATTGATTAAATCATCATATACTATAAGAGCTATGAAGTACATGAGATATATCTACAGAAATTAATGAGACCCTAATAAAAAAAGAATTATGTGGGAAATATAGTTTGTGTGGATTTTGGCTTAATGAAGTTTAATTTTTGCTGATATTGTCTCCAAGGATCAAATATCTTTTCATCATTCTGATAAAAGGCAGTTAATGAAAATCATACACTAACAAACATAATTCAAATATGATTTTTTTGAGTTTATTTGGTTAAAATAGTTATTTTTTTGGAATATTTCACATGGTTGACCAATGCATTATCCAAGTTAACATGTAAAGTGGATAAATTCACTTGTTAGAGGGAATGTGGGGATTATTTTTGAAGAGATGAATAATATACTAATTAACAAACTTGTAATAAATTTATGATCATGTAAGGAAATATTTTTGATATATAGTGATTCATTAAATAAATGACTTTATATATTATTATATAGAATTATATGGTGTTAGGATATCAATTAAGGTAATTGAAAATCCAAGAACTGAGTTATCCAACTTCTGATCTTGGGCTTTCATCCATATATTTTTTGAAAATATAGAGAGACCACCACAATGATGAAATATGCTACATATATATGAACCAAAAGGGTTTAAAGTATATATACTATCATAAAGAGTATAACATGAGGAAAAGAAGATGGTTATAACTACTCATGTTTCAATGCCCTGAGTTTTCAAAATAGAAAACTTTGTTCGATAACCTATGTGATATCAAACAACGAACTCAAACAATAAATGGCTATTTATATATGATAGTTTTAACATTTTGATTATATTTATGGATATGAGTAGGAATAACTAATTTATGAAATATTTATATGTACTAAATATATTGATAAATTGTTAAAAAATAATAAATCAATTTTTGGTAATGTCTTCATGTATGTTTCTTCAAAATTGTTTTTTATTTAATTTTATAAAAAATATATTTTAATTATTATCTAAAACGTTTTGTAAATTTATTTGATAAAATGAACTCAAATTTATATATCATCACATCATAATTAACTTAAGGATAAAAATTGGAAATTTTCAGAAAATATAATTATTTCAGTGAATAGTGAAAAAATAGTTTTTATGTAAAATTGTCATTTATATTGATAAATTAATTAATTTAAAAGTATAATTATAATTTTGATTTTATTTAAAGGTAAAATAAGTATTATTTAATTGTATATAATTAATTACATTTTAAATCATCCTTTTACTAGATTTCAGTATAAGATTATTTTTAAGCTTAAAATGCATTTGTTGTGAAAACAATTTTAAAATGAAAAATATATCTAGATTATAATTAATTAAAACAAAACATTATGAGAAATTATTTAAATAAAATGTTTAAATTAAATATATTTATTTAGGAATTTAAATCCCTATAATGAATATTACTATTTATATAGTTAAATTGAAATCATCTTTTCCATGAAAAATAGAATTTCCAAAAAACTAATTTCAACATTGTTTGTGGGATTTATTTTAAATTAATTATTCCACATATTAAAATTAATTTCCATAAAATTTATTCAATATTTGCAATGATTTTAATTAGTATTAGGTAATATGGTCAACATAATTAATAATAATTGTAATAAATATTATTTACCTCAGTAAAAGTAACATATGCTAATTAAGGGTAAACATAATTTCAAAAAGACTAGAAAAAAAGTAAATCTAATAGTATGAATAATTATATAAAAGTTTCATTAAAATCAATATTATATTTATTCCTTATTATTATTACTTTATAAATGATTTTGTAATAAGTTTGATAAAAAATAATTATACAATAAAACAAGAATTGTATTTTAAGTAATATGAAATTTTAATTAAGAAATCAATTTTGATAAATTAATGTATTTTTCAAATAAATTATATTTTAATAAAAAATTACTATAAAATAATTTTTAATAAATATAAATGATCAAATAATTTTTATAAATTAAAATTCAATTTTTATAAAGGTGTGAAAGATATTATTATAAAAAAATCTTGGAATTTCCTAAATATTTATTGTTTTATTTTAAAAGATAATCTGAATGTATTTAGAAACTTATTTAGATAAATTTACTATTATTTTCTTGAATCATCATGTCAGAATTATCCGATGGTGGGTTTTTTTATAATATTCTAAGACATTCGAATATTTAGGTAAAAATTAAATATCGTATAAATATACTTTGGGGTTTATGACATCATAATGACCGAAATATGTTGTGATAATTACAATAAATGGTAACATGAGAAAATAATTATTTTAATTTTTAAAGAAATTTATTTCATATATATTTTATTTATTTTATAGAGACATTATTAATCCTTAAAAACATCTTATATATTCAAATGTTTTAAAATCATATGTTAAGAGTATGAATCACCTCTATATAAGAAAGGGAGTTAATTTATTATGTTCTTCCCTTGGACATATAAAACATTTGAAGCTAATCAATTTTGGTAGAATATGTCACAAACCGAATCTGGTTGCTGCCAAAACTGGCACCAAACACAGCCCGTGTCACGGTATGTAGGGTGTTCCCTACCCCCACTGGCTGGCACAAGTGACAGGGTATCATTTTTCTTGGTCTGGGAACGATTTACCTGAATATTTATACATAAAACACTAAAAATATTTGATAAAATGAATTTGAAAAATTTATACCAACAAGGTTTATACAAAAATCCAGAACTGAATAAATAATTTCAAATGAAATACAAAAGGTCCAAAGACACAATGAAATAGTAAAAAAATAGTCCCATGGACTCCACATAACACGGGGTCATCATCCCCAAGCCGTCTCCACAACTCCGCCCCAAGGATGGGGACTAACACCCTGAACTTCCATCATGCTTATCCTTTCCTTTACTTGACTCAAACATAACCAAGTCTACTTACACCCAAGGGGTGTAAGTAGGGTGTGAGCCTAAGCCCAATAGGATACCACCCAATGATTCCAAAGAGCATGCAATACAATGTGAAAAAGCAAGCAATTTTAATATGCAAAGAAAAGCAGTGATAAAATCCAAGAAATGAAACTTTCAATTGAAAACATTTTTCAAGATAATGTTTTAAGAATGTTCAAAAATTTAAATAGACATGTCAGATTTTGTAAAGTACTACCAAAAACACCCCAATTCATGGGAAAATATCACAAACACAATGAGCAACAAAATTGGGAACCCCCTAGGCGTAAGATAGTCTCGGGCCCCATGTACCTCATACTTCGGTGTAAAGTAACAATAATAAAATCCATTCTTATGCACGATCCACTAGTAGGGAACATACCCATATCCTAGTGATCCCCAATCATCATCCACATAATTTATTTAGAGTTGTCGTTATCCAAATTCTAGGTGAAAGAGGGACAAAACCCATCCGGTCCACTAGTCGTACTAGTACACATCCGCCTCACCTAGGTACCCGGTCTTCCCCCTTTTTGATCAAAAAATTTCAGCATGAAACACATATCCATTTTTATGTAAAACCCCACTACTGGTCAAATTCACCCAATATAGTAGCTATACACATTTTATACCATTTAAAACACACAACAAACACTTGGAGTTTCAAAAAAATAACTTCTCCAAATCTTTCCTTTTTTTGCACCCAAAACTCTTTGAAAACCCCACTTAAACACCATGTGCATACTCACATTAACCAAAATAGAATTTACAAAAACTTAAAAATTTCTTAAAACCCATTACATGAGTTATAAAAAACCCCCAATACGCACCACATAGAATACCATGTAAAGCACCCAATTCAACACCAAATGGGTACTCAAAAACCATTTTTGTAATGAACGTCACCCAAAACCAATTTCTCAGAAAAAACCAAAGGATAATACCATTTAAAATTTTTTTCATCCCTAATATAGTTCAATAAAACCAACTAAATAATTATCGGGCACCCCTTAAGGAACCAACAAAAGATTTATATGAAAACCCCCCAAATTTCACATGAAATTGGAATTAAAAATTCATTTTCTTTATAATTTCCACTAAAACCAAATTTGGAAGAAACATTCAAATTAAATATACATGAAAATTCTATAAACCCAGAATCTAGATCAAAAATATTTCATACCAAAAGGAATCACCTTCCAATGTAATGAAAACCCTTGAATCAACGTGCAAAAATCAAGTCGCACCACCAGCGCACCAAGAGGGACTTAGAACAAACCTAAAACCACAAAATTGGACCATGAAAACCCAAGGTTAAACCATAGGTTATAAACCCTACTTACTAGTTATTTGGTACTTTAAGGAAAATGGATGAAACCCCAAGAAAATAGAATGAAGCCCTAAGCAATTGGAAAGAGGAATGGAAGAAACCCACTTACTTGAGGGATCTGGAAGAATCTCCCCTAATACACCAGTAGCTGAAATTTAAAACAGTAAAAACTTAAAGAGAGGTTTGAAGAAGGATGAGGAGGTCATTTAGGAACTATAATAAAGGAAAAAGAGTAATAATTGAGATATTTATGATGTAATGAACTTACTTCTTGAAATCTGCCTGATTTTCGAAACCCTAATACTTTCATCACTAAATCGCGATGAAGAAGAGTTGCGAAGAGGGGAGAGAGAGGTTGGGCGCGGGACTGGGTTCAATGGGCGTGTGTGAGGCTTGGAATGACTGAAAAATCCTTAAAATTGAATAAGTTATTAATTAATCAATTTTAATTTTTAAAACTCGAATTCGGATTTCGGGCATGCCCAATTCCTTAAATAAAAACCCATATACACATTGGTTATGGATTTCTAAAGGCTCCAAACTAAAATGGTGGTGTTCATATCTCAGGGGGGACTATTTAGGAATTGTAATGGGTGAAAAATATAAAAAAAATAAAAAATATATAAAATTAACAAAATTTATTTTTAAATCTGGAATTCGGCTCACGGTTTGGCCCAATTCACGAAAACTCACCCATTCCACCATAAAATCTCAGAAAACCCCAAAAACAAAGAATAAATGGAAATTAAATGAAATTTAACTTTAAAATAAGTCATTTATGTGACAATTCTTCCCACCATGAAAACTTTCCATCCTCGGAAAGCTACATCAAGGCCAGATACGAAAACCAAACCCAACCGATAAACCAAGATGTACTTATTTGCCATGCTTCGCCCCCAAGGGTCAAAACACCTCCAGTGATCAATTAAGGAATGATTAATCTCACAACCCAAACTTACACAAATTTTATGAAATTATCAATCACATTCATACTTTATCCCAAAATGAAACTCCTCAAATTCAATCTGAACAAGACTCAAGAAATTCACCCAAACGAACAACAACTTCGAACAAGGTTACACTTACCTTAAATTAATTAAACCATTGGGAGATCTCCAATCCCAAAGTTTACTAAAGGAAGATTTTGGTATCTAGATAGCTCTGAATGAGACTACATACCACCAATCCAAGACCATGGATAAATCTGATCTATTGGTACGGGGGGGCACAAATATGAACCCCACTATAAGAGGCAACCTATTATATTTTCTGAGACAGAATCAATACACTAACAGGTGGATGCCTGAATGAACTACATAGTAAAAAGGGTATAATTCCATTCAAAATTTACGAAGGAATGTATACGAGAATCATAGTGGGTCTCACCACTATACAAACCAACCATCTTAACCAACCAGCATGGGCCGACATAGAAAGACCCATTTTTTTAAATATTTGGGAAGGGTGCAGGGTCCGCACGGTTTAGGATATTCTACACTAATTATGTAGATCATTCTTTTCGCATGGATTCCTAGGACATGGTCACTTCTAGTCATACACAAACTGTGTCCTCAACACGTCTATCCAAATTTCAAACCATTCTCTAATGACTCGATGGAAACCAAAGGGGGAGGGAATGACATTAGGTGATGGAATGGGTACAAGGCCCTCAACCTATTTCCACCTAATGGGAACAATTGAATAAAGATGATGACACTAGAGGTTTAAACTCTTACTATATTTCATACTGAGGATAAGACATTATACATGGGTTTAAAAAACCCTAGGATTTCCTCTGACTACGAGTCAGCTTCTCTTCGATACCTATGGATGAAGCTCAAATGATTGAAGCATCTTAGACCTCGCAGTTAGGATTTGGAAACCCCCCTGAATGAGAAATATTCTTTTGGTGCCACAAACAACTATACTGAAATCCCTGATAATATTCCCAAGACATAACACATTCCAAACTCTCTATACATGTAAATAACATCTATAATCACCTTCCACCAAAATGGATGATTTTGAAGTTTTTCTAAGGGAGAAATTCTCCCAACATAAAGAGACTCTCAAAGGATTGCATGACTTTCACCTTTAAAGTCAATCAAGTGCACGAAATCACAAGGCCTTACCAAACATAACCATTGCGACTGATATAAACAATGCATTGAGTGGGACCTTATACAACATCCCCAAACAACACAGAATTCTATAAAGTGGCCATAATATTCCCTCATGACCAGATTTTCCGCAATGGAAGTTTATTGTGAACTCCTTCTTCGAAGAGACTACAAAGGACCGAGAGGACCTCTTAGACACCATCCAGATACTCATCCATGCTAACAACCCCAGACCACTTCCACCTTCGGAAAATCGAGAAACATAATAGGATAAAGTCTCTTTCAACTTTCTATTATCACTCTCCTACTACATAAGGATACCCAAAACCAATAAAGGAAAGGGTGTAGACTCAATCTAAGAATCTCTAGAAAAAGATTCCTTATATTGAACAACTGGAGGCTCTTCGAATGGAGAAACAATCCGGGTTTCACTTCAGTTGTGCACTAACCCTTAATGAGGCATACCTTATCTAATGATTAAACCCATGGACCCAACCAAGATGCTCCATTGGTCAAGATATACCACAAACCAGACCCAAACACATGAAAGGAAACACCATAAAACCATCCCAAAACATTTCTCAGAAGACACCACTAATCGGCCCTTCAACACAGCTTACCGACCAAACACAAACCCAAAACACAATACAAACCGGAGGGGTTCTTGGACTCAAAACATCCCACAACATCAACATTTAAAAAACACATAATACACACCATCCCAAACAAGTAATAAATATATCATGTTTTTCTTTTCAAATCCACTTTTTGAAAATAAATGATTCAGTGGTTAGAATATCCACCAAGGGTACCCCATGGGCCTTACAGATGCATGTTTCTGTTCCATAATAGGCACCCTCCTCATATCTATCCCAGAACTCATCCAGCCATGCCATTAAGCATCAATCAACCGGTAATGGCCCAGACCTCTCCGGTCTATTACTTTGTGAAAATATGGTGTTTGAGGTGTTCTGGGATGTCAAGGTGATATATCCCCAACACTTTCCCATATTTCTAATTCTGTGAACAGTTCCATCAGTGAACAGTTCTATCGGTAACCTCTAACGATAACCTCTCTTTCCTTTTCCAATTTCCAATTCTATGAATAGTTCCATCAGTGAACAGTTCTACCAGTATCCTCTATTGGTAACCTCTATCGGCAACCTATAACGGTAGGTGAATAGTGTTCTATCGGTGAGCTTCAGTGAACAATGTTCTATCGGTGAGGTTTAGTGAACAATGTTCTGTCAGTGATGTTCAGTGAACAGTGTTTCCAGAATAGTGAGGTTCTAATGGTGACTTTCTAACGGTAGAATTGAACGGTGTTTCTAGAATGGTGAGGTTATAATGGTGACCTTCTAATGGTATACTTGAATAGTGTTTCCATAATTGTGAGGTTCTAATGGTGCCTTCTAACGGTATACTTGAACAGTTTTTCTAGAATGGAAGGTGTACAATGTTTCCAGAATGGTGAGGTCTATCGATAACCTCTAACGGTGAGGTCTATTGGTAACCTCTAACGGTGAGGTCTATCGGTAACCTCTAACGGTGAGGTCTATCGGTAACCTCTAACGGTGAGGTCTATCAGTAACCTCTTATGGTGAGGTCTAATGGTGACCTTTTCTTTCCATTTCCAAATTTTGAGTATGTGAACAGTGTTTCCAGCTTCTTATATTTTCACCCCTTTGACGTTTCCTTTGATATAAAATACATTTAAAGCCTTATTTTAAGGTCTCTTAAGGCCAATTCAAATTACATAAATCCTATATTAATTATTCTTATGGTTCGAGATGTTTTTACTTGGTCAAACCGCGTGGGTTAAAGCGATCCGATATTAATGTGGAATTAAGCCTATCTTAAACCGTCACCCCATTAAATCTTTAAACGGGACAAGATATCATCCTCCATTGTTCTTCCTCTTTTTTCATAGCTATGAGATTCTATAACCTTTCAATCCTTCCTGTAGGAGTTTCACAATAAAACTTTACTCCTCAGATTGGTTCCGCTATGTTTTGGATGCAACCAAGCTGTATCACTCAATCTTCGATATATGGTATGTTTTATCGTCATTCCTTTGGGGATCATCTTCTCATGTTTCTACTTTCCATATTATAGCATGTAATCGTCATGCTTCAAATGGGGTTTTTCTTGTGGTTTGGTTGGAGCGGTTTTATCGTGGAATTCTCGAGTTGAGGTAGTTGTCGCGAGAGGTGGATCGTGACCTGTTTTGTCGATAAAGAACGTGAGGAAATTTTTGAAGTAGGGGATTCATTTCTTCTCTTTTCTTTTACATGAAACAGTATTGTTAGCATGTTTAATCACACTAGATGAAATTGGAATTGAAAAAATAAATATCTTAACCGGTTAAATAAATTGATATCGATCATATGTTATTGCCTCATTTTTTCTTGATAGTGTGATATCTATGCTCGCTTTGATTAGCTTTTCGTTCTTGATGGAAATTGATAAAGAACGTAAATTGGGATTAATTGATAATTGCTTGGATAAAGATAAAGAGGCAGGTAAACGAATCTGGTTCTAGTTGTAACTTGATGTTAATAAAATTGGCGTAGTAAGGATGTTTAATTATTTGTGATAGATTACTAATTAGGTTTCCTGAATTTGGAACCTATGAATAACAAACCTGTTAATTTAACATGGATTAAAGAACTGATTGTTTGATAATTCTTTAAGGGGTTCTGAGTTACCCTATTGATTGTTAATGTTCTAAGAGCCCAATTAATGTGGTGTTTGTTTTCATATTTCTTGTGTTGTTATGTGAGCCTGGATGGTTGTGGTAATATGTGGAGGCAAGGAGGAATTTTGGTTGTTGCAGCAGATGAATCCTAGAGTGGCGAGATGCATCATTTTATGCATGTGGGTGTCGGGGAGGACACCAGAGATGATGGAATATAATGGATGTTATTGTTGGATGCTTGATGTTTCTTTTGGTTGTTTATCTGCTTTACATTTCCTCACTGCTCAAGCTAGCTGGTCTTACATACCCTTCTTACGAAATAGGCGAAGACATGCGGGGTATGCCACGTGCTTTCTGTGTTTAGCTTCTCAAGGACGGATGGGTATATTCTCTTGCTATAAGCGGAAAAGACTCGACGGATAGTACATCTACTCACCGTGTTGATCCCCCTTGTGTTTAGTAGCATATAATGTTTTTTAGAATGCTTGAGAATGTGGGAAAGTATTTCTATAATGAATAAATGAATAAATGGTGTTAACCTATGGGGATGGATATGCTGGAGAATAATGATGAGGTTGTAATTTTTGAAGGAACAGTTGAATTTGGGTGTTATGCTAATGAAATTTAATGTAGAATTGTTCAAAGATAATTAATGTTTAAGGAATTAATTAACGTACAGTGGAACTGACAAAAATGGAAAGAATTAGTCTAATAAATCTCTTTAAATGCTTGTGTGCTTATAGGATACCTAGTCTTAGAAGTAGCAGCCCGAAGTCTGAGAGACGTTAGCTGCAGTTTTTTTCTAAGACTAGGTAATTCCCATAGTGTGTTTGTGAGATATAATATATCCTGTATTTTTTGTGTTTCTATACGCTACTCCACCCTGTCATTAAGTGCAACTGACACCCCGAGGATTCTAAGCCCTGGGGTGGTGTTTTCCCCAACATTCCGGTGGGAGGATGGATGACTGACTACCCCCTTTGGCTCCGCTCTCTTTTCTTGGTAGTTACTGGTGCTGGGAGGCACATTGGTTAGTTTTCCCCCATATATGTATGTAGAGGGCTATAATGGCTTGTGGTTATTCACACTCGTGTATTCTGGATATAGTTTTCTATATACTACTATAGGTGTAACGTGTATAGGCTGTGGTGGCTTGAGATCCTTACTTTGTGTATGGACTGTAATGGATTAAGGTACAATACTCGACGTATAACACCCATTATGCGAGATATGGAAGCTCCCAGACACAACCTGGTTACTTTGGTGTGTAGACGTTGTGGTTTTGTTGCATGAGGTGCATATTGTGGTGCTTCGCCCAGGTGTCTGCGTGCAAGCCTTTTTGGAGAGAGATGCTCAGGACGTGCAATGTTGGGGCAAAGTGGAAAACCAGTGGGGAAGTAGTAGTGGGTTACCCTTGATATTATTTATTATATGATATATTCTTGTATGCATTAATTGGTGAGAGTAGCCATGGTGAGGTTGGGAACTTAGTATACCTGTTTAAGTGACGAGTTAGTTTCACTTGTTGTTCACTATGCATTAGCATGATTTATTTACTTTTCATGAGAGGCTTTGGGGAGGATCCTACTGAGTATACTATTATACTCACCATATATACATATAAACTATTTTCAGGTCACTTTGAGCAGGTTGGAGATTAGGGTAGTGTTTACTAGCTTGTGGTTTCAGGAGCTGTTCGGGCTTGTGGTTGCTGCTGTTTTTACATTCTTTTGGTTACTTTTAGTTTTTCACCTTTCAATTGTAGTACTTCTGCATGAAATTTCTTATGTATACTTGGGTTTTAGTTTATATTGCAGTCTGAGTTGGATTTGATTGGTGTCCATCTTATCTCTCTCTTCTACATGTGTTCTATTAGAGGGTAATGCCTCCCATTTTGTGTGTTACTATACCCTCGGTGCTAGTCGCCTACTCGGGGCCTACTGGACATGGGACTCGGGGGTCATTATCTCCCTTATCACATTGCTAGCCCAGGAGGGGTACACTTTGTGGGGAGGGGGTTGTGACAGAGTGGTATCAGAGGTCTGGTTGAGGGATAGGATGTAGTTTGGAGTTAGGCACATGTGAGGTTACATGGGTTGGTAGGGCAACCGTTTCATTCATGTTTACTAAGTGAGGTAAACACTGGAGACCAGCTGAGAAATAGGCGTTTAGGGCCCCCTATGATCTGATGTATGAACCTTTAAGTTTACAATGGCTACTAAACATGGTGATACTAGTTGCAGGGTAGAGACCTAGGAAAGGATCATGCATCATTCTTCTTTGTGCCTATGTTTGAATGGGTAGAACTTGGGATAGGTTAACCTAAAATGAATAAAAGAAAAAAATTAATTAATTAATGTTTAGTCTTCCATATTCCAGGTTTAGGAACTCTTACAGTTGTTATTTTATAAGTATGGCTCCAGGTCGACATCCTTGTTGAGACCCGAAGTTTGACGTACATGGATATTACATTACTTTTGCAGAATACTTAATACATAACAAAAACAGACACACAAGGACCGTAATAGTTTAGTGTCTTTGGAAACTTGTAACGTAATCTTCTAATCGTGGTGAAAGATCTTCAACATCTCCCATAAAGATCTTCCACTTTTTGTTCCCTTACCTAAAACCTTTCTTTTAATCCTGGGGGAAAATAAAACATAAAAAGGGTGAGATCCAATGCTCAGTAAGGGTAATCATGGATAAAATAAAACATACCATATACATTTGAACTTAAAAACATGAACATAATGTTTAAACATCAAAATCTTGAGCAACAACATAAAACGTCGAAGTACATAATGCATAGATCACAATGGAACATAAATCATGATAAAATATCATGGAAATAAAACATGTAATTGTGAAATCCATTAAGCACATGTAATTATTTCCATAGTAGCCAAGTCATTGCTGCCAAGACCATCTTAGTGGACAAAGTCCCTTTCTGAATCGAGTTCACTCCTCGTTCCAGTCCTGTAATAATGAACCAGATTAACTTACCATTCCAGCCATGTCTATCTCATGAGATATAAATCTTTACCCAATGCATTGGAGGTCATATCATAATGAAATCATTCTTTTGTGTGCCACAAAATCATAAATCATACATCATAGCATAACCCATGTAATAAAATGGGATTCTTAAACATCATGCCATCATAACATAATCCATAAAATTTTGATATAATTTCATCATAAGAAAATTGAAAACATTTAAATCATAGAGACATATTTCTTGAAACATACACATATGAAACAATGTCATCTTAGATGGAAAATAGTTTTGACAAAACACTTGAAATGAATTCTTGAGGAAAATATCCTTTCTTCTTTAAAATCAATTTCTTTTCACAAAACATCATGCAATTCTAAAAGAAAAATATTTTTTTTTGAAAATAGTAATGAAATATTTTGGAGAAATCTTCATGAAAACAAGGCTTTATAAAACCGTAAAAATCCATTCGTTCCGTATAAGTCAAAAAAACATTCTTCTCGTACTTTTGCCGGAAAAGTCAAAAAGTACCTCGTACGAAAAACGACAAAAGATTCCTTTCATATCTTTTACTAAAAACTCACCGAAGGGTAAAATTGGATTTAAAAAAATTGTAGGTGGATGGAAATAATATTACATATTGATGAAACATGGATGTGGATGATAAAATACACCCCAGTAAATACCAAATTATAAACAATCTCGGATAAAAATGAGATTGTGATATTTTCCCTTACCTTAGGTCCGATATGCTTCATACGTATCCGAAACTCCTTTATAATGATTTAAATAATGTCATTGACTTATTAAAGAATAAGATTCATTGTTATTATATCATATATGTTTCACTTATGACTTTATATTACCCGTTCTTTTGTAAATTCAATGTTAAAGCTGCGTTTTGGGTAAAATCATTTCATTTATCGTATATGTTTCGACTTGTAGTTCTTGATATTATTAATTATATGATGATTTACATAATTCCAGAATGTAAAACATAATTTATATATAATATATATTCATTATATACTTATATATTATAGATCTATAAAAAGAAAGGAAATACACCGTTCATGGAGACGGTAGGCCGTACGTACGCATGAACATTGTTTTCGTTTCCTTATTGAATTGAATGAAATTAAATAGATGACATACATATATATAAAGATAAATCCAGTAGAATTATTATGTCATATATTTAATTATTATTCATTATATATACTTTATTATCATTCTTGAATGGTTAATCATGGAAAGTGAATCTCCTCGCGTCTTGTAGAAGGTATTCCGTACGTACACACGAGCGATGATATCATTCCCATGATCGTGGAATTGAATTAAAGTGTATGTATAATATTATAGAATCAATATCACTTTAAAATAATCATATATATTCATTAATTTCACCATTATACCCATCCAAGTAAGGTGGTGGTGGAAAATAGATTACACCACGGTGTGGAGACGGTATTCCGTACATACGCATACGCGGTGATTTCATTTTCCGTAGGATGGATAGATGGTGAAATATGGTTGTTTCATAATTATAATCACATATCAATATATTAGTGGTACTGATGTTATTACTTCATAATGAAACAACTAAATAATAAGAAGTGGAAGAAGAAATAAAGTTGAAAGAATCGGTAACGAACATTACCTCTTCTTTGAAGCGCCTCTTTGAGACCTCCTCTTAGGGCACTAAAATTGGTCTTTGAAGAAGACCAGGACCTCTTGGATGTTTCTAGGGAAGTGGAGAAGAGAATTTGGTAGGGTTTCCCGATCTTGAAGTCTCAAAGTGGTGTGAGGAAGAGAGGGAGGAGGTGCCCTTTTATAAGGGAGGAGGGGGGCACCTTTGAAAAAACTAAAAATATTATTTTATTATAAAGTCATATTCGGTTTTTAATAGCTCCAAATTGATTTAATTCAAAGCTAATGTGGGGATGGGTCGAAATCCTCTCATACAATATAATTTATACAAGTTTAGGTTTCTATTTTAACCTTATCATTTAGATTTAACCTTAAGTTAAATAATTTTTCTTTTACCGTGTCATCTTTTTTTCTTACACTATAAGGTTAATAAAATTACTATAACAAGAAAAACGAACCCCAAGTTGTTTATTATTAATATATATAACCTTATATAAGTCATTTTTCCAAACCTTATATTTTTAGGAATAAAATAACAATTAATAATATAATATTTGTTTTAAAAACTATTTTATGTCAATTTTGACAGGATTTGGTAATTGATTTTTGTGAAATTCATAACAGAATGATTAGTTCTAAAAAAGTTAATTAAATCAATTCTAACATGTCATATTAACCTAGAAAATTAGTGGAATTTATACAAAGTCTCAAATTACATTTATTTGGGTATTTATAACATCAATTATGTCAATATTTCATTAATAAGATAATTACTGCATCATCTTTGTGTCATAAATAAATTAAATTATTTAATGTCTAAAAAGTATAAATAAAATACCATTATTTAGGAAATATTTTTATCTTTCTAATTAATATTTATAGTCTAATTTATATTATGTATAAACCTATATTAAAATTTGTTTACTTATTAAACTTTGATTTTAACTATTTTAACCCTTCTTTAAATAAATTAATATTAAATGTCCTAATCTAATCCAAGTGGGCCTAAATGGTCATATTTTATTCCTAAGGTTGTTTTTGGTCGAATTACACTTATCCAATAGAATTAAGACATGTTTTAGGGTAATAATAATATCCGTTTTACCCTTAATTACCCTATTTACTTTTAACCGTGGTAAAAAATTAAAAAGTTACTATTCACCAAAAATTATTTTCGTCTCATTGAACCACATTTTAGTCCTTGATATTAACCGTGTCTCTCGGATTTTCTAAATTCCACTCACAGAAGTGGTAAAATTAAGTTTAAATTAAAAAAAAGTCATTTTTTAACTACCACTAAGTGGTTTCACTATTCATCGAAAATTGAAGTTTTTCAGAAAAATACCAAAAATTCAGCCTAAGCATTATTTGATATTCCGAATTCAAAATTGATTTCTATTTTTCCAAATTCATAACATATAAGTGGCATTAATTAATTTTAAATTTAATTCCCATTATCAAAACAAATAGCGTGTTTTTAAGAAACAAAAACAATCAAAAGATTGATACATGTCTATATCCAATTTCAAAGTGAAATTAATTACAATGAAAAACATTGGATTAAATGGTAAATATATATTATAATTACACTTTAAAACCAATTTAAAATATAATCTAACCATATAAATTATTGCGCAGGAAAAAGTTATTTTTAATTAAAATATAGCATGTTTTTACTATTCATTAAAATATGAAAGTTATCAGAATAATATGAAAAATTTATCCAAAGTAAATTTTTATATCCTGATTCCAAAGAAGAATTTTATTTTTTCAAATTGAACTTATAGACATGTCAAAGACAAGATTTAAGGTGGGTGCTCCATCAAAAGGCGGCAAAACTGCATTTTTGGAAAAATACTTATTTTACCCGAAAAATTTATTTTATTCTCATACCATGTTCTAGAAAACGAGTATGATGAATAATAATGTTATAAAATTAAAAATTTAGTTAATAATATTCATAATGGCCAGTTCATAATAATATTATAACCATATATCGTTGTTTAGTGAAACCCGATATTGCGTACAACACACGCTATCGAGGAAGGTCGTGATTGCATGTAATGTAAGCCAAGTCAGGGTTGCGTATACTGCAAGATAATACGGTGTTGCGTATAGTGAAAGATAATCTTGGTGTAGCATACAACATAAGACATCAATGAAATTAAAAATAATATTTTTCATAAAATCTCGGGGTGTTACATTCTACCCCCCTTAAAATGAATTTCTCCCTCAAAATTCGTCGGAGTTATAAATGGTTTACTACTGGAATGTTTTAATAGAAACCCACAACGTAAAAAGGAATAAAAACCTTAAATTTAAAAAGTGAAGTATGAAACATATTGGTTACCCAAATTATCTCATCACTGGGTTTCCACGTAGGAGAACATAGGTGAAAATATGGATATTGAAGAAAAATCTAACCATCAAGTTCTGATGGAGAGTGGTAGAGGACATGGCTATGAAAAATCCAACAATCACAAAGCCATAAATTTGTGATGATCTAAGGTACCATCTAATTCATCAGATATAAGAGCACTAGGACAACATTTTTGTTTTTCAATATCATTTCCTTAAAGTTGAAAATTTTGAATTAGAATAAATACTTGCTTGATTTTGGTACAATCTCACTGTTGTTCGTGCTTCAAACAATTTCCACTTCATCTCTTAAAGAAATGAAGTTGAATTTGTTATTCGTGAAGTGTTAACAGGTCATGTGATAGAATGATGTGTCATTCCATCTGTTTCTAACAAAAGGTTAGCAAAAGTTATCAAATATACATAAGTCCATCTATTTTGTGGTTAATCATATACGATTCCAAAAATGAACTTATACTTCATATATCATACCTCTTAATAAAATAAAACTAGTATCTACAAACCAGGGGCTTCCTGTAGGCTATTGGTAGGCAATAAAGGCCAGTCGCACTTCAGTTGTGGGTTCGATTTCCACAGCCTTTTCTGATGCGATGGACTGTCGCATGTCCTGCAGGTTGTCCTTTTTCTAAAACTACATTACTATAACATCCCATCAATAATATAAAAAAAACTTCTATCCTTAAACAATACTAACTTATGTCCAACATAATCCATTCCAATCTTTAGGCTTATCTAAAATACTTCGGTCTAAGCTCATAGTATAAATAAAACAATTACGTGAAATGTCATCAACCAAGCATGTGAATACATCATTTATCCCCCATATATCTTGTTGGTCACATTCCAATCATTCGAAGGCCTTAATCATGTATTCTCTTGAAAAATGAATACCCATTGAATCTTAGTGAAAACATGAGTGCTGTCAAAATTTAACTCTTTCCACATACCAAAACCCCAAAATTCTATATACTCAAACCATGATATAACTATTTCCTTTTATCAGTCATGAGCTCATGAATACTGTTAAACATTTCATTTTCTCCTTGTACCTTCATTATGCGCATATCATCTTTTTTCCAAAAATATCTCAATCACTTTCCATGGTTACTGGTACCATAAAACTATTAAAAACCACAATAGACTAATACAAAAATATTCTAATACACCATAAAAGTACCTCAACAAAATTATTCTTGAATACTAATACAGAAACACTTCAATCCATCCTCCTCAATGATTTTCCTGGAATAATTCCTTCCTTGATTTAGAAGTAACTTTTTAGGTCAGGGCATTGAGTTGGGTAATGCCCATGTTCTCCACAAATAAGACATTGAACTCCATAACAGTCTGTCACTCTATGACCCTTTTCTCCACACAGATAACATCTATACCTCCATTTGAGGTATTCCTCAAGGTTCTTCTTCCCTTCTTTAGAAATCTCAATCTTCCTTTCTTTATGCTCCTCAACATGCGAACATGCATAAAAGTCTATCTTCCTCTTATTTGATGAATTATGCATACCACTAAATTTTACCTTGTTAATCATATATCGTGATGACTGATTCGGCATAATCACAATATCTTTCTCTCTAGGCATTATGAAATTTTGTTGCTCATAGTCACCAATTTGTCCATTGGATTCAATATTAACCGAATTCCTTCTGGTTCCTTCCATTGACTAAAACACAAAAAGAATTCTGTGAGAGGGAAAAATCATACAAGGAAAATAACATAATCAAGGGGGATTACCTTCAACATCTAACATCTTAGGTTTAATTATAATATCATTACCGTAATTCTAGGACTATAACCTATACTTATACTTAACCTTAGGGACATCCTTAGGCATACCTTATAAATATCTCTAGGGATCTCACTATAGTTTTCGCATCCTAGTTTCAAAAGGTTGACTAAACCTTTCCTCTGATACCAACTGTAGAGACCTGAAGCTTGATGTACATGGATATTACATTACTTGTGCGGAATACTTAATACATAACAAAAACAGACACACAAGGACCGTAATAGTTTAGTGTCTTTGGAAACTTGGAATGTAATCTTCTAATCGTGGTGAAATATCTTCAACATCTCCCATAAAGATCTTCCACTTTTTGTTTCCTTACCTAAAACATTTCTTTTAATCCTGGGGGAAAATAAAAAATAAAAAGGGTGAGCTCAAATGCTGAGTAAGTGTAAGCATGGATAAAATAAAACATACCATATACATCTGAACTTAAAAACATCAACATAATGTTTAAACATCAAAATCTTGAGCAACGGCATAAAACATCGAAGTACATAATGCATAGATCATAATGGAACATAAATCACGATAAAATAACATGGGAATAAAAAATGTAATTGTGTCATCTATTAAGCACATGTAATTATTTCCATAGTAGCCAAGGCATTGCTTCTAAGACCATCTTAGTGGACAAAGTCCCTTTCTGAATCGAGTTCACTCCTCGTTCCAGTGCTGTAATACTGAACCAGATTAACTTACCGTTCCAACCATGTCTATATCATGAGATATAAATCTTTAACCAATGCATTGGAGGGAGATATAGGTCCCACCCATCTCATAATGAAATCATTATTTTGTGTGGCACAAAATCATAAATCATACATCATATTATAACCCATGTAATAAAATGGGATTCTTAAACATCATGACATCATAACATAATCCATAAAAATTTGATATCATTTCATCATAAGAAAATTGAAACCATTTAAATCATAGAGACATATTACTTGAAACATTCACATATGAAATAATGTCATTTTATATGGAAAATAGTTTTGACAAAACACTTGAAATAAATTTTTGAGGAAAATATCATTTCTTCTTTAAAATCAATTTCTTTTCACAAAACATCATGTAATTTTAAAAGAAGAATATTTTTTTTTGAAAATAGTCATGAAAGATTTTGGAGAAAGCTTCATGAAAATAAGGCTTTATAAAACTGTAAATGTCCGTTCGTGCCGTATAAGTTAAAAAAAACATTCTTCTCGTACTTTTTCCGAAAAAGTCAAAACGTTCCTCGTACAAAAAATGACAAAATATTCCTTTCATATCTTTTACTAAAAAATCACCGAAGGGTAAAATTGGATTTAAACAATTGTAGGTGTATGTAAATAATATTACATATTGAGGAAACATGGATGTGGATGATAAAATACACCCCAGTAAATACCAAAGTATAAACAATCTCGGATAAAAATGAGATTCTGATATTTTCCCTTACCTTAGGTCAGATATGCTTCGTACATATCCGAACCTCCTATATAATGATTTAAATAATGTCATTGACTTATTACAGAATCATATTCATTATTATGATATCATATATGTTTCACTTATGACTTTATATTACCCGTTCTTTTGTAAATTCCATGTTAAAGCAGCGTTTTGGGTAAAATCATTTCATTTATCGCATGTGTTTCGACTTGTCATTCTTGATATTATTACATATATCCTGATTTACATAATTCCAAAATGTAAAACATGATTTATATATAATATATATTCATTATATACTTATATATTATAGATCTATAAAAATAAAGGAAATACACCGTTCATGGAGACAGTAGGTCGTACGTACGCATGAACGCTGTTTTTGTTTCTTTATTGAATTGAATAAAATTAAATAGATGACATACACATATATATACATAAATACAGTATCATTATTATGTCATATATTTCATTATTATTCATTATATATACTTTATAATCATTCTTGAATGGTTAATCATGGAAAGTGAATCTCATCGCGTCGTGGAGACGGTATTCCGTACGTACGCACGAGCGATGATATCATTCCCATGATCGTGTAATTGTATTAAAGTGTATGTATAATATTAAAGAATCAATATAACTTTACAATAATCATATATATTCCTTACTTTCACCATTATACCCATCCAAGTAAGGTGGTGGTGGAAAATAGATTACACCACGACGTGGAGACGGTATTCCGTACGTACGTATGCGCGATGATTTTGTTTTCCGTAGGATGGATAGATGGTGAAATATGGTTGTTTCATAATTATAATAACATATAAATATATGAGTGATACTGATGTTATTAATTTATAATGAAACAACTAAAGAAGAATAAATGGAAGAAGAAATAAAGTTGAAAGAATCAGTAACGGACATTACCTCTTCTTTGAAGCGCCTCTTTGAGACCACCTCTTAGGGAACTAAAATTGGTCTTTGAAGAAGAAAAGGACCTCTAGGATGTTTATAGGGAAGTGGAGAAGAGAATTTGTCAGGGGTTGGACGAGATTTAAGGCTCAAAGTGGTGTGAGGAAGAGAGGGAGGAGGTTCCCTTTTATAAGGGAGGAGGGGGGCACCTTTGGAAAAACTAAAAATATTATTTTATTATAAAGTCATATTTAGTTTTTAATAGCTCCAAATTGATTTATTTTTAATCTAATGTGGGGATGGGTCTATATAATCTCATCCAATAGAGTTTATACAAGTTTAGGTTTCTATTTTAACCTTATCATTTAGATTTAATCTTAAGTTAAATAATTTTACTTTTACCGTGTCTTCTTGTTTTCTTACACTATAAGTTTAATAAAATTACTACAACAAGACACACGAACCCCAAGTTGTTTATTATTAATATATATAACCTTATATTATTCATTTGGATGAACCTTAGATTTTTAGTAATAAAATAACAATTAATAATATAATATTTAAAAAAAACTATTTTATGTCAATTTTGACACTATTTGGTAATTGATTTTTGTGAAAATAATAACAGAATGATTAGTTCTAACAAAGTTAATTAAATCAATACTAACATGTCATATTAACCTATAAAATTAGTGTAATTTATATAAAGTCTCAAATTACATTTATTTGGGTATTTATAACATAAATTATGTCAATATTTCATTAATAAGATAATTACTGCATCATCTTTGTGTCATAAATAAATTAAATTATTTAATGTCTAAAAATTATAAATAAAATACCATTATGTAGGAAATATTTTTATATTTCTAATGAATATTTATAGTCTAATTTATCTTATGTATAACCCTATATGAAAAATGATTTACTTATTAAACTTTTATTTTAACTATTTTAGCCCTTCTTTAAATAAATTAATATTAAATGTCCTAATCTAATACAAGTGGGACTAAATGGTCATATTTTATTCCTAAGGTTGTTTTGGGTCGAATTACACTTATCCAATAGAATTAGGACATGCGTTAGGGTAATAATAATATCAATTTTACCCTTAATTACCAATTTACTTTTAACCGTGGTCAAAAAAGTAAAATGTTACTATTCACCAAAAAATATTTTCATCTCATTGAACCACATTTTAGTCCTTGATATTAACTGTGTCTCTTGGATTTTCTAAATTCCACTCACAGAAGTGGTAAATTTAAGTTTAAATTAAAAAAAGTCAGTTTTTTAACTACCACTAAGTGATTTCACTATTCATCGAAAATTGATGTTTTTCAGAAAAATACCAAAAAATCAGCCTAAGAATTATTTGATATTAATAATTTAAAATTTATGTCTATTTTTCCAAATTCATAACATATAAGTGGCATTAATTAATTTTAAATTTAATTCCCGTTATCAAAACAAATAGCATGTTTTTAAGAAACAAAAACAATCAAAAGATTTATACATGTTTATATCCAATTTCAGAGTGAAATTAATTCCAATGAACAAAATTGGATTAAATGGTAAAAATATATTTTAATTACACTTTAAAACCAATAAAAAAGATAATCTAACAATATAAATTATTATGCTGAAAAAAGTTGTTTTAATTAAAATATAGCGTGTTTTTACTATTCATTAAAATATGAAAGTTATGAGAATAATATGAAAAATTTATCCAAAGTAAATTATTATATCCTGATTCCAAAGAAGAATTTTATTTTGTCAAATTTAACTTATAGACATGTCAAAGACAAGATTTATGGCGGGTGCGCCATCAAAAGGCGGCAAAACTGCATTTTTGGAAGAATATTTATTTTACCCGAAAAATTTATTTTATTCTCATACCATGTTCTAGAAATTGAGTATGATGAATAATAATGTAATAAAATTTAAAATGTAGTTAATACTATTCATAACGACTAGTTTATAATAATATTATAACCATATATCGTTGTTTAGTGAAACTCGGTATTGCGTACAACACATGCTATTGAGGAAGGTGACGATTGCGTGTAATGTAAGCCAAGTCAGGGTTGTGTATACTGAAAGCTAATACGGTGTTGTGTATAGTGAAAGATAATCTTGGTGTAACGTACAACAGAAGACATCAATGAAATTAAAAAGAATATTTTTCATAAAATCTCGGGGTGTTACAGTCCTTTTCAGGTTTGCGCAAAAAATGTCCAGCAGGATGTTCCAGCAAATCGCCGTAGGGTAGAGGTTGACGATGACGACACTTGGAGGAAGACACTCCGAGAGTTTCAGTGCCAGAGTCTGCAGAAGTATGAGGGCGCCGTTTCAGATGCAGTCATGGAAGAATGGTTATAGGAGGTCGAGATCAGATTTAGTTCGATTCGTGCTCGGAAGGAGCACTGGGTGTCCTTGGTTGTGACGATGCTACGTAGATCAGTGAGGCAGTGGTGGTTCTTGTTCCTTGGGGATCGCGAGGAGTTAGCGATCTCATGTGAGGAGTTTCGAGAGAGGTTTAGAGTCGAGTTTCTTTCTTCGACTACGAAGGAATCCGGTCTCCAGGAGCTTCTTACCCTTCGACAGGGGATTTCCAGTGTTGGAAAGTTTGGAATCCGTTTCAGGAACTTTTTAGGATATGATTCATACCGACTGCCTGATGAGGAGGCTAGGGCGAGACATTTCGAGGAGGCCTTGTGTCTAGAGATCCAGGGCCAGGTCACCCCATTTATGCTGAAAACTTATCTTGAGGTACTGGCGAGGGCATAGGTTGTTGAGAGGACATTGGCTAGGATAGGATCATCACGAGAGGGGAATCGGCATGACTCCTCACGAAGCAGGGCTGTGGTCCGGGGTTCTTGGTTTTTAGGGAAGAAGAGTTTCCGTTCATCCTGGGGTAGGTCCCAGCACTTCACATCTTGTTTCTCTAGAGGAAGCAACTCTCAGGCCTATGCCAAGGGATCATGTGCTTGTTTTTCTTGTGGTGGTCATGGTCATCCACAATGGGAGTGCCCGAACTTTGAGAGCAGTCATTGTGCACCAGGAACTATGATCCAGGTTCCTCCATTGAGGTAGTTCTAGCCGAGGCAGCAGCAGCCAGTTACACCAGCTTTAGATCAGTAGAGGGTAGATGGGATAGGTAGAGGACAACCCCATGACGCTCTTCGTCCTCAGAGAGTAGATCACGGCCGTGGTGGTGGTCATCATCAGGGTCAGTGAGGCCATGGAGGAGGTTATGGTTAGCTTCATGCTCTAGCGTTTCCAGCTCCAGGCGAGCCAAAAATCATTCGAGGTACCCTTTTCTTGTTTTCTACCACGGTGTATGCCTTTTTTTATTCAGTAGTGACACACTTCTTCATAACACCTACCCTTGTCCATGCATTGGGACTTGAGGTAGAGAGGCTTCCAGTGCCCTTGGCATTGACTACGCTAGTTGGAGGTCGAGCTGACTTGTTTGAAGTATGTAGAGACTGTGAGCTATTTTTGGGGAAACACCGCTCTTGGGGAGATTTCCTATGTTTACGAATACAACCATATGATGTCATCCTTGGCATGGATTGGTTGTTTTCGGTGCAGGCTATCGTGGATTGGTTCAGGAAGAAGGTCATCTTCATTTTTGTGGATGGAGAGAAAGTGTTGTTTTTTTGGTGAGAGAGACCCTCATATGGTCCATAGGCACGTTCCGTCCTTATCATCCATGATGGCTGAGATGATGTTGAGTTCTTCAGAGATTTAGCATTTTGTTTTTTCTAGGGTCGTAGAGGAGTACCTTGATGTCTTTCCAGAAGAGGTTGTAGGATTACCCCCTCGATGAGAGATCGAGTTTGGGATCGAGATACAGCTAGGAGCATCTCCTATCTCTATGTATCAATATAAGATGGCCCCTTTTGAGTTACAAGAGCTACGTATACATCTTGATGGTCTATTAAAGTGCGGTTTTGTTCAGACAAGTGTTGGGTGCACCAGTTTTGTTCGTGAAGAAGGCCGACGGTAGTTTGTGGTTGTGTGTCGATTATCGTCTCTTAAAAAAAGTTACAATAAATAATCGCTATCCTATTTCGTGGAATGATGACTTATTCGATCAACTAAAGAGTGAAAGTTGGTTCTCAAAGATCGAATTGCGGTCAGGATATCATCAGATGCATGTGATGGATGAGGATATCCTGAAGACTTATTTCTTTTGTCGTCATGGGCATTATGAGTTCGTTGAATTTCTATTTGGCATGACAAATGCTCCAGCTGTATTCATAGGATTGATGAAAGCTGTGTTTTGTGAGTTCCTGGACAAGTTTGTGGTAGTTTTCATCGATGACATCCTTGTGTATTCCACATCTGAAGAGGAGCATGAAGATCATCTACGAGCCATTTTGGGAGTTCTTCGCCAACATCAATTGTTCACAAGTTGTCGAAGTGTGAGTTTTGGGCTCGAGAAGTCCGTTTCTTGGGGAATGTTGTGTCCCAACAGGGAGTAGTTGTGGATCCATCGAATATAGAAGCAATTGCGTATTGGGAAGACCCCAAGACAGTGTAAGGGGTGTGATGTTTCTTTGGCCTCGCAGGCTACTACAGGAGGTTCGTAGCCGATTTCTCATGAGTTGTGACTCCACTGACAGCTTTGACTAGGAAGGACCAGACATTTATATGGATTGATCAGTGTCAGGCACCTTTTGAGTATCTAAAAAAGAAGTTAGTAATTTATCCAGTTCTTTGTCTTCCAGTTAAGGGAGTTCATTTTGATGTTTTCTACGATGCTTCACATATCGGGTTAGGTTGGGTTCTCATGCATCATAGGTCAGTTGTTTCTTATAGGTCTTGGTAGTTGCGTCCCCATGAACGCAACTATGCCACCCATGATCTTGAGTTGGCAGCCGTGGTGTTTTCTATGATGTTGTGGAGACATTACCTCATTGGTGAGCGCTTTTTTGTTTTTACCTATCATAAGAGTTTAAGGTATGTTTTCTCCCAGCATGACTTGAACTTACAACAGCATCGATGGATGGAGTTTTTGCAGAAATACGACTTCAAAATATCATATACACTTAGAAAAGGGAATATTTTGGCTGATGTGCTGAGCTGAAAGTCACGTCGTGATGTTGTGCGTGAATCCGATGATTCCTGGAGAGTAATGGAAGAACTGTCAGCATTGCATCTTGATATGGAAGAAGTTGGGGGTAGAGGTTCTCTTTTTCAGATGACTGTATAATCATCCCTGATGCAAAAAGTGGAGGAGTCCCAGTTGGGAGATCTGGAGGTGGAGGTTTGGAGAGACCGAGTTGTTTGTGGTGAGGCCCTTGATGGTTGGTCGGAGGATGAACAACACTGAGTGTTGTATCATGGAATACTTTTTGTTCCCTTGAAGATGCACGAGACAGTTCTCATAGAGTTCTATATTTTACCTTTAGCAGTACATCCTGGCATGAAAAAGATGTATCGATTCTTGAGGAGTCAGTTTTGGTGGCCTGGGCTGAAGCGTGCGGTTGCGGAGTTTGTGTCTCGATGTTTAGTCTACCAGAAGGTGAAGGTCGAACACCATATTCTAGGTGGTATTCTTCATCCATTAGAGATTCCTCAGTGGAATTGGGATGCCATCTCAATGGACTTTGTAACTGGTTTACGTCGAGCTCTGAGAGGACATGATGCTATTTGGGTGGTAGTGGATCGTTTAACAAAATCGACCCACTTCATAGAAATCAAGGAGTCAAGATCAGTGGAAGTTTTGTCGAGGAAGTATTTAAAGGAGGTGGTGAGACTTCATGGAGTCCCTAGGACGATCATTTATGATCGAGATTCTAATTTTACCACAAGGGTGTAGAGAGGTCTCCAACATGCTTTCAGTTATCAACTATTCCTTAGCACTGCTTTTCATCCTCAAACGGATGGTCAGACGGAGCAAACCATCCAGAATCTTGAAGATATGTTATGCTTGTTTGTTCTTGATTTTGTAGGTTCATGGATGAGGCACTTACCCTTGGGGGAGTTCTCTTACAATAATAGTTTTCACTGTACCATTGGTATTGAGCCGTTTGAAGCCCTGTATGGCCGACCTTTCCGTTCTTCGTTGTGCTGGATTGGGGTCGAAGAGTTAGTAATTCTCAGACCAGAACTAGTGCAGAATACAACATAGAAGGTTCAGGTGATTCATGAGAGGATTAAGACAGTGAAAGATCATCAGAAATCATATGATGATCAATGAAGGAGGCCCTTAGAGTTTAATTTTGGGGATAATGTGTTTCTGAAGGTGACTCCCCATCATGGGCAGTGAAGGTTTGGTGGTGGAATTAGCCTTTCTCCCTGGTTTGTTGGGCCTTTTGAGGGGTTATCTCGTGTTGGAGTTGTGGCATATCAAGTAGAACTTCCCCAATAGATGAGACAGATACATGATGTTTTCCATGTATCACAGCTTCGTCGTTATCTTCATGACGACTCTCATATCATCTATTGTAGAGTGATCGATGTTGATGATGATGCAACCTTTGAGGAGCGACCTGTGGAGATCCAAGACTGCAAGGAGAAGGTGTTGCGCAGGCGTTCTATCCCCTTAGTTCGTGTCTTGTGGAGACACGGTGGCATAAAGAAGAGTACATGGGAACGTGAGTCACAGATAGGTGCTCAGTACCTAGAGTTTTTTGATGTTTAACTATCTTCATGTAATGATTTTCCCTTTGTGGTTAGACCTTTCATGTTTTATTTATAAATTCTCTTTTGTTGCTTTTGTGGATTGCTCTATTTTGAGAGGTATCAAGATGTGTGGTTGTTTGGACCCCATTTCTTTTTCTTGTCTCTTTAGGTGGGTTTTGAATTCTTAAGGATGAGAATGTTTTGAGAGGTATCTGATGTAATGGCTCATACCTCTCTGGTCCATTACTTTGTGAAAATATGGTGTTTGAGGTGTTCCGGGAGGTCAAGTTGACATATCCCCAAAACTTTTCCAAATTTTCAATTCTGTGAACAGTGCCATCAGTGAACAGTTCTATCAGTAATCTCTAATGGTAACCTCTCTTTCCTTTTCCAAATTTCCAATTCTTTGAACAGTTCCATTAGTGAACAGTTCTATCGGTAACCTATATCGGTAACCTCTATCGGTAACCTATAATAGTAGGTGAACAATGTTCTATCAGTGAGGTTCCTTGAACAGTTTTCTATCGGTGAGGTTCAATGAACAGTGTTCTATCTGTGAGGTTCAGTGAATAGTGTTTCCAGAATGGCGAGGTTCTAATGGTGACCTTCTAACGGTATACTTGAACAGTGTTTCCAGAATGGTGAGGTTCTAACAGTGACCTTATAAAGGTATACTTGAACAGTGTTTCAGAATGGTGAGGTTCTAACGGTGACCTTCTAATGGTAGACTTGAATAGTGTTTCTAGAACGGTAGGAGTACAGTGTTTCCAGAATGGTGAGGTCTATCGGTAACCTCTAACAGTGAGGTCCATCGGTAACCTCTAATGGTGATGTCTATCAGTAACCTCTAATGGTGAGGTCTATCGGTAACCTCTAAATGTGAGGTCTATCGGTAACCTCTAAGGGTGAGGACTATCAGTAACCTCTCACAGTGAGGTCTAACCATGACCTTTTCTTTCCTTTTCAAATTTTGAGTATGTGAACAGTGTTTCCAGCTTCCTATAGTTTCACCCATTTGATGTTTCCTTTGACTTAAAATACATTTAAAGCCTTATTTTAAGGAATCTTATGGCTGATTCAAATGCCATAAATCCTATATTAATTATTCCTGTGGCTTGGGATTTTTTTACTTGGTCAAATCACGTGGGTTAATGTGATCTGATTTTAATGGGGAATTAAGTGTATCTTAAACCGTCACCCCATTAAATCTTCAAAAGAGACTAGATATCATCCTGCATTGTTCTTCCTCTTTGTTCTCGGATATGAGATGCTAGAACCTTTCAATCCTTCCTGTAGGAGTTGCACAATCAAAATTTACTCCTCGGATTGGTTTCTCTCTATTTTGGATGCAATCGAGCTGTATCAGTCAATCTTCGATATAAGGTATGTTTTATCATCGTTCCTTTGGGAATCATCTTCTCCTGTTTCTCCTTTCCATAATATAGCATGTAATCTTCATTATTCTATGGGGTTTTTCTTGGGGTCTGGTTAGTGAGGTCATACCGTGGAATCCTCAGGTGGATGCAGTTGTTGCGAGAGGAGGATCGTGGCCCGTTGTGTGGATAAAGAACGTGAGGAACTGTTTGAAGTAGGTGATTGTTTGCTTCTATTTTCTATTACATGCAACTGTATTTTTAGCATGTTTAATCTCACTGGATGAAAATGGAATTGACATAATAAATATCTTAACTGGATAAATAAATTGATATCAATCATATGTTATTGGCTCATGTTTTGCTAGATAGTGTGATATCTATGCTTGCTTTGATTTGCTGTTCGTTCTTGATGGAAATCAGTAAAGAACGTAAATTGGGATTAATTGATAATTTTTTAGCTAAAGATAAAGAGGCATGTAAACGAATCTGGTTCTAGTTGTAACTTGATGTTAATAAAATTGGTGCAGTAATCATGTTTAATTATTTGTGATAGCTTAGTGATTAGGTTTCCCGAATTTGGAACCTAAGAATAACAAACCTGTTAATTCAACATATATTAAAGAACTGATTGTTTGATAATTATTTAAGGGGTTCTGAGTTACCCTCTTGATTGTTAAAGGGACAATATCCCAATTAATGTGGTGTTTGTTTTCCTGTTGCTTATGCTATGATGTGACCCTGGATGGTTTTGGTAATATGTGGAGGCATGGAGGACTTTTGGTTGTGGCAGAAAATGAAGCCTAGAGTGGTGAGATGCATTAGTTTAAGCATGTGGGTGTCAGGGAGGACACTTGGGATGATGGAATGGAATGGATGTGATTGTTGGATGTTTGCTGTTTCTTTTGGTTGTTTATCTGCTTTACTTTTCCCCACTACTCAAGGCAGCTAGTCTTACATACCCTTATTCTGAAAGAGGTGAAGACACGTGGGTTATGCCACATGCTTTCCGTTTTTAGCTTCTTTAATAAGGATGGGTATATGCTCTTTCTATAAGAGGCAAAGACTCGACGGGTAGTACATCTACTCACAGTGTTGAGCCCCCTTGTGTTTAGTAGAATAATGTTTTTTCTATAATGCCTGGGAATGTGGGAAAGTATTTCTATAATGAATAAATGAATAAATGGTTTTAACCCATGGGGATAGAGATGCTAGAACATAATTATGAGCTTGTAATTTTTGAAGGAACATTTGACATTGGGTGTTATGATAATGAAATTTAATGTGGAATTTTTCATGGTTAATTAATTTTTAAAGGATTAATTAACATACAATGGAATTGATAAAAAGAGAATGAATTAATCTAATGAAGCTCTTTAAATGGTTGTGTGGTTATAGGATACCTAGTCTTAGAATTAGCAGCCCGCAATCTGAGAGAGGTTAGCTGTAGTTATTTCTAAGAATAGGTAATTCCCATAGTGTGGTTGTGAGATATAATATATCCTGTACGTTTTGTGTTTCTATACACTACTCCAACCTATCATTAAGGTCTACTAACACCCCGGGGATTCTAAGCTCTGGGGGGGGGGGGGGTGTTTTCCCTAACATTTCGATGGGAGGATGGATGGCCGACTACCCCCTTTGGCCCCTCTCTCTTCTCTTGGTAGTTACTAGTGCTGGCAGGAACATTGGTTAGTTCTCCCCATATATGTGTGTAGAGCGCTGTAATAGCTTGTGGTTATTAACAAACATATATTCTGGATATAGTTTTCTATGTACTACTATTGGTGTAATGTGTATAGGCTATGATGGCTTGAGGATCCTTACTCGGTGTATGGGCTGTAATGGCTTGAGGTATAATACCCGACGTATGATACATGTTATGTGAGCTGTCATGGCTCCCAGAAACTACCTCATAACTTTGGTGTGTGGACGTGGTGGTTTTGTTGCACGAGGTTCATATTGTGGTGCTTTGTCCAGGTGTCTACGGGCAAGCCTTTTTAGAGAGAGATGCTCAGGACATGCGACGTTGGGGAAAAGCGGAAAACCAGTGTGGAAGTAGTAGTGAGGTACCCTTGATATTCTTTATTATATGATATATTCTTATATGTGTTACTTGGTGAGAGTATCCATGGTGAGGTTGGGAACTTATTATACCTGTTTAGATGACGAGTTAGTTTCACTTGTTGTTCACTGTGCTTTAGCATGCTTTCTTTACTTTGCACGAGAGGCTTCGGGGAGGATCCTACTAAGTATACTGTTATACTCACCCTATATATATAATGTTTTGTTCATGTCCCTTTGAAAAGTTTAGAGAAAAGGCTGATATTTACTAGCTTGTGGTTTCAGGAGCTGTTCGGGATTGTGGTTGCTGCTGTATTTACTTTCTTTTGTGTACTTGCAGTTTTCCCCCTTTTAGTTGTATTACTTCTGCATGACATTTCATATGTGTACTTGGGTTTTTGTTTATATTGCAGTCTGAGTTGGAGTTGATTGGTGTATATCTTATCTCTCTATTCTTCATGTTTTCTATTATATGGTAATGCCTCCGATTTTGTGTGTTACTATACCCTCGGTGCTAGTTTCCAACCCGAGGCCTACTGGAGGCAGGACTCGGAGGTCATTATCTCCCTTCTCACATTGCTGGCCCAGGAGGGGTACACTTTGTGGGGAGGGGGTCGTGACACATCCCATATAACGCCATTTATGTGGTCGCTCATGGAAATACCAAAGGTTAAAATAAAAAAAATCTTTCCACTTTTCAAAACCAAAACAATCAACCAATACCTACTTTTTCTCAAAACCTCTAACTACGAAATCAAACCCAAATTACATCTGAACAAGATTTTCAGAAAGGAACAATCATTTAAATGAAATCTCACTTTCAATTCATACACATTGAATTCAAAACATCACATCCCATTAAAACACCTTTCAATAGTTTAGAAAACTCTATTGGAAACACTTTTTTAGAACCAACATTGACATAGTTCATTCTTTTAAAAGAGGTGCAAACAAACTATTTTCCATTCCAATATAATTCTGAAAATTCAGTTCTCCATTTTCAAAAATCTAACAATTTCCTCTTTATTAGATAATCATTTCAAAAAAACATTACTCTTCTTAAAACCAAGTCACTTTAAAACCAATGATCCAAGATTTCAAAATTATAGAATACAAGACAATGTGAGAGGAAACTAGTTTCAGTGGGTGACTTGGGAATATGGTTGGAAGCCATATTATAATCACTTCACCATCATAGAGAGCATTATAGGTAAATATCCCCAACTCCACATGGCTTGCTAGACCCTGCGAGCTCACCGAGACCAGTTACCCAACTCTCTTTTCATTTCCACTAATCATGATCAATCCACGAAATCCGAAGGACTCATATAAATCCCAAAATCCACTAGAGACTTGAATCCCATCATAAGGTATGGTGATCAGCCACATTTCTCATAAATAAAATGATAAGTCCCGACAATCCTAACTCCAGACTATCCCGACTGTTCCCCAAATAATGTGACCCAGAGAGAGCGAACCTCCATCTGATACCATTTTGTCACGAACCGAATCTGGTCGCCACCAAAACCGGCACCAAAACCAGACCGTGAAAAGTCCCGAAGGGCATTACCTATCCCCATGGGCTACACAATTTCCCGGGTATCATTTATCTTGGTTTGGGAACGATTTACCCGAATATGTATACATAAAACACCAAACATATTTTATAAAATCAATTTTAAAAATTCATACCAACAAGGTTTATACAAAAATACAGAACTGAATACATAAGTTAAAATGAAATACAAAAGGTCTAAAGACACAATTAAATATCAACAAAAAAACCCCATGGACTCCACATGAAAAGGGGTCATCACCTCCAAGCCGTCTCCACAACTCCGCCCAAGGATGGGGACTAACACCACAAACCGCCATCACCCTTATCCTTTCCTTTACCTAAGTCAAACATAACCAAGTCTACATACACCCAAGGGGTGTAAGTAGGGTGTGAGACAAATCACAATAGGATACCACCCAATGATTCCAAAGAGGATTGAAATACAATGTGAAAAAGCAATCTGTTTTAATACGTAAAGAAAAGCAGTGATAAAATCCAAGAAATGCAACTTTCAATTGAAAACATTTATCAAGATAATGTTTTCAGAATGTTCAAAAATTTAAATAGACATGTTAGCTACTATAAATTTCTACCAAAAAAACCCCAATACATGGGAAAATTCCACAAAAACAATGAGCAACTAAATTGGGAACACCCCTAGGCACTAGATAGTCTCAGGCCCCATGTACCTCATAACTCGGTGTAAAGTAACCATAGTAAAATCCGTTCTCATGCACGAGCCACTAGTAGGGAACATACCCATAACATATTGGTCCCCAATCATCATCAATATAATTTAGTTAGATTGGTCATTATCCAAATGCTAGGTGAAACAGGGACAAAACCCATCCGGTCCACTATCCGTACAAGTACACATCCGACCCACCTAGGTACCGGGGCTTCCCCCTTTGTGCTCAAACAACTTCCGCATGAAAAATATATCCATTTTTATGTAAAACGACACTAATGGTTACATTCATCCAATAAGTAGCTATAAACATTTTATACCATTGAAAACACACAACAAAACACTTGGAGTTTCAATAAAATAACTTCTCCAAATCTTTCCTTATTTTGCACCCAAAACTCTTTGAAAACCCCACTTCAACACCATGCGCATACTCACATTAACCAAAATTGAATTCAAATAATCTTAAACATTTATTTAAACCCATTACATGAGTTATAAAAAACCCCCCAATATGCACCACATAGAATAGCCATGTAAAGCACCTAATTCAACACAAAATTGGTACTCAAAAACCATTTTCGTAACGAACTTCACACAAAACCAATTTCATAGCAACAAAAAAAGGATAACACTAATTAAACCATTTTTTTTCAGCTCTAATTTATTTCAATAAAATCAACTAAATAATTATAGGGCATCCCTTAAAGAACCAACAACAGATTTATATGATAAACCCTCAAATTTCACATGAAATTGGCATTAAAAATTCATTTTCTTTATAATTTCCATAAAAAATAATTTTGGCAGAAACATTAAAATTAAATATACATTAAAATACCATAAACACAGTATATAGATCACAAATATTGCATACCAAAAGTAATCACCTTCCAAAGTAATGAAAACCCTTGAATCAACGTGCAAAAATCAAGTCGCACCACCACCGCACCAAGAGGGACTTAAAACAAACCTAAAACCACAAAATTGGACCCAGAAAACCCAAGGTTAAACCCTAGGTTCTAAACTCTACCTTCTGGTCATTTTTAAATTCATGTAAAGTGGAATAATCCCCAACAAAATAGAATGAAACCCTAAGCAATTTGAAAGAGGAATGAAAGAGACTCACTTACTTGAGGGATCTTGATAAATCGCCCCTAATACACCAGTAGATAAAATTTAAAAGAGTAAAAACTTCAAAGGGTGTTGTAATAAGTATGAGGAGGTCATTTCGGAACTGTAATGGAGGAAAAAAAGTAATTATTGAGAGAGTTATGATGGAAACAAATTTCCTCCTTAAATCTGCCTGATTTTTGAAACCCTAATAAGTTCAGCACTAAATCGTGATGAAGAAGAGCTCCAAAGAGGGTAGAGAGAGTTTGGGAGCGTGTCCGGGTTCCATGGCCGTGTGTGAGGCTTGGAATCACAGAAAAATCCGTAAAATTGAATAATTTATTAATTAATCAATTTTAATTTTAAAAACTGCAATTGGGCTTTCGGGCAGACCCAATCCCTTAAACAAAAACTCATATACACCTTGGTTATGGATTTTTAAAGGCTCCAAACTACAATGGTGGTGTTAATATGTCTGGGGAGACAATTTAGGAATTGGAATGAGTGCAAAATATTAAAAAAATGAAAAAGTTATAAAAGAAACAAAATTTATTTTTAAATCTGGAATTGGGCTCACGGTTTGGCCTAATTCACGAAAACTCACCCATTCCACCATAAAAGCTCGAGAAACCCCAAAAACAATGCATAAATGGAAATTAAATGAAATTTAAATTTAATATAATTCATTTATGTGACATAATAAATTGGAAAAAATACATGGGATGGTTTGTGGTTTTAGATATTTAATTATGTAATGTACAATACTTGAATAATAAATAAATCCACCTCTTTTCTTATATAAAACCACCAATGATCCCATTTATCTCTAATGAAACTCCTTGGGGAAAGTCTATAATCTTAAACCCACTCTCCAGTGTCCTCCCAAGGTTACCTTAATCTCTCAAGAAGCCCCTCCCAATCATTTTTAGTCACACACTCATGTAATGGACCTTCCTCTACTCCTTTCAATGGAATCACATTCTCTAAAATCAGTCTTCTTCAATTAATTTTTTTATATTTAGAATAATTTATAATAATTTACTTACTAAAAAATGGATTTTATATGAATTATAGATCATTTATCCCCTATAATTTTTACCCTTACCTAATCCATTACTATGATGATATTTTGCAAGGGATCTTCCACTGTCCTCTTTATTGAAGCACTTATTTTATGTTACGCTTCTAAATTTCCATTTTAACATGTTGTGATATATTATTGCATATCCCAAATACTATAATATTAAATTATACATTATTATTGAATCTTTTAACTCACATTAAGTCTCCCATGATCATTTATGTGTACCTGTTACCAAGCCGAAATTCCGTAAGTGATATCTCTCTTTTTATTTCAATTTAAGGACTTATTTGATGTGATATATCTGAAATTCAATTTTATTATGATGAAATATGTTAATTTATATTTCCATGAATTAAAATTTACTGTTTAAATAATTATATCCCCCTTTTTACTCTCATTAATACTCCCATGATCTTTTACGTAAACCCGTTACCATGTTGAAATATAGAGATTATTGTTTTCTTTATTCATAATTATACATTACCTTATGCCTTCTGTTACTAAATTTATAATGTTGGTATATTATTTTCCATTTCCCTATTAAACCCAATTCTATTTATATGTGATGAGATACCCCTCTCTCTCCCATCAACAATTTTTTATGAATCTTTAAGTGATGATGTTATGTTGCTGAAATTTCATTGTGATTTTCCATACGAAAAAAATTATGTAGTGAATATGGTTCCCAATTATTATCAAGGGTTTTAACATTTATACACATATACAGATTGGTTGGGGACTTAATAATATGAATTCCACACTCTTATATATTGGAATGAGATATTATGTTGAATACATCCATGTTTTATGATATATGTGGCACACTTAGGCATGAGTATAGAATGAATATGATGGGTCAAAAAAGATAGTGATCCAACTCATTGGGTAATGTTTACTATCATGAGAAATCACATTGGGAAAATGAGTGAACGTAATTCCTTTATGGGACTTTTTCCACCATGATTACTTGTCAGTTTATCCTTGACCTATGTTTATTATGTAGTGTTTATGTTTTTTCCACATTTCCCATGTTGGATTTATGATTATCATGATATATCCTGTATCATTGTTCATGTACATGATTACTACTCTTTTTATGCCACATTGATATACCTATTTTATAACTTGTATCTTCTTATTACATATTTATTCCCTTACGAAGCTTTATAACTCACCCCTTTCTTATGTTTGTCCTTAGGTTATCCCTTGCAGTTTTAAGTACCAGATTGTTAAATACCTTTTCAATAAAGATGACATATTTTGTAGTTGTTATTTAATGTATATAATTACCAAAGATACTATAATTATCGATATATAGGGTTGTATAATATTTAAATAAATCATGATTTAATGTGTAATAAGTAATAAGGGTTTTTATAGTTGGCATCAAATATTATTATTTTTGGATTAGGATTAGAAAACACTAAATAACGGCTTAGGGACAAGACTGAGTATAATAAAACATCCCTAAATTTTGTAAGTATAGAGTAAGTTGTTTTTCAATAAAATAGATCCCTATCAAGATACTTCATATGGATATAGTTCTGGAACATATGTAAGTAGGAGTAACAACTATGACAAGGTGTCCTGACCCTAACATAGTTTAACCTGGTACATGACAACAGGCCTTACTTCGCACTTGGTTTTACACTCCTAGAGGATATTCTTTGGTAAATTCATAATATCAATACGAACCATTATTAAGGGATAAAAATGACCATATGTGTCAATATTAGAAAATAGTTCACAGATAACATATATTGAAGCCTAGAAATTAATAAATTATGAAAATATATTTAATTTATAATTTATCAGTTTAATGTTAGTAGATACTCATTTATGTGTTTAAAAGTACTCATCATTAACTTTTTTCCCTGTATTCTTACTAATAGACAGAAATATGAGTAACTAAGTAAACAACCAATGTGAATTACAATGTCATGATTTCCAAAATGAGTTTCCTAATCAGATGGGTGCTCATGTAGAAGATACTGTGATTATGCCAAGACGATTATCAAAAATAACAATTAGCAATTTGAACATTGTTGAATTCCCATGAATTCAATAAATAGGATAACCCAATCTCAAATAAGGTTATATGATAAAGTTTATAAGTGAAAGAGGACCAAAATTAGTCTGTGTAATATGTTTGGAATGATTCACTATGGGAAATATTACAAAGGACTAGGATATCTTTTATGTGTGGGAATGTGGGGCATAAATTATCCAATTTCCATTGAAAAATGGAAAATGTGATGGGTGGAAATTAAAATCAGTCTAAGGTGCCTTATACAATTTTATATTATAAATGAGGATAAGTTTGTAATTATCTACGTCAATGCTTTATTCGAAGGGCTGAGAAGCATGATGAGCATCAAAAATATCTAGAAACAAGGTAACAAGAAAATTTCAATGCTGATGATTGATGTACATGTAAATATTACTCTATAGGAGTGTATTTAATTTTTTATTTCAGTTCATGTCTTACTATAATTCTTGTTTGTTTTATAATAATATTTTTCCACCACTCGAAATGATTTGACATTATCAAAAAAATTACAATTTTTACTATGTTGATGTTAGTGGGAATGTTATTAATGAATATATGTTGGGTCATCCTTTAGTATAATTTGGTGTTATCTTAGTTATGGAATGTTTTTCATCTTATAAATCTAATATAAATTAGAAAGGAAAAGAATTCAATATCCATACCATGAATCACCCTTTAATTCTATGAAATAATAGGGAGGAGGATGAATATTCTATAATATGGGTAATATTTTACTACAATAAAGTGTATCTATCTCAAATTCTTAGGGATATGTGAGGACCTATATTATAGGAATTGTTGTAGTGCAAATATAAATCTGGTTATGCATGTGTATTTTAGATTTATGTTGAAAAATTAGTATATCTATTATTTTTTGGATATAATAATTAAGAAACATCTTAGTATTTTTTTAGTTATTTCTCTATAAGGACTTGATATTTTTTTTTGAATTGTACTAATAACTTATAAAAATTGTTTAGTGATAATATGATATTTTAGAAAACATATGATTGAGGTATTGATAATCCATAATAGGTTTATAATTATGGGACAAAACTAAATAATATAGGGATGATATTTTTAAGGGTAAACATTTGTTTAAAATAATCCATCCAATTTTTTAATATTTATGTTATGGAAGTTTAATATGACATTTTTAGAAATATATTACAGGAACAAATCATCATAATTTGAAGTTATTGACCATATTTTTGGATATTTTTTATTTGGGTTGAAGAATTTATACCCATTAGAATTATCTGAGACAAATTTTATTAAATTTGTGGAGGTGTTAGAAAAATTGTATGAGACATCATTTGAGGTTAAAAAAATATTTACATTTGAGGTTATTAATGTTATATGTGAGTCATTATTTAAATAATTATTAATGTTAAACCTTTGGGTTTGTTTTCTATAATTTTGGACACTAATGTGCTAAGTTATTATCTCAATTCATGTTAACCATTTTGGATATAGTAAATACATGAGGGATAAATTATTATTATTTGGTCTATTATGTGACCCATTTAAATTTTATTATATTTCATTAGGTATTAAAAGAAATACTAATTTCTCCTCATTTGAAAAAAAATATGATATTGTATTAGAATTAAATCATACTTGTCAAAAAATAATATTTGTTTATGTTCTTATTTTATATGTTAAAGAAATTCCTTAACTAAATAGAAATATTCTAGAATCATTTTTTTCATATTCTAGTTAATTTAGGGTAATTTTATATATCATAGATTTATGGTTTTGTGGCCATTGAATTTATCTTAACCATGTTCTATAATACACTCAATTATTTCTTTGGTTTTAAATTTTACTTCCATGTCTATGTTTTCACTTCCCGTTAATGTTCTCATACTTGGAATCATAGTTAAGTGATGACCTTCATACTTACCCATCAGTATTTTCAAGAGGATGTCTTATTAAGCCCTTTTAGGATGTGGGTTTTTCGTAAATATATTTACAATTTTGAAAACCATTATTACCAATTTCAATTTTAAATTTCGAGGAAGAAATTTATTAAATGGGGAAGAATGCAATTCCTCAAGTTTTTAAAAGAGAAAACTTTATTTAATATGATATACGATACGTATCACTAAATATAAAAAAACCATGACTATTTAAATATGAATGTTTAAACATTTCTATTATGTTTATTGATATGAGTATTATAAACTAATTTATTAATTATATATATGTTCTAAATATATTTATAAAAGATAAGAAAAAAATAAATCAGTTTTTTATAATGTCTTTTAGTACGTTTTCTTCAAAAATAATATTTATTTATTTTTATGGAAAATATATTATAATATTTTTTATAACATTTAGAAATTTTTTTAATAATATGAAAAACATTTTTTATAACATCATATCATAATTTACTTATGGTTTAATTTTTTTTAGAAAATATACATTTTCTAGTGATTAGTGAAAAATATTATTTTTATTTAAAATTGTAATTTATATGGATAAATTAACTAATTTAAATGTACAATTTACTTTTAATTTTATTTAAAGTCAAAATAAATATTCTTTAATTGCATACAACTAATTACATTTTAAATCATCTTTATACAAGATTTAAGTTTAATTTTTATCTTTAACCTTAAAATGCATTTGTTTTGAAAACTAATTTAAAATTTTAAATGTCTATAGATTATAATTAATTTAAATAAACCCTTATCAGAAACTGTTTAAATTAAATTTTTATATTACATATCCATATTTATAAATTTAAATCCATATAATGAATTTTTCTAGTTATATTGTTAAAGAGAAATAATCTTTCACTTGAAAAATGCGTTTTTTCAGAAAGCAGATTTCCATCATGTCTGTGTGTTTTATTTTAAATGAAATTCATCCACCTCTTTGAATTGATTTTAATAAAATTGATTCCATATTTATAATCATATTAATTAATATTTGGAAATAATAGTAACTTAATAAACACTAAGTGTAATAATTATTAATTACCTCGGTAAAAGAAAAATTGGTTAATTAGGGGTAATAATAATTTAACAAATACTAGAAAAAAATTAACTCTAGTAGAATTTGTATTTAAATTTATAATTCATTTATATTCTGATTATATTTATTCCTCATTGTTTCTTATTTGTAAATTATTTTTTAACAAGTTTGATAATTAAATTTATACGTTAAAACAAAAATTGTATTTTTAAGTAAGATGAAAATTCAATTATGACATTTCATTTGAGGAATTAATATAATTTTTGAATAAATTATATTTTAATAAAATATTAAAATAAAATAATTTCAATTAAATATAAATGATCATATAATTTTGATTAAGTAAAATGCAATTTTTCTAAGGGTTTGAAACCTATTAATGTCAAGAAAACCAGAAATTTCTTAATAAAATGAGATTTTATTTTAAAAGTAAAAATTAAAATATTTAGAAAATTATGTATATAAAATTAATATTATTTTTGGAATTATAATTTCTAAATTATCCAATGGTGATTTTTTCATAATTTTCTAAGATAGTCAAATTTTCAGGTAAAAATTAAATATCATATTAATATACTTTGGGATTTAGGACATCATAATGACCCAAAAGTAATAAAATAATTACTATAAAGGGTATAAAAAACACAATATATGATATAAATTTAAAATAACATGATTTTATATTTATATTTATTTATTTTATAAAGACATTTTGAATCCTCTAAAACATGTAATATATTTTAAGGTTTGAAAATCATTTATTTGGGGTATGACTCACATCCTCATAATAAAAGGAATTATTTTATTATGTTAATTAATTGGAGATATAAAAAAACTAAAACCACTATATTTTTGATGAAACTAAGTGAAAACCATCTGTTTGTTTGTGGTTTTGGATATTTTACTATATAATGTCCAAAACCTAAATAATAAAGAAATCCCACTCTTTTCAGATATAAACCCACCAAATATCCCATTTATATTTACTCAATATTATTAGAGAACATAAATTATCCTTCAAACCCACTCTCTAGAGTCCTCTCAAGGTGACCCCAAGCTCTCAATAATCCCCTCTTATGCATTTGGAGTCACACGCTCAAGTAAGGGACCATCCTCACATCCAATAAATTAAAGCACATTCTTTTAAATTTATCTTCCAAAATTTAATTTTTTATATTTAACATAATTTATAATCATTTAATAACTATCCAATTTATGTTATATTAATGACTTATCATTTATAATCTCTTATTTTTACTGTTACATAAGTCGTTACTATGCTGAGATTATGTATAGGATCATCCACTCACCTTTTTATACAAGCAATGTTTTTATGTTATGTTTATTAATTTCAATTTTTTATGTTATTATATGTTATTAAATATCAAAAATACTGTACATTTTATGTATACACAATGATATCCCCCTTTAAATCTCACTAATACTCCAATGATATTTTATGTACACCCGTTACCATGCCAAAATTTCTTAAGGGGTTTCTCTATTCTCATTCTCATTCAAGAACTTATTTTATGTTATATCTCTAAAATTACAATTTATTATGTTTATATATGTTCTTCCAAACTAACCTTACTCTAAATTTTGTGTAAAATTATGATATCCCCATTTTAATATCCATTAATCCCCCCTATTATTTTTATGTACACCCATTACCATACCGAAATATAGTTAGGATTATTTTGTTTATTCTAGTTTATTCACTACCTTATGTCGTATATTAAAAAAAAATTATGTTGGGATATTATTTTCATCTTCTTATAACTTACCATTTTATTTATATTTGTTTAAAGAACCTTTTTTATCTAATAAAACATTTTTTTGAATCATCATATGACATTGTTATACTGTAGAAATTTCACAATGATTTTCCATTCCAAAACAATTTTGTAGTGAATTCTATACTGATTTACTATATAAAGTGTTCACATTTATACACATCTATTCTATATGAGGGACTTACATATATTTATTCCACACTTTTTAATTGTATAATGAGTTATTATAATGAATGAATCCATGTTGTATGATCTATGTGGCACACTTAAGAATGAGTATGAAATGAATTTGATGGGTGCACCCAGATCGCCGTCCAATGGATTGAGTAATGTTATGTATCATGATACATCACGTTGGGACATGGGTTGAACCTGATTACAATATTCTAATTTTCTCACTATTATTTTTTGGTGGTTTATCCTTAAACTATTTTTATTTTGTAGTGTTTAATTTGTTGCCACATATTCCTTGTTGCCTTTATGATTATCATGTTATATAATGTCTGAATGCTAATGTTCATAATTCCTACTATTTTTATACCTAATTGATATTACTATTGTATAAAATGTATCAATTTATTCAATTTTATTCCCTTACTGGGATTTATAGATAACCCATTTCTTATTTTCTCCTCGAGGTTATCCCATGCAGGTTTAAGTAAGAGCTTGTTGAAGAAGTTTTCAATAAAGATGAAATATTTTTGTTTTAAGTTGTTATGTAATATACCTAATTCTCAAAGAAACTAGAATTATGAATATTTTGGGTTTTATAAGTTGTAACATTATGTAATAAATAAATAATTAATGTTTAATAAAGAGTAAGGTTTTTATACACGTACTATGTTTTCTTAAAAAATTACCAGCCGTAAAAGTCAAACAATGTGGATAATGAATTGAGTATGATGAACCCTTGAATTATGATCACGATGAGGATTAAAAATGATTTTTTATATATATCAAGTAACGTGGATATGGTGTTTCTTAGGCAAGGGGGTCCATAAATCATTTTCCAAGAATGTTATAAATCATCCATACTAGAAAAGATAGACAATTTCCAAAAGGATGATAAAGACTTAAAAAGGAAGACTAAAGAAGTAAATGATGGGGAATTGATAGACTTAATCTATAGAGATGGATGGTTTATATTTAAAAAGAATTTATGTTTTCTATCCAAACATGAAATGAATGTGTATATACTATATTAATCATATAGATCATTTTTTTCAATACACTTAGTTTTATAAATATGTATAGGGATTTAAGAGAAAATTTATTATCTGATGATGTAAAGAAAGTTGTTTTGGAATATGTAACCAGATGCTTAGTTTTACAGAATGTAAAATATAAAATAAAATATCCTAAAGGAGTAATAAAACCTTTTACTACACATACATGGAAGTGGGAAAATATTATAATGGGCCTTCTCACTATAATTCTGAAGATTTCGAAGAATAATGATTCTATATAGGTCATTCTCAATCACCTTATGTAGTCTAATATTTTCTTAGTGATTATATAATATTAATCAATTGAAATACTTTCCAAAATATAACTCAATTAAATCATAATTATTTTTTGGTATCCTGTATCATTTTATCTTACTATGAACCTCAATCCATGTTGAAATTCTTGAATAACCTTTAATTTGATGTCAACACCGTGATATATATACATAAAAATTTTCATCAAAAAACTAATAGGCTATATGAGAAAGAAATACCATTACATTAAGTCATAATTTTATCACATTGTATTCAATTCCAAGAAAATTGGGATCATTATATACCTTTATTTCAATTTTAATACAATAATAACCTGCATTAGAGTATCTAGATGGAACAGTATAAATAAATGTATTTGAAGAGGGTTTATAATGAAACATGTGGTGAATTTATTGAATAAATAAAGATATATGGCCTAGATCTTTTTTAAGGGATACCTATTATTGTATTAACTACTTAATATCATTTTAAAGCATCCCATAATTGACTAAAGAGCTATGATGACAATCGAATGAATGATTGGGAACTTTAAGTGTGTGTTGTTGTATTCTTGTTTCTTATCCCATGTATGAGTGTTTTAAGAATTGTGAAAAAGGTGGAATTAAGCCTTTATTAAAATGGGACTTTTTAAATACTAGATATAATTAGAGTTTTATCTTACTTATTGGATATACTATCAAACCACTCAATAGTACATGACATCTTACCTGTTTAATTATAGAGGAAATACATGCTAGATCGAACATATGTTCTCACATCTAAATGAATTGAGTTGGATCATAACTTGTATGATCATGAGGAGACTCTCCAAATTCATTGAACTATAGAAAAAATTTCATCGATCTAGACAACTCAATATGTGAATTTTTTTTGGAGAAATGAAAAAATAGAAGAGGAAACCTAGTATCCTGAATAAGATAGAAGGAAGTAATATAAAAATTATTTTAATATCTGATATTATCCCCAATTTCTAGGATGATATTATTTGGGGGAGGATAGAATGTAGTACACATGGCCCAAATGTAGCAGTAAAACACCATATATGGAACTATCATATAATAAAAACTCTAAAGAGACTTTATTCGTGATTATATTTCATAGTTTTAATTATGAATGTTAGAATTAGAAATTCAAAAAAATAATATTTTTAATTTCTCATAAAGATATAATTGTAAATGGAAATTTGGGATTTCTCAAAAAATACTGATTTATAGGTGAATATTGTAAATAACATTTTTCTTAAAACCCTAAATTTTATGGAATCTATAGGATATCAAAATAAAATAAATCCCCAAATACCATTATAGTGACAAAATATGTTTTATAAGTAACATTATAAATTTTAAAAAATTATGTTTAATCTATACATATATATTTTATATTTTAAAAACATAAGTCACATTTCTCACTATATCTATTTTAATGAATTATACATTTACTATTTAAAAATTTTCATATATCACTTTTAGAAATTTAATATTATTAAATGGATTTTTAATTTGTAATTTTTATGTATAAATTATTTTAATATAACGATTTTATTTTTTAGAATAATGGATAAATTAATAAAGTAAAAACTAGTTTATATGGTAAATTTAAAAATGTTTATAATGGAAAATTTAATGGTAAAGAGTTGATTTTTTTTTAAAATAGGTACATTATTAAATTTTTGAGGGTTTATCGACCTTATATCTTCCCCAATACATTATTTATCAATTTTGGAACCACTTTCTAGGATAGTGACTTCTATTTGTTAAAAAGTTAAGGGTATTTACAAAAAGAACATCCCTTTTCACTTATATAAATGGATTCTAACCACCGCATAAATAACACTCATAAAATTAGGTTTCTTCCTGAATCTATATAATTCTGTTTGACCTTTAATTATATCTTTATTCCATTAGCTTTTGGTCCAATAATTTTAGCCTAGTACCTCCATTTCCAAGGGATCCTCCAATGAAATCTAAAAGTGCCTAACATGAGTAATTGTTTTTAGTTAAATTATTTCATTTATATCATATATTTACAATTATAAAATTATCATAAAAATACATTAATAAGATTTTTTGTTATATAACTAATTTTATTATTTTTTGGTAAAAATAATTAACCACCTTTATCCTTTTCCTGAAGAAAAACAAAAACATGATTTGTGCGTATGTGTGGTCAACTAACTCTGTGAACACCCCAATTTTGTTTTCCTTCACCACCTAACATGTATAGTGAAAGATATGAAACTATTAATTTATTATGAAATATATAACATGTATATGTTTTTGATCTAATATATCATGTTACTCCTTTATTATATTATAAGGTAGACTAAATCTTCATCCTTGGGTATGTGGGCACTACTGCCTCCATAGAATACCGTATTCCATTTTATCATTACCAAAATTATTGGATAAAATTAAAAATGAGTTCAAAGGATAAATATTAACTATATATAACTATTTATTTTTTTAATACAAAATGAATCATCTATTAATGATACACACAATGAATTGTCATTATAAAAGTAACTGTATCAAATAATCAAAATAAGAGGGAAATCTTTTGATTCATATTATGAAATATTTTTACACATATAAATTATTTTTATAATTAAATAAAATTATAGTATATAACACTAATAAATACTAAATAATATCATTATTCTTCTTCTGTAATGATATTACAACTAAACCAGCTCATAATCATTCATTAAATAAGGGTATGTTCATGTTTGGGTTGGTTTAACCTCATACTTGAACAATAAAATGAATTTATATCATGAATGAATATGGGAACATAATAACTAGAATTATTTGATATACATGTTTATATAATAATTATTTTTTGTTATAGAGATGTTATTTGAATATTCAATTCATTAATTAAGAAAACAACCTTCGATCACTATGAATCACTAAAACAAGCTTGTTATCAATTTCTTTTTCATATGCAAAGACTAAAAAAATTAGGAAAGCAATTTGAAACATTATAAATTATGTAAAATAATAAATAAAATAAAATTTAATGAAAATTTAATGATTATTTTTTTCATAATAATGAATAAAGACACTACCATTATGAAACTAGTATAAAAGATCAAAACAATAAACACCCAATATGGAAAATGTATAGAGTTATTATAGAGAATGACCATATATAATGATTATAAATGATAATAGACATGATTAAGGTTTTTAATTAAATTATTATTATATCTATTCTTGTGATACTTGAGGTTAAAGTACATTAATGGAAGTCAACATAAGAGGTAAGGGGATCTCCACCTCATATTCCTCTATTTGATACAGGTTTTGATTATGAACCAAATTTAATTTTTGTTGTGCATATAATTACTATTTTATATGTTATATTATAAAATTAAATTTAATCATGGAATTTTTAGAACAATTTTAATCTCTATAATTCAAGATGATTTGATTAAATTTCTACTATATCCATAAGTGGGTTTTCAAACATAATTTTCATTATTTGGGACACATTCTATATTAACAACTTATTTCATTTTGTCTGGTGACTCAATTAACATGTAATATATTTTACCATATTACACATGAATTTCAAGGGATTTATAATGCAATATATTTATCCCTCACTCAAATCATTTTTATTTCCAGAGATATCAAATATATTGTAAAACTAAATATTTTCCATGGTGGGAAAACCATCCTATATTTCAGTAATGTAAAAGTATGTATTGTTTCATATAAAATAAATCACTCACTAGATACTGACAAGTGGATATATCTATAGAACTGTAACACCTAGAGGCAATCAGCCTAGAAATGGTTGGTTGATCATTATCTCAATCATTACTTTGATGCACATCCAGTGGGCCTAATATAGAAAACACAACTAAACACCCCTAATGGATATTCGTTGGAATATTCACAGTCCATTTATAAACTATAATAAATATTTTTCTTTTATTTATTTGGTTTCCCATCAACGAAATTTATTAAACCCAATTATTATATTTCATAGATTATCCAACACATTGAAAGTAATCTCACCAATTTTTTTATACTGGTGCTTCGTCTTACTTTATTGAAACCCAAAATATTCTAATTTTGTTAAGGAATTTTATCGTAGAAATCCACATTATTATTTTGAATGGGAAATTATTTTTTGTTTTATTTTTCATTATATTGGTAACTATGTTTTCATTTAGCCAACTGTTCTTTAGGGAGGTATGTAAAATGGATTGTTTAATATTATGGTGATTAAATTGGACTTAAAGAGGTGATGGGTTGGGAATGAAATTATATAGCCCCTTAATTCATTAAAAGGAATCATGAGAAAAAAATACATAGGTTTTCATGAATAAATCTCCCCATATCATTATATTTTCTAAGAGAAAGGTTATATAAACATTTATTTTATGTACTATATAATAAATTACATTAGTTTGATACAAATGATTATTGTAATATATGTTTTCATTAATTATCATGGATATAACATGCCATTATTTTTTGTTGGTTATGGGTTCCTATTATTTATTTATTCCGACCAAATCACTTGTTACTTATTTATGATAAATTACTCTATATGCTAGTCCTTAATGAACATATAATATGATCCTTTTCCCCTTTTTCCCAAGAAACATATAAGATAACCATGTTTAATATTTTGAGATATTATGGAAGGAATAATAATGTTCTCATAATGTATTGATTCATTATCTTATGTTTTAAAATTTAATACATGTGTGTATCTAGCCTTACCACAATACTAATAAGTAGGATTCTATAGTCATTATTTTATTCTATATTAATGAAGTAATTTAACTATATATTATGAGTTTCATGAGTCTGGGATGTTACAAAGTCCCTCAATATTGACCACACCTTAACGTCCCAAAAATATCAAGATCCGTGGAGGATTTTTATTCTATTCACTATTATTTATTTAATTTCTTATTATTTATTTTATTTATTTTTATCCATTAATTTTATTCCCCACACAAGTTTTACTTATTTTTGTATGTGATAATTAAAGCCTATAGTTGTTCTCATATAACTTAAAAATATATCTACTACTTCTCCAGTTGGTGTTTTAGAAGATGTGTTAGTTATAGATAAAAATATAATCTCCCAAAAGACATTTAATTGTGGAACATGGATAAAGATATGGAACTTGAATATTTACCCAAAAATTTAGGAATACCATTCATAATTGAAACAAAGATAATCATCATTATAAATAAAGGAACCATTTGAATAGTGTTCAAATACACCAAAATCCACATGAATATTTTTACTATATGAGGTAACCATTGATGGGATTTATTGTTTATATAATTGTGAGGAAAATCATATTACATCATGTGTTTAGTAAATCTATAAAATGAAAGTGAGTAATCTAAATAATATTTCATACTTCAAAGAACACCAAAATCTTGAATTAGAACAACCTCTCAGTGATTTGAATTATGTTCACATAATAGAGGGATAAAAGAAACTAGTGATCATTTTAAAACAAATTTACCCTAAATAAATACAAAAATTAATTAATATTTTTAGATAAAATTTTCAAGAAATAGGATGATGTTTTGGTGACATGAAATGAATAAATCCTATAATAATCATGCATATAACTTCAATTTACCAGAAATATATACCTATTATGAACCCCTAAAGGTGTTTAAGTACTACTATGATTGATGCTTTGAATAATTTTATATAAAATATTTTATAGTATTCCAATATCTACCCCATTTTAGACACACAATTGGCCAAACCAATTCACATTATTCAAAAAAAATGGACTAGTAATAGTGAAGAATGAGAAAAATGAGTTGATACCACATATAATTCAGAACAAATGAGTGATTTTTTATTGATTATATGAGGTTAATTAGTTCACTAGTAATGATAATTTCCTCATATCATTTATGTACCACATTTTTTTTAAATTGGTTTTTATAAATCGCTATTGTTTTTGAGATGGATTTCTAGGTTAATTCCAGGAACCCATTAATACAGACGACCAAGAAAAAACTATTTTTACCTATCTGTTTGGAAAATTTAATTATAAATTTATTCCATTTTAATTTATTAATTCAAAATCTATATTTTATTGGTGAATGGTAAATATATTTTCTATCCACATTAAAGATATCCTATATTTGTTTTTGGATGAATTTATTATTTTTAAGGATTAATTGATAACTGATTAAGAAATATAGAAAAAGATATGAATAATTTCAATTAAATTTACCACGTAGTAAAATTTAGAATGTTTTACTTCATGATATAAAAATTAATAGTCCGTGGGCTTATAATTTAAAAAAAATTAATTCATGTGGACAAATATAAAATCTATGTGATAAATTACTTGAATTACCCAACCTATTTGAAACATGTTAGATCATTTAAAAAAAAGAAGTATTATACACAAGATTCATTAAATACATTAGTATGATGTGTCACCCTCTCTCTTAGTTACTTATTAAGGATACATATTTTTTTAATGATGCGTGTTTGGAGTATTTTTTTTATCTTAAGGGAATATGGTCATATAGATGCTTCTACTTCATGATTCTAATCTAGAGAAAAAATATAAGAAGGGATACATAAACCATGTGTCTTATCATAACATATTATTACCCAATATAATAATAGTTAAAATTAAAAACCAAGAACTATTGGTTGACCCCTTTTTATAATAGGAACATAATTTTTTCAAAGGAGAGGTACCATGGAATATTGATATTGGTAATTATTTGGTAACTTCTCAAGTCCCATATCTATTGAACTCAAAAAAATAATATTAGATGTAAATATGAATCACAATTTTATATTTGGAAGTATCTATATATATGAAAAAAGTTTTATTACCATGTTATAATAAGCTCTTCATCACAGAGTAAAATTCACTATACATTTGAATTTTTCTATATATTTGCTTATGGAGAACACTTTGGAAGTCATAGGAAAATAGAGAAATCTTTAAGATATGTAATTTAATGTTCCACTCTCTTTAATTATGGAAATGATTTTTTAGAAAATGTGATTTATATTAATTCATGGGAAATATCTAAAAGGGATTAAAACTACCACAAAATAAAATTAATCTTTACGAAAAATTTGATGTATGTGGAATAGATTTGATTATCCCTTTTTAACAGTTTTTATAAGAACTTTTATTCTTTTAGTAGTTTATTATGTCTCCAAATGAGTAGATCATAAGTTCACCGTGATTGAGTTTGGTAATTTGTAATGTTCTTTTGTAAGGACTAATAGTTATTTGTAGGTATGGAGTCATCAGACCCATAATCAGTGGTAAAGGAATCGATGTTTTATAATAGGATCATATAATGTTTTAGGAAGTGTTATGAAGTACATCATAAGACATCAACACCCAACCATCCCAAAAAAATTGCCACACAAATGTTTCCAATAGATATATCCAATTAACATGGGATAAAAAAATTAAAAAAATAGGAAATATTTGATCAAAATATTGGAATAAAACCATTTAGATTATATGTTAGCCTACAAAACTCCCATTAGAATGAAACCATAAAAGATAATTTATTGAAATGGTTTTAGCCTACCTGTGGAGCTAGGGAAAAAGGTATACTGGGTAGTAAATAAGATAAATCTATATAGGGATAGAGCTATAAAATTTATAAGGCCACAAGTAAAATATTTGGAGAAAATACAAAGATATGATTTTGAGAATTATAGAATTTACAATGAATGAAATTGAGTAGATAATGACATGTTAATTTAACCAAAATACATCTATCTAGGGACCAAGTTCTATTATTTAACCCCAGAATTAAGATGATAAAATTTAAAATTAATTTTAGAAAGGAAGGTAACACGTATATACAATTTTGGTGTTGTGAAGTTTATAAAAATAGAAAACAAAATACTATTCACTATTAATGGGCATTAGCTGAAGAAAATACATAGGAACATTAACTAAGAACTAGTTGATGATATCCCATTCTACCAACTTATTTATCTATTAAAACCACTAGGTTGTACATATCATTAAAACATGAATAATTATTGTGATTAAATTTAATATCATATTTAAATGATAAAAGTATTAAAACTAAATAAGAAAAATACATTACTTTTGGATGGGATAAAGAACCATTATAGTATAGAGTTTTTTAAATGTTTTATTTCAAATTTTGTCTTCTTTAAGTTTTATGTGTATTTATTTTTAAATTATTGTATGTTTTTGAAACATATGTTCTTAATTTTAATCCCCTTGTATACTTTTAATCTATTAAAATGTTGAGGAATTGATTTGACCCTTTTTCTCAATCTATATGCATTGTGAAATGAAATTATTTTCAAGTTTTAAGTGTGTGATATTCATAAAAGGTATATTTATTTTTGAGTCACATGAAATGAAATAATTTATTGTATTTTTAATCTATTTACTAATAGGTTTATGAGCCTATAATATCTTGTGTCCTTTTGACATATAAATTCAAGAAGGAATTTTAATGTTTGTTTACTAAATGGGTCAAATTTTGGAATAAGACTCAAAATATAATTTCATGGTTTAAAATGATTAAATGTTGAGTTTGAAGAATTGAAATTATAATTTAGTTATATATTAGGTGTTTTGATGAGCTTTAGAGGCCTCATGTTAGGTTTCATGAGTTTTGGAGTTTTTAGATAGGGTTCACGGTTCGTTGTCCATGGCTTGGGAAAGACCATGCGATACATTAATTCTTAAAATGTTTTTAGATCATTTTGAATTTAGTACGGTTATGAAATGTGGTTATGACATGATAAAGGAATAGCAATGTAGGTTTTAAGGGAAACACTGTGAGGATAAGGGGGTCATGATACAAAGTGAATGACATGTGAATGGTTTTAGAAAAACTATGAACCATCTTTCAGATGGGGTCCCGTGGGGTGTGCATGGTTGGAACACAATTTAGAAAATAGTATTGAAAACACATATGGGGGATGCTATCAGGGATTGTGCCAACCACACAGTTGGTTCATAGTCTGGGAAACAATGTGAAAAAACCATACAGATTCCAAAAACATTAATAAAATGGTAGTTTACCAAAATAACAACTATGAAACATTACAATCCATACTTTTAATAGTGATAAAACGATCTATGTCAGTGCTTAAATGTTTTTAAAATATAAGACAAATTAAAATTTCATGACCATTATTAGATCTCGAAAAATCTCTGATAAATGATCCTTTTAGTAGTGTTTTTTCGAAGTATTGATAAACTATACCTTTATTAGTTCAAGATGAAGCATTGATAAATATACCCTTAATCAAAAATAGATGAAGCACATATAAATATAACCTTTATAATTCCTAGATGAAGAACAAGTAAAGGGACTCTTTATTAGTTCTAGATGAAGCACCGGTAAAGAGAACCTTTATCAAACCTTCATCTACTGATAATAATGGGAATTTCAACCACTACACATCTACAATGCTATAACAGCTATGCACCAACCCTGTAAAATCAATCCCAATTAGAATAAATTGAAATAAAAATAAAAATATTGTAAACTAGATTGGAATACAAATAACACATTTCTCTACCATTTCAACGAATAATTTACATTAAAAATATTTACATTAATGTTATATGTAAAATTAACCAAATAAATTACAACTCATATTCAAAAGAAAAACTAGAAGAATTTTTCTAATGATTATCCTCAGCATAAAAGTATATCCTTAAATAAAATCAATTTTTATTTTAATAAATTTAATTAAATAATAAATAAATTAAAATTATTATGTTATATAATCTACATATGATAAATTATTTTGTTAAATAATGTATATTTTAATGATATTATTAGTTAATCATGTTTCAGATTTAGATGAGGTCGATTCCTAAACATCATTTATATATTATGAATCATTTCTCTAATGTTTGGAAACAATATGTGTTTATTTTATCTATTTTTTTCTATGTGAGTCATGTTTTACACTAAAATGACACTTATATTGAAAACAAAAACTTTGAGAAATACTGACCACATCATGTTTCATATTGACATAAGGTCAATTTATACACTTCAAAAATGAATTATGGATCATTTTCATAAATTATGAAATCAATCTGAAATTTTTTTCTTAGATTTTTCTATGTGAGATGTTCCATATTTTCTTTCATATTAATGTGAGGTTGATTATAACATTACAAAAATGAATTTTGGATCATTGTATTAAATTTTAAAAAACAACCAAAGCTTATTTTCTCAGTTTTGGCTATGTGAGGCCCGTTTTAAACTGAAATCACACTTATATTGAAAACATGCACTTTGAGCCATATCGACCACAACATGTGTCATTATGACATGTGGTCAATTCCAATATGTCACAAATATATTATATATTTTTTATAGAGATTAATAATAATCCAACCTCATTTTCATGGTTCTGTCTATGTGATAAATGTTTTAAATTGAAATGACACTTTTATATTAAAAACACACACATTGAGTCATTCCAACCACATAGTATTTCAGATTGAAATGCGGTCCATTACAACATATTATTAATAAAACATGTATCACTTTACTAATGTTTAATAACAATATGATCTCCTTTTCTCAGTTTTGGCTATGTGATATACATTTTAAACTAAAATGATATGTCTATTTTGAAAACACATATATAGATTTATAACGACAAAATCATGTGCCAGAATAATTTTCGTTTAATTCTTATACATCCAAAATATATTATGGATCATTTTCCTAAAATATGAAAACAATCCGAGATTCATTTGTTTTTGTGGCTATGTGATATGTGTTTTAAACTAAATTGACACTTTTATATATAAAAACACTCTTTGAGTCACACCAACAACATCATGTTTGAAATTGATGTGTGGTTGGTTCCTAAATATAAAAAATATATTTTGGAAATTTTTCCAAAAACATGAAAATAATATGATCTTGTTTTCTTGGTTTTGGCTATGTGATACGTGTTTTAAACTAAAATGTCTATTTTATATTGAAAACAGGGACTCTAGGTCATAACAACTATATCAGATTGATGTGATGACAATTCATTAAAATAATAAATTTATTATGGATCATTTTCCTAAAGTCTAAAACAATATGAACTCATTTTCTCATTTCTTCTTATTTAATGTATGGTTTTAACTAAAATGACACTTTTGTATTCAGACCATTCACTGAGGTTTATATCGATGAAATCATGTGTCAGATTGAGGTGTAGTCAATTCCTACCTGTGAAAAATGAATTATGGATCATTTTCTTATTGTTTGAAAACAATATATTCTTATTTTCTTTATTTTGAATTTTATATGAATGTTTTGTACTAAAACCGGTCTTTTCTATTGAAAACATGTTCTTCAGGTCATGTCAACCACAACATGTGTCAGATTGAAGTGAGGTCAGTTATTATACATGAAAAATGAATTATAGATCATTTTTTTAATGTTTTAAAATAACATGAGCTCATTTTCTATATTTTGGTTATTTGATGTGATTTTTTTTTAAAAATGGCCCTTTTATATTGAAAACACACACTTAGGGCTCTATCGAAAACATCATATGTCAGATTGATGTGAGGTCAATTAATATATTTTTAAAATGAATTTTGAATAATTTTAATAATTCTATAAAATAATCTGATCTCATTTTCATAGTTTTGGCTATTTGTGGTGTGTTTAACCTAAAATGTAACTTTTTTATTAAAAATAAACACTTCAGGTCATATCACCCACATAAAGTGTCAGATTGATGTGAGGATAATTCATACACATGAAAAATGAAAAATGAATCAATTTATTAATGTTTCAAATTAATACATGCCCATTTTCTCAATTTTTCACTTTGATGCGCATTTTAAACAAAAATGACACCTTTGTATTGAAAACACACACTTTGGGTCATATAGACTGCATCATGTGTCAAATTGATGTGCGGTGAATTCGTAAATGTGAAAAATGAATTATGAACTAATTTATTTTGTTTTGAAACCATTATGAGCTTTTTTATAGTTTTTTTTCAATTTGATGTGGGTTTTAAACTAAAATGACACTTTTAAATTGAAAACATGCACTTGTGGTCATATAGACCACATCATGTGTAAGATTGATGTGATGTTAATTCCTACACATGAAAAAATAATAATGGATAATTTTCCTTAAATTTGAAAATAATAGGATATCTTTTTCTAGGTTTTAAATTTTTGATATTCATTTTAAACTAAAAAAACTTTTTGAATTGAAAACATACACTTTGGGTCAGATCACCCACATAGATTTTCAGATTGATGCACGGTCAATTCCTACTTGTGTAAAATTAATTATGGATCATTTTCCTCATGTTTTAAAATAGTACAAGATCATTTTACCAGTCTTGGTTATTTGACATTTATTTTAAACTAAAATGGAACATTTCTATTAAAAATACATACATTGAGTCATACCGACCACATCATGTGTCATATTTATGTGTAATCAATTCCTACAAGAAAATAATGAATTATCATTTTTTTTTCAAAAGTTTGAAAAATATATGAGATCATTTTCTAATTTTTCAAAATTTTAACATACATTTTAAACTAAAATGAAAATTTTATTTTGAAAACACACACTATGGGTCATTACAACTCACCATGAGTCACATAACCATGAGTTTTATTCTTATATATGAAAATTTAACTGTGGATAATTTCTAGAAATTTCTATGTTATTCATATCAATTTTTTCTCAGTTTTGGATATTTGATACATGTTTTAAACTAAAATGACACTTCTGTATAGAAAACACACACATTTAGCCCTATCGATAATATGATATTTCAAATTAATGTGAATTAAATTCCTACTTGTAAAAAATGATTTATGGATCATTTTTAAAAAATGGTAAATCAATTTGAGGTCTTTTGCATGATTTTGGAAATGTGATGCACGCCTTAAAATAAAATGGACTTGTTATATTGAAAACATGCACTTATGTTCATATCTTCATCATCGTTTGTCATATTGATGTGACGTTAGTTCATATATGTTAAAAATTAATCATAGATCATTTTAAAAATGTTTGAAATTTATACAGGCTTGTTTTCTCATTTTTTTTCAATTTAACATGTGTTTTAAAAAAATGACCGCTATCTATTGAAATCATTTACTTTGAGTTATATCGACCACATCGAATGTCTTATTGACCAGCGGTGAATTCATTCCCATTAATAATGAATTATAAATCATTTTCTTATTGTTTGAAAACAATCAAATCATGTTTTCTTGGTTTTGGATTTATGAAAAGAATTTTAATAAAAAATGACACTTATTTTTTGAAAAGGTTTACTTTGGGTCTTTCCAAACACATTGTGTTATATATTAGCATGATATAAATTTCTACACATGAAAAATGAATTATGAACCATTTCACGAAATATTGAAAACAATTCGAGTTATTTTTTTATCATTTTTGGCTATTTAATGTGTTGTTTAAACTAAAATGACACTTTTTTACAAGAAACAAAAGATTTAGGTTACATAGAATATATCATCTTTCATATTTATGTGTGGTTAATACATACAGATGAAAAATAATTTATTGATCCATTTCCTAAATATTAAAAACAATATGATCTTATTTTTTTAGTTTTGATACTCGATATGTGCTTCAAACTAATATGATTTTTTTTATTGAATGCATGTAGTTCAGGTCATGGAGACCACATCATGTGTCAAATTGATGTTTGGTCAATTCCAACATGTGAAATATGTATGATGTTACTTTTTTCTAATGTTGGAAAACAATCTGATCTCATTTTTTGTAGTTTTTTCTATTTGACATATGCTTTAAACTAAAATGGAACCATTCGTTTAAACAGACACAATTAATATTATACTGACAACATCTGGTGTCTTATTTATGTGTGGTCAATTACTACACATAGAAGATGAACTATAGATTTCTTCCCAAAATTTTCAAAATAATCAAAGTTTCTTTTTTCAATTTTAGCTATATGACACACCTTTTAATATAAAATGACACTTTCATATTGAATACACATAATTCAGATCATACTGACCATATCGTGTTTTGTATTGGCATGCAGACCCTTCATACACTTGATAAATGAAATATGATTCTTTTGACTAAATTTTGCAAACAATCCGAGCTCTATTTTCTCATTTTTTAGCATTTGATGTTTACATTTAACTAATATATGTATTTCTAAAATTAATTATTAGATAAAAACTATAAGGAAATTAACTATAAAATTAGAAAAAATGATGAGAAAATTAACTAAATTGGTACTAGGATGCAACCACTTCCAGATGTCTACATAAATTATGACACCATGCATTCTGTGCAATAATTTAAAAAAAATTGATTTCCGCCACTAAAATTCCATTTGAGAAATCGATCAAATATAAAAATAATAATTTAATAATAACGCTTCACACCTAAAATTTATTTAAAAGGTCATAACCCATATTAGATCAAAAGAAGAGTAGGTAATCACCTAAAATTGATGTTGGAAAAAATTCTGACACCATGTATGTTGCTGACTCATCTCTAAAAAAAATTTAATTCTTATTTTTAGTATGTAGATTTTTAAAAATATTGGTAGTACTAGGAAAATATAGACATAAAAATGATTAAGTAATATTTTTAATTAAATTTGAATTACCTTTTCAATTTTCATATTTTGGGATGATAGTATTTTAATGGTTTATGATATATTTTATAAATATTAAATATAATATCCACAATCATTATTATTATCATGATTTGGACACTACAAAAACATTGAACAAAATAAGTAATTTTTTTAAAATTTGTTTTGATAGTTAAATTTTCAATATATTCCTTAATCATTTTCAATTTCAATTAATATATAAGATTCTTATATTTTAACCAAAACATCAAACCATGATTTAAACTATATGTAGTGATGCCCCTATCATATAAAAACTCTTGTTAAAACAAAAAATGAAATACATAATTAAAATTTTATCTAGGAAATGTTGGTTTTAGTTAATTAAAAATTCACAATATACATCATGCATGGTCAGTTTGATGGATACCCATTCATTGGATCCAAAATAAGATATTTTGGGTATCTATGTTAATTGAGATCAACATACAGTGGTTCCCAAAAAAATTTAAAAAAAGTAGAAAAAAATATAAGAAATTAATTTATATGATTATACAACAGAGTTTTACCCCAGAATTATAAGAATCAATTGGATTCTGGCGTTTGTTATTTTTCATCTCAAACATATTTTTTATCTCATATTTTTTTTCTAATTAATTTATTTTAACTCTAATGTATTTTTTTATGGAAATGATAGAGAGATTAATGAATCAAAATCTTGATTCATGGGGTTTTCAATTTGTATAGTTATACTATAAATGCCTATAGAAAATAAGAATATTGGTTATATTTAACCAACATATTAGATTATTTTTTGAATAGCCATGTTATGAAAATGTACCTTATGTATGTATTCACAACTGAGACTCCCATCCATTCAAACTTGAGTATATAATTTATAATCTTGATACAAAACATATTAGTAATGATAATAACAAATATTTATTATTTATATGGAATACAGGAAACATATCCTTATTTTAAGGTGAAATTTCTATGATGATGTAATGATAATAAACGATGTAGTGGAACTGGAGGGGAGAAGGTACACAAAAAAGGAAATTTTTTCATAGTTTATTAAATATACTATCTTGATTTGAACTTCCATTTTCCCACCATTTTTTCTCTTTGTAATACCATACGTAACTTTAGAACTTTTTTCATCAACTATTATAGTTTTTTCATTTCAAATTTTTTGTAAAAAAAAAACCTCAAGTATCATTATAATATTTTATGTCCGTGTTATAAAATTTTTAATAGTATAATTTACCATTGTAATATATTTATTATGAAGTGGAATAGGTAACTGAGTGCTCAAATCATGAGCTACCTAAACCATCAGTGTCATATGATCTTTTGGGAGTTATTAGTTGTGTATCATGTATAGTGGGATAATATACACCACACCCATAGAAACAAGGTTGTTCATGGGTATTGATAGATAGAAATTACATAAAACATCTCCCTATAGAATTTTAGAAAAATAAAGTTATTGGAAGCTATTTGATTCACATTTAGGAGAAAAATTAATAATAAATTGATTATCTTGGATAAGGTATGTGGTTTAGGGTAATGAATAGCCTCAAATCTTGATGGGTCATTCGGTTGTTCATGTGTGGATATTTATTCCACTTCTAGTTCTCTTTGATCCTTTGTAATTTATTAGTCTACCAAAAAATACAAGAAAATAATAACTTTAAATGAATCTATTTGGGCCTATAATAATTTCATCATCAAATAAGTATCTTATTACAATTTGTCTTTATAAAATATGTTTGTGGAGACACTAAAAAACCTACACCTATAACATGACCATATTGTTTGGGCCACTTCAATGCTATTGAAAGTAGTTTTTCTTTTGATATAATCACTATCAATTATTGTGTCTAAACCATATAAAAAATGAAAAAAATAGATATTTTTATTTAATACTATTATAAATAATAATTAATTACCATTATTTCAAACTTACACATGTTTACCATATTTCCTTTGTGTTTCTATCTACTAGTTTAACCTCCTTATTTAAATCAGCATCCTTCTATAGAATATGACGTTGGATGAAATTGGATTTGAATTTTGATTCATCAACATACATATAAGTAAAATAACATATATAGTTTTAGATTATACAAAAAATTATTGTTTATTTAAAATACAGTCCATTTTATTCTTTATTGAAGCATACCTATACTTACTTTGCAATAGGGTTTCATTGGTTCTATTTCACATTGTTTATTTTCAAAACTCCTTTTTTGTTTCTTAAATTAACAATTTTGAATAAAATCATATAAAATTAATAATGTAAAATAATATATTATTAGCTATAGTTCACATTAAATGATTTATCGTCACGACAACTGAGGACCCGTTCTATGTGTCCAACTTTATAATGTTTGTAAAGGGAACTTGTTGGGGGGGTTATACTTTCCCCCCGTCATCAATAAGTTGAAACATGGTAAGAATAGTTTGGAAGACTCTGTGATTTTCCTTCATCCATTAATACATATTTCTAATAGAAATCATTTAAAATATATGAACACTTAAATGAAAGATAAAATTAAATCAAAATTTCATTATATATATATTTTTAATAAAATAGATAATGTATATCATAACAATACCTTTATATATTCGCAATGGGATTCCATCTTTACAGGTTGGACATGGCTCAAAAAATCTACATCAATAAGAATATTCATCATTATTGTGATCCCAATATAACTAATGAACAATGACTTGTTTGCATCAACATATTGGCCACATTGATTCTAACCAACCTCAAATTTTATACACGTACTTATTACCTTGATTGTTTCAGTAAACACTGTGATGACACATCATTCTTGTAATTTTTCATCAACATGGTGTCATCCCTTAATAAATATGCAGTTTCATTATTAACAACCTATTCTTCCTTGATATTTTTAACATCATCATATTTAAAATAATTTTTCTATATGAGTTTCAAGCATTTAATTTAGATTAAGAATTTATAGCAGAGAACGCATAACATTATGAGGAAAATAATAGTAAAATAAAAAACACATTTACTAGATCATTGAACCATAATTATTTTCTTTAAAGTTTGAAGGGATTTATATCCTCTATCATGTATCCAAATCCACTCTTTATGGTTCCCTGTAATGTTAAATACTTTTTATATATTGTAAAATCCATGAAATTATTGCGATCTTTCAAGGAAAAGGTCACCCTAAACTGAATTTTCATCGCACCCTATAGTTTTTTATTCACTAGTATGAAAAATATACAAATTCTTGTATATTGGGTATGAGATATAAATTACCTGCACTACTTGTGCTTTCATTATTAACGAATCATAATTTTATCCATACAAACTGAAATTCACCTTCATGAAGCCCATTTCTTCAACATTCATTGCACTCCAATTGTCAACTCATATGGAATGGAAATAGTCACATGAAATTCTGTATAATGTGAATCATATATATATTCAATGATACTGAAATATGACATATTCAATGAAATTAATATCTATCTTTTGAACCAGATATGTGCATCACTTCAACCATGAGTGTAAGTTCTCTATTTTTCAGCATACTACAATCTTTGTGTTCATTTGTATAGTACATATAACCATTAATTACAATTCCAATGTAAGATATAACATTTATATTTGGTCCCATGGATATCCATTGATGTCTTTTAGCAATTGAATTTACATATTTAGATAAAAGCTTATATATACGATCCATTTTCCATCCTATAAACTATATATTATATGTATTTTACATCTATCATTCAGCCCTTGATGGATTCTAATGTTTATGAATTTCATTGTGGGATTGAACATATGAATCAACATCTTCACTTTTATGTAAAATATAAAGGTAATATTTCTCCCACTCTGTGATGGTAATCATGATGACATATCTATGAGAAATCCCTTCACCCACAAGGCATCTACTATGAAGAGACATTAATAGAAAAATACTATCAACATCTGTTAGGTAATCAGTACATAATTCAATAGGTTCTTTAACAATATATTATTCTTAAATACAATGATATAGATGAATTCAATTCATGATGCACCCCTTGAAATTATTCATATACCATTCAATGGGTTAAATCTATCAAAAATAGACATGACCACGCATTTTAACTTATCTAACCAAGTGAAAAATTAGATGATCCATTATATAAAATAATGATGGTTGGAAGAAAAAATATTATTCAAATAATATAGTTGAAACCTCCTTATTCATGATTGGTAAGTTCACTAGTTTTATAAATTCACTGTATATTGATTTGAAAAAACCCAGAGGCAAGTTTATGTATGTCGTACATTTTTAGAAAGAATAAAATATGAAGAGTATAACATACAATATAACATCAAAACACAGAATTAATTTTATTGCATGTAACTTCAAGTTAGTCATTGACACGACATTAATTATATTTTATGAATGCACTTATACGACATATACACCATTATGGAAATAAAAATTGCAATCTTCTGGCCTGAATGTTGTGTAAGCTATAGGCGGAAGAAAAGTTTGAATATTACCCATCACTAGTGAAAAAATATTCCCTTCTCCCTATTCCAATCATGTCTAACCAAGCTTCAATTCCCTCTTTTTTTCTAGTAAAATTTATTAACATGGTAATAACACTATAAAATAATTTTTTTTCTATATGCATCATATAATGAAAATTTATAATGTTCTAAAAAATATTTTATGAAAATTACATGAAAATTTATATATTTTTTAAAATTTATTCATATAGTTTATTGAAATTTTTTTACCAAAAAAAATATCAATTTATTTTACATTATCAAATCGTTGATCACCCGTTAGTGGAGATAGTGTCGTAACTTTTTTATTATTCCCATCGAAAGTTTTCTTCCAAGATTATTATTTTTTTCACCACTATAAAAAATTATAATTTACTAAAAAAATAGTATTCGATGAATGTTTCAACCTAAATATGTGTGTACATTCTTCAAAAATGGGACACCCAAGATTCCTTTAATTTTATAGACTTAAAAATTTCCATAATCAGGAATGTCATTTATCATCCCCTATGACATGGTCTTCAATGTAAATTCACCACTTCTATGAGCATCATACATTGCAACACCTATATCCCACATCAATTTTATAACATCAATAAATGGATATAAGTGGGAATAAATATCATTATAGAGTTGTTTTTTTCTTGATATATTCAGAGATGACATAATGTATTTACTCTTTACATGTAACCATGGCAGAAATTTATAACATACCAACCTAACTAGCCATATACTATGAGTAATACTATTTACACCAAAAGGATTTATTCAATATTTAGATAACATAAGAAATACGTTTCTCCCCTCATTTCCAAATTTAAGATACTCATAATAAGTTCTCTTCCACTAAGGATTGATTGCTGGATGCCATAGTTTTCAAAATTTAATTCTTTTATCTGTGTGACATGTCATATTTCTCATGGTTTCCTAACATCCATATAGTCTTTTAAATCGTGTAATGATATTATAGTACCATATATCATTCTAATTACCTTATTAATATTTCTTTTATCAATTCATGCCACACTTTGGTCATTTTAGGAGTTATTCATAGTCCTTGCTGATTAATATGCAATCATTTGTACAAACAAGTAGTTTTTTGATATCATTACCATTAAATGTAGATGTAATTTACTATCATATCTTTGACAAGTAATTGAGTTTTATTCTAGTATCATAACATTCAGGAGAAAAATTAGGCCTATAAAGTTACTATCACTCCGTCTTTTCCAATAATTAAAATTATATAGTTTCAATGAAACTATCAATGTTGTGTATTTAGTACAACCTATATACCACATTTTCCTAGCATAGTTATTTAACTTCTCAAAAAAAATTGAACAAAAATGAAAGTCATATTCATTTTCCATTATTGTTTCATCCATACAATATCCATCATATTTTACATTGGTATTCTTATCAAATGATCCACAAACTGTAGTGTCATGCCATTTGGCATGCATGTCCAGTTTTCCCAATATTTAGTACAAAATTTATAGTTCTGATTTATTATGTGATAGATAAAATGTTATTCCATATCTTACACACCATTTTGTCTTGAATAAAAACATCATAAACATGGATAAAGGATTTGAAAAGGGTTTTATTCATGATCTATTGCAAACATGGTAAACCCATTAACTCCATATTCATACTTTTATCCATATTATAAGTAAGAATACATTTTTATTCATATTCATCCTATTAGGTTTATAATATATTCAATTTTTTTAAAAAATAAATAAATTTACATAAGATATTTCTAATAATATGAGAAATTTATAGTTAATTCTAATAATGGAAACCCAACATTTGAATGTTATCAGTAAAAATTATATAAAAGTTGTCATTTTACACAAGGGTGACATGAAAGAGACAAAATGGGGTAAACTTGTTGATTTTTGTTTAGGTTCTAAATTTGATGTTTCATGGGAGAAAAAGGTTATAATAAATATTCTGAAAAAAAATTATTTATTATTATATTGAATAAATCCCTTTGCAATTCTTGTTATTTATTTTCATTTAATTAGGACCCGGATTTATAAATTCATGTAAAAATATCTGTCGTTGGAACATAGATGGTAATGTAATCACCAAATTTTTACACATCATTAAAGAGATTGGAATTTATTGAAATGAATGGATGAAAATGATATTAAAAAATATGTGGATTTTGATTCTATGTTAATCATTTTTATATAGATTATCCAAGACTAGGTATTATGGGAATATCAACAAATACATTTGTACTATAAACCACTGATGAGTATTTGTTTAAAAAATGGTAGAGTTATCAATATTAGTTATATTTTACATATCCTACAATATCCCAATACTCTATTCAAATTTATTACTGACACCACAAATCCTTTCAATTAACAAACATTCCAAAAAAATATTCCGGCATGGATTTCACATCAATGAGATCCAAAACATTACGATTCCACCTCTAATAATGACACAAATAAATGTAATATTTCTATCACTTGCAGTAGTAAAAATCATAAAAGGTATATCCAAAATATAATAATCATTATTAATAAAATTAATACCACATGTATGGTTAGGAGAGACTATAATAAACATTACTAAATTCATCCACTGCCTTCTAATTCTATATGTGTCAGAGATAAATGTGTTTTAAATTAGAAATTTTTAAGGGTGACACACAAACCACTCCTAATGATACAAAATACATCAAAATAATAATAATATTAGGTAAATGGATTCTATGTTAAAAATAATTATATTTTATATAAAAATATTTATATTCAATTTAAGTCAAAAGTAAACAAATTTCAACTCAAAATATATAGTTCCACCAAAAATTAAAATCAATAACATTTTAATATACAATTAATCCATAGATTATTGATAATGATAATAAAAAATTAATAAAATCACTAAAATAATCATAAGACCCCCTTTATTAATGAATCTTCAAACAAACATTTACCCAACATTAAAAAGAAATTTATTCTATAATAAAAACATATTTCATTATATTTTGGTTTTATGAATAGATAATAGTATTGGAAGATGATACTATAACAGTCAATAAAAATAAAATACACAAAAGAATGACATGTTCTAGACATACAATATTGTTTTCATCTATGGGAGTAGGAGGTTTACAAGGAAGAAAATGAGTAAAATTGTTCGATTTTAAACCATTAAATTAGGAGGGATATTTGAATCATTGAACTTATTACCAATTGTGTGCCACCGAAATACATCATACATATGATTTTTACTCACCAAATTAAACGAAATGTTTGATGTGTTTTTATAGTGAACAACTAGGTGATCCATGTAATTATAGTGATAAATAAGGATGTATGAGTGAAAATGCTTATGAAGGAAAGGGATAAGGTGAACAAACACTGGATTGAGGTAGGAGAGATTGGGAAGAACATGGAAACAAGTGGGAAACTTAGAACATTGTGCTGATTACAGGCTGTTCATGAAAAAAACTCCACCTACTAATCATTTATAGTCCCCGACTTACATGATAAGTGGATATGAGTTTTAAAAATCATATTTAAAAAATCTATGTAATTAGAATGAGAAATAATGATGAATGTGTGAACATTAATCTAAAGGAGAGGGAGAGAGTGAACTGATACTGGATCGATGTAAGAGTGATCGGATAGAAAAAATTAATAGGAGGATAATTAGAACAAGGGGTTTCTTACTAGATTATCACTATAAAACACTACCTAATTATCATTCTCAGTCACAACATAACAATATAGGTGGACATAGTTATTTTGTGAACAACTAGGAGATCAGTGAAGTCTGAGGGACATATAGTGATGAATGTGTGAAAATGAAAAAGATGGTTAGGGAGAAGGTGAACCAAAAATGGATCTAAGTGATATAGATTGAGAAGAACATGGGAACATGAGGGATACATGGAAATTAGAGCCTATTACAAGCTATGAACTTCAAAAACTCTACCAATATATCATTTTCAGTCACCATATTACCTGATAAGTGGGTATTGTTTTGGCAGTGCATATATAGGATCTCCATGAAATAATAGTGCGAAATAAGGATGAATGAGTGAAAACAGATGTGAAGACAGTGTAGAGGTTAAAATAACCATAGTTTGGGGCAATAGATATTGGGTAGAAAATCAGCGAGGTAGATTGGGGATAAATAAGATCGCTTGCACATGCACTAATCAAAAAACATAAAAAAATTAAATATAACAAAGTTGTTTGAAGGTGGAAATAGATCACATGTGATCACATAACATGATATTAATATATCATTTAAATTTAAAAACAATATAATTAGATAATCCTAAAATAAAGACAAATATAAGGAAACTCATTTTTTCAAAGACTTTATTTAATAAAAATTACATTTCTTCACTTTCGAAAACCCATTTATAATTTAGCCCATGAAAAAAACAACTTCAGCTATTTCTTTAAAACATTTCATGGAATAATAAGAAACATTTAATATATAATTTATGTATCCTTTATAATAAAAGGAAACAGTATTGTAAATCACTATACTAGCAAATTCATAAAATTTAGATATACACATGAAAACTATAAATATGAATTAAAAAATACATAAAATCATTTAAAATAAAAAACAATAAAATCCCATAAAAATTCATGAATCCATTTAGATATAGAATATTATAAAAATAATATCCACTAAATGGGGTAATATTTTCAATAAATTATTAAAAAAATCATATGAAATGATAACATGATATATTTTTCCCCTTAACTCATAAAATGATATCATTTAATCCTCTCAAATATAATTGAAAAATCAGAATAACAGTAAAACTAGACCTACCTACAAGAGGGTTTCGTAAAATTAGAATGATAATGTTGAAAAAATTTCCCCTCTTACATGAAATAATTATTTTAAATTAAAAAAATTATTGAAAAAAAAATTATTTTGCAATGATAATCCAATAAATGTTGAATGAAATAAAGATTAATTTTTAATTTTTTCGAGGTTTTTCAAAAAATCCAAATATAATTATCATTACATATTACCATCATTGATTATTGAAAATTGAATTAATGGATTTTTTTAATTATAGAAACTATATAAGTTCTAAAAGTTATCTCATAATTTCGGTAACTTCTTTTTATTTGTCAAAGTCTATAAATTCATATAATGACTGAACACAAGGTTTTTGCTTCTATTTAAACCTTTTGGAATCATTAACAAATATCATATTAATTATTCAATTACTAATATCAAGGATATTTCCTTTTAAATTAATAATAAAATTTATAGGAATATAATATTTTCCAATCCATTCACACATTGGTCAACGATTTTATAAATTTATAATGTTGAGGCCACCTTCACACTCTAACATATGAATGCTAGGAAATGGTGAAGTGGAAAATATTCAACATGAGGTAGTGTTAGAGTGTTCCTAGAATGGGGTGACATTGACATAAAGAGGAAACCAATGGTTATAGAGTGGGTTGGCAACACAAAAACCAAAACACTACATCGTCTATGAAGGAACTATGCAATCCATAATAGGGTAAAATTAGGAACACACCTACCCATAAAGAAGGAACCGTCTAATGAGGATGAATTATAATGGAGACATCATTGCTAGATCTCCCAAATATAGAACCCTAAGACCACAATGTTAAGATAATGCCATATTATCGCATAACGCTGAAGTCAAACAATCAAGCAGTTAGGGAGGAGGGGAAAAACAACATACCGTAGATTCAAGGATAGATTCATATGAGAAAAGGTCGATTGGGAGTGACGAAAGCACATGACTTTCCTGAGAGCATGATCGGTTTGACCCAAATCAGTTCGGTTCTAGTTCTTTCAAAAATATCGGGGAGGGTTTTGTCATCACTTCCCAAAAAGCGCTGATAATAAGGGCTATTATCTGCGCTAAAATAATAAGCACTCTTATTGATGGATTTTTATTAGCTCTTGTTTTAAGGTGACAAAGATTTATAATTATAATTCTTTGTAACTATATTTTTAGTTATATTTATAATTTTTTTATAAAATTAAAAATATATTAATATCATTATATATATATTAGAAAAATGAAAATGAAAATGAAAATATATTAAATATAGTCATTATTTAAATATATTTAAAATAATTTCATAAATATTTAAAGTTTTAATTATTTATTTATAATTATATTAATCGTTTTTTTAAAACACTTATATTTATTTATTTACAATTGTAAATATATAATTTTATAAATATAGTAAATAAAAATTTATTATCATATTTATAAATAAATATATTTATAATTATTTATTTACAATTTTAAACATATTTATATCATTTTATATATATAATAAATAAATTTTAATATAAATATTCTAAATATATTCATTATTAAAATATATTTATCATAATTTTATATGAATAAATATATTTATAACATCTTACATATTTACATAAATAAATAAATAAATATATATAATAAATATAGATAAAAATAAATATAAATATAAAAAATATATTAATCATTTTAAAATATTTATTTTAATTTTATAAATATTTAAATATATAAATATTTATTGATTTATAATTATATAAATGATTTTTAAAAACATTACGTTTATTAATTTATAATTTATAATATATAATTTTATAAATATGTAAATATACATTTGTAAACATATATTTTTTATTAATATTTATTAACATATATATTTTTAACATTATTAATGATTATATAATCTTAAGTTACTCAATTTAAAAACTAAAATAAAAATGAATAATTAAAAATGAGTAGAATTTAAAAATAATGAAAAAAGGATAAGTTTTATTAATTGTATAAATTATTTTAAAAATAAAATATGGGTGTACATTGAAATGAAAATGAATGAATTTTAAAATTATTAAAACGTAGTAAATAAATATGAATAAATAAATATTAGAAAATGAATAAATTAGATTAAAAATAAAAAACAAAAAAATATTAAAAATGAATAAATAACAGTAAATTTAATAATATTAAAAACAAACAAATAAATAAATCGATTAAAAAAAATAGTTTATTAAATATATTATGTTACTAAATGAAATTCAAAAATGAATATTAAATTTTGACTAAATTACATAAATATTAGGTGTATCTGTTTCTATATAAGATTTCAATAATTATAGAAATATTTATATGCTAGAAATTAAATTATGTATATATATAAAAGATTCGTTTATGTTAAATTGAAAAATTAAATTATATGATATGTAGTGTCTATTAATGAAATAAATAATAAAAAGAAAGCATAAATTTAAAAAATGAATAATTGATAATTATAAAGGTAATATTAAAATATTAAAAATAAATGTTTATATATGTTAATGAATACATATTAATTATATAAATTAAATCCGTATTAAAAACTAAATGTTATTGAATAAATATGTATAAATAAATTTTGAAAATGAATAAAATTACAAACATGTTGAAAAATGAAAAATAAAAAATGAATACATTAAAACAAATATTGAAAAAAATAATATTTTTAATGAATAAAAAATATTATTAATGAAAAAATAATACTATTAATGAAAAAATATTATTAATGAAAAAATAACATTAAAAATGAATACATTCGAAAAAAATAAATAAAAAATAATAAATTCAATTTAATGAATAAAAGTATAAAAAATGATAAAATTTATTTATTAGAAACACGATTAATATTAAATATATTATGTTGGTAAATATATTTCTAAAATGAATATCAAAAAATTGAATAATGTATATAAGTATTTTGTGTGTGTAAAATGTATATAAAAATCATATAATTACTTATATGTTTGTGTGAAATCAATGTAGCACACTTTTAATATATGTTAAATTGAAAAATTAAATGAAATTCAATTAAAATTCCATTACTCTATAAAATTAGTCAATATTTTTAAATAATATTATTTTTTGGTTATAAAATATTTTTCATTAAATACATGACTTATTTAATGTAAGCATAATTATTTGATATTATATAAATAATATTTTAAGAAATATTATATATATTTTTATATTTATAGAAATATATAGAAATATATTTCTACAAAAAAAATATTAAATATATTAATGAATAATTGTTTATAAAAACCAATAAAAAGGAATAAGGCATTCCTATGTTTTTAATTATTATATTTTATTCAATACTTATATTTATATTTAATATAAATTATTTATTAAAATTTATAATTAACAAATATATAATAAATTTATTCATTTTTATTGATAATCGATTCATTAATAAATTTTATAATAATTTTGTAATTTATTCATTTTTTATTTTGTTTGATTCATTATTACAATTTATGAATTTTATATATTTATATGTAATATATAATATTTATTAATATTTTTAACTCATATACATGTATATTGTATTTATTATTTTCTATTAATAATTATTTAATTAATAATATTTTTAAAATATTTTTTATTTGATCATTTTTACTTTTTATTTGTTAAATTATTTCAATAAATTCATTATATATATATGTATTTAATATATATATATATATATTAATATTTATAATATATGTATATATACATTAATTTCATTAATAATTATTTATTTAATTAATTTTTAATAATTTTTAATATTTATTAAAATATAATTTAAATTTGTTTATTTATTTAAATTTATAAATATTGTTAATACTTGTATTTTTTAATTGGTATGTTTAAAAATAGGGGCCAGGGAAATGTGGGTCGAGATGTGTACTAGACCAAATGATGGGGCAGGTGGCCCTGGTTGTATAGAACCCATTAGTGCATTTGCGGGTGGACTAAGCCTGTGGGAAGAAAAGGGTGGGCCAAGGCCCAAGCTAGCATGTGGGCCCATATGAGTTTATTTGGAGACAGTATGGGGGATCTAATCCCCGCAGTTGGCTTCTAAGGTTGGAGTGTGACAGAATCATTTATAAAGAAGCAGTCGATTATCTGCTGTTTCGATGTGGGACATCCATAAATATCAAGACCTCTAGTAACATCAAAAAATTCAATGATAAGGGTCACCAATTATAAGTGATACAAAAAACCACTGATATATGTATCGTTTATAAGAACTAAAAAACATTGATAAAGGAAACCCGTTTTCAACTCTTTTTATAACATTGAAAAATCTATCCTTTATTATTGCTTTTTTCTATCTCTGATAAAGACATACCCTATATATTATTCAATTTTTATTAGTGATGGTTTTTAGGACACTCCACCCCCATTCTTCTCAATTTTTTTCAGACAAACCGAGTGGTTACTAACCCATTTCCTCCTCTTCCAACCCCTAAATTTGGGGTATGTTTATAGTTATTCATTGGTGTTTTAGGTGATTTCTTATCCTCTTATGACCTCCTTCCATTTTCCACATACATCTATCTATGTTTAGAAAACTAACGCTCAAGTTTCATTGATGATTCCATTAAAGTTTGGTAGAATCCTCCATGTATATGGGGGTTTTTGGGTTTATTTCTTAGTGGATATCCTGAGATGATTTTTCATGTCGTTGAAAGATAATTGGTTATGGTATGAATTCATGATTAATTTACTTAGGATTAATTAATGAATTAATTTAACTAATTATGTAAATGGTATATCCTCTTATAGGTTTTCATAGGAATGGTGTTGGGGGTCTGTTGTAGGCTACCCCTGACAGTTTTCTGGAGTTTCAATAAAAGGTGTGCACCTAGTTGGTTTTCTGACATTATGTTGAGTTGGGGTTTGCCAAATTAATTAATTATAATTTTTATAATTAATTTATTACTATTTCTTGACATGAGGATATAGATTGGGTGGTTGAGATAAACTGATTTGGATACATTGGAGTTTGGATTAGGCTTGGACGATCCTTGGTAAGGCCTCAATGCTTCAGAAATGTTATGGAAAGCCTCACAAATGAGGCTAATAGTCTAAGAGCATTACCCATAGTCATGGAAGCTGTATTGAATGTGAATTCAGTATGTTACTTAAATTCCATTTGTGGTGTTTTGTTTCCTTGGTTAAAGTTAATGCAATTATGATTTAAATTGTTACCTTATACTATCCACCAACCACGTTGTACACATTGGTAATTATTAGATTGGGCCTACAGCCACCCATGGGGTGTTTAAACCACTAAAAATGGAAATTTTTTCCATGTCAAGTTACTTATATTTATATGAGGTTATTGAAATGGATTCCATGGCGTGTATTAGGTTTTGTATTCTTTTTGTATCTCAAAGGGTGAAGGTATTGTTTGAAAGTGGATTTTGTCTAAAAATGGGGTTAACCACTGAGTAATTTAAAAATACATTTTAATATTAATTTAGAAGGATAATTTTTAAGGGTTATGGGTACTACCATTTGGTGGATATTTTTATTAGACTTTTAAATGTTTTAATTGGAATAAAGGCTTTGGAATTTTTTTGGATATTTAAGGTAAATATCCTTGTTTTATGAGTGGGTTTGGAATGTTTAAAAGGATGTGTGTATAGTGAATACAGAAAGGGAATGAGCATATAAGGGGCTCTGTGATGCTAGAGTTTACCCCTGTCGTCGCCTTCATATTTTCCGTCCCAGGTCGGCGGCGTTCTCCCCTCAGCTTGCTTGGCGGCTCATGACGCGCGACTCGTGACATTACGGACTCGATCATGTTGACAATTTCATTATTTCATGACCTCCTTGCTCTATCCCCAAATCTGATAGGGCTTTTATCGGTGACACGGTGAAGGTTCTTGGTTGAGTACCGTTTATTTGGGTCGTAGCCTCATTTCAGTGTCTACTGAGGGCACATTGAGAGATTCACTATGAGCTTTGAGTACGGTTTTGGAGGTGGCGACAGGATTTCGGGTCTGGATTGTGGCGAGACCATCTTTCCGGTGGGTTTCCATTCGGGTGACTGGTTAAGGTGATGGATTTCAACCCATTAGATCTTGAATCGAGTTATGGTTTTGGATTCGATTTCCTATGAGTATTGTGGTTTGCTGTGTGATTCGTCTTTTTTGAATTTTACTTCCTTGAACCTGTTCTGTTTGATATTTCATTCTGGTTGAATCCTTTTTGTGCATCTACGTATACTGCTCCGATTAGTCTACGTTTTGGAAGATTGAAACGTGGTTCTTGAATCTCCGAGATTGGATGAAGCCATTGACTCTTACCCGAAAAGTTTATCTGTGGGAAAGGAAAATTGAATTGCACTGGAAGTTAAAAATGATGAAGGTTTTAATGTCTCCCGGACATATTTTAGAGAATATGTGAATTAAAAATGGGAGTCTAAAATTTCAGGCTGTATTAATGTTCTTGGTTGATTGTTTAATCTTAGATATGATTGTAACTATCACACTACATGGATCTATGTCAGATGAGGATCATAGTAGGAGTCTTTCTCCTGAGCATTCCATTCAGATTAGGAAGTTCGAGAAGGTATGGCTCTGCCATTGCTACTAGGCCCGTGAAACCTTGGACGGGATAGCTAGCCAAGTGGTCATTCAATGGTGAATGCTTGTAGTCATCATATAGTCACTAGGGAAGGGTGGATCCTGTAGTCATTATTTGAGTTATCATCATTCTTGGTTTTAATGGTTGTAATGTTTAGATCTGGTGGTTTTCCACTTTTACCTCAAAAGTGAATAAATAATAAAAAAAGTAAATTTTCAGTCAGTCAAAAGGATGTGTGAGATCAATAATTTTCTAAATATTTATAATTTTTTTTATGATTTTTTAAAAGGGGATCAGAATTCTACAACATGTTTTGGGTATTAAAGGTGTGATGGGACCGTAGAAAATTATAAGAGTTTAAAAGTGTTTTAATTATTCCCTTTGAGTATTTTGTAAGGTAAATATTTTTAACCTTGAATATTTATTATTGACAAATTGAATGGGCATTGGTCATGGTCTTCCACACAATAGTAATGATGATTATTATGGTGGTCCATCTAAAGGTATGGTTGTTGTTCATGGAATTCCAAGCCATGATAATGATGTTGGTCATGGAGGTCTACATCAGGGAATGTGTGTTGGTCCAGGAACTCCACACCACAGTTATGATATTGGTCATGGTGGCCCACATCAGGGAATGAGTATTGTTCATTTCATTCCACACCATAATAATGTTGTTGGTTATGGTGTTGCACTTCATTAATAGGGATTTTCTGACATGGAATTCTTTAACCATGGTTTGGATTGTTGGCTATGATCTTTTATATCCGTATCAAATGTTGTGTGGATGGTGTAGGTTCTAGAATGAGGCTCCTGACGAGAGACTTTGATGCATGGTTAAGGTTCTAGGTAAATGATATTGGAATGGATGGTATTTGTAATGGATTAAAGTATTTTTTATATATGTTTCATTACTTAGATGACTATCTCGGGTTGATGAAGGATTTTTTTTACCTTGTGTGTCACTTTAGAACTCAAGGGACAAAAGTATACACACTAAATGGTTATCCTGGGATGCATCTTCTTTACTATACTATTTATTTATCCCAATATTTATTGTAGAAACCATTATTCAGACTAGTAATTCTTATAGACACTGTTGGTGGTGGCCGACTTAGTTGCACTGACACCCTACCCATGTCGCCAAAACAGATGGGTACCTGAGAGGTACTCATATGTTTATTGAATTCACATGATTGGGTTGAGGCTCACGTTGATATTTTCATAATCGGGAGGGATAGAAAAGATAGTAATATGGTATAGTAGATCATGTATATTTCATGGATAAATGTTATAAATAATGTCTAATATATTTTTTTTATTATTTTTTATGTCATTTTCCTAGTGGGAGATCAATTTTGTATGCATGGAATAATTTTTTGGGCCCTTATAGTATTAATTTATATACAACATTATTATATTTCAGTTCTTTTATTCTTCAGTATACTCAGATTTGTATAATGTTTGGTTTTTTACTTTTACTTGAGTCCTCTGATATGTGGATGTAGTCTTATCACATTTCAACTTTAGATACCTGGTGTTAGTTAGAAGCGTCAAGAATATAAGGAGGAACACTTTAGGTCTTGTGGTGAACCAACATAGGGCATCTGTTTAGTAGAATCTGATCCAGGACATTACAATGTGGAATCAAAGGTGTGGTACTTTCATGGTTCATTATTATGTGGGATTTGGACAATTGTAGAAATCAAAATGTGTTAGAACTTGTAATGGATATAGGGATGGTTCACTATGAACACCTATTCTAATAGGAATTCAAGATTACTAGGGATACTATTGTTGTCTAAATTTGTGATGTTATAGATTTATAAGAATTTTTCCTTAGGTGATGCACATGTGCTTTGGATTTGATGATTTATGATGTATTATTAGATATTGGTCTATTATTAAGAGACAAGTGATTTGGTTTTTACTATAGACTAATAAACTAAAGTGGAGTCTCATTCATTATGGAAGGCACATATGATCCACATGTTATAGGATTTCAAATGTGTTATTTTATGGGTTTTCATATGATGAATGGTTTTTGGATCTATGATGAGATAATATATGATGAGGATGCTGATACGGTCATTGTACATATTTGGTGTAGTGACCAAGGTTGATAAGTATGGAATATGTGTATAATTATTGCCCACTTGTGGGTGGATATTGTTTTGTGTTGGTTATCTAGAATGGTTCTCCAAGGAGTAGTCTGATGTGTACCTACTCTGAAAGGACCAGTTCCCTAGTTGTGGGAGGTTGTCTTGAATTGTGATGTTTTTTATACAAGACCCTAAATATGGGTGTTTAGAGGTGTTTATTTCTTGTGACATTGGTATGGGAGTGTATTTTACACTACATGTGTTGTGTCCTTTTGTGAGTTGGTGTGGACCTAGGGGGATTGACCTAGAGGCTTGTGGTTCTTGACAAGTAGAGCTATATGAGAGATTAGAGTGACCTTATTATCTCAATCCTTTTAATGGAGTTGATGTTTTATGGATTTATATGGTGACCCATGATAGGGTTCAACCGAGATGTGTGCTCCTTCAGGAGAGTGAGGCCCGAGAGGATGGTTTTAGATATCGAAAACAATGTACAAAGAGTGAAGTATGGAATAAGGTTTACGTGTTATTGATGAATTTTGTTTTTGATAAGGATCACTTTTTTAATGGATATTTTATCCTTTTGTTGGTTTCAAGAGGGGCATGATTGTTAAGTTGTTTAACCCAAGTACTATTTGTATAAGCAAGTTGGGGCTAGTGGTTATGAGGTAGATCAAGAGAAAATGTGGTGATTGATTTATGTGGATAGGGCTTGTGAGCCATATTTTCATGCGGTGTGTCTCATTGGAGTTTGAGTAAGTTTTTTGGTAATGTTATGAAACATCATGTAATAGGTATGCATTGATGGGCTATTGGAAACATAGGTGTTGTGACATATGTTTTTTGGTTTGGAAACTACAGGAGTGTATACCCGAGGTCCTTGAGTTGAGTAGGAATCCACAAGTAGGATGAGAAAATATGTGACTACGACGAGACACCTATGGATAGGTAGCACCGATACTATGACTTAGTTTGAAATGTTTATATAGTTATAAGTGACATCTAAAAAGTATGTGTTTTTGTGGTATTCATCAACAAAATCTTAGCATACTCTTAACCCAAAATTGATCATTCTTAGGATATTGGAATCATCCTACGTATGTTGAGAGGATAATTTAAATACACCAAGCTATATAAATATTATTTTTAGATTTGTGGAGGGAATCATTGTTATTGGATCTTATGGGATGGTGGAAGTTATTATGTGTGGTGGAAGGTTCACTATCAACCACCTATGAGTAAGTTCTATGAGGTGGACTATATGTTGTTGAATTTCGTGGATACAATTATCTGACGTTAGGAACAAATGATGGTTGACATTTTTTTTGTTTCAATGGTGAGAGATAGATGACCACATCCAATTATTGGGTTTTCAATGGTTGTAGTGTGGGTCATGGTGGCCGGAGTTTCATGAGAAAGGTGGTGACAATGACACTCCAATGGTGCAGAGTAACATCTTGGTTACAAGAGTGCAGCCCTGATGATAGTGGGTTCATAGGTGTATAAAAATTAACATGTATCGATCATGGTGGAACTGGGATTCTCTTGAGAAACTTATTTGGTGTGTGTAAACTATATTCAAAATTTTTGCGAGAAATCTGTTATAGTGGATGGCTAATTGGAGTGTTGGCCTTGGGATTAAGGTGGTTCTGAAAATAAATTTGGGGAACTTGTTCCGAAGGTTGACCAACCATACAATAAATCACAATGATGGTTTTGGTTTAGCGGAGGATATTACTATATATTTATAATAGGATTCAATTATGGACTCCATTGGGAATGCTGAGATGATCATGGGGTGCCTCAAGGATTGAAGGCATCACGATTAGGTGAGGCAGGGATGTGTCAATAGTTAAATACAAGGGTTTTGGGTTAAGTTGGATGAAGGTATTTAGACCTGTGTTAGTATATGGAATAAATTTGGTCAGTTAAAAATCACATCCATCATTTTTTTGGAAATTCTAGGTGAGTTTTATAAATATAATTGTGCCTTTAAGGAAAATATATTTTGTTCTTAGTTCATGCATGGGAAGAGGGTACACATCCACACCAATAGGTTTTTTAGGAGGGTGTATTTTATTATTTATTCAGTTCCCTTATGGTTTTTAGGTGTGGTAAGTTGGTAACTATGCTGAGCACATTGTTTTAGCTTGAGTTTAATGTTTAGAGGTTTGAAGAATAAAAGGTAAGATGTTATAAGATGAAGCTTGTGGTGGGGAGAACAATAGATCTAGTGAGTGATCAGTTAATCAAATTATTAGTGTTTAGTTGGAAGGGATCAAGTAATATCCATATTTTTGTTTTAGTTTTGAAAACGGGCATTGGGTAAGATTTTGGAAGGTAATGTGCCTTGATTTTGCGGTTGTTCCTTGGATGTGTTTCAAGAATCTAGAAATTGAATGAGGATATTAGTGATAATTAATGAACGATATAGGTCAGCTGGTGTGTATGGATGACCATTGAGGCTTCTTGGGGTGCAAATTATTATGGTTTTTAGGATTTAAGATTCCGTGTTTATATTGTTTGGAAATTCAATAATGAATTTAAAATTTCAATTATTGGATGAGTCAAATTTTAAAACGGGACATGGAATAGAATTTCATGGTTTGGAATGATTTAAAGTGGGTTTTGAGATATTCTTGGTGATAACCTAGGTGTTTTGATGAGAATTAGAGGAATCATGTTAATTTTTTGAGTTTTTTTGATGTTTTCTATCCATGGTTCATTGTTTGGTGTGCCTGTTTTAGGAGATACAGCATAACACAATGATGCTTATCATGTTTTGAGTTCATTTTGATATGATCACGGCTGTGCTACTATGTTTATGTATGATTAACGATAGACCAAGTGGGTTTCAATGGAAAACCATTCAAGGAAGAAGAGGGCTTGAGACTTGGTGCATGACCCATGCACAATTTCAGACAAACCATTATCCTTACTGTAGAATGGCTCTTGTGGGATGTGCATGGTTGGAATGTGATTTCACCAACTATACAAGTAAAATATGTGGAATATATTAGATTGGACAATGCCAAATTCCAGAATGGAAAACATTTTGTAACACCATATGACTAAACCATGTTGCTTCCAAAAACTTCTTTAAAATTGGTATTTTACCAAAATTTCCTCTAGGAATGTAGGTCACTCCCCCCTTTCTTTCTCATTTGTTGTACTCAAACAATGGGGTTTCCAATCACTTTCCTCCTCCTCCAAACCCTCAATTTGGGGTGTATTTATAGTAATTCGTCATCAAATTATGTGTGTTATTCTCATTCAGTGACTTCCTTTCCATTCCCCTTCATTTTATATAATTTTGGAGTTCTACTGATTATATTTTATTGATGATTACACCAAATCATCATAGAGTCTTATGTTTATCTTGTGTTTTTCAGTTATCTTAAAAAGAGGAGATCCTGAGATGACTTCTACACATCGTTTCATGACGTTTGGTTTTGTTTTTCATTTTTATGTGATTTCTTTTAGATTTCCCTAATGAATTAATTTAACTAATTATTGAAATGTAAGCAGCTCTTAGGAATTTTTCTAAGAATGGTGTTGGGGGTCCATTATTGTTGAGTCAAGGTGGTTGAAACGATTTATGATAAGAAGTGATCACATGATGTGTTAAAAGGAATTATATTGATTTGGTGTTTGTTGAATTTATTAGTTATACTTGTTAGAATTAATTAATTACTCTTTCTTGACTTCAGTTTTGATCTTGAGTGGTTGATATGAACTCGTATGGATATAGATGAGTTTGGATAAGGCTTGGAAGAACTTTCTAAATGCCACCATTCTTTTGAAATTTTATAAAAAACATTACTGATGAGGTAAGTGGTGTAAGAGAGTTACTTAAAGTCATGGAAGTTGTTTTTCATGTTTATGTATTACGTATCTTAGATACCATGTGTGGTGTGTTTCTTCTTCAACTAAATATAATGTCTTTTGTCTTTAAATTTTTACACAAGACCTCTTACTAAACCTGTTGGGCTCATTTTTTATTATGAGACTGGGCCTATGACCACCGACGTTATTTTTCAAATATAGAAAATGGATAGTTTTTATGTGGTATGTTTTGTGAAATTCTAATGAGGCTCTAGAAATGGTTTCCATGCTGTGTATTAGGTTTTTTGAATCTATTTTCTTTCTCAAAGGGTTAACATTTTATTTATAAGTTGATTTTGTCAAGGACTGAGTAATTTGATAAGGCATATTAAATTTTATTTTAAGGGTTTATTTGAAATGGGTATGTAGATTCCGCTTTGGTGGAAATATTTAAATGAATCATTTAGATTTTTTTATTTGAATATAGGCAATGAACATGTTGGGATGTTAAAGGGAAAGTCCTTTTTTATGGGTTGATTTAAAATTTTTTAAATGGATGTATGATATCCAAAAATTTTCAGGATTTTTGGAATATTGTTATGATGTTAAAAAATGGGATATACATTTTGAGCTAATACTTTTGTGTTAAATTCCCACTATGCCCATAGTAAATGGTACAGGTTTAAAAATGATTTTTAATTATGGATTTTGAATGTCTTGTATGTTCTAGATGTTAAACCTTGATTAGATATTGTTGACATGTTTATTGAATGTTGGTCATGGAATTCCACACCATTGTAAGAGTGATAGTCATGGTGGTTCCCATTAAGTAATGAGTGTTGGTCATGGGGTTCCACGCAAAGTTAATGATGATGTTCATAGTGGTACACCTCAGGGAATGAGTGTTGGTCATAGAGTTCCAAACCATGTTAATGATTCTAGACAAGGATATCCACATCGAGGAATGGGTATTGGTCATCGTGTTTCACAAATGTGATAATTATGTAGGTAATGGTGGCCAAAATCTTTGATAGGGATGTCTAGATATGGAATTTCATATATTCAATTTGGATTATAGGATATTATGCTCTGTATCAATAATAAATAATGTGAGTATGGTTTAGGTGATGGATTGAGGATCTAGACATAAGTAACATTGATACATGTTTTGGGTTCCAAGAAAAAAACTCTTGGCCTCTATGGTATTCCTTATGTATTAAAGTATGTTTTCACTGTGTTTCATGACCTAGATGATCATCTTGGGTTGATATAGGTTTGGATGTGCTAGGTGTCTTTTTTAAACCCAAGTACCAAAATTTTACTCAGTAAATGGTTGTTTTGGGATTTATCCTCATTACTATACTATTTATTTTTTCAACTATTTACCTATATTCACTATTTATTGGACTTATATTTTCCTTAGACACTGTTTTTTGGTGTCCTACTGAGTTGTACTCACAACCTGCTTAGACAGCTATTGCACATGGGTACTTGAGTTTCTCTCATATGTTTATTGTAGGAATAGGGTTAGTTTAAGTCCAATATTGATATTGGAATAATATATCTACATATATCGGATGGAACAACAATATTGAATACCAGGTATATGTCTTGGTTCAAATTAGGAAGTAAATTATTATGTATTTATTTTCTCATTTTTTTATTTTTTATATATGATTATGCCAACGACAGATCAATGTTTTATGTATGGATTTGATGTTTTCACCCCTATGTCATTCACCTTATTACAACATCACTAGTAGAAAATTTTTAAATAACATCATTTTATTTATTTTAACATTAGTTCATAACCAATATTGAATCCACGATGTAAGAAATAGGACTTTTGATGTTGGTTTTTTTAAACCGACACCAAAAGAGATTTACATTTGTTTTTTACATCGGTTTTTTACAAAAACCATGCCAAAATACCCAATGGTGTCATTTTTGGCGTTAGTTTTAAAAGAAACCAATGCCAAAAAGTTAAGGAAAAAATTATTTTTCACATCATTTTTTAAAGAATCACATTCCAAAAAGTAATTAAAAAATTTGTCATTGGTTTTAAAAAATGTGTCTCTCATAATTAATAAAACAATCATTTGTAATAGTTTTTAAAAGAACCATCGCAAAAAAATTATATAAAAATTATTAGATTTAGAGCATTTCATAATATTTAATTTGACTGGTTGTGGAGTTAAAATAGTGTTACACATATAATGTTATGACCGTCAAAATTTCGACTTCTCAAAGTTACGATTTATGTAAGTCATTTCAATTAAAACATGAGAAACATGATGGAAAATTACACACACAAAATTAAATAAAGAAAACATAAGGTTTAAAAAATATTTCAATTATTTTACAATTCTTTTTCAAAATGTTATTTTTGTTTATCATTATATCTCACAATTTTAGGGTTGAACTCATACAACACTGAAAACAATGCTCTATAATGAATTTTTTACCCCAATAAGTAAATATCATTCAAATGTTTTGTACTCAAAAGTCAATCATAAGAAAAATCATCATTATAATATACATTATTGAGATATTTATCAATTAAGTAAACTAATAATAACAAAAAAGATAAAATATATACCATTTTCAAATCATCAATAGAAACCACTTTGAAAAGATTTGATTGAATCAAATAGGTTGAAAATAATGAATTAAAAAGAAAATGGATTTTTATATAGCAACCAAAATTATTTTCAATGGTGTTGAATAAATATTTTGGCTGGATTTTAAAAAGTGAAATGACTATTGTGGAAAATTGAAATACCGATCCCGTGTATTTTTTGATACTTTTTTCAATTGGTTTTGTTTGAAACTAATGACAAAGAGGATTTACATTGATTTATTGGGGTTCATTTTTTAAAAAACTGACACCAAAAATACTTGTAGGAGTCATTTTTCATGTCTTTATTTAATGAAACCGACGCCAAAAATATGAAAAAACTATTTTTGGAATCAGTTTGAAAAAAAAAATGCCAATAATTTTAAAAATACTATATTTTAGATCATTTTATAATCTTTGATTTTACTGGTCGTGGGGCTGAAATAGAGGTACATATTAATGGTTATGCAATCTAAAGTTGGACTTCTTCAATATGTCTCTTAGATAAGTTCAACTTTCAACATCCATAACATTGAACCCATAAATCCATTTTAGCTCCCTGACTTGTCAAATAAAAGTTTAAGAAATGATCTAAAACATAATAAATTTTTTAATTATTAGCATCGGTTTTCATTAAAACCCATTAGAAAACATTTTTTTTATCATTTTGGATTTAGTTTCCTTAAAAACCAAATAAATAAAAGATACCAATTGGAATTTTTGGCACTGGTTCTATAAAAAACCAATTCCAAAAAACCAATGTAAATCCTCTTTGGCATTTGATTTAGACAAAACTGACAACAAAAAACCTCCGTAAACATCTCTTAATGAAGTCCAACATTCTAAAGACATAAAATTTAATATGTTACTTCATTTTAACTCCATGACTGGTAAAATAGAAGCTTAGTAAATAGTCTAAAACAATGTTATTTTTATTAAAATTATTGGCATCCGTTTTCTTAAAAAACGATGCTAGAAATATTTTTTTAACTTTTTGTTATTGGTTTCTTTAATATATGACACAAAAAAGGATACCTATGGGTATTTTTTCCATCAGTTTTGGAAATAACTAACACGAGAAAGTCTCCATAATCATATTTTGTGTCATATTATAAGAAACCAATGTCACATTATAGAGGTTTAAGACCATTTTATCTACTAGTGAATGGCTCATTTTCAGTTCCCTTATTATTTGGCATACTCTGAGGATTATGATGTATGCTATATTTGTTTTGGTTGTGTACTCTAATATGGGGGTATAGTTTCATTACTGTTACAACTTTCACCCCACTTCTAGTCTTAAACCCATGGTGTACCTAGAAGCACACTTGAAGTCTCATGGTGAACCAGATTGAGGCACCTGTTTGGTGGAATCTAGACTGGGACATTACAAATCCAATTTTTGTCTTCAAAAAATTCCCTTTTTATTGAGAAAAAATGTCATATTTGAAAAAAAACTAAACCTTCTATGTAATCTAGTAAAAAATTTCTTTCATTGATAACTTTTCACTATAAATTATTATAGGATAATTTTGATGTTTGAATTCCATTTGTTTCAATGAACTTATATTCTCGTATACCTTTACATTTAACACTTGTATCCATTAACATCCATGAGTAAGTTTGTTAGGTTTCTATATTACAAATCCAAATCCCAATATATATTTTAGAATATGATAATTCTTGATCTTGGATGACTTCATGTGCTGGGGAAGGGAGAAAGTGGAATAGAACAAGTTATTCTAATGTATTTGTTTGAATAATAGTTTTAAGTTATAAAACGTTTTTATTATTAATATGAGGGAAGAATCATACTAGGAAGGGTGGAATGTTATCCTAGATATTATAAAATAGGTTAAATGAACGTTTATCATTATTTTTATGTTAAAAGTTCCACTATTTCCCTAAAAAAACACTAATCTTCACATGAATTCAAGAAAAAAATAAAGAAATATTATTTAAATTTATTTTGAAATGATGCCATAAAATGGTAAGTGTGAAGGAAATATATCATTGATGATAATGTTTTGAAATATGGAATATCAAAGTAGATGAAGAGGAGTTTTTTGAAAAACTAGATTTGTAATGGAGCTAAAATATGTTTAATAATCTATTGTATTAGTGTTATCCAAAAAATGATGTTTTGAAAGGATAAGTGGTGTTATCAGAAGAAAGGACCTAAATAAAATTAAAAGGAATAAAATAAATGTTTACGAAGTTAATGGTAGAACTCACACCCACTAAAATAAATTACATTCACCTATATTCCTTAAATAATAGAACCAATGTTTAAAAATAATCAATCAAAACCAACTGAATGAAATAGATTGCAGATATGTTTGTGCCTGTCAAATTCTTAGGGATTGAGCTATGTTATCAATAACTCAAAGTAGTGGAGTGTAATAAATGTAAGGGGGAGATAGAATAATCCATTATTGAAGGTACTGTAAGGAATATGTTGGAATGAAGAACATTAAGGTGGAATGATAACTTTGTGGTCCATCGTGATGAAAAATGAAAACTCACATTTACTAGTGTTTGAATTTATCTTGGTTAATCCTTTTGGATTTATGGATTCTAATATTACAATGATGAATTTAGTGGGAATTTAAATACAGTACATATTAATAATATTTTTCAACTATTCAATTCATTTTACTCTCTAATACTTTTTTATTCTTTGATTTCTGATATGTTTTAGAATTAATGTACCAAATCACTTGATTGCGTGAATATTCCTCAAGATTGACACCTTTTGAATTTAATATACATATTTTTTTTGATAAATATAAATGGTGAATTTCTAATTATTATATATATATTTATTGTGATTTATTGGATCATGGATTTTGACTTTTAATGTCATGCTTGATAAGGCAACTATCAATGATAGTGAAGATTTTTTAAGTATTTTTATAGACTCATCCCACAATATAGTATGAGGAAATAAAAAACACATTGGTTGTGTAACCATAAATCTAGGTATGATTATCCATTATATAGAATCTGAATAATAGTTATATTACATCAACATAAACATCATTTATAACACATAACCGTCATCCAACACACTATAATCATCAGACAAGCCAAACCTGTATTCATAAATATTAAACAAGTCCATACATGTTTGTGTAACCATTATTCAAGTTGTGTAATCATAATTTGAAACTAAATGTGAAAGTCATAATGTTTTTTATAATCATTAATCTCATATAAAACAACACTAGTCTTATAAGTGTCAACATAATGTCGTTTTGAAAATCAGGGGGGTGTTTTGATATGGGGACTTTATAATGATCATCTTTACTTCCACCCAAGGATTTGGACTTCTTTATCAGCATCCACACAACTAATTTTTGTAAACCATGTGTATTATAATATTAATTTTCTTTGGATCCTAAATAAGGATATATATATATATATATATTGTTTTTGTGGTAGGATCATGTGGATATTTGATGTCGTGAGGAAGAAGGAAACTTTCTGAAAATTCAAAAAGCTAGAATATTGGGTATTTGACATTCCAAAAGGAAAGGGAACCGATGATATCAAAAATAATTATGCAGTTGAAGGTTCTTACATGGTATAGTTTATTCGAGTGACGAGTTTTATATAAGTGAATACTTCTTCTGATTTATATATTTTCTTTTTATTTCTTAATTTCTTTAGATATATGCATATCTCATATTCCTCAGCCTTCTCTATTAATATTCATGTCGAGGGGTAAATAATGAGTGATTGGGGGATTCAAATTCATCCTTTTATAATGATATATTATTATACTTAATGTACAAAACTATATATTATTTATTGATTTTAGTTTTTAATGGTTTTTTGATACATTTTATGACATATTGTCTAAGGTTTTTACGTTGTTAATTGGTTATAATAGAGGATAAACATATAATATATATCATCCTAATATAAATTTCCAATGAATGACCATGTTTTTTAGATAGGTGAGTACCAATAAATTAAATCAATGTGTGTGATGCTGTTGGGTTACTCTATAGTCTATACGATAATAAAAAAAATCATTGGTTTTTTCCATGGATATTTAAGTATGGTCTTCTAATTTAGTTCCATTGATAATTTTAACTTAGACAAGATAGGGGGGTGACCAAGTAGTAATCACTATTATATTAGTCTCAACAACAACCCTTAACCATATGTGTTTGATTAAACAATAGAGTATTCTTTTATTTATCAATTAATAATAAGAAGTGATGAATAATTTAAGGACTAAGATAACATTGAAATTGGAGAACAAAACCTAACCTGATCTATTTGTTGATCATAATATTTTCAAACAACTTTGTTTCATTGTTGTTCACATTTTATAACATAATCAAAAATCCAAAACAACCCATTTACAATTCAAATAGAAAACTGATTTTGAGAACTTATCTCTAGAGATAACCCTTGGGTTAACACTAATTCTATGGATTGAGAAATTTATTATTCTACGACCCATGATAGTATTAGTGTCACATATCCGAGTTATTAAATAGTTTAGATGAGTGTGAAAATATCTTCCACCACTAGTTTTTGTTCTTATTTCTCAATTTTATGCTCATTAGATGCATGGATATTTTTAGTTTAAAATTTCACTTGGTTCTTCAACTTCATAAATTCGTATATATTCTTTTGAAATTTGGATAATCTTGAACCAAAAATTACTTCTTCCTCTTATAGAAACGAAGTGTATTTTTTAATACATGAATAATAAAATGAATTATTATTAGTAATGTACATATTTATTATTATTTTATTATATAAAAAAGGAAAACTAATTAAAAACAATGAAAGAAATGGATGGTGATCAACTGGATTATCCCATGAGCATGGTTCTGGATTCGTGGACCACATATTTCTGGGTGTACAATAATTATATTTATTTTATTAGTGCATCACAATGGATAAATATGGAAATATCTATTTAGAAGTATTTTTATTCCAATTCAATCACTAGATATCGTGAACACTTTATTATATTTTTTTATGTATTATATTTTATTATACGAAATAAAAAATGTGGGTTTTATTAGGATGGAATCCATGAAAACAAAATAAAGTATTAAAAACTTAAATAGGTATTAACAATAATGAACATGGTCCCAAGGTTGGCTAGTCTGGTTCCTTTATTATCCATTATTATTATCTTAATTCTAATTGATATTTCATCAAATCATACATGAATTATTATTGAAAAACTGATCCTATAACTTATCATTCTTATGATATGTATTTGTCGAACAAAATATCACCTTATATAATAATTGAGAATGCAGAAAAAAATATGTCTTATATATATGATACCATCAAATACAAGAGTTCATCTTATAAAATATCATCCCTGTCGTAAACACAATTTCATTGTATAAAAACTCGTCTATAAAAAGAGAGGGAATGAATGTTTGGTAGGAAATATATTCCTTTGGGATAATATCATAAAAAGATGGGAAATCACCACAATTACCCTCAATGAACCCACCTCCATTTTAAAAACAGAAAATACATAATGAATTGAATAAAAATATTTTAGTAGTACTTAGAACCCCACCCTCAAGGAAAAGACTCGGGATAGTCACTCAAAATCACGAGTATAAGATATTTTAGGTATGAAACACAAGAAATAAATTGAAAAATAGTTCAATACTTCTATTTAATTTGTAGAATTGAAAATCTTGAATGAATGTTGGAGTAAAACCCTAATCTATTTAATATGGTCAATGTAAAAGATAGAACTTCTAAAAATATAACCCCCTTTATAGTTGAGGGAAAGAAATTTATATAGGTAAAGGGAAGAAAATTTACTTGGGAGTGGGCTATAGTAGGGTTTATCTCAAACATGGGTAATTTCCTTCCACACGCAATGATCATGGAGTAGTCTTTTTTCCATTTGGGAAACATTATTTCTAAATAGTTCCCATGATCTTTCTTCCTTTTGGTAGTAAACATTTAATCTTGTTTATAATTATTCAGTGGCATTAAAAATTTCTTATCCTATTTAAATGATAGAATATTGTTGACAATTAATATATAATATTTAATAATTGATAATTGGGTTACGTATTCCCTGACATGGTAGAACTCTTCAATGAATGGGGATTTGGTTCTTGTCAATAAAAACGTACCTCTTAAATGTTTTACTAACACTCTCTAAATCATTATTAAATTATTAGGTCTATTAGAGTATATAATATATATATATTTCTTCATATTTAAAAAGACGTGTAAGAACTAGTATAGTGGAAGTATGAGGATGACCCCACATGAATGTAGGGAGTCCTAGTGATAATCTCTATCAATTTTTAGCTCATTGTAATTGTGTCACTTAATTATAGATGGAATTAAACTATACTAATTAACTAAAAATAAACAAAATTTATCTATAATTTAAAAAATATTTCAATAGATGAAGAGAAGGGAACCTATTTCTAAGGATGGTTTTAATTTATTTATAAATAGGAAACTTCTCCCAGGAATTGATTCACCTATTCATCAAGAGAATTCATAATTAAATTAATTATTCCAATTCTATCTCATATAATTATCTATATTATATCTAATCCCTTTGGTCTTGGTGATCTATAACTAACATTGGTGAATTGGGTTCTAACTCAAAATGAGAGGTAGAGTAGAGTTGGCTCTTGCTCCCCCACTCTCCTCTATTACACTAAGAATTGTCTCCTAGTTTTCATCACTCTCAATAGGATATTAGTTGATATGTTTTATTGAGGGTGTAGTGAATTAAAATTTTCAATTAAATTTCATAAAAGGAAAATAATTTCAATCATATATGTTACTCATACCCTTCATCCAACTACACCTTCTATGAATTTATCCACTCATGGTCGATGGTTTATTAGCTCTGAAGGTACTAGAAGTTATATGTTTGTGAATAAAAATCTCAATTATAAATAAATTAGTTTTACAATGAAATAATACTCAAATTAATTTATTTTCACAGTCTTGAAATAATTACAAAGTAACACAACTAAAATACAACAAGAAAAATAAAACATAACTATGCTGCATTGTTAGTGGACAAATACACTCTCTCTTATTCTATCTCCAAGTTCTAGATCTTGCCTACCATTGAACTCCAATAGTCCAAATCCATTCATTGGTTATGTTTTCCACTATTATTTTCTCTCTTCTAAGGAAATGTTTTTTCCATCCAAAGACTTTTAATTCAAGATAGTTGTCACTAGAAAATAAATTTCATTTAAATCCTATAAAATAGAAATTTGAAAAAAAAATATCTACTAATTAGACATCCTATGGAATAGAAAAATACCCCAAGGCATAATATTTACTCATTGAGCACAAACCATTTAAATCATAAGTATCGCCACAAATAAAGAGCAGGTATTGTGGCGTAAAGATCCAAGTCAATGAGATTCAGATGACCATCACAAAATCATATAGTATGAAATCAAATTCATCCATGGATCCTAGAATCTACTTGGTATCATTTTTAAATATAGTTTAATGCTATGAAATAGAAAAAGGAGATTTATCATGGGCTATTGTAGATCACTTGGTCTATGAATCTCGATTCATTTCTATTTTCATCACCTCTATGACATATTAAAACCATATTGTGTGGGTTTATCTCTACAAAACACTTCTTAACATTTACACATTCCCATGACATAGGGAAATCACTACACATAAGACTCATTTATCTTTATCTTACTCAAAATATAATTTCACAAAACATAAACTAGTATATATGTTACTACAACCATCCTTTTATCTTTTTGATTTTTTTTCATATAAATGCATGGGTGCAAGGCCCCATCTCTACCATCATAGTGGACAGCCCAAAGGTCACATGTGCTAATTCGAATCTCCCATGGAGGATAATTGATATTTTAGGATTCATTCAGGTGATATAATGATTCTCTTATGTTGAAATATAAGTTCTATTGTAACACCCCAAGTTTTCATAGTATGTTATCTCATTAAAGTAATTCAATAGCTTGTGCTACATACAACACCGAGTTCGAGCACACCACAACTTACCAAACCAATCGTTCAAAAAGAGGTTATGAATAGTATTAACTTCATTTTAAATATTATATAATATCAATAATTTTAACATCAATTTTATGTGTTTCTTAGACATAATACGTGAACAAAATAAATTTTTAACATAAAAGTAGTATTTTTCAAAAAATCCAACATTACTGCCTTTTAATGGAAAACCCTTTTTAAAACCAATATTTGACACTTTTATATATTAAATTTTATGAAATTAAATCCTTTTTTATAATTCATATATAAAAATTTATTTTGGAAAATATTTTGGTACTTTTTTGATAACTTTCATATTTTGATGAATAGTGAAAAATACTATGTTTTAATTGAAAACAACTTTTTTAATCAAAATAATTTATAGTATTAAATTATTAATTTTAAAGTTTTTAAAGAATAATTTGATTATATGTTTATCATTTAATACAATATAGGTCATTATAAGTAATTTCACATTTAAATTTGACATAAACACATGTCAATCTTTTGATAGTTTTTACTTTTTAAAAACCCGCATTTTGGTTTTGACAATGGGAATTAATTTTAAATTAATAAATGAAAACTATATGTTTTGAATTTTTTAAAATATAAATTATTTCTAAATTCAGAATATCAAAATTATCTTAGGGTAAATTTTTGGTATTTTTCGAAATCTTTCAATTTTCGCTGAATAGTGAAGTACAATGTGTTATTATTTAAAACTAACTTTTTATTTAAATAATTAGTAATTTTATTTTTATTTATTTTTGGTCAAAATAGATACATAATACCTATATATTTTCAATTTAATTCATTGAAGTCATATTATAATAAGTTTAGATATATTAAATTTTATAGAACATGTTACTGTCTTTTACCCACCTTCTAGTATCATTTACAAATTTGCATAAAACATAATTTTATAGCTTCTATGAGTTGAATTTCAAAAATAAAAGAGACACAGTTAATATTAGTAAGTAAAATTTCATTCAATAAGATGAAAATAATTCTTGGTGAATAGTAATATTTTCTTTTATTTACCATGGTTAAAAGTAAATAGGGAAATTAAGGGTAAAAATGATATCATAATTACACTAACACATGTAATAATTTTATTGGATAAGTGTAATTAGAACATAAGAAAACTTAGTAATAAAATATGATCCCCTTTGGTTCACTTGGATTAGATTAGGACATTTATTATTATTTTATTTATAGAAGAGTTGGAAGAGTTAAATTCAAGTTTAATAACTAAACCATTTTTAATATAGGGTTACACAGAATATAAATTCATAAATAAATATTCTTTAGAAATATAAAAATATTTCCTACATAATGGTATTTTTTATAATTTTTAGACAATAAATAATTAAATTTATTTATGACACAATAATGATGCAGTAATTACCATATTAATGAAATATTAAAATAATTGAAATTATAAATATCCATGTATATGTCAATTGAGACTTCTGATGAATTAAAATAATTTTTTAGTTAATATATCATGTTAGGATTTATTAAATAAATTTTATTCTAAGTGATAAAGTTTTAATGGATTTCAAAAAAAAAATCAAACACTAAATAGTGTCAAAAATGACATTATTTAGTTTTTAAAACAAATACTACATTATTACTTGATATAATATTCATAAAAATCTAAGGTTTGGCCAAAGGACATAGATAATGTTATATATATTAATAATGAACCACTTGGGGTTCTCTTGGTAGATTATTGAAATTTTATTAACCATATAATATAAAAATACAGAGAGACATAGTAAATGTCAAAATATTTAACTAAGAGTTAAATCTAAAAGATAATGTTATTATGATGACCTAAACTTTTCTAAAACCTATTGGTTGAGATTATTTTTACCCATCACAACCTTAGACTATAAATAATTCATTTTGGATCCATTATAAAAAGAAAAGTATTTTAATATAAATTAATATTTCAACTTTTCCTAAAGTGACCATCACCTCTCTTATAAAAGGGAAATTTTCCTTCTCTTAATTTAACACCTCCAAATCCTTTTGGCTCAGCCAACCCCTGCCCAAATATCCTACCAACTTTCCTCCCTTCATCCTTAAGGCCTTTTTCAGTCATAAAGCAAACCTATGGAGCCCATTAGATCAAATCAAATGGAAGAACACGAAGAGGAGGTAAATATTTCATCTCATCTTTCATGTTCTTTTCTTCTTCCACTTCCTATTTATTTATTGTTTCCATAGAAAAATAATAAATCCAATACCTTTAACATACTGTGATGTTATTATAAATATGTCACAACTATATTTGTTATTCTATCCATCCTATAAATGAAAAAATACCCATACGTTTGTATATACGGCTTACCGTCTCCACGTCGTGGTGTAGTTTGTTATTCAAACACTCCATTATTTGGATGAGTATAATAATGAGTATAACTAATGTAATAATAAATATAAAATGTTAATGATTCTGTATATATGATATACCATCCAATTACATATGATTTCACCATCAATATAATGATATTGTCGCACTTGCGTACGTACGGATTTCCGTCTCCACAACGCGATTAGATTCATTCCCACGTTCACCATTCAATGATGATTATAAAAATATATATTATAAATAAGTATTTAATATATGACATAATAATGCTACTGTAGATATATATATATATATATGTGTGTGTGTGTGTACTTACATATATTTTATTCACTTTCTTCCTTTTAATACGATATGAAAACAGAAACATCATTTATGCGTATGTACGACCTACCGTCTCCAAAAAACGATGCCTTCCATTTCTTATATATATATTATAAATATATATGATATATAAATCTTGTTTTATATTTTTTATGTATTTAATTCATGATATAAATGATACAAGTTAAAACTCATATGATAAAGAAAGCGATCATTACCCAAAATGTTAATTTAACATGGAAATCTTTATTAAATGGGTAGTATAATGTCATAAATGAATCATGTCTGATATAATAAATATGAATATGGATTTAGTATAATTTAATAACATACTATGGTTATTATACAGGATGTTAAACTTATCCTCGACTAATGGAAAATGCAAGGTAAGGGTTAATTCTCTAATCTCATTATTATTCGAGATTGTTTATGGGTAAGGTTTTATTGGGACACATTTATTATCCATGTCCATGATTCATAAAAGAGTTTTCAAAGGGATTATTTTTAAGGTAATCTTTTCTTAAAACATAATTTTAAATGTTTTAAAGATTTATTCTTATAAATATTTCTGATTAATGTCTATGTGTTCAAAATGGTTTTAAGGATTGATTAATATGGACATGAATGCTTTAAAATGTTAATTCCTTTGAAAAGTTTCAAAGAGGTATGGGACACTTCGATTCAAAAATGCATTTAAGTGTATTCATTTATAAATTGTGTGACTTTTTAATGTTTTTATGAAAAATTTATATTTCTCTCAAAGAGTTTTACAAATCATTTTCATCTATATCTACATCCTTTTATGGATTTTAAACATGAATGAAGTTGATTTATTATGATTCAAATCTTCCATATTTTATTGAAGGTTTTATGATATGTTTGACTGTGGATGTGTTATTTTTATACCATTCATTATTTATAGATTAAGTATTAACATTTCATATTCTAGTTTTTATATGAATGATTATGTAATTTTTCAACATTTTTATATGAAGAATTTATTGGACATAGTAAGCGACAGGTGGAGCCTACTATAGATCCTCGATGCATCGGTAGGTTTCATGAGACAATTAGACGTGGAATTGGTCCAGGCCTTTCCCAATTTGATATATGGTCTTGGCCGAGGCCATAATCATTTTTAGACGTCTTAGTAGAGGCCTTAAAAAAATGTTTCAGAATGTCCGACATTATACATTACCTCATTATGAAAATAATATTAATGATTCATGTTTTTATTCGACTAGTAGAATACCCATGACTATGTTTTATTTTGGCATTATTTACTCAGCTCATATTTCTTCCATAATGTGTTCATGTTTATTATTTGTGAAGGAATGTGATTTCAATTATTCACCAGGCCTATTGTTTATGTTATCTTCTGCTAAATTGTTTACCTTCACTGAGCATCTGAGGTCACCCCTTTCTTATGTTTTTATTTTACCAGGATTCCAAGAAGTGTATTATTACTGACATGGAGGGATAGTATAATGTATTTTAATGTGTTCAAGGGAGATAGTGTTGTTATTGTTTTTCATTTTATAATTTAATTTAATGTTCACGTATGTAATCTATTTCCAAGAATGCTAAACTGATCAGTATTTTGGGACATGATTTCCTTGTATCATGCCAATGTAATAAAAAAATGCACCAACTCAGAGTAAATCAGGTTGGGGAATTATTGTTGGTATTAGAGGAAGTTTATTAAAATCCTGGAAAACTAGATTTAGATAAACTCTGATTAGAGAACATTACCCTAAGATAGACTCTGAGTATTAGTATAGAAGAACTCCCTAGAATTTTTTTAATGTAGAGATTTTGTGGATTTTCCAAGAAATAAATCCTTGTCTAGATATTAGCAGGTTGAGGTGGCTCTGGTACAGATGTACCTATGAGTGAAAAATCTGAAAAGGTGTTTTGGGCTTGACCTAGGGTATCTTGGTACACGACAATGGGCCTTGCTGAACTCTTGGTTGCAACACTCCCGGTGGATATTCTTAGGATAATTCACATTTTCATTACAAGCCATTATGACGGATTTAGGTGTAAATACTTTCTCAAAGAAAAATTTTTATGATTATGGATTATATGCATAATGTTTTGAATTAACGTTAGGTATTTTACAAATTTGGAATTATGCATTGCGATTTATAAACTAACCTGGTGTATTCCATTGGTTATAAATGGTGCCTAGTAGAAGGAATAAAAATTCCAGCAAAAGGTATGATCCAAATATTAATAATGATCATATCATTCATAGTATTAAGACAACATTTAAAAGGTAAATATTCTCCCACATATTCTCATCATATGTTGAAATAGTATCATGTGTTAATAAGACAAGTAAATAATTCTCTGAGTCCTATGGCTTTGAAAGGAAGCAATAGAAGAAAAGGATGGAAGAGAGAATGATGGATAAGGGGAAGAGGGGAAAGAAAGATTTACCCATATGTGGTAAATGTGGAATGAATCACCTTGGTAAATGCTTCAAAGGAATGATATTTTGTTATAAGTGTGGATAAAAAGGACACGAAGTATGTGATTTCAAGGGTAAGAAAAAGGTTTCAAATGTATAATGCTTCATCTGCAAAGAGTTGGGACACTATACGAAGCAATGTTCAAATCATCAGAGTATGCCCCAAATGCTGCTATTGGATAATAATCAAGTTATGATACTACTGAAGATGAAAAGGAATGATTAGATTTATTATTTTTTTATTAAAGTATTCGGTCATTTGAGTATTGTATTAATGATGTACATGTTTTAAGAATTATACAGTATAAAAGGATTGTATTGCAGTATTATTTCATTAAGGACTTGAGATTGTCTGGAACTAAGAAAAGTGACTCAATAGTAGGTTATTGTTTTTTGGAAAATATATGTTTGAGAGAATGATAAACCATAATATGGTTCTGATACTGAGGTAGTGATTTTGGAATAATATATTATTGATTTGAATAAATTTTATTGGATATTCTTGAATACCTTGAAACTAATTAATGATCTGTATATTCCATCATTGTTGGAGTTTACAACATTTTATATAGGAGTATATCTAGTATTCTATAAGGAATAAGGGATCATGAATGTAATAAATAAGGTTTTATGATAATTCAGGGTGTTATAGTGTTTTAAAAGAATACATGATGATGGTATTCACATGTTATTGCATGGAAAAAGTATCTTCATTGTGTTAACCATCCATATAAATTTTGGACTGTGAATTTGGATAGAAGTATTTTGGATAAGTATAAACGATGTAATGGATTAAGTTTGATGTTGGATAATGTTATTAAGGTTAAATCAATTATTAATATTATTTTTGAATTGTTTTAGAAATGATAACCCGGAGGTCGGGCGACAACAAGTCGCGTCCGGAAAGGCCGTGAGACTTGAACACACAACCGAAGGGCGAAAATGGTGGATAACTTACCACTAGCATACATGATGTACTGATTTTTATTATGATTTTTTTAAATAGTCTGACAAATGAATTATAAATTCATTATTTTTAGAACCCTATACGATTAGGATAAATAGAATATTTTTGAATTCTATTATCTTTTCGAGAGAAAGATGAGTTTGTGGTAGGAATTAGTTGAAGGATGAAACTCTACTTGTCAAGTATATTTTTTCCTCTTATTTTATGAATAAATTATTTTTTAAACTTTAGGGAAGGGATATTAAAACCAAAATTTTGTTATCCAAATACCTTATGTTTTTTGAACCAACGATATTTTAATTCGTCATCTATTTATAGATTAGAGGCCCTCAATTTTACACTTATTTCTGATTGATTACCTCAATCAATCCTTATAAATATTTAAGTTTTCTCTCAAATTATGTGTCTCTAATTTCCACCAATATTCTCTGAATCAAGATCATAATTTGGTGGTGACTTTTTCATTCCCTTTCTATCTTATTAAGACTAAATTTTCTTAACCCAATTTCCGTTGTGGGTTTTCCAAAAATGTATTTTTCTATTTTTATCATTTTATTTTCAAAGGAAAATTTAAAATTTTGAGGATGAAATTTATTGAAGTAGGGGAGAATGCAACACTCTAATATTTCATAGTACGTTATCTCATCAACGTAATTCAATAGCTTGTGCTACATGCAACACCGAGTTCTAGTGCACCACAACTTACCAAACTAGCCATTGAAAAAGTGGTTATGAATAGTATTAATTTCATTTTGAATCTTATATACTCTATATAATTTTAGAAACCATATTATGTGTTTCTTAGATATAATATAAGAAAAAAAAATCCATTTTTTAGATAAAAGATATATTTTTCAAAAAATGCAACTTTACCACCTTTTAATGGAGAACCCTTTTTAAAAACAATATTTGAAACTTTTATATATTCAATTTAATTTAATTAAATTATTTTTTCGACGTGTGACATAAAAATTTACTTTGGATAAAATTTTGGTACTTTTTTGATAACTTTCATATTTTGATGAATAATAAAAAAATACTATGTTTTAATTGAAAACAACTTTTTTAATTAAAATAATTTATAGTGTTAAATTATGACTTTGAAAGGTTTTAAAGTATAATTATATTATATTTTTATCATTTAATAAAATTTAGGACATTATATGTAATTTCAAATTTAAATTTGACATAAACACATGTCAATCTTTTGATAGTTTTTACTTTTTAAAAACCCGCTTTTTGGTTTTGACAACGGGAATTAATTTTAAATTAACAAATGAAACTCCTATGTTTTTAATTTGGTAAAATAGACTTCATTTTTGAATTATGAATATCAAAATTATATTAGGGTAGTGTTTTGGTATTTTTCTGAAAACATTCAATTTTTGATGAATAGTGAAGAACACTGCATAATTATTTAAACTGAATTTTTATTTAAATAATTTTTTATTTTACATTAATTTATTTTAGTTCCAAATAGATACATAATACCTATATATTTTAAATTTAATTAATTGGAGTAATTTTATAATAAGTTTAGATATATAAAATTATATAGAACAATTTATCATCTTTTACCCACTTTCTAAGAGTATTTAAAAATTTGGATAAAACCTAAGTTTTCCACTTCTGTGAATTTAATTTCAAAATTATGAGAGACATGGTTAATATCAGTAACTAAAATTTGGATCAATAATATGAAAATAATTTTTTGTGAATAGTAACTTTAGCCTTTTATTTACCATGGTTAAAAGTAAATAGGGTAATTAAGGGTAAAAATGATATCATAATTACCCTAAAACATGTCCTAATTCTATTGGGTAAATGTAATTCAACCAAAAACAACCTTATGAATAAAATATGATCCCCTTTAGTCCACATGGATTAGATTAGGACATTTAGTATTGTTTTATTTAAAGAAGAGTTAAAAGAGTCAGATTCAAAGTTTAATAACTAAACCATTTTTAATATAGTGTTACACATAATATAAATTTAGCTATAAATATTATTTAGAAAGATAGAAATATTTCCTAATTTTTTTTTATAATTTTATGAAATTATGTAATTTAATTTATCTATGACACAATGATGATGCAGTAATTACCTTATTAATGAAATATTAAAATAAATGATTTTATAAATATCTAAATAAATTTAAGTTGAGACTTATGATGAATTCCACTAATTCTATTGGTTAATATGACATGTTAGGGTTGGTTAAATAAATTTTATTCTAAGTGATAATGATTTAATGAATTTCAAAAAAATCCAATACTAAATAGTGTCAAAATTGACATAATTGAGATTTTAAAACAAATACTATATTATTAATTGATATAATATTCATAAATATATATGTTTCGGCCAAAGTAAATAGATAAGGTTATATATATTAATAATGAACCACTTGGGTTTCTCTTGGTAGTTTATAGTATTTTTATTAACCATATAATATAAAAAATACAAAGAGACATAGTAAATGTCAAACTATTTAAGTAAGAGTTAAATCTAAAAGATAAGGTTTGTATGATGACCTAAACCTATCTAAAAACTTTTGGTTGAGAGGATATTTTACCCATCCCCACCTTAGCCTCTAAATAATTCATTTTTTACCCATTAGAGACTGATTTTTTTTATTTTAAAATAATATTTCACGCTTTTCCTAAAATGACCATCACCTCTCTTATAAAAGGGCACATCCCCTTCTCTTAATTTCACACCTCCAAATCCTTTTGGCTCAGAAAACCCCTACCCAAATATACTACCAACTTTACTCCCTTAATCCTAGTGGCCTTAATTTGGTCATAAAGACAACTTATGGAGCCCTTTTGATCAAATCAAATGGAATAACCTGAAGAAGAGGTAAATATTTCATCACCTCTTTAATGTTCTTTTCTTCTTCCGCTTCATGTTTATTTGTTGTTTCCATAGAAAAATAATAACTCCAATACCTCCTACATTCTGTGATGTTGTTATAAATATATTACAACCATATTATTTATTTTATCCATCCTATAAATGGAAATTTCACCATACATGCGTACGTAAAGATTACTGTCCCCACGTTGTGGTGTAGTTTGTTATTCAAACAGTTAATTATTTAGATGGGTATAATAATGAGTAGAACTGGTGTAAATAATAAATATAACAAGTTAGTGATTATTTATATATTATATAACATCCAATTACATAATATTTCACCATCAATATAATGATATTGTCGCTCGTGCATACGTACGGATTACCGTCTCCACGACTCGATGAGATTCATTCCCATGTTCACCATTCTACGATGATTATAAAAATATATATTATTAATAAGTATGTAATATATGAAATAATAACTCTACTGGATATATACGTATATGTATGTATGTATGTATGTATGTAATTACATATATCTTATTCACTTACTTCCATTCAATACGATATGAAAATGGAAACAACGTTTATGCGTATGTACGACCTACCATCTCCATAAACGGTGCCTTCCAATTCATATATCTATTTATTATAAATATTTATATTATAAATATATATGATATATAAATCAATTTTTATATTCCATAAGTATTTAAATCATGATCTTTACGTTACAAGTTAAAACACGTAAGATAAACAAAGTGATTATTACCCAAAATGTTAATTTAACAAGGAAATCATTATTAAATGGGTAGTATAAAGTCATAAATTAATCATGTATGAAATAATAAATATGAATATGGTTATGGTATAATTTAATATCATACTATGGTCATTATACAGGAGGTTAAACATACCTTTGACTAAAGTAAAATGCATGGTAAGGGTTAATTCTTCAATCTCATTATTATTCGAGATTGTATATGAGTATGTTTTTACTGGGAAATATTAATTATCCACGTCCATGTTTCATAAAAGTGTTTTTAAAGGGATTATTTTTAAGGTAATCTTTCATTAAAACATCATTTTAAATGTTTGAAATATTTATTCTTCTAAACATTTCTCATTAATGTCCATGTGTTCAAATTGCTTTTAAATATTTATTTATATGGAGATGAATGTTTTAAAATTTTAATTCAATTAAAATGACTCAAAGTGGTATGAGACAATTTGATTAAAAAATTTCTTTAAATATATTGCTTTTTTAATTGTGTGACTTCTAATTGTTTTCATGAAAAAGGGATATTTCGCTCAAGGAGTTTTACAAGTCATTTTAATCTATGTCCACATCCTTTTATGGATTTAAAACTTGTTTGAAGTTGATTTATTATGATCGAAATCTTCTATATTGTATTGACGGTTTTGTGATCTGTTTGATTGTGGATGTTTTATTTTTCTACCATTCATGGTTTATGGATAATGTATTGACATTTTGTATGCTAGTTTTAATACAAATGTTTATTTAATGTTTCAACCTTTTCATATGAGGAATGTATTGGAAATATTATGTGATGGGTGGATCCCACTATAGATCTTTGATGCATCATTAGGTTTCATGAGATAATTAGACATGGAATTGGATAAGGCCTTTCCCAATTTGATATATGTTTTAGGCGGAGGCATTAATCATTTTTAGACATCTTGGCTGAGGCATTGAAAAAATGTTTTAGAATGTCCGACATTATACATTCCCTCATTTTGAAAATAATATTGATAGTTCAAGTGGTTATTCTACTAGGATAATACCAATTACTATGTTTTATTATGGAATTATTTACTCAGCTCATATTTCTTCCAAAAGGTGTTCATGTTTATTATTTGTAATGACATGTGATTTCAATTATTCACCATTCCTATTGTTTATGTTTTCTTCCGCTAAATTTTTTACCCTTATTGAGCATCTGAGATCACACCTTTCTTATGTTTTATTTTCCCAGGATTTGTAATAAGTGTATTATGACTGACCTGCAGAGATACTCTGAGGTATATGAATGTGGTCAATGGAGACAATGTTGTTGTTGTTTTTCATTTTATAATGTATTGCAACGTTCAGGTATGAAATCTATTTCCAAGACTGCTAAATTGATAGATCTTTCAAGACATGATTTATTTGTATCATGCCAATAAAATAAAATAATTCAACAAATATGGTTAACTGGGGTCGGGGTTTACGTCTTTGTTGAATGGTATGATGATGGGATGACATAGGCATGGTGAAAGAATAACTGGAAATGTCAGGGAAGATGGAGTGTAAACCAAATAGGAAAAAAATCATATTTTGTAAGTTGAATAGGGAACACATAAAATATCATCCCACTATATAAATTTTATGGTATGTACTCTAATTACACGTACGCCATTCCACTTCCACTGGTCAATTTACCATTTAGATTCCTTACCCTTGAGACTGAATCCTTTGGTACATATCGACCTACATACAACCCAGACTGAAACGTGTCATGCCATTATACCCGATGTGATATCCCCTAAAAGATCACATGAACCTTCCCCTAAACTAACCTACATATTTTCTTACTACACCTTCACGAATCTCCCATAGGGCTTGGCTAGTTGTTCATTGGGCTTTCCTGGTGGATTTCCCCTTGGTTGAAAGCTAGTGAATAGCTGGACTTCTTTTTGCCACTCTCTTCTCTCAATTAATTTCTAAAAAATCAACATTACAACATAATACTATACTGTAGTGAATATATGTAATTTTACCTAAAATACAATCAAACACAATTAAACTCGACAAATTTTTTTATTCCATTAAATATAAATAATAATTATTAGAAAAAAATTGAAATTGAAATTATCACTATTAATGAGGAATATATATATATATTATACTAATTATTTAAAATTTATTTGAATATGATGTGTATAAATCTATAAATTTATCATACGTATATGTATTAAGAAAAAAAATTATGAAGTTCTTGTGGTGAAATAAACATGTTGAAATAGACAACTCTGCTTCATGTAAACCTTTATTATTTTTCTCTTCCAAATGTAGGACCTAATGTAATAGTTTAGATATAGTTATTCAATTTCTAAAAACTTATGGATCCATATATATCTTATAAAACCTTACGTTGGATTCCAAAAATCTATGTATACAATATTACACATTCCACTTTTCATTTTCAAAACATGTTATATTTAAACCAAATGAAGGGTAAATTTTGTTATCAATCATATAGGATCTCTCGAGAAAGTATCACGTATCGAATCAAAATATTATATATGATCCTTCATATCATTTAGTAAAAGAAAAATAATAAATAGAATCCAAATATTTTATGTATCACTTGAATAACATACACACTACCAAATATATAGTACACATCTCAGTCCTTTACTACTTTTCCGCTTATATTTCCCAATGAAATATTCTATTACAAGGACCCTTTCCAATTTTTCATGAAGTTCAATAAAAATTACTCTTTTTATAAAGACAAAAAATCATGGATTTAAATTTTGGATCTTCCAAAAAATATAGAAATGAATGAAAATAACTAAACCTCAAGAACTAATATCATTCACCATAAATCATAATTTATTCCCAAAATCGAAAAATGTTATAATTACCCTTAATATTGAAAAATTGTTGAAATTTATTCATTATATTACTAAGTGAAAATAAATATAATATTATCCTAGTCAAGAACTGGATAAAAATGATGTATACCACATGGTGTGTCATTCATTATTTAATTTCTATACTAGGGGTGAATTGATCATATTTAGATAACCTCAACATGAGTTTGGGAAGATTTAAAAATTATAACATTAATAAATTGATTTCTTTCTTACAAAATCCATGATATATATCTAACTTGGGGTTCTTGGGTATGTTATTGATCAAGTTATTGGTTACAACTCTACTAAGATGGTATTTTTCATCTTATGTAATGAGTATTGAATTTGGGCCTTCAACTGAGAGATATTGTGGGTGTGGGAAGCTATAAATAGATATTACATATGAAGTGTTTATCAATTTAGGTGAGGGATACATGATTTAGTGACCCAAAAAGGTAAATTACATGAGTTCAACCAATACTCAATAAATTCAGAACCCTTATTTTTGATATATTGGATTGACATACTCCATTTCCCATGATAACATGATGCCTTAAACAAATAGATCCTATGATTGTGAATGAATGTATATGATTCGTCTTGATTAAATTGGTATAAAGATACATGTACTTGATAGAGTTTATGCCAGATAACTTTATTACATGAGTAGCACTCATTCTTTGTTAAGGGCTGCAATTTACATTCATTTTTTTAATTATTGATACATATTTTTAGTCTGTGATACAAAGTTATATGGTATCAAACATTGGCCAAATTGGGTACTATGTAATTTGTTTTATGGAAATATAAAATGAATTGAAATATGAACTTGAAAGAGAATTTGGGTTCCATTTTTACATTTGGTATGGATGGATATTGTTTTTGGAAGCAGTAAAATAAAAGAATCCTTAAACATCAAAAATAATAATGTTTGAAAATTTCCCCACCTTGAAACCCTTACAACAAGTAAATATCTCTAGTCACCAATATATTCGACACCTAGACCATCCCACATTCCCAGAAAACATCATCAACTACAACCTTTCCAATGTTTCATTCTTTGTGTTTAAATCGAAGAATGGAGGGTCATGTGGGGGCATTATAAAACACAAAATGACTGATCCTGGTTGGCTTGGATGACACTAAATATTGTATAGGGATGTAAAGGGATGAAATTAGGTTATCAAATAGAGTAAATACAAGGCATATTTGCCTTGGGTATTGTAGAGGTCTACAGAAGGTCTCATCTAGTGTAGCATTGGGTTCCCCAGTTGCTAGATACGACAAAATGTAATGGGTTATTGGGTGCAATGATATAATGTAAGTAAAATGACAATTGTCGGTTATAGTTGTCTGAAGTGTAGGGGATAGTTTTTTATATATATAAGTGGTGAAGGGGAATCTAAGTGATGGGTTAGGGGCAATGAGGTCTAAAAATGGGTTCCGTTTAATTAGAAATTTTTTTTCTCACCTTTTAGAGGAATCCTAATTCTCTTGTTTAAAGGAATCCGAGGTTCTTCTATCCTCAACCTCCAACATACTAAAAAACCATTGATCATGGTTACCTTTACCTATCGAATTCCCTACCACCGCTCAATGTGTACCAAAAATTCTTTTGTGGTTGACATAATTGGGGATGAGATTGAAAAAGAAAGTTACTCTAAAAGTGTTTAATATTTTGTATTCAAAATATTTTTATTTGTATTCATGAGGTATTTCTTATGATGTCATAAGTGGTGAAGTTTATTAAATCTTTCAAAAAGTGTTTCTAGAAATTATCCAAAAGTATTTTTGGGTATAATTTCATAAGATATTTTATATGATAGATTATATGGTGGAATGATTCTAAGTTTGTATGGATTTAGTGAGAGTGATATATTGAAGGAGATAAGATCTAAATTATATATATATATATACATATTTTATTTCTTATATAAAATAGGTTATGATTTGGAATATCATAATGCAAGAAATAGGTATTTCATGGCACTACATTATCCTATCATATTGTAAGATTGGGTGACATTGTATGAAGTATTATGAGTGTAATCATAAGATTTGGTATATGCTAACATATTATGATATTATAAGTTGATCGATAATATTCATCATTTGGGAATATTATATATGTGACTATCATTAAATAGATAAATATCATAATTTTAAATGTTTGGGAGTTTTTATAGCTATGGGTTACACAAGTTTTAACTGACAACATCATTCACTCATACGTTACATAATGTATGAGTGAATGAATAAAAACTGAAGTAGTATCCCTGAGGGATGATTAAAATCATATACTTATAAGAAATATAATGTATAAATTCTTTACTAATACTTGACTGAACCTCTACTTTAAAATGGTCTTTTATCCTACATCCCTTACACTATGGGGATCTAGAATATCATGGACAGTGGAAGAATCCCACTCATATGTAAAATGAATCATCCCAACCCATTGATGACTATGGAGGAGGGATTTTATTTATCTTCCTCTCCCATGAGTTTCATCTACCAAAGATAGTTAATATGGATATAGTATCACCATATTGTAAGATACAGATCACAATTTATTTATTTTATAGTTATATAATTTTATTCATTACATGTTCATTCCTTGATTTTATTTTCTTATATTGATTCCACAATGTTTAATGATAGTCATAATATTCATAAAAACTCAACACCCTTTTAGTCATGATGATATCCTTACTAGGGTGGATAATTAAAATGCAACTTTGACTGTTCAAGGGCGGAGGTTCTACTACTTTTTTATGATAGTTTGACTAATGGTTTATGTGAAATAGTGTATGGTTTTGAATGTTACTAGGAATATGATGATGAAATTGATACTAAATATATGCTTATTTAGCATGAGGATCTTAAGAATCCATTATTTACCCAATTGGTAACTTCCCATGATGTATTACATTATTTTAAATGCTTTTATAAAATATATATAGTTAATAAATTTAATCTTATTTTATTTGATTGTTTACCCAATTTAAATACTATAATTATTATTTTTCCCATATAGAATAAAATTGGTAGTTTTATAATAAATGAGAATACATATAGTATCTTATAAAATATTTACACAGGAAATCTGGTAGAATCATACTGGGTATTTTTCACTCACACACTAAATGAACTCTTAGGGTTTATATAGACATTTTTATCTAACGTAAGTAATGTTAAGGTACCACTATAAAATATTAATTCATGTAATCCCTTTTTGGACAGACTTCTTGGTGGTTAAAATATGGGAGATTCCATATTTTTACACCTATATAGGTTTTATAAATTGATATTTTAGTTATTTTCAGTCTAGTATTTTGATATCTATTATTTATAGTTCATAATGTTCTATTTATTTTTAGTAATGTATTTGGATATATCTTATTCAATAACACAAATTTTTTTTCAATAATGATATTTGATTTGATTTTTTAATATGTTGGTTTTTTGAAAGGATCAATTGGTTGATAATTTTTTTGGATAGTTATAATTTATATTTATTGGGAATTTATTATGTGTTGGGGTTTTCAATTGTTCTATTTAATTTGGTTATGATTATATTTTACAACTCGTTATTATGTATGAATATATTACAAAATTATTGGAAGGTCACACTATTTTTGGGTTAGAACACTCTTCTATCATAATTTTTTTGTAGAAAAAAACATTCCCAATGGAATAATTTAATTTAATTAGATTATTTTATAGATCCTGGTGATCTATAATGTACTATGGGACTTATAAGGGGTTTGATTTGTAAATGATATGAGGTTTCTTGTATTGGTTCATTATGCTTTGGATTAGTTCGAATAGTTCCATCATTTACTCCTAGACCTTTACACTGATTATTTTTCAATGGAGGCACTGTATGAGAGAGAGTGGGAAGTAGTACGTTGGATCCAATATAGAGGTAGTACAACTAGTGGAAACATAGGTGAATGAGATCCTGGTAGGATAACTATGAGTCACACTATCTTGGTTTCCACTTAATTCCACTGGGGTAATGAATGGTATAAAAAAAGAGACCTATATATGAAACATCATATATAATTTAAAAATAATTATGAATCTATTTCTTGGGTAAAGGATTTTATTTTGGGGTCATATGTTTTTATTTCTATAGGTTTGTTTTTATAGTTTTTTTGTTATTTTATTGTGGAATGAACATAAATATCTTGAGGATAGAAGGATCAATCATTTCTCTAAGGGTCTTATTTCCAAGTCTTTGATTCTCTTATATATTTAAGTATTGGTTTGAGAAATCCATACTAATAACATTAATTGTTTGTTATAGATTTATTAACTTTTTAGTAGGGAAAATAACCATTATGAAAATGATCGATTGATTGAGACATTAAATGAAAAATGTAATTACAATAAATCATCACATCCTCCTTGAGAATGGTATCTTATAAATATCACATAAGAGAGGATATTTATGTGATTCATCTATATTTTAATTTCATAACAATTTATGCTTTGGAATTAAATGTCTTATAGGGAGGAGTGAAAGAGTTCCTCCTGTATTGTCATAATGTTCACGGAGTCATGGGTAATTTTCAAATTACAATCTCATCTCCAATTATGTTTGAGTACTTACCTTCCCAACACAATTAAGGTTTGGGGATTCACTGTCCCATCACTAGTGTATTTCAAGGATTCACTATCTTATCACAAAAAAGAATTTATGTATTTTCTATCACATCACTAGTATAATTTAATAATTATTTCAATTATTACAAATAATGATTTGATGTTCCATTGTACCATCAAAATTGAGGATTAACGATTAATTGGAACTCCATCTATGTGAATCTAAGGGATTTTTGTATTATCACCAGTAAATTTCATGTACCCATTGAATCATATATAATGTGGATTTAAGGGTTTGTTGGCTTACTGCTGACAAAATTTAAGGATTTACTAGATCATCCCCAATAATGATTCAATAGTTTACTAGGTCATGACCATTATGTATTAAGGATTTACTCGATTATCATAGATAATTAATTAATGGGTTACTTTCTCATCCAAAATATATTTTGGAGATTCATTAGCTCATCCAGAATAATAATTTGTTGGTTTTATAGATCATAACTAATAGATATTAGAGATTCATTAGCTGGTAAACAAATATGATTTGAGGAATTTCTATAATATCACTAGTAGGGCTTAATTATTCACTATATTATCACCACTTAAGATTTATGGGATTTTTTTCTAGTCACTCATATATTTCAAGAACACCCTAGATCATCACAAATGATGATTTCAGGGTTTGTTGGATCATCACCAGGTGGTCATATGGAGTCATTTTCTCATTACCAATAGAGATTTAATGCTTTTTCCTATATCCCCAGAATATTTTAATGATTAACTATCTCATTACTAATTTGTAGTAAAGGATTTTCTAGTTCACTACTAGTGGAGATGAAAAAATTACTTGCACATCTACAATGGAGATTTTTAAGAGGGGTATTGGTTTTTGTAATAACCCAGACATTTATTAAGGAAAATTCCCCTTGATCTAATTAAATTTATTATTATGTAAAATGGATTTATAAAACATATTAACTTACTTGGTTTTATATTTTTCAATTTTAAAATACTTTTAATAATTGTTACCGTTGCTAATATATCCATTAAATAGTGATCACATGATTAATATAAATATATGGCTTTATGAAATCCAATTTACATAGAAAAATTATGTGATGGCCTCATCAAGTATAATTTCCCCATACGAATCCCATTTTTTAGAGCTGATAAAGGAGTTATCTTCTCCAGGATTCCCTCTTAACAAAGACTAATCCATGCTTTAACTCGTTAATCTTAAAAGGAATTGCCTACGAGAGAAGTGGAAGTTAATAGAGATTACAACCCTAGAAATGTTATCTAAGCCATCCCAAGAGTCCGTCACCATCACACACCTTACCCTTAGGTCCTAAATGGGTGATATAAGGGGTTATGTAGAAATACCCTAGCACGTTGATTATTCACATTATTTTTTTATTGAATAATAAATATGCATTCATTTTATTATTGTTACTTTGTAAATGGGTTTTAAAGCACAAATAGTATTTTGAGTTAATATTAAATTAAGAAATATATTTTAATGAATTAATGATTTTTTTAATTAAATAATATTTTAAAAATATATAATTACTAATTTACTTTTTATAAAATATAATTGATCATATAATTTTCTACAATTGTAATTTTTGTTACAGTTTGAAAGTTGTTTTTGTCAAGAAATCATGAATTCTAAATAAATGTTAAGTATAATTTTAAAAATGAAAATTCACATATTTAGAAAAAATTTATACAAAACGAATACTATTTTTGTATTCAGGACCTTAAAATTATCTAACAGTGAATTTTTCATAATTTTCTGAGATAGTCAAAGTTTTGGGAAAAAATTAAATATCATTTAAATATATAATGTATTTTATGAGTTCATAATGACCCAATAGTGATATAATAAAATAATATAAAATGGATATTCAAAAAATATATTATTTAACATTAATATAAAGTACTTTTTATATGTGTTTGATCAATTTTACATTGCCTTAGTGGACCCTCCAAGACTTATAAAATATTTTAACATTTTAAAATGATTTCCTTGAGAGTGTGACACACCTCCACATAAGCATACCTAATATTTTAATAAGTTAATAAATTTAACTTATAAAATAATTTTTTCCACTCCACGTTGTAAAAAACCATGGTATGGTTAGTGGTTTTGGTTAGTTTAAAGTTTAGAGTCGAAAACATAAATAATAAAGAATTCCCTCTCAATTCCAATATAAACCCACTAATCCTCCGATTCCTCTTCACTAAAACCACTTAGAGCTCAACCGTCCCCTTCCATAATCTATCTAAAATATTCCCAAGTAGCCCAAATATCCAAATAAGACACTATCAAGCCTCTTTCAAGCCTATGGGATCACACTTCCAAGTAAGGGATCTTCACTTTCCTTCCTTCCTTATTTATGTCAAGGTTACCTTATATTGTTTGGACCTTTTATATTCAATTATAAATGTTGTTTTATAATTTATAACATCCAATATACTTCCCTATTTATGTTTGAATGATTATATACCCCTTTTTTTCTCATTAATGCCTCCCATGTACACCCATTACCATGCCGAAATTTCATAAGAGTTATTCCATTTCTCCTCTTTCTTTAGGTTTCCTTATTATGTTATGCCTTTTATTTACAAATTACATGCATTGGGACAAGAATATATATTACACGCTTACATTATATTTCATATAAATATGATGAGATACCCATTTCCCTCTCATTAAAATTTTTTGTTAATTTTTATGTCACACCGTTATGCTGCTGAAATTGAACTGCAGTTTTCCAATCCAAAATCACCGTGTAGTGAATACCATACGCATTTATTTATCAAGGTTATTCACCATTATGAATATATTTAATGGTACTTACACATATTTATTCCTCATTCCTTAATCCTGGAATAACTTATGATGTTGAATGATTTCATGTTATATGATCCATGTGGCACACTTATGCCTGATATAAAATGTTTATAAGGGGTGTGCCCTTATAGCGCTCCAATGCCTTGGGTAAAGAATAATATCGCGATACGTCATCTGAAATGAGTGTTGAATAATTATAATTAATATTCAATGAGGGTTTTCTCATGATAATTAATGTTCAATGATGTTTTACTCATACTTCATGTGCAATGAGCCTTGGCTTATGCTTATATCATGTTAAATGTTGTTGCCACATTTCCATGTTATGATAATCATGATGTATAATTACTTTATTTTCATGTTTATCTTATGATACATTGACATTCCTATTTCTTATAATGTACCAAATTCATCATTTTATGCCTTTTTACTCCTATATTGGGCTTTATAGCTCACACCTTTCTTATGTACGTCCAAAGGTTATCCCATGCAGTGCTAAGTCCGAAAGTATTTTGTGGTCATGTAAAGAATTTTTTCAATAAAGATGTGTATTTCATGTTTTAAGTTGTTATTTAATGTTCATAATCCCAAAATATACTAGAAATATGGATCTTATATGTTGTACCAAGTCAATGTTTATGTAATAAATCATGTTTACGTGTGAAATAAAGAGCATTGTTGTTATAGTTGGTATTAGAGGATTGGTTTAGTTATTTTTGGGATTAGGATTAGAAAACCCTAATAAAATCCTTAGGGATAAGAATAATTATAGTAAAAACAACCGTATTTTTTTGATTATATAGTAAGTGGTTTATCATGAAAATATATCTATTTCTGGATACAAACAAGTAATAGTGGCTCTGGAACAAATGTATCTAGGGTAAAACCTGAAAACACCATTTTGAGCTAGACTCGTATTAGAAATGGTGAAAGATAATAATCCTTGATGCATTCTTGGTTCGACACTCTTGGAGGATATTCCATGGTAAATTCACAATCTTAGTATAAACCATTATTAGGGGAATCAAAAAATGCCCCTAAGAATATATGTTGAGAATTATATCATGGATATCATAGATTGAATTCTATAAATTCATTAGTTAAGGAAATAAATGTAATTTATAACTTATCTCTTTTAGTCTATGAATTCACCATTACCTGTTACCCCTAACTTTAGTTTTATTACATCTAATGGACAGTAATAAGAGGACTCAGGATAATAACCGATGCGAAGATAATTGTGATGACGATTCTAATGATACGCCATATCTAATTGGAGCAGAAATCACATAATTTGTCATGAGACTCTCTAAGTTAACTAATTTTTTGAATAGAAACGTGGGTAAAGTGAAATGTTCGACCCTTGTAAGAAATAACAATTCATAGTCGAGAGGTTCATGAGATAAAGGCCTCCTACATTAAATGGATCATATGATCCCTAAATCACCAAACAATGGATCAACATTTGGAGAAGATCTTCTCCATCCTTCAATGTTCTGAACTCTAGAAGGTTATTCAGGATAATTATCTTATAGAGGGTGAAGTTGATCAATGGTGGACATTGATAAAAAATACAAAGCATGAAAAAGATATTGAGGCGTTGGAATTGAAGGATTTCCAGAAAATGTTTTTCGGTTAATATTTTCCATGTACCCTCCGACTTACGATAGAAAGGGATTTCCTTGCCCTAAAGAAAAATTATGACGAATCCATCATATCATATGAGGGAAACTTCCCATGCTAGAACGATACGCCTTCATGTTTTTTGTTACCCACAAATTCAAGGTTGAATGCTTATTTAGGGGGCTAAAACTTAGCCTACAAAAGCCTTAGCAATCCATGACATCAATAGCTATGAGGAAATTGTCTAATGTGCCCTCAAATATGAAATAGAGATCGAATAATCTCAGGGGTATCATGGGTATAAGAAGTAGAAAGTGGACTTTAATTATGGTGGTCTGATAGATAAATCCAACAGTGAAGAGAAATTACAACACCCCACTTTCCCAAGGTGTGGAAACAAGCACCTCAAAAATTTCCTGAAGGGGAGGAGGGAATGATTTAGGTGTGGAACAAAAGGGCACCTAGACATTAATTTCTGACAAGAAAACCCTACTGTAGAGACAAATAATATGAACACTTCGTTTGACCCTCAAAATATTGTTCATTGCTTCAACTGCAAAGAACCAAGTCACTTTGCAAACCAGTTCCCTAATCCAAGGGTTTTTAGAGGAAACCACCAACCTCCAAGGTTACAAGTTGGAGCTTTTTCCATCACTACCACCATTGAAAACCCTTAAAATGAAGTGGTAAAAGGTATAATAGTTATTCATTCATGAATAGAAAACATAATTTTTTATTTTGTCTCTATGCATTTTTCTATATCCCAAAAGTTTAGTAGAACAATTCCAACACCACCAAAAATCATAAAAGTAGAGATGTCGGTGACAATGAAAAATTCGGAAATTATTTCATCCCATGAATATAAATTCACCCTATCAAAATTGGTTGATTTAACTTCATAGAGAACCTCATCATACTCCCTCTGGTGGAATTTAATGCAATTCTTGAAATGGATTGGATTTACCTATATAGAGGAAACATAAATTTTTGTGAGAGGGAAATCACACTCCATATTGAGAATCAAACCAAGATTCTATACAAGTGCACGGAGGGGGGTGAATCTTCATTATCATTGTCATCTCACGAATGAATATTACCATCCTATGAGCATGTGTATCTTGATCAGATGATTGAGTCTAAGGAAGAGGCCATCATTGAAGACATGCCTATTGCGAGGGAATTTTCTGAAGTGTTTCCTGAAGAATTTCTTGGTCTTCCTCCTAGAATAGATGTTGAATTCTATATTGATCATATACCAGGGGATTTTCTAGTATCCAAGATACCATATAGAATGGCTGTTGTGGATCTTGAGGAGATAAATAAAAAACTACAGGTGAATCTGGATAAAGGGTTTATATGCCCAAGTGCTTTACCCTAGGGTGCACTAGTCCTCTTCGCCAAGAAGAAGGATGGGTCAATGCACATCTGCATTGATTATCTTGAGCTCAACAAAATTATGATAATGAAAAAGTATCATATGCCTTGAATTGATGACTTGTTCAATCAGATATGTGGAGTACAATAATTTGCCAAGGTGGATCTACGATCAAGGTATTACCAAGTAAGGATGAAGAAGGAGGATATCCCCAATGATTCTTTTCGTATAGGGTACAGGCACTCTGAATTCATAGTAATTCCTTTCAAACTCTCTAATGGTCCAGAAATCATTCTGGACATGATGAATATAGTCTTTAGAGATAACCTTGAAAATTTTGTGGAATTCTTTATATATGAAATTATAATATACTAAAAAGGTAGGATCAAGAGGAGCATCTAAGAACTGTACTATAAACCTTGTAAAAGTAGAAGTTATATGGAAAGTACAACAAGTGTGAGTTTTGGTTGAATGTGGTCTCATTATTGGGTCATATTATCACACAAAATGGGATATATATTGATACCTCCTATAAAAAAAATGAAATTGAGGGATGGTCGAGACCAACATCTGTGGTAGATATCCATAGCTTTCTTGGGTTAGTTTGATATTATAGACGATTTATGAGAAATTTCTCACTATTTTCAAACCCTCTTACTAAGATAACTTGGAAGGGATTCCATTTTTCTCGTAGTGATGAATGTGAAGATATATTCAAGGACTTGAAAAGGAGGCTTATCACTATGCATGTGATCACAATAACCAAAAGTGGATAACTTCATGTGGTATTCAGTGATGCTTCGAAGAAGGGCTTGGGATATGTGTTGATGAAAAATGACAGTCATTTTTTATGCATCAAGTCAATTGAAATTTTTTGAGAAAAACTATCCAACACATGATCTGGAGTGGGCTGCAGTAATATTCATATAAAAAACTTGGCAACATTACCTCATTAGAGAGAAGTGTGAAATATATACAGATCAAAAAATACTCAAGTATTTTTTCATACAGAAAGAGTTGAACATGAAACAACGATGATGGTTATATCTGTTCAAAGACAATGACTGCTCAATCCATTACCACCATGGGAAAGCAAACAAGGTGGAGGATGCTCTAAGAAGAAAGGACCTATTGATTCTATCAATGATGAGAATTGAAAAGGATCTTATCTTATAATATTTAATGAAGATAGACATGGGAATCATAAATAAGGGAACATCATCAATCCTTTCATAAATTATTTCTCAACCATCTCTTTTGGAAATACTAATGGATGCTCAAAAAGATGATTCAGGAATTCAGAAGAAGGAGAAAACTATCAGAAAAGGGAAATCCTAAAAGTTCAATGTTAATGAAGAAGAAATATTGAGATTTGGTTCAAGACTATTTGTTTAATCAAGTCTGATGTAAAAGAGGGAACTTTTTTATGATGCACATAGTTCGAATTTCTCCATTCAACCTAGAATAAAAAAGATGTATCAAGATCTCAGATAGAATTATTGGTGGGATAACATGAAAAAGGAGATCACTAAGTATACATAAAAGTTCTTGGGGTGTCCACATGTGAAGGATGTGAGGCAAAAGTCTAAGTGGATGATGCGACTGTTACCCATACCAACATGGAAATGGGAGAACATCACCATGGACATTTTTACCAGACATCTAAATATATCCAAAGGAAAAAAAATGCAATCTAGGTTATTGTTGATTGTGTTACAAAGACTTCAAACTTCATTGTAATTAGGGAGGATTTATCATTGGCACAACTAGAAAAAATATACATCAGAGAAGTGGTAAAGCTGCACGGAGTACCAATATCAATTTTATCCAATCGAGCTCCAAGATTCACCTATATGTTCTGGAAGTGTCTCTAACAAGCTCTGAATAATGAGCTGAACATCAGTACGACTAATAATCCTGAAACTAATGGAAAATCTGAGTGAACTATCCAAAAAATTGAGGACATGTTGAGATTATTCTTATTGGACTTCAACGGAGGATGAGATAAACATATTACTCTATTTGGGTTCTCTTACAAAAACAGTTTCTACTCAATCATCCAAATAGATCATTGTGAAGCCCTTTATGGGATGAGGTGTAGAACACCGACATGTTGGGATGATGTTGGGGAGAGAAAACTCCTCGGTCCAGAAATGGTTGATGAAATGGTGGAGAATGTTAAGACCATACAGAAACACATTAAAGATACCTGTAGTCGAAAAAGAGCTATGCTGATAATCATCGACGAGAACTAGAGTTTGATGTTAGAGACATGGTATTCCTACACATATCACCGTGGAAGAGATTTATGAGATTTTGGAAGAAGGTAATGTTTAGTCCAAGGTACATTAGACCTTTTGAGATCCTTGATCACATTGTAGCATTGGACAATCAAATTGAAATCCCACCAAACCTATCTCAAGTACATGATGTATTCCATGTATCACTCTTGAGGAAGTACATTCCTGACCCATCACATGTACTCAATCCAGAGGTGGTACCATTTGATAATTACCTCTCCTATAAAGATAAGTTGGTAAAGATCTTAGATCATAGAAAAAATGTTCTATGTAATAAGACAATTCCCCTCGTCACAGTGTTCTGGAGAAACCTCATGTTTTAAGAAGAAACGTGGGAATTATAGGAAGTGATGAAGCATAGTTACCCTCAACTATTTTAGTATGGGAAAAGGAAATTTCGAGGGTGAAATTTCTTAAGGGGTATGATTATAACGATCAAAACATTTATTAATGAAAATTTCTATTGATATAATTAAATGTATTATTATGTAAAATGGTTATATAAAACATATGAACTTATTTAGTTTTATGTTTTTGGATTTTAAAATACCATTAAAAATTGTTACCATTCCCAATATAGACATTTAATAGTGATCACATGATTAATTTTAATATAAGGTTTTAACAATTCCAATTTACTCAGACAAAGGATGTGATGACCTCATCTTGTAAAATTTAACCATATAAAGCCCATTTTTCGAAGCTCGAAAAGGAGGTTGTGTAACTAGGATTTGATCTTTACTAAGACTAAGCTGATATTCAACACGTTACGTTAGAACAGAATTGCCTACGGGAGAAGTGGAAGTCAATAGAGATTACCACCTGAACAATGTTATCCAAGCCACCCAAAGAGTCAGTTACCATTACACACCACACCCTTAGGTCTTATGAGAGTTTTATAAGGGGTTATGTGACAAGACCATAGAACTATGATTATGTGTATTATTTTTTTTATAGAACAAATAATATGCATTCATTAAAGTATTGTTACTTTGTAAACATTTTTTAAATAGAAAATAATATTTTTAGTTAATATTTAATTAAGAAATATATTTCAATGAATTGATGGATTTTTGAATTAAATAGTATTTTAATAAAATATTATTACTAATTTAATTTTTATTTTATATAGATGATCATAATTTTTATATAATTGTAATTTTTATTATGGTTTGAAAGCTATTTTTGTAAAAACCCATTAATTTTCAATAAATGTCAGTTTTTATTTTAAAAGTGAAAATTCACATATTTATAATTTTTTTTAGATATAATGAGTATTATTTTTGGATTCATGATGTTGAAATTATATAATAGTTAATATTCAATTTTTTTTGAGATATTTTATTTTTTGGGTAAAAATTAAATACAGTTTAAATATATAATGTGTTTTATGACTTCATAATGACCCAATAGTGATTTAATAAAATACTAAAACAGGTTTATTCTTATAATATATGTTTTACCATTCAAATAATGTGATTTTATATTTCTTAGATTAATTTTACAATCCCTTAGTGGCCCTCCAAGACTTATTAAATATTTTAATATATTAAAATGATTTCCTTGAGAGTGTGACTCACCTCTATATAAGAAAGAATAATATGTTAATAATTTCGGCCTTTGAACTTATAAAATAATGACTTCCACTCCCCTTTGGATAAAAAACATGGGAAAAATCCATGGTATGCTTTGTGGTTTGGATTATATTAATGTGTAGTGTAAAAAACCTAAATAATAAAGAATTATCTCTACTTTCTTATATAAACCCACTCATCATCGCATTCCTCTTCACTAAAACCATTTGTAACTCGACCAACCTCTTCCCTCCATTCTCTAGATTCATCCCAAGGCACCCTGAGCACCAAATAAGCCTCTCCTGAGCCTCTCTCAAGCCTTTGAGATCACACTTCCGAGTAAGGGATACTCACTTTCCTTCCCTCCTTATTTGTGTCCATGTTTCCTTATATTGTTATGCCCCTTTCTTTTAAATTAAAAATGTTGGGGTATTATTTAGAACCTCCCCTATAATTCCCTATTTATGTTTAAATGATGAAACCATTTTATTTTTTATTAATTCATCCCATGTACACCCGTTACCATGCCGAAATTTCATAAGTGTTATTCCATTTCTCATCATTCTTCATGTTTCTTAATTATGTTACGCATTTTATTTCCAAATTCCATGTGTTGAGACATGTATCTATATTTACCCCTTAAATTCAATTTCATTTATATTATATGAGATACCCCTATCTATCTCATTAACCATTTTTATAAATTTTTATGTCTGGCCGTTATGCTGTCGAAATTGTACCATAATTTTTCCAGGACAAAATCATTGTGTAGTGAATACCATACCCATTTATCTATCAAGGGTATTAAACATTATTCAAATATTTAGTGGTACTTAAATTTATGTATTACTCATTCCTTATTCCTGGAATAAATTATGATATTGAATGATTCCATGTTATATGATCCATGTTGCACACTTATGCATGAAATGAAATATTTATATATGGTGCTCCTGGATAGTGCTCCAATGGATTGGGTAAAGAATTGTATCATGAAACATCATAAACAATGAGAGTTTAATCATGATAATTCATGTGAAATGAGGGTTTAATCATGATAATTAAAGTGAAATAATGGTTTACTCATGCTTTAGGTTTAATGTGCCTTGGCTCATGCTAATATCATGTTTAATGTTGTTTCCATATTTCAATGTTATAATAATCATGCTATATCATGCCATTATGTTCATGTTTCTTTTATCCTACATTTATATGACTACTTCCTAACATGTATTTTATTCTTCATGTTATGCCTTGTTTACTCCCTTACTAGGATTTATAGATCACCCCTTTCTTATGTATGTTGTCAGGTTATCCCATGCAGTGATAAGTACAAAGGATTGCTGTGGTCATGCAAAAGAATTTTTCAATAAAGATGTGTATTTCATGTTTTAGGTTTTTATGTAATGTTACTAATCCCCAAATACACTAGAAATCTAGATATTCTATGTTGTATAATGTGAAATTTAATGTAATAAATCATGTTTAAGTGTGAAATAAAGAGAATATTTTTTATATATTTGGGGGATATATAATAGTATAGAAGACTTTTATTCCATACACATTAGATATAAAGGATTAGAAAATGAATTTATGGATCATTAAAAATATGAGTTTGGGTGTAGTTGGGATTGAGACCATAATTTTAGAATCTAACATACCCTTATGAAAGGATAAAAAAAACATACAATGTTTTGGTTCCATATGACGAGGCATGTTAGATATTTCAAAGTCACGTGTTAAGGAACATTGTGGTTCATTTTAAGGTTATGATTCATAATTTTTTTTGGATTTTATCATTATGCATTAACAAGAAAAGGTATTAATTTTATGGTCATGAAACTAATACAATTTATTACGGCTCTTAATTTAATTCAATTATAAACATTGTTTCTTGTGGTCTAAAGACATATGACTAGGAAACTCTGGTAAATGATTACTAGAAATGGTTTGGTGGGGTAGATATAAATGAGTGGCATTTTATGAATTATGTTTATAGATTATTTAGATAAAGGCATTATCTATACACCGTATTTGGATACCATAAATCAAATGTCATGTGGAAAAAAGACTATGGAATAAAAGTATTATTCTGAAATGTTGTCCCATTTTTAATAACCTCTTGTCAGTTGGTAACTAGAAAAGTGGAATGATGAATAGTGTAACAGGTTGTTGGAACAAGTGGTAGAGAAATTGGGCATATGTGGCATCGATATCCAGGTTGTGGGGGTGATTGATGGTATTTATGGAAAATAGAATTAGGAGATCCATCATGAATCGTGTCAAGTAAGAAGAATCATTAAGAGGAAAAGTGAGGTGTGGGGAATATTTTGGATCAAAAACCTACTCAATATACTGATATAAATTGTTATGAGTTCCACAAATATGTTTTAGTATGTGAATAGTATTTATCATGATCGAGTTTTATGAAGTAATCACATAATATGAATAGGAGAACAAGTGGTAAGATGTGGTTGGTATATGACCACATTATAGGAGAACATAATATGAGTTAGGATTATAAAATAGAAATATGGAGTTTGGAATCAATTAATGTTATTTGGAAAAGGTTGGTAACTAACTCCAAATTGACCCAAATTACCCCTTTGTCCATAGGTGATGAACACTGGTGAAATAAATATACTGGATGAGATGGAAAACCATTATTAGAATGACATGCACAAATGTGAATAGTTTTCACTTAAATTTGAAAAAGTTTTAAAATACAATTATAATAATTCATTAATATCAAATTTTATGAAAATGGTACTCATGGATCATTAATAACTTATATGTAAATTATTTTTCCTCATGTTCTGTTGCATGAAAACCATGCATGAAAGGTGTAATCAGGAATAAACACTCTCTAGGTATTGAACATGTGTATATACGGTTTAGTTTACTTTAGATTCCTTGATAAAAAATTTCCCAATAGTTAACAAAAGGGAATTGTTATGTTGGATACATATTGAGAGTGGTTCTTGATGTTATGCATAGTTCACAAGACATTGTGAATAGGGCTCTAAGCACTTCATTGACATTTGTTTCAAGATTACATATGTACCTAGAAGAGTTGGGAGTCAAAAAAGATGAATTTATTTCAAAAGGTTATGCGCTAAAGTAATTATCATGCAACGATGGTCGTTTTGGATCATTGATAGAATTTCAAACATAAGTACATGTTTCCAAATTATCTAACTAAATAACCCCATTTTTTTTATATTGGATATTTATATTAAATGTTTTCCTACATACTAGAGTAGTGACATGTGATTATAGTTTCTAGAACATTAAAAAAAGAAGGCATATATTAGAGGTTCTCAAATGAACCAAAATGATTTTTCTCATGGCCATCCCTTATTAAGTCTAAAGATACATTGCCGAAATTATTGTTTTGAAGTGTCATAGTTTGGGAATATATAATGTCTCGATGATAAGTGAGTCAATTTAGAGGAACCATCATATTTAGATGCATGATTTCATCTATGATACTTGAAATTATTTGTATCGAGACATGGACCTACTATTTGGGTGTGTTTCTAGCCTCATTACCTTAGCGTATTTTATAAATTTGACTAATTTTGTGATGGATCATTCCTTAAACATCCCAATTATCTATTTGAACAATTTATTAGTTCCTATAGTGTATCAAACATAAAACATTATTCATTCTGTATGGGTTCTTTTTAATCTGTGTTATTCACACATATTTTTTAAACCAATTTTTTTTGAGAAGCTTCAAAAGAAAATCAATACTACATAAAATGACCCACAATAATATAAAATTAGAAAAACAAAGTAAGTAAATGGAAACAACAAATCATCTATATAAGTCTATGTATAATAATAATTTCATCATCATTTATTTGAAAACCAAAAAATAAAAGAAAAAATAATTAAAAAGTATAAAAACTAAATAAGAGGGGTGTATATCCTTTCTAATAAATGGTTATAAATCTATGCACTGTTAAAGATGACATAGAAAGAAAATCAATGTAGATGTGCCTAAAAACATTTTGTGTCAAAAAATAGATTTCCATGAAAAAATCCACACATTTATCATGAATGTGGGTTTCAAACTCATTGGAAAAATATTCCCTACTATGAAAGTATTATACAATAGGGAATGATTTCCCCTTATAAGAAAGAAAATTTCTTCTAATATAACCTGAAAAAGAGGTGAATGAATTATAACTAATATTAAGAAATATAGGAATTTAAAATAATTTTTCTAAAAAAATAATCTCTTTTAATCAAGGACTCCTTAATAAAGATATAAAGAATGAATAGTGATTCAAGATAAACAATAGAATGTGCCTTGAAATTTAAAACTCAAGAAAAAAATATTGTACCTGTTTGATTTCAAGAATAAAAGGCACCATTAGAAACACCTTTAAAAAAAGAATAATTATTTATTATCTTAGTCCCTTTATTAGGTTGAGAAAAATAATAAAAAATATAATAATTTCCTTAAATGGTTTCTTAATATGAATGGGTATGTCCTTCAGATTATCATGTTGGATATAATAAATGGATTAATCTTGGATATTTATTGAACCAACCTGATTAATATTTATATAACTAGAATTGAAGAAGAGTAAATATAATACACAAATAAAATATTGTTTTTATAAAATCAGATAGACTAAAAAAATAATAAAAGGAATGAGAGAAATGAAATATCCAAGTAAAAATATAGAAGAATTTGTATACCAATGAACGCATAAATGGTTAATAAGACATTGACATACTTCATGGATGCTAAAATGTTTTTCAAAGTGCTTAAAAACTATAGATATTTTGTTCACCAATTAAAAAAATGTTTATTGAAATCCTTAACCTGGTGATAAAATAGACCTATTAAAGGATTGTTAAAACTACGATTCTTTAATATTTTTGGAAAAATAAGATATCCATTTCAATGTATCCAAATGAAAACTGAATCATTTAATGGAATTATAGAGTTTGAGAACTATTCCTTAAAATAAAGGATTTTTTCTAATCGATTTCTATATAATAATAGTTAGAAAACATTGGTCCAAAGGAAGATGTTCTCAAATAATTAGATCTATAAACAATGTCCCCCATAATCATAGAAATCCTCTTGTAAATTATGATATCTTTTGATTTAAAATTCCTTCGATATCATCCATGAATAAAGAAACTTTATTAGAAACAATAAAAATTAATTTCCACTAAATATTAAATAAAATTGTGTTTGAAATAAGGTTAATATTTTTTAAACCTATATAATCCTTCTTTACTAGGAAGGATATTTAATTTCAAAAAAATAAAGTATTTATCTTTTATTATTAATTTCATCTTTGAAAAAATCACCCAATGTTATTCTATTTTTCTAAATCAAGGAATTAAGAAAGTATAAAGCTTCTATATTATACTGGATTGTTCAAACAAATGCACTAAATAAAATTACTTTAACCAAATTTCAATTTGTTATTTTCCATAGATATAAACATCACTAAAAATATTTCTCGCATTATGATGAAATACATCTAAATGAGGTTTTGGAAAAATTTACTTTCTTTTTTAACCGAGAATACCCATGTTTTAATGAATACTAGGTAAATAGATAAATAATTACCCATGTTTATTAGAAACATTGGTATGTTTTTTTAATTCAACATCATAGTTTTTTAATGAAATTTCCCCGACACCTTAGTTCCATGTGAAATGAAATCATGCGCAAACACCCTTCTTGATTCCCACCAGCTTTAAAATGCATTTCTATTACATATATTGAACCCATGATGCATATTAACTATGTGAATTCCTCGACCACTTGGTCTGATTTTTTTAATTGTAATTAGGATACACTATATTTATAAAAAAATACTATAAATATAAATAATTTAATTTAAATTTATATATGTTAATATTATATATATATATAGATATATAATGGGAAATGTTAGGACCCTAATACCACTAAATTGGTACCCAAATCCGGTGCACCACATGGCCTCAAGTGCACCTCCTCATACGCTAGAGGCTACAAAATAGCACCAATGGTCTAATGAGGTGCGTAGTGAGACTATACCCTCTTACCTGAGAAAGATAATAGTTGAAACTAAGAAAAATAATGAAAATTTTATAATTATCAACAAACATGCATCATATGGTGAATTCCTCAAAATAGGTAAATTCTCACGAACATAAAAATAAACATTCCATATCAATGTAGTGTCAGGTTCCAATGAAAAAAAATTTAAGAAACTAAGAAAAGCCCAAAATGGGTCCCAACATCATGCCCTATCCCCTCTTCCAAGCTCTATCCTGACTCCCATATCATCCATTTAAAAAAGGGCCTTTTCCCTTATCCTTACCTCAAACCATGATATTGTCATGAATACCTAACAATGACATGATAAGTTTGGGATTACAACTCAGTATGCCACCACCAGAAATGTCAATAATAATATCTTGTCAAATAAATTTATATGTACAAGTACTATACAAAATATAAAAAAGTAAATAAATCAGGCTTCATTATTTAATAGTATATCAATTAACCATTTCTATTCTGGGTTCCAAATCATACCCATACAGATAAGACCTAATTTGTCTTATGACGATCATTTAAACCATATGTCATAGGTATCATAGGTTGAAATTTAAGGAAAATCAATAAAAGTATCAACATTGATTTGAACTACATTTCCAACCATAACAACCTTGATATGAAACACCATTCCTATACCCAGGGAGTCAGAAGCATCAGTCGATCCTCCAATGTATAATATAAATATGGTCTCCTAGGGTACTGATCTTTCCTACCTAAGGAATAAGAGAATTAGTCCAACATCCCACACACTGTTAATCAAATTACTAGAGGTCAACATCAATTATATGTTTATCAAAAAATAACAAACTGGGTGAACCTTTTAATTTTATCACATTTCCTTAGATCACTAGAATAATAATTTTCTAAAATACCATAGCAATACCTATTACCATTTATGAACTATACAACCATTCTTCACACCTTTCAATCCATTTAACCAAATTTAAATTCTTGTTTAGTCATTCATCAAATTTACTCAATTACATGCCATTACCCACTTAACTTTGTCGTGTTTTTTTAAATACCCATTAATAAAATGATATCATTATAAACCCTATATCATGTTGTTTAAACTCATAAACATTTCAATTAATCACTTAAAAACACAATTTCTATGTTAATGGGAGTGTCACAACCCATGAGAATCTATAGTCCCGATCTAATTATCCTCAATAGACCCAAAAAGGATCACGAGGTTTCCAAAACGTCAATTAAACACCCAATTTGTCATTTCCTACCATGGAAATCATATGTGAAAAATATAAAACCAAAACAAACAAGCACAAGCACATGTATAAGCATTAAAACCTTGGGATATAACATGTAGACCACCTAGATCAAGTTCATCGATAAGTAATCATCAAACAATTCCCATTTGTTCATGCCAAAACAACCCTTGAATCCCAATATATATATATATAAAATGGTAAAATAATGTATTCTTACTTCATAAGGTGAAAAAACATCCCATAATGGGTATTCTAGAAAGAAACAAGAAAAAAGAGTGGTATACTCACATAGATCATTGATTCACAACAAATTCAGCTTCAAAAACCTATTAATTAAGGGAGAAACAAAAATCATGACCCATCCAGACTCCCATATCAGCCATCAGACATATAAAAGTTTCTCTTAACATGGAATATAACAAAGTTATATTTATAATAAGACAATGATGACTCGACCAGGGTGTGTGTAAAACTCAGTATTCCACCACAAAAAATGTGTACAATAATATCTAGTCTAATTATAGTGTATGAAGAATTATAATAAAAATATTAAAACAGTTAATAAAGAAATTTTAATTATTTTACACTTTATAAATTAACTAATTTTATTTTCAGTTCAATATGATTCCCATACCCATTAATCCAACTTCACTCATACTTTTCATCAAAACCATATGTTGTAAAGGTCACACATTGACCTAAAATTAGTAATAGTTTAAGTATCAAAATAGGATTTATAACGTCATAACTGACCATCCCAACCAAGATATATAATTCCATGTTCATTATTAAAGAGTTAGGAGAATCAAACTATCCTCTAAAACTTACAATGCATCTCAGCTCCCAGAGAATCAATCTAGAACTCATGAGGGAGAGGATCATCAGTCCAACTTCCCAAAAACCATTAATTACATTACTGGAGGTCAAAAACTGTGAGATTTTTATCAAAATAATGAAAACCAAGGCTTAATTTTTCACTTTATCACATTTAAATAGTTTACTACATTAATAATATACTGAATTCCCATAGAAATCCCATTATAGCACTAAGTACATTATAATTGTTCATAAATTATTTCAATACACTTTAAAAAATGAATAGGACTCTTTAACCCTTCATCACATTTACATATTTAGATTCCATAACCCTGTTCACTCATTTGAGTTAAGATAAACAACCCTTTATGCAATTATAACATGTTAACCACCATTTAATTTTTAATCCCATAAACCCTTCAATTAATCATTTAAAAATTCAATTTCTATGTTGATGATAGTGGAACACCACCTAAGTCTACATATTCCAAATCTAATTTTACTCCAAAGACCCAGTGGGGATCATAAGGGGTCCAACTCATCATTTAAACACCCAATTTATCATTTTATATGATGGAAATAATATGTTCAACATAAAAACCCCAAAAGGATAGCCACATACACATGTATATACATCATGACTGTGAGATAAAACATGTATACCACATTCCTCAAATTTCTAGAAAAGTACTCATGGAATACCATCCCTTGATTTAAGAAAAAACTATCAATGCCCAATCTAGGAATCTAAATGAAAATAAAGGTTTTAGTGATTTTTAATGATATAAAATGTACCACCATGGTTCTTCCAAAAATAGAAATAAATAAGAGTGGTAAACTCAACTAGAGAGTAGATTTTCAATAAATAGTGCTATAAACAGCTAACAATTGAGGGGGAACCGCTCTTGGAGAGACTGGAAAAATTTGGTTAGTAAATCATGCTATATGAGTTGGAAATGGGAAGAAAATTGGGTAATATTTCCAAAATACCTTAGGGGAAAATTTGAATTTTAATGTTATTAAATTAAGAAAAAGGATTTTTTAACACAGTTGGCCAAACCATGCACCAACCTGGTGTCACAATTTTTCCAAGAAGGGGCCTAGGTTGCAGGGTTTTTTGGGGACCCACATGGTTTTTCAAACCATGCAGAGGCCTTGCATTTGGATATTTTTAGTTCCACACTGTTTCCTGGCCTCTTTCATGGGTTGTCAACTGTGAATAACCCTTCTATTGGACCTAGAGTTATAGCACACGATTAGTATTAATTGTGTGTTAACCATGCACATTTCACAGTATGGCCTCTTTCTTTCCCTTTTTCTATCCCAAACTCTTGGGGACACCCTCAAGACCCCTAATATTTTAAGAAATAATTTCCTTATCCAATTTAAAGGTAAAGATATTAAAATTTAAGTAGGAACATACCTTCTTGAGGAGTCATGATCTTACACAATATAATAATATACATATAATTATATATGAATTAAAATATTAATATTCATATATATATATGTGTGTGTGTAAAAAATTATGTATACTAATATATTGATTAATATAATTATAATTATTATATAAAAATATTCATATAATTATACATAAATTAATATATTAATATACATACATACCTATATATATATATATAGATTTTTAATTTTATTACATGTATATTCACAATTTTAAATATATTTGTTTATAGATAAGTGTGTGTTATGGATAATTTTTTATATATTTATACATTGTAGTATATAAATATATGTATATTAATGTTAAAATTTATATAAGAATGTTTATATAATATTATAAAGATATGTAAGCGCACACACACACACCTAGATATATATATATATATATATGATTTTCTATATTTATACTTATCATTAATCATTTATTATAAAAAATAATTATTTAATTAATATTAATTATATTTTGATTTGAGTTTACGTGTGATTATATGTAAATATGTTTCCATATATATATGTATGGGAGGTGTATGTTTTAATTTTATACAAATAAAATAAATATTCACCATGTTTTTAAAAACAGTGAAAAAAATAGTTAAATATTAATTACATTCTCTTTGAAACACATCTAAATTATCCACATTTTTAATAGAACATGGATAAAATATTTTTATTTTACCAAACGCTCCCAAATAAGATATTTTCCAAGTTTTCTGAAAATATCTCTAATTACCTTTTGTTTTTTGTGATGCTTGATAAGAATTAACATTCCCCAGGTAGTAAGAGATATTTTAAAATACTTATCAACCTTTTGAAGTATCAAGAGAACATTCAAAACATCATGCATTTTATAAAAAATAATAGTCTCTATAAAAGTGAATGGGATGTTGTGTCCATAACCATACTTCCATTGATGATTGAACCCCTTTAAACAAGACCAAATATACGAGTTAAGAAATTTTTGTTATTAAAAATGATCAACGACTCTAAATAGTCATGCATGTATTCAAATAACTATTACATAAATAAATGAATCATCGAGTCTGATATATAGTGTCACATGACCTTATATGTGTTTCCCCACATGAATGGGGAGAATGAAAAGTGGTGAGATCATAAATCAAATTATAGGTATACTATTCCCATGGTACAAATACCCCACAAACCAATATACATGATGAATATTAAATAAAAAAGAATCTGTAATATAGTGTAATATGATATAAATACCATATTGTATTAGTATGAATTTAAAGACATCCAATCAACCAACTAATTATAACTCATGTTCTACAGAAATCAAAGAATGAAGATAATAATATATGTCATAGCAATTGGCCTATAGTTCACCATAACTCCATCCACCAGGTCTAATCCATTATCTGTGCTACCAAACATAGAAACCTTGACCATGACCAGACCTCGGACCATAAAGTGTGAGAATGTACCTATATTAAAATGCATTGTGTGAGTAAAACCCTAATATGAAATCACCAAATAATCCTTATAATAATTTCATCATTTATAAAAAAGTGTATGAAAAGATAGGAAACAAAAATCTATGTTAAATTCATGTTTTTGGATATCATGAACTAACCAGATGGACACCAAACCTACCCCTACTTAATTTGTCACCATTCTAGAACACAATTTAGTTCTCGTTTCCATGAATCTCTAAAAAATTCACAATACCAACTTCAGTCTCCAAATAGGATGAAACATTATGATACATCAGGTTAGGCCACATGGATATTATATCCGACCAACTATCTCAGGTTATTCCATAAGGATGTGATGTATTAATTTCTATCTCATGTTATTACTCAAATACTTAATGAATTTCCATATTTAATTAAAGAAACCATCATAAATGTTACTCATCACATCACACATGCTTCACCCTCTAAGGGATTAACCAAACCATGAGTAGTGCACTTTTCACCTTAAAACCAGATAAAAAAGTATATGGGCCAAACACATAAATACATATACAAAAATAAATATGGTAGGTAATTATATATACACTCATAAAATCATTTCATATCATGAATGGTCTCATGGGACACACACATAATCATTTGATATCCACAAAGGTCTAATAGGACACAAACGCAAGTTCTCAAGAATGGTATATCAAGAGAGGTCTCATGGGATACACACACAAAAGGGAAGACATGCCATATCATAAAATTTTATGCAATTACTAAAACATTGTAAGGAACCTTATACCTTTAGTGTTTCAAAGATCAATGTCAATGATCAGAATCTAAATAAATCCCACATAACAAAGATCCCAAAAACCAACCCAAATCACCACATGATGATTCAAAAATGACTATTAAAGTAGAAGAACATGTTAAGTGTTTGGATCAGTTTTGACATACCCAATGAGAACCAATATATTTAATGGATTAAGAAATACTAGAGAATGATCAAGGAAAAAATGGATATCCATCTTCTATATTTTCAATAATCTAGATGGAAACAAATTAAATCATGTTGGGATTACAAATTTTACTATGAATGTCTCTATCTTGGATCTTTTAAATGGATAAGAGAGAATATCTCAAAACAAAATAAATAATGGGGAAAAAATACCACTTACATAGAAATAACTAGGTCCAAAATCACTATATATAATTGATTTTCTCTACTGTGGGAAATAATTGTTGAAGAATGACCAATATATTCCCTTATTTTGAGATCCCTTGGTGAAGGTGGAGGAATGAGGTCTTCATGGAGTTTTTGTGTGAAAATGAAAATTTATATATTACTTAATTCTGGATACATTATTTGGTAACATAGTTTACTGAACTATGAAATTACTTTGTGTATCTCATCACCCCATCAGTGAACCCACACAGTTTGGCTGTAGAGTTTGGGAAACCATGTGGATACCCTGATTTTTCATCAATTCAAATAACATCTATTTCCTAGTAAATATTTCATGGTTATATATTATAGTGATCCACATGCTAATCCTATAAAATATTCCATAATTTTATGTTGTAAAAATTAAATAGTTTCCCCTAACACTTCTAAATCTCCGATCCCTCATAAAGGATTATAAAACGCTCCAAAACAAGTGAGAAGAAAACTGGTACTTCACCAAAATAAAGAAAAACTCAAAAAACATTTATAAAAGGGCTGGAAACAAGGAATAAAGAAACTGGGTAGTCTGAGTCCCTTATAATATTCTCCTCTAAGGGCTTATCATCATGTTTCTTAAGAGGTCTTGATCAATAAACATGGACTATTCAGCCTATAAATTTAATTCTCATTCCTATGTTTCTTCTTGAATCCTTCTATGGTTCTATAAAACTTCAATTCAGGGTACTATCTTCCCATAAAATTCATTTTCAATCAAATAAAAAATCCATACCAATCATTCCTTGAACAATTCATCTTCCCCCAACTCAACATCCTTTATATGAATCACATTTTTAGGATTTGAATCATACATTCTATGCTGAGACACACATAACACATCATGTATACTAAGATGTCATGGAAGAATATGAACTCATTAATCTTGTAGTATGTTTTTTCCACTAATGTGTATATACCCACATACCATAGTGATAATGTTACACACCCCCACAATTAGAGATTACCCAATAGAGGTTATACCAATAATTGTTTTTCCACCCATGAAAAACGACACAGCTAACCATCATTGATCTGTATTAAAACACCACCATCTCTGGGAGGTAAACAACTTATTTTAGATTAACTATACAATCTACATGATTTATTTAAATAAACAAAATCTAGTAACTAATGAATCTTTGACTTGATTCCCACATAAAAGAGAATATAAGGGTAGACAAAAAAAGATCTTCAAATGGATACATTTGAATTGAATACTCAAAAATTTTATTATATGAAATATCTACTAAAGCTTGATTCTCATCACATGCTCCAATACAACCTAGAACACAATCCCTGAAGATATCCTCTAAATTGGGCTCATCCTATCAGACAATCTTTCTATTTGAGGGTGATATATCATTCATTACATTAGTTGTGACTCAATCATCTTATGAATTTCTTGAGAAAACCCTAATGTCAAGCAAGAATATTGATACAAAATGATAATTATAGGTACTCTATTCAACCACACCATTTCTTGAATGTACATTCTACCAAAATCATCTAGATATTGAGTTTATAGAAGTAGTAATATACGTGAAACCTCCTTATGCTGAACAATAATAACTGACACTACATCACGGTCTATTGGGGTCTAGGGTATCCTTGGGATAATGACTATTTACTCCAAATCCCACATGCTCATTGGTATATAATTATATTAAATTAAAACATAGGGTTATTTATGTTATTATTTAGTCCTTTTGAATGTGAGAGATTGATTGAAGAACCATGATATGACAATTTCAATTCATGTTTACTAGAATGATCATTGGTTATCATGATACATCTTAGTCGATCCTATATGTACCACACATTTTGATGTGTGTGATTCCCTCACAAATTCCTCTCTCATCGAGGTAGAGACTACCAATCAATTATAGAAATGGGGAAAATAATTATAATCTAAAGAACACCCTATAGAAAGGTCATATCCTATCAACCTATCCCATATCATAGGATAATCAAGATTAGTCTCCTGACTAGAATTGACATGATCATCCAAATTAGAAGTAATAACTATAATGAACAAGATTTTTAACCTTTATCCTAAAATACACCAAATTTAAAATTCATGAGATGTTTCTTAATCATACACCCTTTTTGATGTATGAGATACCAATGCCCACATATTATTTTAATAAAATCTACAACAACGTTAACTTTTTTAGATACATAAAAATTATCAATGAAAATCATCTGTGGATACCGGACCCAACATCTTTTTCTCATATTCTAGTGTCATTAAAAGATAATATTTTGTAAGATCTTATGTTCAATAAAAAAATCATTCACTGAAAATCTAACGGCGCCATAATTTCATGGAATAAACCAAAACATATAACTCTTGGACGTGAGTAGGATAGTTCTACACATCGGTTAATAGATGGTTGGACCCATAAGAAAATACCTATTCATTTTGATTCAAGAAAACTTTAAAAACATAGAGTCATAATAGTATACTTCATAAAAAATCCCATGTTATGATAGAATCAAAATCAGAGTATATTTTAACCTCTTGTTCATCTATAGGAAAGCCTCCTCTCATAGGTTGGTCTACTCAAAATTTACTCAATATTGGTATTTCCAATCATAGATTCTACCAAATATTAGATTTAATGGATAAACAACATATAATAATTAGTTAGAAAAGAAAAATTTGAATCTCAAATACATTCTTAGGCTATAACTATGATGTAACTAACTCAACTTTCTCTGGATCAACAAACTTTCTCATAAATAAAATGCTCGAGAAAGAATAACTGTTAGAACTAAAAGTGAAACATTGAAATCCTAGGGTAAAGGTAATGTAATCGAAGTAGAATCAATACAATATATCAATGTATATAATTCAATTATAGGGTTTGTGAATATACCAAAACTTCCTCAACAAAAACCATGATGAAGAAATCCAAATACATGTGAAAAAATTTATTCATTAGGGATATCAACACTAACAGTGAGTTCAGAAATACAAATAGTATCAAAAAGTACATATATAACTTATATCTACATATGTACATCATATTTTGTACGTCTTCTTCTATGATCTAAATTTAGTGATAGCCTAATAGTAGATCAATCTTAGAGAACCACTAGGATTCCCACAAAAAAAACAAAAAAATTATCAATCTTCCATAATATATATATGTTCTTCACTGTGTACAGATCCAATTTTTAATAATCCATACTTATCCATAGGCTAATATCCACCTTATTGAAAACATTTACCCACATTACCCCAAGGGGAAGTGATCAACCAATAAAAAAAATTCCTCAATATCCTTAAGATGCACTTTGAACACTTTTATCATAGGCAGTACCATATGATATGGAGGGAGCGATATATACTGCACACCTAGCATGAGTTTAATCTTGAACATGATCCCTCTATAGGGATAGAATACTATGAAATTTCATGGATAATTACTTAGTAAAGTTCCACCATATGAGAAAATGTATTTATATTCACGACTTCTTCTATAATACGAACCATACATGCCATGTGAGTCATAATGATCCCGATATGACTGATGTCCGGTCCAACTCTACCTAGTACAAAATTACATTACTTGTTTTGGAAATCCTTATCCAAATTAATGGATTTGATGATAATACATATCTAGTAAAAATATATATGTTCTCAGAAATGATTGACCCATTACACACAAGTATTCACTTTAATACTAGTCATCTCTAAATCTAGAAAATCTAAAAAATGTCAGTATCTTGAAAGAAATATAACTCATTCTAAGAATCTCAGAGTACGAACTATCATCTCTCTAATTGGAGAATGTACAATCGTAAATTCATGAAAAATAATTACACGAATACCTAACCTATAAAATAATTGAGTAGATGTAAAATAATGGAAAGAACCTATATGAAATAATTTAGTCTAGAGAATATATTTAATCAAAATTTAACCCTTGACTATTGAACACCCATCTATATTATTAGTTGTAATATGATCCACTGTATAGGCTCCTCTAGCATAAGATCTATATCATTGTCCCCATATTTTTTCGTTCACCTGATTTATCAAACTCTATAGAGTCCATAATGGTTGATAAAAATTCCTACATGTCCTAACACTCTTATTGTATTCAAAATCATGATATGAGGTCATACCTAAAACACACTTATATCCTATATCTATTTGAAATTATTATGTAAAAATGATCACGAAAAACTCATATAAAAACACCACAGGTATCCTATCTTACCACATTAATGAAACTACCTCAGAGTATCTATGCAGAATTTGTGGTAGTGTCCAATATTTCCAAAATTATAGCACTGGATAACTCCAAATCTCATAGAGGGATTGGTAGAAAAATTTCAACAATATTGATTACTATCAACACCTTGGTGCATCGTCTTTTCCTTCCTTGTATTGTTTTTAGATGAAGCACCAATATATCCACTAGTAAACTGATATATTGGTCCACTATGAATCATAATAAGACCTACTACTTTATTAATTTCTAAAATAATCTCAATTATAAGGGAGTTCCAAATAACATACTAGTATGGGGTTACATAAAATTTCCTCACATGGTTACTCAACATACATCCAATGCCAAAGTAAATCTTCTGGGCTTTCTAAACCCCTTTCCTTCCAAAAATATAAGAAAACAAATAAAATCACTATTATGAGTTGGAAAATAAATCACTATCATCATTCACCAATCAAGTTCCATAATTTCATCAGTTATATCCACAATCAGAATATCTAGGAAGAATACCTTGAAAAAAATAACCCTGATGGTATCCCAAGTTAGGCATTCATGCCTACCAGCCTAGTTCATCACACTCAACCCTATCATAAATGATCACTAAAGCATATATAACACAACGTTCATTCATCTCTCATCAAGTGTCTCTACTAGATCAAAAATTCCCTTGATTATTTAAATAAAGTCCTCATAATCATATATACTCAATTTACTAGGAACATTAGGGGATGTTTTAATTGGAAGTATTTTTTTTAAAATAGACCATTCAAGGCTTACCCATATGAGCTTCTCCATCATAAATAAGGTTTATTTGAAGGAAACTGCCATAAATAAGTTCTAGTCCCTATATATCTAGGGAGACTAGCATACTCAACTGCATCCTCCTATCTGTCTATAGGAGCTACATGTGTATTTATTGTAATTGAAGCATACTGGATCACTTCATTAAGTGGTCCAATAAGACATAATCGAGGATTAATTATTTAATATTCCATATAGAAAAACATGGAACTCCTATAACAGATTAATAATAAATACTACCTATGTTTTTAACATACATACACAGACGGACCACTTAATAGAGACATATCCTAAGAGGCTACTTAAAAATTCAATACATAACCCTTTATATTACCCAAGTCCCAAGACCAAGTATCCAATTACAGAATGTTAGTAACAGTCATGTAAATATAAAAATACTTATCATGATCAAGCTCAGATAATTAAATTTCATCAATAATACATCTATTAGGAACAAATCATTTATTACAATTATAAATTAATTAATAAAACTGTTTTCAATCACAAGAAAAAATGTGTATGGAATGTGAGCCTACATTCGTACCCATGATGCATGAAATCACCCAAATATGATAAAATGTAACTATATAATAATACTAAAGACCAACATGAAACTATAATTTCACAATAGATAATTTTAATCCCACATTCCCTGGTAAATTGGATGTCCATTACACATGATTTGGTCACAAACATGTGTAACTCCGCTACTAATGCCAAAACTACACTTTTTTACATTCTATGAAACACAAATGATATACAATGGAAAAGGAAAACTTTGATATTACTTTTTAAAATCTTGAATTGAGTCATTGGGTTTGGGTTGGAGAGCCACATGACCTAATGGACACCTCCTCATGCATAAGAGGCTACCGAGTAGTTGTGAAGGATTAAATTGGAACATGGAGAGACTATGAAATCGTTAAAGTTTTTTATCCAAAACATATACATGAGAAGGAGTTAATAAATTAAGTGATCCATAGAATGGATAAAAACTATATAAACCCCTTGTTGTATCAATATGTAGTACAAGAAAAGCAAAAATACCACGAGCTATATGTCAATTAATAAATAATGAAAAGATGTAAGACAAAAAGAGAAGTAATAAAAAGTAACACAAAGTCCACTAATACCCTACCTGTCCACTCTGCTCTTCCAATTTAGCAAGTTTACAGAGGTCCATTTCCCTTGATTGGATCCTTGACCATAAGGTCTACTTGCACACCGTGATTTTAATTCATTGTGAACATATAAACATGGTAGGAAAAAAAATATATCCTTAAAATAAGTGAAATATCTATATATTAGTGTATGAAATGTTAAGAAATTAAATACACAAGTAAACAATCCTATGTTCGGTCATCATGTACTAATAAGTCGGTCATGAACCCGGACCCTACCACATCATCTGCATTCCAAAAGAAAAGTTATGCCTAGTTTCCAAGAATCTTAGAACATTCCACAAGACCAATGAGAGTCTCAAAACAATCCATTAGTCCATCAAACCTCAGGTCAACCCACATGGTCATCATACCCCCACCAACTATTTTAGATTAGGACACAAGTCCATAATGCCCCTTTTAGTATTAGGTTAGTCTAGAAGGCCATCATGCACTGTCATATTTCACACTATACCCCATAATAAACAACACCAATCATGTTGCACGTGACTCCCTCTATAAGGGATTAAAATATCTATCAAGGCTCCCCCTATCACCTTGAATTTAGATTGGAGAATTCCACATGATATAAAAATATGTACATACACAAGGTGTAGAATGTAAATTCTTGAGTAATACACACACACAAGGATGTAAAATAAATAAAGGTATCATAGTTCACACACACACATACACAAGAATGTCATTCCATGAAAGATCTCATGTTCCACACACACATGATCAATCATGTCATATAAGTGAAGGTCTCATGGACTAGACAAACACACACACACACACACATGAGTTTTATATCATTTAGTTTTATAAATTTTTTGAAACGTGGTACATAACTTACTACCTTAAGAATATTTAATCATAACTTAAATTTTCACCACCATAATCAAGATCAAACACCAACGTTCCCTAGAAAAATATCTAAATCACCACAAGATGATTCAAGAAAAAAGATATAAGAAGAAATATATTAAGGGATAGTATTGGTTTGGAATTTTCCAATGAAAACCATTGTAACAAATGTATCTAGATGAATCCAATATTGATGAAGAAAAAAATCAACCTTCCACCTTTTTTTTTATAAACAACCAAGAAGTAATCAAATTAGATCATGTATGGATTTCTATATCCTTCCATGATATTCTGAATCAATGGTCAGTTTCATAGAGAAAATTGAAAATCTGTAATGAACAAGATTACTAGGGAACAAATGACCACCTACCTTGAAATCCCGTGGAATGATGTCCCTAGATCCAATATGTTTTGTCTCTGGATTATAGAAATTAATCAAGAACAACCAATAGAGTCTCTATGATAGAGGACCCAAGGTGTAAGAGAAATAGTGAGTGGCTTTAAAATTTTCTAGGACAAAATAATAATTTTACCACTATTTAATTCCATGTGTGTAAAGACCCCACATTTAATATTACACAATAGATGAACTTTTATCGATTTAGGATTTAGAGAGTTATATACATGTTTAAAAAATATTAGATCTGCAGTAAAATTAAATAAACAAAAGACAAAATTCACTTCTGTGCACACAAAAATGATGACGTCTAACTTTAGACATCAAAGTGACTTGTTAAAATATTTTTGAAATATAGGGTGATCAATTTTTATTTCTCATTAATGGTATTAGAAAAAATTAATGAATTTTTTTAAAACATTTACTTGATGCAAAATAGAAGTTTTATATAATTTTCTTAAAAAGAAAATAACTTTTTAATGATATTTCATCATCAGTTTTCAAGAGTTACTAAAACTATTTTTTGGATATTGTTATGCTCAAAAATTACTATACATATATAAAAACTAAAAGTATAATGTTTTATAAAAATATACATATATTGGAACAAAGGTACATATGATTTCACATACAGTTTGATAATGACCACATATAAATTATCCAAAACATACCTGAGTGCATGTACTAATTTGCACATAAAATAATACTTCTTCAAAATATGTACATAAGGAAAAGCTTCTTAACCAGGAGTATTATAGTAGTTGAATAACCACATGATCTATCCGTCACTTGTTTCATATTAAGGGAATTCATAATGCTAGACATCATAATAACTCTTTTAAGGACTCATGCCTGGACAATATATAATCATTCAATTAAGGCGTCATGCCAATACATGAGTTTGACTCTTGATATATATAGATGCTTCAAGGGGATATAAAGGGCCCCACCCATCACTTACTAAGTCCAATTAATCCCTCGATGAGATTCATAATGCCAAACTTCAAAATAATTCTATCAAGGTCTCATTTCAAGACCATAATTAACCATTTTTTCAAGGCCTCGTGCCAAGACTGTAGTTGGTCTCATGAGACCTACCGATGCATAGATAGGCTATATAGGGAATCACCCATAAATTAATATGTCCAATGAAATCCTCATATGAGTGTGGATAAACATAAATAATGTATACATATTCTAGGTAAACAATATTCCCCAATATTTATGTATATGTACTAACCATTCTGAGTATTGAATTGAATGTTTTCAACAAATACCTTCAATGTAGTCATAAATCATTCAATGTAATTTCATAAAAGTCGAATATCATAATTAAAATAGTTTCCTTTATTTGAAATGGACAATTAATAAATGCACACATTCTCTCTAAATACATCTTCCACATAAAATTATAAGTAAGCATCTTATATAAAGCATTTTAATTCTTGAGGAAATCCATGTGCCTGATAATCTAAAAAGTAAACCTTAAAATTAATTTGATACCATGAACTTATTATTAATGATAAGTGTATTGATGTTTTTATTAATGAATGACCATGATTTTATGCAGACACAATATCCTTAATTCTAGTATAACATGACAACATGTTATGTACATTTTCTCTAAAAACATGATGAGAAGAAATTGAACATGTCAATAAACATTTTATCGTTTTTATATTAATATATGTACACATATAAATATAAATTTACAATGAATTTATGTTATAAAATAATTAATTTTTTCATATATATATATATAATTGATTTTGAATTGACAACATTAATTATCACGCAATGAACACATGTCTGAACAAGACATCGAAAAATGGGAAAATTCTTGAGAATATATAATATGAAATTATAATCCTTTATATTAACATATGTTCCGGTAGATGTATTAAAATATAATTATTTTATTAACATAATATAATCATTTAATACAGAATATCAACTCATAGAAAATAGTTAACCTCAATACACAACATGCATTATTAATTTTAAATGAGCCCTTCATGATTATAATCTAAATCCTATAAATATATATAGAATATCTATCATTTATATGTTCATAAAATAGTTCTACAAAGCTGGATAGATGCTCCTATATAATTTTCTTCTTCTTCAAATAATCATAATGAAAAAATGTGAATCACATGGAATTATTATTGAAACATTATAAGTAAACCATGTATCAATGGTTTTTATGTCAATATATATATATATATATAATTTTACTTCTTATCAATTTCAACCAATGGGAATATAACCTTATCTTATAAAATTACATATCACACACAATAATTAAAGAAAATAATTTATAATAAATCAAATTTTCAATGCTTAACTTTAATTTGGGTAATTTGGGTGATATCATGGTTTAAATATTATAACCATATCTTCAATTTCACCCATATTTATACACCTAATTGAAAACTAGAAATGATAGTTCAAAATTATAAATTATAGGTTGACATCATAACATAAATAAAAAATAATTACCCACTATAATATATTTTGAAATAATACCAATACATCAATTATTTCATTTATAAAAATAATTATTTTTCACATTCCGTACTAAAATTAAACTGATAAATTCTTTATATCTAAACACACAAATTTCACAAACATAAATATTAAAGAGTCATAAAAATAAAAATTCTTCTTTTCTAAATTATAAATTCAAATATATATAAGTTTAAACATTCAAATAAAATAATTTTAATTGGGAATTGCATAATTTTACATAAATATTAAAATATTAATTAAAAAATAGGGTAAAATAATTTCACCATAAAATAAATAATGTTTGAAAATTATTTAATATAAATCATGAAATATTAATTTCCTTACTTATTATAAAATCAGGAACAATAAAATTGGAGATAGATAATTTATGCAATAATATAAAAATATAATGCTTAAGATATAAGCCCCTTCCATATTTTTCAAACAAAAGAAAAATAAATTCTTCTAATGCTACATATTTTCACATATCATTACTCCCACTAGACTGAAAAAATAATTTTACCCATTACAAATTCACAATGAAGGATTTTACACCCATTTTCTCTACTTTGTGTACAACAAAACACACATCATGAAGGGAAAGATGATGTAAAAGATATAGATGGACAAAAATAACCAATTACAACCTTCACAATATGTCAGAATAATAGTGATTAAAAAAACCACAACAGAGTATTCTGATTCGATCAAAATAAAATATTCAGGAAAAGAAATTGAAATCCTATTATTAGACCAATGGAAAACCACAATTCAACAACCTATACATTATAAAATATTTATAGATGAACCTATTTGCAGACCGATATCTCTTAGAGATACAAAATAAAAATAATTTAACACATAACCGGATTGACATCAAAAAAGGTACGAAGAAATATAACAAGATAGGTATTATACATATGGTTTCAAATATGGATCTGACATCTGATTATAGAAAATTGGTCTATAAGAAAACAGAAAAACTAATCAACAAATGGTATTTGAAAGGGATTGGAACAGCACGAATGACACATACCTCAAAAAGGTCAATACACCATTCTCACTACCAAATAAAACCCTAACTCGAGCTCAGAACTTCATTGAAATTGTTTGGACAAAACTATATGTATCCGTTCTTCACCATCTGAGATCAATTTTCACATTATGTCCTTCACTGTCATTTTACTCGACCACTATGGATGCAGATGACTATCGGTGGCTCAAACTTTCTCATTCTCCCCTACGAAGTCCCGCGACCCTCAAAACTCCCTGCTAATGTTCTATCGAATGATAACTCCCCCTTGCGTGACACACAGACTAAACCCCTAATCCCTATTTCCACTTTTTATTTTTAATTTTTATTATTATATCATTTTAAATAATTTTTTTAATAAATTTTATTTATATAAATTTTATTTTATTTTATATTTATTATTTAAAATTTCCTAATTTCTTATTTATTAAAAAAATAATTTAATAAAAATAATCTAATCAAAATTTATAATTTAAAACTAATAATTATATTTTCTTATATATATATATCATCATCATTTTTGTATCTGTTTCAAACATTATAAAGTAATAATTTAATTCATATCATTTAAAAATAACATTATATATATATATATCATACTTTGAAAATCAATGATTTAAAAAAAATTATAATCGTACGTCAATATAATATTAAATAAACTTTTTGATAAAATTAGTTATTTTAAAATCATTCTTTTAAACAAAGAAAAAAATAGTTTTGAAAACTGTTAATTTTAAGTATTATAACACTTAATTTGAATTATTATATTCAAATTTAATTATCATAAAAATATTATTTGTTTTTTAACTATAATGTAATACATTTAGTATAATATTTATACAATAAAGCTATGTATGAAATTTCTAGGCTGTTACATTATCCCCCTCAAAATAATTGTGTCCTAGCAATTCATTTCTCCAGAATAAAGATAATTCTAATTTTTTGTATTTATAATTATGAAAAAATGGACCACTAAACATCTAGACGCAAAAACTTCTAATCTATAATATTTTCTAGATTTTTCCTCTAATACCAACTATAATGAACCAACATTAAATCTTACACAATAGAAGACCTTTTACCAGTCTAGGTTTTAGAGAGTTAGAAACAGGGTTACAATTTATCAGAGATGCAATAAAATTAAACACACAAAAGAAAATATTAGCTTCCACATGCACAAAAATGATGACATCCAACATTGGATTTCAAATTGACCTATGAAAATATTTTTTGAACGTAGGGTGATAAATTTTCCATGCTCAGTAAAGATGATTATAAAAAATTAATAAATCATTTTAAAAAATTTACTTGAAGAAAAATACATCCTTTAAATAATTTTCATAAAAAGAGAATAACTTTCTATTAACATGTCATCATTATTTCCCAAGAGTTACTAAAAACATTTCTTGTAGAATATTATAATCAAAAATTACAATACATATTTAAAAACTACATGTATAATGTATTATAAAAATATACATACACTTGAACAAAAGTTTTTGAAATTCCACTTAAAGCTGGAAAATGGCCAGATATAAATTATCCATAACATACTAGCTTGAAGATACTAATTTGAAGATGAAATAATACTTTCTTAGAATTTGTATAGTTGCCAAAGGTTATTCACCATGAGTACTCTACTAGTTGAATAACCAAATAATCGATCAATTACTAGTTTCATATTGAGGGAATGCATAATGTCGGACATCAAAATCAATGTATCAAGGCCTCGTTCCAATGCGATATATAATCATTCTCTCAAGGACACTTGCCAAGACATGTTTTTGTCTCATGAGACCTACCTATGCATAGAGGGGATATAGAGGTCTCTACCCATCACTTAGTAAGTCCAATGCATTCCTTGAGTGGATTCATAATTCCAGAATTCATAATCATCTTTTCAAGGCCTTGTGACAAGACCATAAATAACCATTTTGTGAAGGCCTTGTTCCAAGAAAATAGTTAGCCTCATGAGACTTACTAATGCATCGAGAGGCTATATAAAGCCTCACCCATCACTTAATATGTTAAATTCATTCCTCATATGAGTGGGTTTAAATATAAACATTGTATTCATATTCTTGGTAAATAACATTCCCCAATATGTATGCATAAATATTAGCCATTCTGAGTATTGAATTGAATAGTTTCTATAAAGTCCATCAAACTAGTCATAAATCTTTCAATGTAATATCATAAAACACTAAATGAAAGTGATACTTTCATGGTGGTTTTTTTGATATAGCAGCGATTTAAACTGCCATGATATGCTTCTGCGGTGGCTTCAAAAAACCACCGCTAAATTGCGTGTCAGTATACAATTCACGGCAGTTTACACAATTTAGTAGTGTTTTATGGTAACTATCATAGTGTAAGTATTTAGTAGAGATATTTATGGTTTTAGTTGTGGTGTATCTTCAAAAAATAATTTTTCTAGTGGATATTAAAAATGCCGCTAAAAAAATATCATTTTTGACAGGAAAACCACCTCTAAAACCAAGATAACTGTGGCGAAATAATATTAGAATATAAAAACATTTTAGTAGAATCTAAAAATGCCAGTAAATTATTTTCCATAGAGATGGTTTTAACCGCCATGGATAGAAAAATACATACATTTTATTGGTAGTTAAAACTGCTGCTAAAGCCATATTTATAAAAAAACAGTTGATTCGGCAGCCCTAATACCATTGCTGTGAAAAATAAACATTCCAGTTTCACATGAACATGCATCCCATGTCTAATAGAATACCATAAGGCCAAAATTTTCATATGAATCACATGATATATACATGAATAATAGGTTTAGTGTTATTTGGGTACATAAAATTTATTCTATGTACATAAAGTGTCACTTTTAGATATACGAGTTTCACAATCAGGGATAACAGTTGATCTAGAGTATGTTGATGTATTTTTGTATCTGTCATAAACTAGGAATGTAATCGATAGTTTATGTTTTATTAGATTGTATGGGAATTAATGCATAATCATTTTGGAGATCTCTCACTTATCATTTCCAATGACCACAGTTACCATGAATGGATTCACGTTTGACTGTACATACTAGTGTGAGGATGTTTCTATAGTGTTGAAGAATTGGTGGTTGTTAGCTATGATCCTAGGAATTCCTGAGCCTAAAAACGGGCATGTAATTAAATGTGATGCATTTGGTTCAGTCTTATTATTTGTTATGATATAGGGTGATAAATTAGTCACTTTAGGTTTCATCAGTTTTTAACCCACATTATGAAATACGCTAATCTTGTATTTTATTTTGTAGTTGTGGTACATGCATTGAAATGATCAGGAAAAAACCTCTAATAAGAGAGATTTTTTGGTTACTTGGGCACCTAGAGTGAATATAATATTTTCTCACTACATGGCCATAATCTTTATCATGTGAATTTGATAGAGTACATATATATGTTTGACATCGATAAATAGTATTCAACTTGAAATAGAAATGTATTGGTAAATGCAGTGGGCTAGAAAATGTTGGATACAGGAGAACATATTTTGTTAGATGAATAAATAATAAAATCTTCACTATAAGACTAGGTGGTTTGTGTAGTTGAGGGTTTATGTGAATAAATATGGCTATCCTTAGAGATAATGTCTTCATTGGTTAAACACATAAAGAAAAGTTAGAATATTGTTCTGGAATGTATCATGATGTGTGATAGGTTAGAAGAATGTGAATCTATTTCATGATTGAATTTTGATATACATGGAGTGTTTATAGTTCATTGCATGATAATGGGAACATATTCCATTAGATAGGAGTTTTTGAGATCCTATAATGATTTAATGTGGGATGTTCACCCAGGGCTGACCATGATTTATAATAAAGAAAAGTGGATGTTCTGGAGGCCCTCTATATTAAGAGACATTGAAGGCTTTGTTTACCATTTATTGAATTGTGCATAAATTATCACCAAGTGTTAGAGATAATATTTGAAGTGGGATGTTCACCAAGGGTAGACCTATTTTACCTCATTGTTTTGGTAATTATAATATAAGTCTATGAGTTGATAGTTGAAGTTGTGTATAACATTTTATCCTCAGACCGATGAGCAGTCATGAGGGATGTTCCAAACCATATATAACATGCTTCCAGATTTAATTATATATTTTTTCCACTAGATTCATATTTTGGGAAGATAAAAATTCTAGTAGTGTATAACAATCAAGTGTTCAACAAATATTTCTAAATTCTACTATTAATGAAGTGGATAGTCCCTCAACCTTAATAGTATCAAGACACTCATGTGTTAAACATATATTTGTAAATTCTTATAAAATATATTTTTAATAAGAGGAAATCATAAGTGGGAGTGATGACATGCCAACTATAAAACATGAGAATAGAATACTATAAAATTTGAAGAAATATGGGCTATCCACTAAAAACAAGTTGATGGTATTAACAAAACTGGACATTACAAAGAAAATCAATAAGAAGGTTGATTGTTCATCCTTTGGTAACAAACCTAATAAATTTAGAAAAAATGAATCATAAAAATTGATTCATTAAAATAATGAATCGACATATATGGGGCACACCACACTCGAGAAATCAAGACATAAAAAGAAACACCAGATATCAAAAAAATACATAAAAGAAAACATGTTAAATCCAGAAAATGTTTGGTCATAAATTTTTTTGGTGGAAACAATGTTCCACACATGATACATATAAAAACCAACTGTTAGCATATTTGTCTAGAAAATCAACAATACAACTGATCACTTTTCGATGATGAACACATCTCGTCACCCTCTCCATCTCCATCTCTACTTTCTACTACCACCTGTAAGATCATTATATTCAAAATCAAATACTGTTGTATATTTACATTTAAACTGAAAACCAATAAAAGTCCAAAAACTAAATGATTTTTAATTTTTTTGATTTACCTGCTCACCACCAGTCGATTCAATACCACTAGGGGTAGATCCGGTCACCTTCTAATATAAATCAATCAACGCTTTTGGAAAAGAGGATATCTGAGCCCCCTGGTCTTCAACCGTGATTCGTAGAGAAATAATATCTCTTTGAGTATCTCATGGTGTGGACTGACTAAAACTCAGAGTAGATGCAACTGCAATCCCTGGTGGCCAACCAAAGGCCTCAGATGGTACAATTCCAAAACCCATCCCACACAGTCTACCTGGATTCTCCTTCCCAAGGACTTTAGCAAATATGTCATCCTCGGAGACTAAGTAGGACTATGCATGATTGGCATCCCACAGTTCCTTAATTTTTACATATAAATAAAATAGTAGTCATATTAGAAGTAATATACATTAACATAGTAACTACTGATAATAAGTTATTATAATGAAAAATGAGTTCATACCCTAAAATCTTTGGAAGGCTCATTAATAAAACTTCCATCATATTTTTGGTGAACATTTGACCAAACTTATGCTCAGGATGCTTCATTACCTATACTCTTTGACTTCATTAAACCAACATAATTGAATAATATAATATATTAAAAAATATACTATTGTTATACAAATATTTAAACTAAGGAAATTTTTACAAGAGTAGAGAGGCTTATAAAAAAACTATTTGACCCCGTAATGTAAGGGATGACCTTCTTATCCTAGCTAGATGCATTCTTTCTTGAAAGATCATTAAATAAATAAAATAAAATTTAATAGTAATGTATTCAATTTCATCTCCTCTTCATATATATGTATAAATGTAAAATTATATTAATATAGTAATATATATTTATATGCCATCTTCTTCTCAACATGATATCTGTCAACAAAAACGTTCCATTGCTCTTTGGGTACCCCATCAAGTAGTGTGCCATACATCTGTTGGGAGATCAATGAAGTATCATTGAAATCACCCCACAATATCCATTTAAAGTCTTTCTATTTTTTCCACAAATTTAAAATGTCCACTTTCGTGCTATCACATCAGCACCCGTAATGTGAAAAAACATCTATACACAAAAATTCATTTTGAAAATATTAATAACAAGATATTTAATTACACCATAATGTATTAAAATTACCTTTATTTGGAAATCAAAAACTTCATTTTTCCAACATGCAGGAACATACCTCCAATAATCATACAAAATAGGAAGGGAAATGGGCTCCACAGCCAATTGGCCTAAAATTTGGCCAAGTAATCATATGTTGTCATCCGTAGGGACCCCATATGAATCAAATGGGACACATATCTTCTCTCTGGTCAGATTCTATACATCTGATATTATTTTATTTTTATCCACACATGCAATGTTTCCATCTTTAATAAAAAACAGTTAGTAAAAAAATTACAACAAATTTAATCATATAAATATTTGTACCTATAACAGTCACCCTCTAGTATACTCATAAAGAACTAGAAGTGGCGCACCACTCTCCCACTGCAGAGGTTCCTGATGCGAGAGCCGATGACTGAGCTGTTGAAGGGACCCTCACAAAGAGTGTGAGAGATGGTGAATGGGGAGATAGTGCATTGGGTAAGTGGATGATGGCTCAGATGCCATATGGAGGGAGACAGATGGATCGTCATCTATCGCAGTGCTCGATGAAACAGTATATTTATTCCTCCTTGGAATTCTGGTCATTTAATCAATTACAATTAAGTTCAGAACATATATTTCCAAAAATTTATGTAGAAAAAAATTAAAAATGATAACAGATGCACAGTAGTAACAAACAAAATATACATGAAAATGATAATAAATGATTTCTGAAATAAAATACATGGTTTCTAAATGATTTCATATCTATAAAAACAATAAGTTTCTCCCTCAATCATGTCATTTTTTTGCTCCATTACTTCATCCACTTCATTCATCCTTTCTCGACTAATATTTTCAATATCAGAATGGAAAAATAATTCTAATTCTTTTTGTTTATGAGATTCAATGTTAGAGGTAGAATCATCCACTTTATTACACATATCATACAAATCTTATTGTTTTACATGATAAACTACACTCCTCCCTTCATCCACAATATCATTCACATAATATACCATTTTTTCTTGCAATTATAAGATATATGGATCATGAAGTTCATGACCACCAACATCCATCAAGCGAGAGAAGTTCACAGAAGTTAATTCAAGGACATTATTTTAACACCTATGATAATATCGGCACAATTACATTTAAATAAAAAACTGAAAAATTCCCATGTTAGTTTAATTAAATAATACCGGTCAGCTTTCCAAAGTATCCCACTTTAGAAAATGTAAATATACCACTATTCTATGTTTTCAAACCCTCTTCTTGATCAACTATTCTAAATCTAAATCCATTCACATTGTAAGCGTCGAACATTCTAACTTATTTTAGAGGTCCTCAAGGAAGAAACATCAAATATTATGAAAACTCTAATCAAGTATCAGTATTAATGATCTAAAAAATGAAATATACATTATTATAATTACAAAATATACGTGTTAACCTAATATTCGTATGTATTGCAATATTTATGAAATTAAATATCATAAAAAACTAGTCTACAATATCATTATTAACAGCTTTTGGTATGTCCTTATCACATCATGTTAGGCCTCTTCATTAGTCTCTTTATTTATATCATTAAATCTTTAATAAATGGATCTGCAATTTCACTATTCAGTAGCATATATCTATGTTCCTGTAATAATTCTGTTTATGTCAGTGTAACATTTGAGGTCCTCCCAACTGATATACCAATAGTAGGAAATATTTTTGATTTCCCATGTATTTGAGATTGATTTGATGTGTCTTTAACATGTACAACTCGATTAAACCTTGTCTCAATATCATCCGTGTATCTAGAATAAAAGGTAAGACACTCCCTTTCCAAATAGCCTTCAGTAAAAGAGCCTTCTGGTTGATCTTTATTTCTCACATATGATTTCAAATTCCCTATATATCTATGAAATAAAATAAAAATAATAATTTTGAATTTAATTAAGTGCCAAAAATTATTTACCTAACCGAAAAACATATAAATAAAGTACCTCTTAGTCGGATAAATCCATCGATAATGAACAGTGGATCCTAATTTAGCTTCTTTAACCAAATCCACATTTAAATGCATTATGAAAGTAAAAAATGACAGTAGAAGGATCATCTCTATTTCCCAATGTTTCAATAAAAACTTGTCCTGAAGGTTTTCAAGCTCAAATTGAAGAAATAATTTCTCATATATTTTTCTAAAAAATGTGCAGAATTTTTGTACAACAACAGTAAATTTTTTAGGTAATAATGTACGTAATGAAAATGGTAGTAACTGCTGTAAGAAAACACATGAATAATGATTTTTGAATAAACATAACTTACGATTATTTAAGTCAACATAATTAGAGATGTTACTTTAATACCTAATATATACTTTCACATGCTTTAAAATTTTAAGGAATGTATCTTTATTCCTATTTTTCATTGAAAAAATTTCCAGAGTATACTTTTTATTCTCATCAAGCCAGAGATCACATTTTATGTTCATTACTTGTAATACTTTAGGAGCATTGAGATGATCCTTCAACATTTCATGCACATTATGAAATGTGAAGATAGAATTCTCATAGACATTATTCTCAATATATATCACATAAATATTATTCCACAATAAATTATACTCCCAAAACAGAAGTTTAAAGAATATACTTTTTTCATCCATTATTTCATTCCGATTTGACTTAACGATGCACCTCAAACCCATTTCCCGCTATCATTCAAATGATGCTCATTCCCAAATGTTGTTTCAGAATTTCCATGTTGTTTCAATATTTCAGAACCAGTTAAGAACTTTGGATGTTTTCTACGATCAATGAAACCATTAAATTTTTATCTGTCTAGCCGAAATCTATGAGATCCAATGAGAAATCTTTGACGACATAAGAAGCATCATTTTTTACTGTGAGGTAGCCTTTTGGGATGAAAATAATAGTTACAAACATGAAATTCCAATCCTTTTTATGTGTTCTAACATGATAAATTCTCAGGCCTAGGGAATTCACTAATGGTCAACATTAAAGCCACATGCATTTTCAACATTTTTTTAGAAGAAGCATCACATGTCTCAATACCGTTTCTCCAAAACACCTGTAATTCTTCAATTAAAGGTTGCAAGTATTTATCAATATCATTTCCAAGAATATTTATAGGAATAATCATAAAAATGATAAAATACATTTTTTTATACACATCCACAGAGGAAGATTTTAAGGTATCAAAATAACTAGCCAAATGCTATAAGTGGTATTTAATATCATAAATGGGTTGAATAAATTGGCTTCTAATACCAATAGAACATTAATAGGATCAGTTGAGAAATATGTATGTAATGAATGAAATGTCTTCCATGATTTCGAATCTTATGGATGTCACATTAACCAATCATTGTTATTATATACACAATTCCACTTCTTGTGTTTGGCGGTTTTCGATGACATTATTAGTCTTTGCAATCGAGGATTTAATGTAAAGTAACACAAAAACGTTTCAGCTGTGTTCCTTTTCTTCTTCTTCATGGTAGTATGTTGATACAAACTTCCAACACCACCAATTTAGTACCATCTAAATGAATAAAATATTTTGATATTATGTCTACTTGAATCCTCTCGCCAATAAATCATACATTCATTGGGACACATGTATTTTTTTATAATTAAAACCATTTTTGTTAGAATTTTTTTCATATCATAAAAAACATAGGGATGTTTGCTTTAGGAAATGCATCATGAAACAATTAAAATATCATGGACATTAACTTATTTGTAATTCCACATTGACATTTGATATGGATATAACTTCAGTAGAAAAAAAAACGTTTTGAATACTTCAAACATCCACTATACAACTCTTTATTTCCATCGTCAACCAAATCATGAAATGTATTTTCATCAGTGATGTTTTCTCTTACATTAGTCTCCACATAATCAAGAGGAGTACCCATTGATATGTTACAATCTTGATCTGGTTAACCTATAGCCTCAAAAACATCACTTGTCATGTTTCTATTTGTAGCACCATCATCTGGTTGATCCGATATGTTTTGATGATGATGGTAGTGTCTTGAGTGCCGAATTCATCATTTATAGTTTTTTAATTTCATTTTCCATTATCGAAGAAGTTGGAATCTCATTCTATGGATTGACATTAGTGCTCAAAATTTCTATAATGTTCGATTCTCCGTTCCAAATCGAACACAAATATTGACCTTGTAATTACTTCAATATTAAATGTTCATAAACTTTATCTCTCTTCAACCATCATCTAAATTTACATTTAGGACATGGAAATCTTATTCTCCCTTCAAAGAATTTATTTTAAATTTCAAAATCTATAAACTCCTCTAAATCCTTAACATACTTAGGTGTGTTCCTCGGTAATGTGATCTAGCTTTTATCCATGTTTATCACAATGCGCCTACACAATATTAAAAAAAATAAAACACATAACTATTAATAAGTAGAGAAGGAAATTCATATATACTGGTTGAAAAATATATATAAATATTTTAAATAAGGTTTTCTTATATAAAAGCATATGGTAAATAATGAACCCACCCACTATAAAGCCAATGCATGAAAATTAAAAATATTCATAAAAGAATATAAAGATATCCTAACTGCTTGAACCAAATTTTAAATTGGAATAATCTATATAGGTGATTTACCATTCCCCAATGACATTTCATATGTGACCCATAGATCCAATCTCAATCTAATTGTAGCATGACTTAAAGCCTCTTGTAGATGACCTAAAAGACTATTTGTGTAAACCATGAATAATATATATATAAATCACAACACACCTAATTGTAAACACACCTCCAAATATCATATGTAGACTAGCTTTTATCTTCCACTCAAAATATCATAAATGAATTCTAAAAAACACATAAAATTGTAAACACACCTACAAATATTGAGCTAGGTATGTGGAATATTGATGCCTTGAGAGGCTAGTTGAGAGCTAATTCCATGTTGGACATCCCACCCCCTAAAAATCCCACACCCCTCCCCCACCTGGAAAGCCCACCCCACCTCCCTGGATAGCCCACCCCTTACCTGGATAACCCACACCCCCTACCCCACAACCCTATATCCCCCTTATTTCCCTAGATATCCCACCCCCCACCGGGACAACTCCCCCACCGCACCTGGACAACCCCCACCCCACCAAACACCCCCCACATAGACACCCTCACCCCCACCTAGATTTCCCACCCCCACCCTAACCTAGACAACCCCCACCCCACCAGGACAACCCTCACCCCACACCCCTATAGCCCCTACCCCTGAATTCCCCTACACCCCCTGGAACCCCCCCTTCTGGAGAGCCCCCACCCCACCTGGATAGCCTACCCCACCCCCACTTGGACAACCCCCTCCTTCCTGAACATATCACACCCCTCCCCCACCTGGACAACCCACCCACCCACCCACTTGGACATCCCACCACCTAAAAATCCCACACCCCTAACCCCATCTCGACATCCCACCCCCACACCCATGGATATACCACCCCTCCCTGGACAAGACTCCCCTTCCCTACACCCCTATAGCCCCTACCACCATAAAAATCCCACCCCCACCTAGATATACCCTACCCCACCTGCACATACCCCCACCTTGATAATCCCCACCCCCACCTCGACAGCCCCCACCCCCACCTCGACAGACCCCCCACATCTCCACCTAGAATCCCCCACCCCCACCTGGACAACCCCCCACACCTGGATAACCCACCCCTCCCTAGACAACCCACACCCCACACCCCTACATCCCCCACCCCCCTACACCCCCTAGATATCCCCCCACCTGGAGAGCCCCCCAACCCACTTGGACAGCCTACCCCCACCCCAACCTGGAAAACCCCCCTCCTACTAGAAATTCCCACACCCCTACCCCACCTAGACAACCCACCCCCACCCCTTAGACTTCCCACTACCTGGAAATCCCACACCCCTCCCCCACCTGGATATCCCACCCCACCCCCACCCAGACAACCCCCACCCCCACTTGGATAGCCCCCACCCCACCTGGAAACCCCACCCCCTCCCTGGACATCCCACACCCCAAACCTGCACCCCCTACCCCCACATCACCCCCCGGGATATCCCCACACACTAGAGAGCCCCCCACCCCACATGGACATCCCACCCCATCCCCACCTAGACAGCCCCTCCTCCCTAGAAATCCCACACCCCCTCCCTCGCCTGGACAACCCACCTCCCACCACCCTTGGACATCCCACACCTAGAAAACCCACACCCCCTCCCCCACCTGGACAACCCACCCCACCCCCTGGACAACCCACCCCCTCCATGGACAACTCACACCCCCTCCCCTACACCCCTGCAGCCCCTACCCCCTGGACAACCCCCCCCCGCACATGGACAACCCCCCTCACCAAGACAAACCCCACCCCACCTGGATAGCCCCCGCACCTAGACATCCCCCACCCCCACCTTGATAGCCCACCCCCACTCTAGGAAACCAAAAAAATCTAGGGAACCTAAAAAATAACAACATAATATTTTTTATATCGAATGATATATATGTGGTGTGAGAAAAACTAATCCAAGTAGGATCTAAACAAGAATTTCTTGAAATTATTTTCAAAACACATATCATTTATGATAGTTTTAAATATAGTTATAAATTATATTTTTATTGATAATCACATTAAAAAATAATATCAACTTAACATCCATTTTATTAATTGTAATTTTCTTCTTCTTTAAATGAAAATAACCATTTTAAAAATATTACATTAAAACCCTTACTATATTTAAACCCACCCATTACAGTTTCAATTTTAAAAATACATTAGAAACTCCCTTCTGAAGACACTTAAAAAAATTTAATGAAACAAACCCATTCTCATAAACTTTAAAATTAAAACACCAAGTCACCACATCACAAACGAGATTTGAGTAAACAAGGAGAAAAATTTATGGTTCCCACCATATTAATCAAACTAGGGGAAACAAGGAATGAGAGTCCCTAAATTTAAAAAATATAGTATCATGTTAAAAAGGTTAATAATGTAAGATAGTCCTACACATTAGTATTACATGATACATAACACTGAAATATTTTTCATCCAAACAACACAAGTCACTTGAGAATCTTTCATCTAGCATCATAGGGGGAACTCCCCATTAGCCATGGCATAATACACAAATAGGGACAACAATAATGTGTGAATATCTAATATAACATAAATATGGACCTCTCCCTCAGTTCCTACTATACCCTTGATATAAACAATATGAAAAGATTAATTAAACAAGTTATATGATTAATGCAACAACATAATATAAATCTAAACTCACCTCCAACATCCTTGCAATAAACAACACCAAAAATTTCATCCATGTCATAAAAATAAATCAAAAGAGATGGTCGAACCATTGAGAGTATTACATACATTATAAGTAGTTCATTATAAAAGTTACAACAGAGACTTATTAAAATAATCTGAATTATAAGTCACTTTAATCCTCTTTGAAAACCCTTTTCAAATAATTCATTAAAACTAACCATTTATATTCTTTAATGACATATGAAATAGTTGAATGTCTCTTAATTATACTCATACAATATAATATGTAGTGATAAAAATATTTTGAGGTTTAAACAGAAATATTAAACCTAAATATATAATAGTTCAAGAAGAAAATGAAATAAAAATCATGTCATTTGAGGATCTATATAGATCTATCATGACCTATGAGATCATAATGAGGATACATGATAATAAAAAAACCAGATAATCCAATAAAACAATAATGTTTTCTTTTAAGGAAATTAATGATGAAACCTATAATGATGATGAAATGGCCCATCAATCAAATAATATTCATAATAAAGAAATCATAAAATTATTAAAATAAGGTGGATAATGATAGAGAACAGAAAGTGATGTTATTACAATGAAAAAAAAGGAACACATAAGGTTGTAATTCTATATGACTAACAAATGGGACCAGAGGAAGAATAAAAAATCATTGAAACCTTCAATGATTCTACTTAGTGTGTGAGAAATGAAGCCCTCCTATAAATGGAATCAATGGAAAAATGTTCCTAGTATCTCATAAATAAAATAGAGTTTAGTCATGATGTCAATTATAACTCTTATTCATCTTCCACTAAAATTTCCTCTTATCCCTCTTATTCTTTAACTAATCACCTATGCTATAAAGATATAAAATATTCTTGTAGAAAACATGATGAATTTTTTAACGAACTGAATTTAATATAGAAATATCATAAAAATAAATATAATCAATCCCTCAATGATAAGTAAAAACTCACAATCAAAAAAAAATATCAAAAATAATTTTCAATATAATATGATGAATTTACAATGGAATATTGATTATATAAATAAATATATTTTGAAATTCACCAAATTCTAAAAAAATTTACATAAAAAATTGGGTTTACAATGTTGTGAAAATAATAATATTCTTTGTCCTTTTCAAAAAATTAATGTTCTTTAAAAGGAAAAAGTATTTATTAATTGATCTAACAAGAAAGGTTTCATAATTATTGTCATAAAATAGAAAATATAATTCAAGAACATAATTAAAAGAAAGGTATGAAATTAACTAAATGTTTGGGGAGAACTGATATGGTGCAAAGAAATTTTCTCAAAGTTCTATTTCATGGTGTGGAGGGTTTATAATCATATACATCCAAAGAATGATAATATCATGTGCATGTGTGTGAGTATGGCCACTAGGAGATAATGCTATAACTAGAGGATATAGGATGGAGTAAGAAAAATAAGGATGATACTAAGGGGCAGTGAGAAGCGTCGAGCGGCGCCACTGGTGAGAACCTATAGCGTAGAGGTGAGCTAGGGATTTTGGGGGTTGGTGGCATTGGGCGTTGAACCATGATAAGGGGTAGCAAGGCACGTTGAGGGGAGTCATAGGGCTTCAGTGGTCGCTAGGGTGTCTCGTAGGGGTCACCGGAGGGAGAACGAGGGTCACCGGGGGGGGGGGGGAGGGGTCTCACATGGGTCGAGGGGGAGAAGGGTGGAATCATGGGGGTTGGGGGGAGAAGTATCAGGGTTGAAAAAAATAGTTTAGCAGCAGTTTATTAAAAACCTCTGTTCAATCATTTATAAAAAAAGTAGTGGCAGTTTAGTTACCTGCCGCTTAAACACCACCACAAAAGACTATTTATGTTGTCATGTAAGTTCAATTTCATACCTAAAATAACTGTATTTTTTTTGAAATACATAAATAATAAATGAAAACATTCTCTCTAAATACATATTCCACATAAAATTATAAATAATCCTATTAAATAAAAAAAATTAATTCTTGAGGAAATCCATGTTCATGATAATCTTGAAAGTAAATAGTAGATTTAATTTAAACCAGGAGCTTATTATGAATGAAAAGTTAGTCGATGTTACACTTAACACATGACCATGATTGTCTATAGATGCGACATATTTAATTATAGTATAACATGACAACATGTTATGCACAATTTTATAAAAACATGATGATAAGAAATATAAGATATTGATAAAATGTTTATCCTTTGTGTGTATATATATATATATTCACACACACATACATATAAATTTATAATGAATTTATGTTCTAAAAAAATAATGTTTCCCATAAATATATATATATATATATATATATATAATTGAAATTGAATTTACAACGTTCATTATCATAGAATAAACCCATTTCTGAATAAGACATCGATAAATTGGAAAATTATTTGGCATCTATAATATCAAATTACAAACTTTTATATTAACTTATGTTGTCGCGGATTTGTAAAATATAAATTTTTTATTAACATTATATATTCATTTAATGAAGAATATCAAATCAAAAAAATAATTAAGCTCACTACCCAAAATGAATTAACAATTGAAATGAGTCCTTCATGATTATAATATAAATCCTTTAAATATATATTATCTTTCTTTCATTTATATGTTTTGAAAAAAGTTTTACAAAGTTGGATAGATACACATATATAATTATTTTCTTCATTAATTAATCATAAATAATAGATGTGACTCACATGAAATTATTTGAGAAACATTTTGAGTAAAAAATATCACAATTGTTTTGTATATATATATATATAATTTTACTTCCTTTGAACAATTTCAAGAAATTGGAATATAAGATTATCTTATTAATTTACATGTCACACAAAAAAATTAAAGAAAATAATTTATAAGATAATAATTTCTCATTAATTAATATTAATTTGGATAATTTGGGTGATATCATGGTTTAAATATTATGACCATATCTAAAATATTAGTCATATTTGTACATGTAATTTCCCACTCAAAATGACAGTCCAAAATAATATATTAGATATTGACATCATAACATAAATCATAATTAATTACTTGCTGTAATATATTTTGAAATAATACCAGTCCGTCAATTATTTTATTTATAAAAATAATTATTTTCAACATCCCATACTAAAATTAAAATGTTCAATTTCTTATGTTTAAACACCCAGATTTCCCTAACATAAAATTACAAGGGAATCATAAAAATAACAATTCTTCCATGTTAAATGATAAATTCAATGATAAAATGTTTAAACTTTGAAATTAAACAAATTTAATTTGGAATGGTATAATTTAACAAAAATATTTATATTTACATTTGAAAACAACGTAAAATAATTTCATCATAAAAAAATAATGGTTGAAAATTAGTAAATGAAAAATATGAAACATTATGTCTCTTTATTATTATAAAATTGGTAATATTAAAATTGGAAATAGATTGTTACTACAACAATATGAAAACATAAACCATAAGATATAGGTCCCTTACTTGTTTTGGAACATAAGAAAATAATTCTTATACTACTCTATCTTTGCACATATCATTACTCCCACCGGACTAAAATAATGGGTTTTCCCCATAGAAAATATACAATAAAGGATTTTGTAGCCATTTTGTTCTACTATGTGTACAACCAAACACACAACACGTAGGGAAAGATGATTGTCAAGATATAGACAACCAAAAAGAACAAATTCCAACCAAACCAAGGCATAAAAATAACAACGATTAAAAAACACAATAAAGTATCATGATTTGATCGTAAATCAATTTTCAAATCAAAACAAAAAAGAACTGGTCTTCTTAGTCCAGCTGCAGACCACAAATAAAATACATATACATTATAAAATGTTGATTTCTTAACCTATATGTAGACCAATAGCTATTATTAATACAAAATAAAAATAATTCAATATAGAACTAGATCGATATCATCAAAAGTGAAAAACAGATAAAACAAGATAGGTCTCAGACATAGGGTTTCGAATTTGGTACCCATATCCCATTTACAGAAAATCATTCCATAAGAAAACAAAAATACTAATAAAAATCGGATATTCAAAAGGGATTTGAACAGCTCGGATGACACCTACCCCATTAAGATGAAGACTCCATCCTTGTCATCGACCATAACACTAACCTGAGCTCAGAACTCCATTGAAGCCTCTTAGACCAACCAATGGGTGGACGTTCTTCTCCGTCTGATATCGATCATCACATGAAGTCCTTCACAAAGGTTCAACTCAACCACTGCAAACATGTATGACTCCCAGCAACTCGACCTTGCTCATACTCCCCTACAAAGACCCACGACCCTCAGATATATCCTACCTGAGTTATCCCAAACGACACAGCCCCCTTGTGTGACACACAGACCAAACCTCGAATCCTTATATTCTTTATTTATTTATTTATTTTTATTATTATATTATTATACTTAATTTTATTCAAAAAAAAATATTTATATGAAGTGTATATTTTTTTGATAATTTTTCTAAAAAGGTAACCATATTTTATTTATTAAAAATAACAATTTAAAAAAATAATCCATTAAAAATTAAAAATTAAAAATGAATAATTATAATATTCTATATATATAACAATTTTTTTAATCTGTTCATACATTATTAAGTAATAATTTAATTTATATTTTATAAAACTAATATTTCAAACACACACAGATATATATATATATATCCTAATTTTAAAATCAAACATTTAATAATTAATTAAAATCGTATGTTAATATAATATTAAATAAACTTTTTGATAATATTAGTTATTTTGAAATAATTATTTTAAACAAAGAAAAAAATAGATTTAAAAACTATTAATTATAAGCATTAAAACACTTAATTTCAATTATTATCTTAAAAGGATATTATCATAGAAATATTATTAGTTTATTTTGACTATATATTAATCCATATAAAATAATATTTATATAATTTAACTAATTATGGAATTTATCAGCTGTTATAATGTGTATAGTTTGGTCACACAGTTTACCAAACCAACTTCCAACCATGTGAGAATTACTTCTTTTTTGGGAGTCTACACGGTTTAGATACATGGTTTCATAGACTATGGAAAAATTATGTTTTTATTATATTCTCATTTATATTGTTACCTAAGAAATGATGCACTTTTATCTCTAACTATGCACCAACAATGAGCCACCAACTACTCTTCTCCAAATGGTCACTCATTTTCCTAAAAAAACTATACACTTTCCACTAACTATTCTCAAAGGATGCCCCCATAGGATTATAAAACTATCCAAAACTACCATGAAGATACCTGATGCTTCACCCAAAAAATAATATCTCAGATTTATTTTAAATAAGGATAAAAAAAATTCATAAGTCACCTATAATTTCTAAGGACATTACACAATTCTCATGAGACTACTATGTAATATAATCTCCCAATTAAAAAATTGGATTAAGTCATTTATAAAATCCATGTTTTATTTCATCATAGAAGTGATTTTTTGTTTATTTATTGATAATAATAATGAAAACACAATAATGATGTTTGATGTGAGTCTAGAATGAACCCCCCATCTCAATTTAAGTATGCATTTCTTATATACATCATAAATGAAAACAATGAAAAGAAACACTTAATACCCCCCATAAAAAGGACATACATAACATGATTAAAAAAAATAAAAAACATAATAAAATATTATTCTAAATAAAAATCCCCATTCAGATAAAGTATAAGGAAAATGCTAATGAAAAATATGTTTCAACTATTGAGTAACACCACTTATGTGGAATCAATTATGATAAATATGTTTAAATAATCATGGACTGAAACAACAAAATGAGATAGGGAACTGATCAGATGTTTGATAGGAATAAATATAACACATAAATAATATAGTAATTAAATTAAATGGTGTAAAGGGACGACACTAGGGATGATGCTAGATGGGTGGAGGGGTCGTACAACCTGCTGGTGGGGCTAGATAAATAGATATAAAAATGAATCCAATAGAATGTTTTATAGTTATAAGAAAGGTTGAGAAGGTGACCAGTGATGTCATGGTTTTTGGATGGAGTAAGTGTAATGGTGTCATGATTGCAGAACATGAAGACAGGTTGGAATGGTCGACAACATGGGATGAATGTTATCATTTAGGGGGTTTATAACCAGAAATGTATAATGGGGGACCACCACATCATATAGAGGTTTTATAAGAGTGAAATGGGATTGGGAGGTTGAAACTGGGAGAATACCACTCTTCATCCATGACAAGACTACACAATGTGGAGCCACCCAAAAGAAAATAATCACTAGGGGCCACACTAGAATCTTCTAGTAGAGGGTGTAAAAGATATAATGTATTAAAGGTGTTTTAATAACCTCATCATGTAATATTCATGAGAACTATATGGTAAAAGAAAAATGTGGTTCACACAGCAGGGAAGAAGAAGAATGGATGATTGGGTTGTCATTTCATAGAGGTACCGAAAAGGGGTGGCTGACTATGATGGAGGATAGGGGACTTGGGGTCATCAACCACTATGAGGGAAAATCTCTTTGGATTTTCCCTAGGAGGAAAGATGATTTAAATGAATAATGCTTTCTCAAGTTATCATTGATATGATTCCTTATGGATTACCAAAACCAAATAACCAAGATATCAACCTAAGGGCATTATTGGTGATAATTTTTAGAATATTATATTGATATAAGATACTAAATTACAAAAGGTGAATTGACTAAACACACCATTTAACAAGATTTTTGAGTGATCTAATGTACCCATTGAAAAATATTGATTAACCATTTTCAATATCAATGTGTAAAACATCATGAAAATTCATATGTACATTAAAATATTCAATTTTCACATAATGATAAAATTTAATAATTTATTTAATAAAATCTTTAGATTAAAAATAAAAGGTGACATTGGATCTCCCTATTTAGCATAGAAAAAAATAAATGGTTTTTCATTGATCATAATCTAGAGAAGAATAAAATTTTATATTTTGATCATAATTATAAAAAACAGAGTTCAAATATAAATATTAACAAAACTTTTTAAATAAAAATCCAACAAATCATATCAATATATTTATTCGAAACCAATTAATAATCTATATTATGCCATATTTTCCATATAAAAATTATTAAAATTACTTCAAAAGTTTAAAGAATATTCTTTAAAATATTTCACCCCAATACAAATATTGTTTTTTATTCTAGAATAAGATAAATAAGGATATATGATCCAATAATTATTAGAAACTCATATTGAAAATGTTTCATAAATAGATTTCTTTTATGAATCCAAGATAAATGGGGATCTCTTTTTTGGGAATATATATTTTTTTAACATTACCAATTCATCTATGGATACTAGTTCACACAAATAATTCATTAACCACACCATTTAAATAACCACCATAATATCCCAAAATGAAGTATAAAAAAATAATAGGAGGCATTAGGACCAAGATAAATACACTCATTCATCTCAAACACAACTTTTATAACCTATTGAAAATCAAAAATTATTATAAAAGTGAAACTTTATAAGTCATTGATGATATTTCTAAATTAATTAAGAATATGGTATTTGTTATAATAATCCTATAAAATTTATAATGATTCAAAAAAATTACATATTTAACTTTATAAAAATTCCCATCACAAATCCAAACACACTTATAATATTTATTTACTTATAGTGAATGAAATATATGTTTATCACTAATCAAATATTATAAATTATTTATCTTTTCAACACCCTAGTTGAACATGTTCAACCATAAATTCTATCAAAAAATATTTCTTTTTGATTTATAGAATCAATGTATTAAGAAATATAATTAATAAAGGTATCTATATTAATAAAATTGAAATAATGATCATAAATATTTTAAATCATATAACCTCATTTTTTAGTCTCATTTTTTAATGAAATAAAAAAAATATCTTTTATTATTGAACCTTAAATCATTTATCAATTTTTCATATTTAAGAAAGAAATCAAAGATGCCTCAACAATGAGTAAGTTCAACCAATGAAAATTTCACTTACCCAAAAAATAATCACAATAAATATATTTATTCATAAATTTGAATTTTATAGGTCCTAAACTATCCAAACTATAATGTTTCAATGTGATAAACAGATGATTTGACTATGTTTTTTCAATTTCACTATAATAATATCTTTGAATATATAATATTCATAATCATAAACCATTTTGATCCATTTCTCTTTCACCCTTAAACTACCTTTAATCTCCATCTTGGTGAAATTCACCCCAAACAACTTTGGTTCAGGGAAAAAACATTTTTCAATAAAGGAATTGGAATTCAAAATTGAATTAAAGGAATGGGATGAATTGTATGAATATTTATAATAAAAATAAATTTTGTTAAAGTCACCAAAATTTATCTATGCCCATGATATATTTGTATTAATATTTAAGAGATCATCCTATAACTCTTTCATAATATTTCAGTAAGATTTATGATAATCATAAATCTATAAAAAAGGGACCTTCAATATTTTAAATTTGAAAATAAAATGATGTAATTTCTCATGGTATTCCAAAACATTGATAGAGATAATTTTTTAATTATAGAAAATATTTTTTTTGGATTTATTAGTTTAAACCTTATCAATTAACAACTCTTAAGAAACAAAATCAACTCTAAAAGGATTAAAAAAAGGTTCAAGAGTAGCCACAAGATTAAAAGTTTCCATCTATAAAATTTTACCTAGAGTTGTAAGAGACCAAAATATCCCCATAAATATGAAATTATAAATTATTAATATTTATAAGATAAAAATTGGCCCCTACTACATATATGCCTCAAAGAACATCTTCAAATATGATATGATGTTGAAAAAAATGAAATTGTGTCCAAATCAATTGAAACATTGTGACAACATTAAAGTAAGAAAAAAAGACTCCCATATCCCGTAAATAAAAATATATAAGGATATTCCATGAATGAATTATTATATTATTTTAAATTTTGCAAAAATATCTTTTAATTAAGACTCAAACACTGTGAAAGGGTCACCCACTTTAATCCCCCACTTTTTGAATCCCTGTTTATATCAATAATTGAATCAAACATAAGCTTAAATACAAAAGGTATAACTTTTTTTAAAATATAATATGTGTTTATTGGTTAGGAATAATTATTTAAAAAATTAAATACCAGTGAAAATATGAATAGACCAAGATCTATTAACCTCCCATTGAGTTGGATGAAACCCCAATATAAAAGTAAAAAATATTATGGGGAACCCCTATAGGATACATAAAATAATTAGAACATGATATGGGTGAATAAATAACGAAGTTAAATCACTTTATACCTCATATTATCGTTTATGGGATCTAAAAATATGGGTCCCAGATGATTCATTCCAGAAGGACCCCTACCTAAAACCTTATAATCAGGACCCTACTATGATCACATATGATTTTCTCATCTTAAACCAAACATATTTGGAATGTTTTAACACCTTAACAAAACAAAATAATTTCATTTTTCGTAATAAAATTCTAGAAAAGTGTTCCTAATTTAGGTAAGAAGATAAAAAATGCTAGCTATTTAAAAATAGTTTATTTATAAAAAATCATTATCCATATTTTGAATCAAAATATTAAAATAAATTATTTTGGAAATGTCATGATCTTCATATAATATAGGAAAACATGGTCAAGAAAGACTAAATATATCCAAATCAATTATTATAGGTTTTTTTATCATGCCAGAGATGTGAAATAATGTATTTTTATAGAAATTGCGAATAGGAAAACCTTCTAGATCAAAATAAATTTGGACTATCGGGGAATCTATTCTCAATAATAAGACCAAATATTATTTAACAATCCTCATAGCACATCCAAAAATATAGAAAACCATTTCCTTCTTGTAATAAAAATATCATCCCAAAATAAAATCCTATTTTGAACATGTGATACCACCCGAAGTATACCATCAAGTCCCATTAACCTTGGATAAAATAAAATCATGTGAACCACCATATTTTTTTTAAAATAATAAAATTAAGTAATACTCGATATTAGATTATTTTTTTACATAAACTTCGAGTAAATAAATTTCTCGATGATCTTCATTATTTAATAAATCTAGAAAAACTATTAATTTCAATATTTTTTTAATAATTAGGCTCTTAACTGAGTTTCCCTTTACTGTAAGTAAAAAATAACTCCCACAAAGACTAATAAATAATTAATTTTTAATGATGGTGGGGTTTCATGCCCATGATCTACAAGATTTTTAATAAAAACTTCTTCCTCAAACTTCACATCTACCTCTAAAAATTATATATATAACACCTAAAATTAATATATTTTTTATTATTAATATCTGAGAGAAATTTTAGAACATTTAAACATTTATCTAACTAAAATATTATCATTGAAAACTAATTTAAAATTTAAACATTAATATAAATATAAAAAATATTTATATATTTAACAATTTAAAATTTTATCCTAATTTTTATTTAAAGTGAATATGTAATTGAGCCTCTGAAGCGAGTGTTTTAAAACATTTAAACATTCATAAATATAATAACCATCTATAAATCATTTCTTCAACATTTATATTTTTTATTATTAATAAATGTTTAGAGATCAGGTTTTCTAAAAATTATAAATATTGAGAGAAAATTTATTATAAATTTTTACATTTACATAAATAATAAATATATAAATCAAATTAATAAATAATGAATATTGATACCCTAAAATTTAAAATTTTAAAATTACCATGAACATAAATTCTCATCACCAATAATTAATATTCTGAATTTTTACATTAAAAAATTTCATATTCCAACCATTGTATAAGATATAGAAACTATTGATCAATCTGAACCACTGATTATATTTTCATGTAATGTATATATAAGTTAACTTGATGATATAATTAAAAAATTACCACTTTTACGTGCTCTTTATTATATATATATATATGTGTGTGTGTTTTTTTATCTTTAACAGTTGTATTGTGAATATATTTTAGAAATAATCCAACTACTTCTAAAACTTCATGGATCAAAGGTGATGTATTATGAGTCATGGCCATGCCACTAGTCCCTTCCATTTAGAGCGGACATGCCATATCCCGACCCCTTCGATAAATCAACATTGGCCATTCAACTCCTACACTGACCTAGAAATTCTAACTTCCTTTCTCGAAATATACCATTTATTTGGGGTTCCTTCATGGGATTATATAATCCTCAATATCAAAATTTAATCCCAATAATTCAAGGAATCCCAAATGCTGCTATATTTATCCATAGTGACATGATTTTTCAAGGTTGTTCCCCTTTTTACTCTTTAGATAGGTATATTTTTTATTCTTACTATTTTCCAGAAAAAAGTGATTGTCTCTATCAAGAATTCCCACAATATTATAATCTAATTGATGGTAGCTTTTGATCTGATCTCAACAAATTCTAAGACCCTAAGTGTATTTAATGTGTTTTGAATCTCAATAATCTCATAGTATTTCTATTTCAATTTTACATGGGATCTTATTAGCATGAAAATATGTGTTTTCTAACCTCGATTACCCATACCTTTTAGAACATATAAATCCTCATTTTTCATGTGAATTTGGTAGATGAATTAACATTTGATAATAAAAAACCTCATTAACTATTCCATTACATTTATCCTTGAATCTGTTTCTAAGTATACATGTCAAATCTATTGGTGGAATATATTTTGATTGATACTGAACAAGATTATTTTTTCTATGTATAATTTAACTTTTAGTCATGGGTTAATTTATATTAGTCTTGATATAATTTGGTCCATAACAGATAAACTTATTGGACACTATACTAAATGGTAAACAATATGTTTATAATTACCTAGTCATTATATATATAGATATTATATCATTTTTTTCAGAATATATAAAGCATTACATGAACATAAGACCAAATGTCGTATTAGTTTATTGCTTCTGGATATGTGGAAATGTAAACACTAGTACATGAGTGAGTTACATTATCTCCCACTTGGTTATCCAAGAATATAACCCCACTTTGACATACCATACATAATTTATGTCTTCATAACCTAGGGATGTAAACATAAAAGGTGGTCAGCTCATATGCTCAGGAAGGTTAAACAAGGGAGATATGTAAGCATAAACATGATAACATGGGTATAATAATAATATTAGAATATTATAAGATCGGTCCTTGCATATAAAATATCATAAAAAATGAATCATTTTATAAAGACTAGAAATTCATAAGACTTGAATAATAAGGGAAACAAGATTATAGTTCATGAAATCATAACATACGAATAAGACATGGAATTGTGATATACGCATAAACATGTAATATAATTCCTGATAAGTAAAGATTCATTTCTAGAGATTATCATGCCACTTTATGGGGAATAGACCTACTGCATGGCACACAACACCATCCTCAGTCACTATACTTTTTGGTTAAGGGAACTAATTTCCCCATATTCTAATAGCGAACCAGGTTTCCTTATATTAGAAAATTTATGGGGATTAAGACTACTAATTTAGAAACTCCACCATCCCCAGTCACAATAATTTCCTAGTAATGGATTATCTTTCCCCATATTCAAAAAGTAGATGAATACCATCAACATTATTTCCATAATATTCTCATGAGATATAAATATTTACCCAATTTATTTGAGGGATAAATAGGTCCCACCCATCTCGTAAAAAAATCATTCATACATGTGCAACATTAAAATAAAACATATATTAAATTTTGACCCATAAAAAGAGTTGGGTTTTATAAACACCATATAATAACCCATGTAACTTAATGGGTGTCATAAACATGTAATAATATATTAAATTGTGTAAGAATATATTTTTCATAATCATTTCATAAAATATAATCCTTGAATATATGGGGGTTTCATAAGAATATTACTCTTAGAAGATGAATGAGTCTTATAAACATATAACATGTGAAAGAGAAATTCTTTCCAAAAACATCATAAAATTAAAATAAAAACATTAAATGAAACAATATTAATGGAAACTTTGGATTATTTCACATAAAATAATGAGAAAGACAAATAGAATCCATCATAGAAGGAAAATAATTTCGAAATATCCATTTAGAAACTTTTCCTAAAGAAAAAAAATCATTTTTTCGTTAAAAAATGATTTTGAAAATAAAGACTTTTGAAGACAAATTTATTTGAATGTAATTTGAAAAAATAGAAAGAAGGCTTGAAATAATTTTAAAAACCATTCCCTTGAGAACAAATAAAATAACATTTAAATCATTATTAACCCTTTTTTTTAAATACATTGAAAAATTATAAATAAGGATTGAAATCATTTTGAAAAACCATTATGTTGAAATTTTTTAAACAATCTTAAAAACATTTTGAAAACCATTATATTTAAAAATAATTAGTTAAATTATTAAAAAATCATTTAAATCATTGAAATCAATTTATCCAAAAATAATTTTTTGAAAACTCATAAAAGATTTTATAAAATCAATTTATTTTTTTTTTAAAATCCCTTTAAAACACTATTTAAACGTCATATTTTTTATGAAACAACTTTTAAATTTAAAAAAAATTTCAAAAAAAGAATTTAAAAAATATTAGGAAGAATTTATCTTAAAAAATGCTCTCATCCTTAAAGGAATCTTCATTGGAATTATGGTCATGCCGGTAGGTAAATCCATACATGCCAAACATTCCATTTGAAGTATACAAAGTTTAGAAAAATTCATAAAATTGAAAATAATAAGATGATTACATTTAAAAAAAATTAATGATAGAAATTGGTAAAAATTTCATTTAAATAAAATATTATAATATTAGAGTATTTTTGGAATCTTTTTTTGGGTATCATGGTTTCGAAGGAATATAAATTTATGACCGAAGAGAGAGGTAATGTCAGACTTTCTTAATAACACTTTATTGATCATATTATATACCGAAGAGTTAAGAATGGTACCAATACCTGAAGATATCATGAATATATAGTTGTAATGAAATTTAAGGATAGTTTTTGAGATATTAATCATTATATTTCATCAATGGAAGCATAATCATAAAAAATCTCTATAAATGATGAGATTGTTTCAATAAACTCTTACCACTTAAGAACATTGAATCATAATAATCATGCAATAAAATAAAATTATGTGAATATTAAGATATCACTAAAACCATTATATTAAATACATAACATGTAAAAATTCAATATATACATATCATAGGAAAATATAGGTTTATAACATGGCATGTGTCTCAAAGAATGCAAATTGAGACAAAATTACTTTTCTAGTTTAGTATCTTTTGAACCATAAACCCCATGATAGAAAGATCACAAAATGGATTTATAAATATCAATAAATTTAAGTTTAATAATCATTCAATACATCCATGGAAAATATAGACACCACAAAAATGAAATGAGTGGCGAATAAAGCATGTATCCCACAGTAATAAACAGTTAGATGAAACTCCCTTAACATAAGTCTTGAATTTCTATGTACATTATCAAACCTCATATATAATAAATATAAGTTTATTATACCTATAATATATAACCATATTATTATATTTAATTACACCTATGATTTTATTATGTCATTATGTTACACGTTTAATAAGAACTACATGTTAAGGTTACATTTTGGTAATATCCGCTTAATTTTTCATATTGGTTTTGACTTTTAATATTTGATATTATTAAGTATATCATGAATTAATTATTTAAAAAATGTAAAAAATAGAATAAATTACATATATATTCATTATATCTTTATTTATAATAATTTATATAATATAGAAGTATGAAATGGAATACATTGTTTAGGGAGATGGAAGACCGTACTTACGCTTGAACGTTATTTCTGTTTCAATGTCGTATTGAATGAAAAAAAGTTATATATATATATATATATATTATTAATTTATAAGTATTATATGATATATATATCATATAAATTAACTAAATCAATCCTTAATATTTTCCATTTATGTTTTGAGTGAATCACATCACTTTGAGGAGGCATGAGTCCACACTTCCCCAAACGAAATTATCGTACTTACACAAAATAGAATGAATGAAAGTACATTTTATATAATAATTATAATAATAACATAATTTTAAATATAATACATAAAATATAAAAATAAAATTTCCATCATAATTCCCAACATTAGAGTTGTTAAAGTAAAAACGAACAACGTCATTTCAGGAGGCGGTGGTTCTCCGTACACAAGAATAGTAAGTTCCTTTCCCATTATATGGATGGGTGTGTCAGATAAGGTATAAAAATTATACTAAAAACAAATAATTATATTTAGGAATTTTTCTTATTATATAATCATGGAATGATAATATTTTATGGGTGGATAATGATAATAAAATAAAGAACTTGAGGAAGGATGTTACATATTATTCGGGAAACTCTTTCTGGTTTGCTCCAAAGGGTTCTGTTGGATGTATTTATTAAAATGGTGAGGATTATAGGTTTTGGATAGGTATATGTAGGAGATTTGTTTCCTAGATATTTTATGATCCAATGTTTCTTGAGAGGTTTGAGGAAGTGGGGGGAGTGAGTTCCTTTTTATAGTGGAGGAGTTGTGGAAATATCTTAAAATTTTGGAATGGGAATTCCTCCCATCTATTTCCTATGAAAATTGACTCAAATAAGAGTACCAAGTAGATAAAAGATATTATATTGTCAAAATATGGCCATAAAAAGGATTCTGGACATGTTTAAAGGTCATTTTTGATTATATGTTTGATGTTTAGTCCCTTGTTAAGCTAATTTTTCTTTTAATTGTTGTAATTAATATTAATGACATTCACTAATATTTTTGATAAAAAACAAATGAAATTATTATACAATATAAATTATTTTTATTCCAAATATATATCCATTTTTTAAATTCCAATCAAATAAGTGTCAAAATTTAATTTAAAATTAATCTCATAGACGAGATGATAATGCAGGTTTTTAATGTAAAAAATTGAATGGTTTAGTATATTTTTATATCCAGTTTCAAAGTAAAATTGACCCAAATGACCAAAATTGGATTAATTTATATATATTTGATCTAATTTATTTAAAAAAAATTAAAAACCTAATTTCATCATAAAAATAAAATAGATGAAAAATTATTTTTGAATTAAAAGCCAATATTTTCCACTATTCATCAAAAAACGAAACTTCACCGAAAAATAAAAAAAATTATACCTGAGGTAATTTATATGTTTCTATTTCAAATATGAAATTTATTTTTCATATAAAATAAAAAATTATCCAAGAAATTTATTTAAAATGGATTCCCCATTAAAAGGCTGCAAGCATACTTTATAGAATAGTAAATAATTTTATTAATAAAATTTGATTGATTATTATATTATACCAATCAAATATATTAGAAAAGTATAAAAAATATTGATTTAATATTTTATATATAAATATTATTCAAAATATTATTCAAAAGTGTTTATTTTTTGTTATTGATCAAATATCGTGTTTTTATAGAAAAATATTTTCCCTTGAAAAGTAAATTATCTATTTCAAAATCGGTATCAAATTTAATTATGATAATTGATAACCAAATAATTCATTTTATATACATTTTTTGATCATATATCATAATTTAGTTCATAATATTTGTAACTTTCATTCCAATGACTATGTGGTAGCTATAATCGTATTTAAATAATAATATTAATAGTATATTTTATTTCGGTAAAAAGATGGTCTTGCATGTTACACAAGCAATCGAAGGAACTCAACATTGTGAATAACAAAAGTCAGGCATAGTGTTTCATATACCACAATCCAATATTTTTCTTGTGTGTAGTGTATGAATGTCAAATGTAGTTATTATATATATAATAAAAACTATATTAAGTTGTGTATGAAATGAAAAATGTCAAAAATATAAAATTAATTTGAAAATAAAATTCACCAAATAGTGGGGTGTTACATTCAACCTCCCTTAAAATAAATGTTAATATTAAATTCTTATGGGTTATCATAGTTTTAATACATTAAATATCCATTCATATAACCCCACATCATAAAAATGAATAATAAAGATGACTTAGAAAAAAGAAAGTTGCAAACATAATGGTAACACAAAGTAACACTGGACTAGGTTTTATCATTGGAGAACCAAGATCGGAACTGAAAAAATAGACTTAGAGGAAAATATAATATATTTTTATAGAGTGATTCATGTCATAAATAAAAAACAAATGAATGATAAATGTAAATTTTAGGGCCTTAGAGTCATAAATCTATGATGAATGAGAAGGCCATCAATCCATCAAAACATAAGGTATTAGCAGAAACGTTTTTTCATCATTTTAATAATGTTTATTAATTATTTTATTAACTATGAATATAATGAAATATATATAATTGATATATTTCTATAAAAACAATTTTATTAATAGGTTATTTTTTAACCAATTTATTATTCACCCATTACTCATGAAATGAATATCTAAAAATTAAATTTGTTGCCTGAAGATATAAAAAAAATATTTAATGGATCTTAAGTGCTGTCACATCTAGATTATCAATTACATTATTTGATTCAAATCCTCTTTCAGTTATTATCTTTCTCTTGGTTTCTAGGTGTTTCAGGTCAGATATTTTGTTGTCTCTTGTGTTCTTGATCTATGACCTTAGTCATGGAGGTCTCAAATGGTAGTTGGACTCATATATTTTAAAGGGGATGTTGTGAGGTTGTGTTGTTTTTGAGTTTAGTTAGTGACACTCTTAGTGGCACCACTTGTGGGGTAAGTGGTTGAGGTGGTTGGTACCCTTGAGTTTAATGTGTTTTGTGGTGAAAAGGATAGATTCTTTTGTGACATTTTCTCCCCTATTATTGTATTATCTTTCCCCACTGGTTTCACCCTTAGATACCCCATAATGTTGGAGGATATTTGATGTTTTTTTGGTTCCCAGAACATGCCACATGGTTTGGCTTCACGGTTTATGAAACCATGTAGCCAAACCGTGCAAGGTGTCCAGATCATTAAAAATATTTTTGAAATTCTATTTTCCCTCATTGAAATAAACCAAATCCACCCCTCTCTTCTCCTATTCTACCCTATAAGCCATAGGAGGCCCCCATGCTCCACAAACCTCCCATGGAACTCATTTATTGATGGGGGATTCGGTGGAGAAACCTCAAGATCTTTCAAGATAGTGAATTCCTTCTTATTTTCTTCCATCTTCACATAGTTGTATTTCTAATTTCTTGAAGTTCCTCATTTTCATAAGTTTCGGTTGGAACCTAGGGTCTTATTTGGTGTCTTTGTGGTCAAATATTGTGGTCTAGGTCTCAATTTTACTCTCTTGTGGTGCAGTGGTGTTTTTGGAAATGTTTCACACCAAGATTTGGGGGTTTTCACTCAAAAGGTAGGAGATTCTGTGTGTAAGAAATTATTGATGAGTTAATATGCTGGTTTTACTAATTTATCATGTTCTTAATTTGTTGTGTGTGGTGAAAAAAACATTTTTGATTACAATAGTAAAACATTTAGTATTAATATTTCATTTTTGTTTGAAGTGTGTATTTTTCAAACGTAACTTATGAGTTATCTCTCATGGTAGTTTTATAAAAGGTGAATGAGATTTATTAGTTATTGAAAGGGTATTCCAATTTTGTTTTTTGTAATGTTTTAGTGTCATTTGGTACTCAAATGGGGTTTTTGAATGGGTGTTATGTGTAAAACATTGTTTTCCCCTGGAAAGTGTTTTATGAAAATGTGTAATTTTCATATGTATCATTTGGGTATTATTTGAGTTAATTTTATAGCTCTTGATAAAGGTTCAATAAATGTTTAAAGGGCTTTAAATTTTGATTTGGTAGGGTATGAGTGTGATTTTGGCCTTGAATGAGGGTTTTGAAATTGGTTTTGTGTGCAAAACCTAGTTATACCCCATGGGCTTGTTTTGTGAAATTGTAAATGTTTTATTTAGTTAAAAAACATGGGAAAAGGGTGTATATGTAATATTTGGGGGAGTGTGTTCACCTAATATATGTTTTCAAAGGTAAAGTGGGGATTTAAGATTACAAACATTTTTATAATGTTTTATAAATTGATGAAATGTTTAATCAAATGGCAAGGGAGGTGCGAAACACGTTTGTGGGTTGTTTGTGTGAGTGTGATGTTTAAAATGAATTTTCTTGTTGAAAGAAGTAATATGTGATATGTGTGTGGGATGTTATGTGAGTTGGAATATATTTTAATGGTTCTATAATTTTTTTAATGAATTTTTGGAATTGTTAATGAAATGTGAAAAGTGTTGTTTGCTATTTTGGTGTGAGTATGATTTCAAAACGCATTTGAACGAAAAAGTGGATTATGTGACTTGTGTGATATACATGGGGGATATTCGGTAAATGTGTGATGTGGAAGTGATATTTTCATGTAAAAATTATATTTCAGGGCTTGTTGAACTTGTTTGAGAACAAGAGGGAAACCCGAGTATCTAGAAGGTTGGACATGTACTAGTATGCTAGTGATCCCACGGGGTTTGGCCTCATTTACACATAAAAAGATTGATGATTAAAACAATAACTAAACTATGATGATGATGATGTTGGGGGACCACTAGGTTATGTCTATTATCCCTACTAGTAGATCATGTGCATGATAACAGATATTGTGATGGTTACTCTCACTGAGATACGAGGTAGCCAGGACCCACATCGAGCTAGTCCCTAGGGGTTATTTTCCCGTTGCTTATGCTTATTTGATACTTTGTTCGTATCATTGGAATAATTTATGGTTTAATTGAAAATTTATTATTGTTGGAATTATTTTTAAAAGTGTTTATTCATTAAAATTGCCTACTTCAAAATTGTTTTTATTTAAACTTTCATCATTAGAAATGGTTACTGGCATTTCATGTTATGGAAACATGAAAACTTTTCATCTATGAATGTTTATCACATGAAATCTATTAGTGGTGGTATGATAATAGTCTTGGTATCACACCTTACTTACACCTTTGGGTGTAAGTAGACTTGAATATTTTTGTAACAAGGTTGGGTATATCTTTTGTATGAATGGTTCGAGTTTTTAGCTGCCCATCATGACACGGTGTTGTGGAGATGGATTGAGGGCAGTGACTCTTTACCTGTGGAGGTTATTGGGATGTCTCTTTTTTTTATTTCCTTTTTAATGGTATTTGAAAATTGTTTTAAATAAGGAAATTCAGTTCTGAACTTCTGTAAAAGATGGTTTGGTTTGGAAAACCCAGATTTGGTTTATTAGATTTGTTTGTTGTTGTATGTTTATGAACTCAGGTAAATTGTTCCCAACATTCATTTTATGATACCTGAGAAATTGTGATGTCTCATTTGGATCAGGAACGACATTCAGGCCTTGTTTCAGACCATTTCATGTGCCGGGTTTTTTGGAGACTAGATTTGATTCGTGACAAAATGGTATCAGAAGAGGTTCTTTCTCTTTGGGTTATGTTATTTGGGGAAGAGTCGGGATAGTCTGGAGATAAGAGTGTCAGGACATGAAATTATGGATATGGGTAGTGTTCCTAGCCTACACACCTCATGATGGGATTCATGTCACCGGGGGATGTTCGGATTCATCTGAGTCCTTTGGTTTTCTAGGTTTGATGATGATTAGGGGAAATTAAAAGAGAGTTGGTATAACGGTCTCAGTGAGCTTGCAGGGCCTATAAAGCCATGTGGATCTGATGATATTATCCTAGAAAACTATCTATTATGGTGATGTTATTGGTGTATGACCACCAACTATATGTCCAAGCACCCACAAAAACAAGTTTCCCCTCACATTTCCTTGTGTTCATTAGTTTTTAAATCACGGAAGTTTGGTTTTAAAGAAAAATTGACATGGTTTTAAGAATTATAATGTTTTTTTGAAATTATTTTCTAATAAATAGGAATTGTTTGATTTTTAAAATTGTGGAACTTTATTTTCTAAATTGTTTTGAAATGGAAAATTGCGTGTTTACACCTCTCTCAAAAGAAAGAACTATGATAATGTTGGTTTTGAAAAAGTGTTTCCAATAGAGTTCTCTAGACTATTGAAATTTATTTTATTTCCCTGGAATGTTTTGAAATTAATGTATATATATTGAAAGTGAGATTTTACTAAATGATTGGTGATATTTTTTATTGTTTTACGATTAATTGGATCCTTGTTTTAAATAATAAGAGACGAGTTTTCCAAGGAATGGGGTCTGATGATAGGAGGTTTTCATAAATCCTAGAGTGTTTTGAAATGGGATAATATATTTTGAAATTAATGAGTATGACATCCAAGTGAGTTCTTATTTGAATGACTCTTCCTTTTTGAAATGTTTTGTATGATGTAAATTGGTATTTTGATTTTGTGGTTAGAGGTCTTGAGAAAAAGGATGTATTGGATGATAATTCTGGTTTTGAAAAGTTGAAGGAATTTTTATTTTAAACTCTGGTATTTTCATGAGTGAACACATGCATGGGGTTATATGGGATAGAATATGGTTGATGGAATGGTTGGATGAGTTCCAAAATGGATATGAGGAGGGTGCCTGGTGTGGCACGAAAATAAGAATGTCTGAGGCCCATGGGGTACTATTGGAGGATACACTAGCCACTAAACTGTATGTTTTTAAACAAATGTTTTTAAATGAAAACATGATGTCATAATTTCTGGTTTGGGATTGTCTGTATTATGTGTTTTTGAAAATTTTGATGTTGTCAGATGTTTTTAGTCCAAGAACCCATATTGTTTGAACCGTGTTTTGGGTTTGTGTTTTTTCAGTAAGCTATGTTGAAGGGCCAATTAGTGGTATTGTCTAAGAAATTTTCTAGCATTCCTTTAATGTGGTTCCCCTCATATGTTTGTATCTAGTTTTAGTTTGTCTTGACCAATAGACTATGTTGGTTGGGTCCTTGGGTTCTCTCATTGGATAAAGTACATCCCCATTGAGGGTTAGTGAACAGTTGAGGTGAAACACAATTTTTTTCTTCATTGGAAGACCCTCTAGTTGATCAATATAAGGAATAAATTTCTCAAGGTTTGTAGATTGAGTTTACACCATTTCCTTTCTTTGTTTTTTAGGCCCTCTTGTTGTAGGAGAGTTCTCGTGGAAGGTTGAATGAGACCTTAGTTTCATAAGTTACCTGATTCATTGAAGGTAAACATAGAATGGGGTTGTTAGTGTGGATAGTGTCTAAGAGGTCCTCTAGGTACTTCATAGTCTCTTCAATGTAGGGGTTCACATTAAACCACCAGTTCAGGAAATCTAGTCATGAGAGGCTATTATGGCCACTTTCTGGAATGGTTTGTTTTTTGGGGACATGGTATAAGATTCCATTCCAGGTATTTTTTCTATGAGTCACAATGGTCATGTTAGGTGATTCCTTGTGATGTTGTGTAATCATTTGACTGTAAAGGTAAAGGTCGTGCAATCCTTTGAGATCCTCTATTGTGTTGGGAGTATGTCTACCTTGGGAAAACATCAAAATACACAGTTTTAGAGAAAAAGATTATATTTGTTTCCTTTCATTCTATTGTTTATTACCTGAATAAACAAGGTGTGATGTGTGTGAATCTTCAAAGACCATCCTTTAGTGAAATATTGGGTTAGGGTAAAGTGGTTTTGAAATGTGTTATGCCTTCGTGAACCCATATAGGATCATTTTATAGTTTTCATGGAACTGAATGTAAAAGATATGTTTAGGGTGGGGGTTCCAAATCCTAACTATGAGGCCGAAGATGCTTCTATAATGTGAGCTCAAGACATAGGTCTCAATGAGAAACCGATGCGTAGTCCGGGAAAATCCTAAGGTGGTTCAAACCCTTGTACGATGTCTTATCCTTAGTATGAAATATGTGAATAGTTTAATCCACTAGTTTCATCATGGGTGAGCCCAAGGTTTGTGCACAATTAGTAGTGACTGTGTTCCAGGAAGCCATGCAGAAAGAATGATCAGCATGGTTAGCGCACGACTTCTCAAACTGTGCGGACTAACCGTGTGTTCGTCCCAACTCTTTATCTTTTTGGGAATTTCAGTACTAGGACATGCTTGGCAGTTAAGATGGTTGGTTCTTATAGTGGGTATACCCAATATGATTCTCATGTGAGTTCTTTTAGAAATTTTTAATGGATGTCTACCCCATGTACCGGGGAGTCTCTTCGGGCTCCCCTGTTAGTGTCCCGATTTTGCCTCGGGAAAATTTATGTTTTCTCTTATGGTGGACAGTCCATTTATATATCCTCGTAATATTAAGTCATATTTTTCCGTGGTCTTGGCATGGTTTTAGGTTGTCTAGTTTGGAGCTATCAAACTACAAACATCTTCTATGGATAAACATTTGTATTGGAGAGCACCCAACGGTTTAGTTAAAGAAAGGTAGTGGTAAACCTGTTCGGTGTGGTTGATTATTTGGGTAAATTTATTGAATCTTTTTTTGATGGTGTTTGAGGAGTTTTCTTTGGGGAAAAATTCTTAATGTTATTAATCATTTAAATAAAGTGGTGTATGTTTTGGTTTGTGAGAGTATTCCTTTCGTAATTGGTTAGTGGAGGTATTTTTGACTTTTGGGGTGAAGAATGGAAAATGAGTAAATATTGGTTTATCGGTTAGGATTGGGTTTGATTTTGTCCTGGATGTGGATTTCTAGGGGTGGAAATATTTATCGTAGGGAGAATTTTCACACCCATATTTTCAATTCCATGCTTTGATTCAAACCCTCTTTCGGTTCATAGCTTTCTTTTGGTTTTCGGGTGTTCCGGGTTCGAAATTTTGGTGTATCCTATGTTCTGGATATATGGCCATAGTATTGGGTGTCTTGGATAGTATTTGGCCTCCTAATTTTTGAATAGGGTGGTGTGAGTTTGGGTTGTTTTGGAGTTGTGTTTGTGAAGCTTCATGTGGCACCACTTGTGGGGTATGTTGTTGATGTGGTTTGTACCCTTGAGTTTGATGAGTTTTGGGGTGAAAATGACGGTTTCCTTTGGAAAAGTTTCTCCCATATTATTGTACTATATTCCCCCCTTGGTTTCCTCCTTGGAGCCCCCTAAAATTGGAGGATAATGGAATGTTTTTGGGTGCCCATAATAGGCCACATGGTTTGGCCGCATAGTTTATTAAACCGTGAAAGGTGTATAGGTCATTAATTTTTTTTTTGAAATTCCATTTTTTCCATCAAATAAATAAACCAAATCCACCATATCTTCTCCCATTCGACCCTAACAGTCATGGGAGGCCTCTGATCTCTTCAAACTTCCCATATAACTCATTTTTTATGAATGATTTGGTGGAGAAACCTCAAGATCTACCATGTATGTGAATTCATTCTTGGTTTCATCCATATTTCCTTAGATTTATTAACTCTTTCTTGAATTTAATAACGTTCCAAAGTTAGGGTTCGAACCTAGTGTTTTATTTGGTGTATTTTTTGTCAAATCCTATGGTCTAGGTCTATATTTTACTCACTTGTGGTGCGACGGTCGTGCGTTTGATGTTTCTCACCATGATATGGGGGTTTTGTCTCAAAAGGTAGGTTCTTCTAAGTGGAAGAAATTTTTGATGAGTTATCTTGCTTCGTTTATTAATTTATCTTGTTCTTAATCTTTTTTGTGTGGTAAGAAAACCATTTTTTGTAGCAATAGTAATTCATTTAGTATTAAAGTTACATTTTTGTTTGAAGTGTAGTTTTTTTGGAATGTAACTCATGTGTTATCTCTCATGGTAGTTATATAAAAGGTGAAAGGGATTAATTAGTCGTTGAAAGGGGATGAATATTCTGTTTTGGTAATGTTTTAGTGTCATGTGGGCCTCAAAAGGGGGTTTTGAATGGGTTTTAGGTGTAAAACCCTGTTTCACCTCTTGAAAGTGTTTTATGAAAATGTGTGTTTTTCACGTGTATCTTTTGGGGTATTAATTGAGGTAATTTTATATCACATGATAACGGTTAAATAAATGTTGAAAGGGATGAAAATTCTTATTTGGTAGGGTAATTGTGTGATTTTCTCCTTGAAAGAAGGTTGTGAAATGGGGTTTGTGTGAAAACAATAGTTATACCCCTTGGTATTTTTTTTTGAAAATTGTAAATGTTTTATTTGGTTAAACAACGTGGGAAAAGTGTGTATATGAACTTTTTGGGTGAGTGTGTTCAACTAATATGGGTTTTTAAAGGTAAATTTTATATTTAATATGTTATACATTTTTATAATGATTTATAAATTGTTGAAATTTTTTATCAAATGGAAAGAGAGGTACGAAACCCGTTTGTAGGCTATTTAAAGGTGTGTGATTTTCAAAATGAATTTTGTTGATGAAAAAAGTATTATGTGATATGTGTGTGGGATGTTCTGTGAGTTGGAATATCTTGAAAAGGTTTTATAAAATTTTTTAAATGATATGTGGAAGTGATAATGAAATGTGAAAAGTTTTGTGGGATATTTTGGTGTGAGTATGATTTCAAAATGCATTTGAATGAAAAAGAGGATTATGTGACTTGTTTGATATACATGGAGGATGTTTGGGAAATTTGTGGGGTGGAAGTGGTATTTTCATGTACAAATTATATTTCATGGCTTGTTGAAATTGTTTGAGCACAAGGGGGGAAACATATTATCTGGGTGGGTTGACATGTACTAGTATTCTACTGATCTTGTGGGGTTTGACCTCATTTTTATGTAGAAATATTGACGATGACAACACTAACTAAAATATGATGATGATGTTGTTGGGGGACCACTACGTTATGAGTATGATCCCTATTAGTGGCTTGTGTGCATGAGAATGGATATTGTGATGGTAACTGTCACGGAGATATGAGGTACCTGAGACCCACAACGAGATAGTGCCTAGGGGTTATTTTCTCGGTGCTTGTGCTCATTAGATACAGTGGGATTACCATCAGCATACAATATGGTTTGATAGAAAATTCATTAGTATTGGAATTATTTTTAAAAGTGTTCATTCTTTAAAATATCCCACTATAAAACTGTTTTTATTTAAAGTTTCATCCTTAGAAATTGTTACTAGCATTTGACGTTAAGAAAAATTTCAAGATTTTCTTCTCTGAATGTTTATCATAGGGAATCTTTTCGTATTTGTATAATACTGGGATTTTTATCACACCGTACATACATATTTGGGTGTATGTGGACTTGGTTATTTTTGTCGCAGGTTTGGGTATGGATTTTGTGCCAATGGTTCGGGTTTTTAGCTGTCCATCGTGATGTAGTGTTGTGGAGATGTCTTGAGGGTGGTGCCTCTTTCCATGTGGAGGTTCTTGTGCCATATATTTTTGGTTTTATACCTTTGTATTAGTCTTTTAAAATTGTTTTAAATTATGTAATTCGGTTCTGAAATTTTGTAAAAGATGGTTTGGTTTGTAAAATCGATATTTGGTTTATTGGATTTGTTTGTTGTCATATGTTTAAAAACTCTGGTAAGTCATTCCCCACATTCATTTTATGACACCCAGGAACTTGTGCTTGCCTATGGGGATCGAGAATACCCTTTGGTCCTAGTCTCAAAACATGTTGGGTGCCCGTTTTGATGGTGACTAGATTCAGTTTCTGACAAGGGCCATAAAAGAGTGAAAAGTATAACTACTTGTCTCTAGAAATTCTCTAATGTCAATAAGGTTAATACAATAAAAAATATTCCTAAAATGTAACACTATTGGTTCATCATTACTATTTATCCATAAAATTGTTTTAAAACTATTACACATTAAATAGGACATTGTGTAAGCCATTGGAAGGGGTAAACCCCCTATCGTCTTCCAGTCATGGGTTCAAGACCCCCGACCTTGCTTGACATTATAGGTTGCCACCAAATATACATGTTATCATTCTTTAAAACCAAATTGATATAATATAAAAAATAAATTATATGGAAATACTTGAATTATTTTTAATAACTAAATATACTATTTTCTAATATTTTCAATATAAAGGCAATACATACATACTTCATCTAAAATTTATATTAAACTTTCTATAAATGGTTTACCTTATAATCCTTCTGAAAGATGAAATTTTAAATCTTTATAAGTAATGACACGAAATTAGAACAGTATTGATCCCCCATATATAAAAAAAGTATCTATGGATTGTCACAATCCAAACAAAAGAATATCCTCATTGTATATTATCATGAAATATGGTAATAACCAAAATTATGATAAAAACTTTTGGAAAACATGATTGATTTCTCATTCTAAATATTATGGGATATATTCCATTAATCTAAGAGGTTTTAAACTTCATCCAAGATAACATAGAATACATTTTCAAAAAATTCTTAAACAGTTCTGAAGTAATGATTATTGTCCAATTTACTTATTCATATCCAATATATCTTTATCCAAACATCATTATCTCAACATTAGGAATAAATTAGGGTGTTCTTTACCTTAATCAAAATTTCATCTCAACTTGAAATAAAATTTCTACCTCTCCAACACCATTAAATATATCCACTAAAATCCATAATGAAAAACTTATATGGAAAACAAATATATATTTCATTATTCATATAACATAATCTTTGAATTCCAAAACATATACAATTAAATTATCTATCTTTATTCATAAACAATTACTCAGTCTTTATCATCTTATCCCTAGACACACCATTATATAATATGAAATATGAATCAAGTCTTAAGGTTCCTCAAACTAAATCCAACCATTATTCTAATGTTTAATGTAAGCAATACTGGATGAACACCCCATTCTTTTCACATGCCATTCATAGTCTCTTTATCTTCAGTAATATAAACACTACTCATACCACCTTCTTGATTATCTTCATTAGATTTCAACAAAGAAGATATATTTTCAAAATTTATATACTTTCCAAATATGAATCATTAATTTTTATCCCATTAACTTCTAGTTCCCTCTTTTCATTAAAACCACAATGTAGAGGGTGAGAAATACTTATCATAGCATAAAATGACATAATCATAGAAAATTACTTGTAGGGTATCTAAATAATGCCACATAATTATTTAATATATGACTCCCTATGTTTATCCTAAAATATTCATAGTCATATTCTATTTAAATCCTTCATTATGGTTGGTAAATATTTTATTAATTCCTGAGGAATATCCCTCGGGAGTGTCAAACCAAGTGCACAATGAGGCACATTGTTGTGTACCAAGTTATGCTCGAGTCACGACCAGCACACCATGTGAGAGTTATTACTACTAGGTATATCTATGACAAAACCATGTCCACTTATATTATCCACATAGGGATGTATTTATGTAAAACCACTAACTCTATTCTATACCATTCTAGGGCATTTACATAAACATTATCTTATCTCATCCTTATATGTGTCATTATAGACAGACCTATAAATATCATTTGAAATAAACATACAGATCTCACTAATGTTTTAAAATAATTGTTTCCAAATGATGACTATTCCTTATCAATGATTATAATTATAACAAACCAGTCGTAACATACATTGAAATTACATTATTTTTTTGAATATATAAAATATTACACGAATAGACACCCAAAGACCGTATTATTTTAGTGCATTTGGAAAAATGAATATATAGACACTCGTACATAAGTGATCTTCATTATCTCCCATAATTTTATCAATGAATATCACCCTCATAGACATATCATACATAAAAAATGTCTTCAAAACATGTGAAATGAAACATAAAAATGGGTGAGATCATATGTATTATAATGGTAAACAAGGGAGGTATGTAATCATAAACATGAGCATATAGCTAGGAGAATATGATCACGAAACTAGTATATCATACCCAGTATATAAAATATAATAAACATGAAACATGTAATAAAGTTAAATATTAATAAGATATGAATCATAATAAAAACAAGAGCACAATCCATGAAATCATAGAGTTGTAATTATACAAGGAATTGTGTCATACACATAAACATGTAGTATCATTCCTGACAAGTCAAGACACATTGGTAGAACTTATCAGTGAACTTCATGGGGATAATACCTAATAAATGGGACACACCACCATCCCCTATCACAGTCCATTACCTGTAGTGAATCAGGATTCCTCATATTCCCATAGTGGATCATGTTTCCCTATCTTCCTCTTTTCATGGTGACTACACCTGCTTGGTGGGACATACCATGATCCCCATTCATATTCCTTTCCTTGTAAGGGATGGGGTTTCCCAATCATCCCATATAGGTTCAATCCTGTCTAATTGGTTAAAACCATTGTATGATGAGATATTATTCTTTATCTTATTCATTTAAGGGAGATATAGGTCCCACCCATCCAATAATAAAACAATTAATACTTGTGACACATGATTATAAAATATTCAACATATCAAAACCCATAAAAATATATAGGTTACATAATCATCATATAATAACCCCTAAAATAAAATGGGTGTTATAAACATGTAATCACACCTTAAGCTTTGAAACATAACATTCTCATAATCATTTCATCAAGGCATAACCCGTGAAAATAAGTGAGTTTCATAAGCATAAAACTTGTATAAGTGGATGAAATTTCATCAACATATCATCCGTGAAAGAGAAATTGGATCCCTAAAAATCAATCTATTAAAACATAAACCATTCAGATAAAGAATATGAATGGAACCTTTGGATCATTTCCAGGAAAGGCATGAGTGACACAATTATATTTTATCTTACATGGAAATTAATTTGAAAAGATACTTTTAAAATCATTTTAAGGAAAATATAACTTATTCATTAAAAATATTAATTTAATAAATATTTTCTAAATCCATTCTCTTTGAAAATAATTTTAAAACATTATATGATGTTTTGAAAACATTTTGAAAAACTTTTCCCTTGATAACATATAAATGAATATCTAAAAAGGTTTGAATAATATTTTCATTATAAATACATTGAAACCATATAAAGATGGATTGAAATGATTTTTAAAACTAGTTCTCTTAAAAAAAATTAAAATAAGTTTGAAAACATTATAATTTTTTTTATTTGAATATACTTGTAGAAAATAAAAAATAATCTTTAAAATTATTGAAATCTATTTATTTAATAATATCCTTTTGATATATAATAAAGGAAGTTTTAATTTTTTTTAAAAGAATCTTTAAACATAAAACATTTTCCAAAACCCTATTTCATAAAAAACAACTTTATAAAAAATAATTTATAGAATAATAGGAAAAACATTTCTTTAAAAAATATATTTTTAATGTTGGAAAGGATGCTTCAAGGGAATTACGGTCATGATAGAGGGTAAATCAGAATATGTTGAACATTCCTTTGACCAAATAAAAAATTTAGAAATTTGACTTGACTGGAAAATGAAGATAAGATTCCTTGAAAATAATTTTTGTTTAAAGGAAAAACATTGATAAAAATTTCTTTTCAATATAATATGCTAATAGTAAAATATTTTTGTAATTATTTTTTAGAAAACATTGTTTTTAATGAACCCATATTTGTGACCAAAGAGATAGGTTAAGATCGAATTTCTTAAAAACAATTTTATGATCATATTATATACGAAAGAGTGTAAAATGGTACCAATAAATTAAGATATCATGATTGAAAATATGAAAATATATTTCATGATATTTCTTGAGAGATGTATCATAATAATTCCTCAATGGAAGCATAATCATAAACAATCTCGATAAAAGATGAGATTGTTTCAATAAACTCTTACCACTTGGTAACATTAAATCATAATAACCATGTAAGAAAATTAATTTACATTAATCTTAATATATCATTAAGATATTGAGATTTATTATATAACTTGTAAAAAAGGGTTTATATACACCTCATAGTGAAATATAGATCCATAACATGGCTTGTATGTCAAAAATGGGAAATTGAGACAAAATTAGTTTGCCAATTTGGTATATTTTTAACCATAAACCCCATGAATTAAAGTTCATAAAATGGATATGTAAATCCCCAAAAATTATTTACAATAATCATATAACACATCCACATGATGTATAAACACCAAATAAACAAAATGAATGGTAAATAACTAATGTATCTCATGGAAAAAAAAGTGAGATAAAACAACCTTATTATAAGTCTTGGATTTCTTTGTACATATTAAAACATATTATATAATATATATAAGTTCATTATACATATATGTTATAAATTTATTATTATATATAATACATATATGATTTTTTATTATTTTATATAACCCATTTATTAACAACTACAGGTTAATGTAGTGTTTTAGGTAATATCCTCTTTATTTTCCATATATATTTTGACTTGTTATTCATTGTCCTCTTACATATATCTTTATTAAAGTATTTAAATAAATAATGTTTTTTTTATAAATATAATTAATATTTTTATATATGTATTTCAATTATTATGTGTAAGATATATGTCTAAAATTGAATGCACTATTTGTAGATATTGTAGGCCATACATACGCATAAATGTTATTTTTGTTTTATCGTCGTATTGAAATAAATAATGTAAATGATATATATATATATTATAATAATAATATTATTATTATTTCATATATATATCATATAATTTCACTAATTGTTTTAATACATTCCATGTAAGGTGTGAATAAATCACATCACTTAGAGGAGGTGGTAGTCCACACATACCTAAACAAAATTAATATACTTACAAAAATGGAAATATAGAAGGTATGATTATATTTTAATTAAATAAGCATAAATAAATCATAAATATCATATATAAAATAGATAAATAATTTTTCCATAATAATTCCAAACCATGATAGGTGGTAAAAGAAAAACAAACAACATTATTTCCTGAGGTGGTAGTTCGTCGTACAAAAGAATGGTAACTTCGTTATTTGTTATGTGGAAGTGAGTGTAAGTGCAGAAAAAAACTATATTTTAAAAAATATACTATATTTTTGATAGTAGTTGTTTTATATAATCATGAAATAATAATATTTTAGGGGTGTATAATTGAAATAAAACAAAAGAGATTAAGGATTGATGTTACCTCTTATTTGGGTAACACCTTTTGGTCTGTACTAATGGGATTAATTGGATGGATTTAGGCCCAAGGAGAGGCTTCTAGTATTAGTGGAGATATTTTTATGATCTATTTAGAAATATATTGGTCAATAAAATTTGTCTTGTGATTTTTGAGGAAGTGGGATGTGTGACTGTCTTTTTATAGTTGAGGTGTAGTGACATTCTTGTAAATTATTGAAAATGGAATTCCACCCACGTTTTTCCTAGTTAATATGGCACCAATAATGGTAATAATTCTATCAAATAGAATATAGGGTCCAAATATGTATAGGATATGGATTTTTAACAATTTTCTAGTTCATTTTGGCTCTTATTTTTAAGGTTTATTCCCTTGCTAAGCTAATGTTTTGCTTAATCAATTAAATTAATTTTAATCAAATTCACTAATATATTTGAAAAAAAAAACATAATTTTAACTTATTATATATTAAAAATTATTCTAAACCCAAATCTGGAATCCATTTTTACAAATTAAATTCATAGAAATAGAATATATTAATATAAAAATAATCTCACAGACATGATGACAATGCTGGTTTTTAAACTAATAATGATCATAATTTATTATATTTTTGTATCCAATTTTATAGTGAAATTTATTATAATGACATAAATGGAATTGATATATTTATATATTTAAATTAAAAAATAATCAAAAACATATTTTATCCTTATAACTAAATTAGTTGACAAAAATTCCTCGAATTAAAATAAATAATTTTTTTATTATTCATCAATAATGAAACTTTATAGAAAAATATAAAAAACTCCACATAATATAATTTCTATGTTACTATTTCGAATATTATGCTTATATGAAAGTATAAAATTAAAAATATTTCAAAAATATTATTTAAAATTGGTTCTCTATATGTGAAAAAGTTAATTTTTAGAAGAATATATATTTTTATTCATAAAAGTAGATTTATTATTATCTTATAACTATAAAATATATTATATAAGTATAAATAACATTGATTGAGTGTAATATATATAAATTTTATATAAAATATTAATTAAAATTTTATGTTTTTCATTTATTGTGATGAATTTTTATTTATACGTAAAAAAATGTTTTCATTGAACTATAATTTCTCTATATTCAAATAGTTCATACATTTACTTCTACTAATTGTTATAAAGGGATAATTTTATATAAATGTGTAAATAATATATTCTTATTCTTGTAAAAAATACTCATACCTTCCATTCCAATGGATATGTGGTAGCTATAATAATATTTTAATAATATTTTACTAATATTATTAATAGTATATTTTCATTTGGTAAAAACATGGCCTTTCGTGTGACACATGATATCGAAGGAACTTGAAATTGTGCCTAAAAAAACTCAAACATAGAGTTTATTATAACAAAATCTAATATATGTATTGGGTTTAGAGAACATAAGATAAACATGGTGGTTATATATATATATGTATATATATATATATATAATAAGTACTATATTATATGTTGCATGAAATGAAAAATATCAGAGTGAATAAATTAATTTGAAAAAGACATTCCACAAAATCTCAAGGTGTTACTAATTTACCTTTTATTATTATTTCATATTAATTTCATGTCAAATTGTAATATTAACTTATCTAAAATTTTCTCAGTTACTATAAATTATACCAAGGATTTTTTGGAAGAAGAAGTCTCAGTAATCTCAGAAGGTTATTGCGTTTCTCGTATCTATGGGAGGTTCAATTGATAGTATTCTCTTACAACTACTTATGATATAGTTGTGAAGTATGGATTCACATTGATAATAATATTTATTTAATATCTATATATTATATTATTTTAGATTAATTATTAATACTCCTCATAATATTATATGTTTGAGAACACTAAAGTATTAATTTCTGTAGATACTAGATACATAATAATCGTATTTCATGAAATATTTTCAACATCTATCACAAATTTCCATTAACATAGAACAATTCATAGACATACCATACTTAAAAACTTTCTATATTATAACGGAAAATGAAATATAAGAAATGGTGAGCCCAGATGATCAGTAAGGGAAAATGTAGGAGATATCAATCAGTGTTCAAAAGTGAGTATAATATAAGAACAAGGGTATACGAACATGAAAATAACATAAAATGATCATAAAAAATCATTCATATATCATTAAACAAATGTAATATCACAGTTATTTACATTTAATAAGACAAAAGTCAAATGTTTATGGAATCATCAGTAATAAACTATGATCCATGAGAAAATTTCATAAGAGTAAGATATAAGTTTATAGAATACATATAAGTATTGAAAATGATTTTCTTATTCATGTAACACTTCCAATACTATCATATTATATTGGGATAACTCATTGTTCCATTATAAACTAATTTAATGTTCACTCCCAAAACAATCTTATTAGATAGGCTCTCTTACTAAACTAGGTTTAGTCCCCATTAATGTCTGTATTATCTCATAAGATATCCATATTTATCCAATTAATTCAAGGGTTATATAATTAAGGGACCACCCATCACTTAATTAAAACCATACATATGTTTTCAACAATATAAAAAAATTATCATATCCTCATATCATAACCCATGTATGGAAAATGGGATTAATAATCATTTCATGATTTCATTCTAATATAACTAAGGGAAGATAAATTGGTTTCATAATAGTTTAGTCATTAAATAATTAATCCATATGAAAGAAAGAGTTTTCATAGGATTATCCTTAAATAATAATCATCATAAGTAATTTATATAAATAAATTGGATGGTATTATTAGATCATATCCCCAGTAATGTAGAACAACCTTTAAAGGAAGTTGGCATATTTGAAAAATATATTTAAAATAACTATTGAATGATTCTTTGAAAGCATGATAAAAATATAATTTTATTTTTGTAAAATTTTATAGTAAAATTTCCTAAATATTTTCAATATTGTTTATTTGAAAATAACCTTGGAAAATTGTGAAAAAATATTCAATTCATATAATGGTTAGTATGATGGTAAAATCTTTTCATTCTGTATATGTTAAATTAAAATATTGTTTTTAGAAATTTTACAATACCAATAATGACTTATTATGAAAAATTTTATTTTAAAATTTTATTTTATATATTTTTAATTAATTAAAATTAAATTAAAATTATATTTTTTAAAAATTTAAAGTGTAAGTAGAATATTCTGTAAAACAATTTTGAAGAAAATTGACTTGGATGGAATATTTCATTGACCAAAGGTGAAATATGGTCTATTTTTATATGAAAAATGTTTTTTGATAATTTTAAGTAATAGGGAGTGTAAAATGGTTCTAATACATTAAAACTTCAGAAATAAAAATAGAATAATAAAATTTATAGGGGTTTTAAGGATAAGTCCCATACAATTCCCTCAACAGAAATTTAACATAAATATTCTTGAAAGGAAATGAGATTATAACTCAAACACTTAAAAAAATTACAGTATTTCTTCATAAAAAATAAAATATAATTTATAATAAATATGAATTTATCAAACATAATTTTATCTGAATTATTCCTTTATAATTTTATGTTTTCTTTTTGTTAAAAAATTATCCATTAAAATGTATATTCGAGTGAAAAATAGTCATTTTTCTAGGCATGTTTTAGTTTAATGGTTTTTGTACTTGTACATTAGACATGGTTTAATTATATAAATCATATTAATAGTTAAATAAGTATAATATATTTTCCTTATGTAAACCTTTATTATTCATTCAAAGAGGTGATGAAAAATGAATTAGATCACATTTTAGAGAAAGTAGTCTATATATGCGCACATGTGATGTTATCATTTTCTAACAGATGAAATGGTAAGAAGGTAGATAATATTTTATAATTGTAAATTATAATTATATAATAAATATCATATATAATCATTCAATACATCAAAATAAAAAATCCAAGAAATATTTTTTTGGGATATTAATATTATCGCTACATCGACACTATAGTCAACACATTTTTATGAGTGATATGTTCACTTCTCATTTGATGGATAAGAGATGGAAAATTATTGTACAATAATCATAAAAACATCTTAGTATATTTATGATATTGTATTCATTATGTTAGTTTTTATTCAATATATTTACAGAAGGTGGAATAAGAAATAAAATATTAATGAGCTCAATTAATAGCTACACCAATTCTTTATACAACCCACTTAGTTTATACATAAATCCAACATGGGATGGTATTATGATAAAACCAAGATCTATTAGATGTAGGGAGATATTTTATGAAATTAAATTGGTAGGTATTTGATGAGATAAGATTCTATTTAAGTGTTGAGAAGAGAAGATAAGTGGTATCCTTTTTTATTAAAGTGGGGGGCACAAGGATTTATTCAAATGATTAAAATATATTAATTTAATATTAAAAATAGTGTCTCAAATGTCTCATATTAGAAGAGAATATGATATATTATCTAAAATAATTTAAAAAAGTAAACATGTGTATGCATTTAAATTACTCGTATTTATTAGATCAACCCCCAGTAAATCCATTTTAACCTTTAGCAAGATAATTTTTTACTATGTTTAATATTAATTATGAAAAAAGTAATGTTGTATTATTAAAAAATTATATAACGGATAAAAATATTTAATTAATTTTATGAAATTAAATTCCTATAAATTTAAACAATTAATTAAAAAAAACAATTAAAACACGACGAAAAAAGTTATCCATAAAAATGAATTTATATGTATTAAAATGTTTTTATAAAATAATTCAGCATAATTTTGATTATAATTATTTTAATTAGATTATTTTTAATGAAAATAAAATAATTAAACTTTAAAATTATTTTTATAACATGTTACTTTTTAAATACATTAGTGTAAAATACAAATTTCCTTAAAATTGTTATTTTTTCTATTCAATGAAAAAATAATCTTTTTCCTAAGAGTAAAAATAAATCACCTTAAGAGAATTTTGATATTATAGTTTTTAAAATGATATAATTTTTAAAATTAAATTTCTAAAGTGGCATAAATTAATCATAACATTCATATAAAAAATGCAACAAAATCATTTTGGAATAAAACAGATTTTAAAAGCATAAAATGCCTTTACTAAAAATTAAGTACTTTTTTATTATGAAATAATCAATAAATTGTAATTAAATAAAACCATTATAATTTTTTTAAATTTATTTCATATTCATAGAATCAATTTAAAATCTTGTTTATAATGATATATTATATCATTTCTGCGTGTAAGGTAAGCTAATAAATACCTCACATTTATTTTGGATAAATATACATACATACATACAAACATACATATATATATATAAAAGTGTGTGTTTGTTTCTATGTATGTGTGTGTGTAAAATATCAGTGTATTCCATTATACACCATTAATATATTTTTTATATCAAAATTCAATAACCTTGATATAAACAAATGAGGATGATTATTTCTCATCACATCCTTTGGTTCCATCATAGCTTCGTTAAATTTATGGATTTTCCACAAAACTATGACATAGTGAGTATTATTATTTAAAAACACTTTCTCTCTATGATTGAGAGTCTCCAATAGTTTTTCCTTATACGAAATATATTTATTAAGTGATACAACCTCTAATTTATATACATATGAAGGAACATGTTTGTACATCCTTATGAGAGATACAGGGAAGCCATCTTGAACATGATAGAAATTCGGTGGAAGAACAACTATATAATAAAAAATCACGATACATAAAATAATTTTGAATGTGATAAAATATATAGGGTTAACATGTACCTTATTTACAAGTCCCATAACCATATTCCAGGTAAATATTCAGAGGAACACATTTTAGAAAACTTTGAAATATAGATATCCTTAATGAGTTTTAACAATCAGTTCAGTTGACTATGAGATGACCTGATGTGATGCTAAGTAATCCAACATTCTCTTCTATTTTATAACATATATTGAGTCCCGATATATTTAATTCTACATCTTCTTGTTGACACATTGTAGTTCTATACTTTCTTCCATAGAGGTATTTATACGGATCTGTTTTAATTCACGAGTGAAAGCTGTTGTTCTTATAAAACAAAATTTCAGAATAGTATTGATCACAAACAAAATTGAAATCGATAGAAGATGACCTAAAATTATTCTTGGGTTTTAATTGTCCTGTTATACTAATCATATGTCTATGTACGATATGTAGTGCTATAATTCATCTATGTATTCAATTCTTATTGAATAATTTTCAAGAACATTGAGGTAAAACTCATATCTCAGTCAGATATAATAAAATGTCAAACTCTATGAAACCTTACCACATGATTAATGTATATCCTATGGATATTATAATGATATAAATATTTAGTATTTATAATGAAATTTTCTGATTTAATAAGGTGTTTCTTGAAAACTCAAATATAATTTCATGACTTATATGTTTTAGGGATTTCTTTGATGGAATCCCATGTAATGTTTTAACATTTTTATTTTAGTATTTGTAACGGTAATAAAATCTTCCTAAAATTCTATATCTCGGCCTCAACATACTTACATTCCATGAATTGGGATACTAACTCTATAATATTCCATTTCATATATTCTATAAGAAATAATATTTCAAATATCTATACATCTAGTTACTTCAAGGATGAATAGAGAATTCCACATTATGAGATTCATTGAACAAATCAACATTTATATCTAGTATTGATCGAATGAATACTCTATTCCTCAACCATATCTTTCCATCAGAATCATGGTTGAAATTAGGAACATTCATCACATTCTTCTATAGCTCTACATAATCCTTCTACACCTCTTCAATCCTATCATGGATATATGGTTGCAAATTCATCTGTGATATATATGAATTCTCCCATTTCATCATGATATAAATGTACGTGTTCATTAGATCAAAAAATATAATTTATCTCTTTAAATCCTTATCATGGAAAATCTATCATGGTGATTGTAACTCATCTCATCTTCCCATATTAACCTTCGTTGTATGGTAGTGTATTAAGAATTATTCATCATTAATCAATTACAACTATCTCATTTGAAACATATTTAACTCTTTCCAAGTGAATATATAATTAAATATTTAAATCTTAGTACATATATCACATATTTCACCATAAAGATAATGCTTCCATAATTTTAACGTAATTATTTCTTCTATAAACCCCAAATAATGATCTAGTTTATTTTTATTATGTATTTTCTATTAGTAGGAGACATAATATGTCTCCATATAATTACAAATGAGGATAGATCCTAGTCCAATCTTCAATGTAATTCCCTTGACCCATAATCCAAAATTATATGCTATAAACACAATGTTTATATACTATATTTGATACCATATATAAATTACTAGACATAACTATTCCAAAATTACATAACATAAATCAAATATTTCATTATATATTCCCAAGATATTTTAGTTTTAGATCCATATATATTTAACAGAAAACATAAACTAGTAAAACCTGTGTCTTTTTCAATTAATGGATTTATTTTTCAACTATATAGAAAAATACATAATCCAAAAGTATCCCTAAATATATATCATAAATTATCCAAAGAATATATCCTCTTAATAATGTCTTGTATAATGGTTTTATTCAAAACCTAGGGAAATAGAAATATAATAATGTGTGAGATCAAAAAATCAGTAATGGAAAAATAAAATTGAAGATTTAAAAAAAATATTCACTGTATTCATAAAATGATGGGAATAGATAATCTGAATAATTCCAAAATCAACTTAAACAGAGATCATTCTATATCCATTTGGAAAAAACTAAAATGTGGATATAAATAATAATGATGTCCTACTGATGTAATGAATAATTCCATACAAAAAAATGATTTCAAGCCCTTATTACAAGGATTTATACTGATATGAGGATACATATTATTCAAAACCCAATATATATTGTATTTTGAGAGCTAATAATGCATTGATAGGAAATAAAATTTCTGACCCCACATATCGCATATTTCAGTGGAATAAATTCACTATCAGGGTAAAATAGATATTTCATACCACACTATGGGGAATCTTTGGCTAAATAAAATATATTTCTATCCATAAAATAAAAAATTATTGAATGTAAATTATTAATCAACCAATGTTATAAGTCAGTAATCATCAAGAATTTCAATACATTTCCCCATGTCTATATAAGTGATAACATGATCGTAAATCAAAAATTAAAAAATAATGTGGACGGTCAAAAATTACATAGTAAACAATCTAATAATCATAAATATTACAAAAAACCCTATGAAATTATAAAAATATTTCCACATATTAATAGAATATCATTATTACTAGGTGAATCATCATCCAATATAAATTATATGATGTCTTATGTTTACATCGAATAGATCAATGAGTATAAGACTATGTAAATAACAGAATAAAATGATCACAATCCATACAAATAAATAATGTGTATGGTATCAAAAGAATATATTCCCAATGTAACAAAGTAAACCTAAAATGAAGTTGATATTGATGGAAAACATTAATGAAAAATAATTATAGAATGATACCACACAAGAAGAGGTTATGAAATGGATAGTTTGGTTCCATGAGTTCATTCCCAAAAAATATTAATATATATAAGAGTATAAATAGCGAAACATTATCTTTACTAGGTTTAATCATTTTTAAATGAAAAACTAAATGGAAATAAAAACATAAAATATATTTTAGGAAATATTTTTAACAATGACATAAATGAAAATATCACAGGTCACTTCCAAATCTATTTTTCAAAAGGTGAAGTGAAAATTAATTGGAATACATTATTATTATTTCCAATAATATTAAATTATAGGGCCATTAATGGATATATAGTTCATGTTGGACAAATTATTAGTTGAATAAAAAACTAATGATAACGAAATGAAAACTATGTTTTAATATCATAAAAACATCCTTAAAATCACATTGTATAAAGAGTAAAAAAATTAATTTTTATCAAAAAAATTTCTCACCATATAGTTATACGAATTAAAATATAATAAAAAATTATTGTGGGAGAACCTAGACATGTAAGGGAGATGTTTATGACAGAATATTATTACTCACAAAAATGTTAATTGGGTTATGAGTACCCATTATTGGAATGATAATCCGCAAAGTAAGAAATATTTAAAATGGGATTTTATCTATTATTAGTGTGAATAAGTAAATAACACACAATAAAATTAAAGTTCATAATTTACGTAACATATATTAAATAACTTTATGGTAAACAGTAATTACTTGATGAATGAAAATTGAGATATAAAAAATCCTTAAAATTAGGGTAACTACTGAGTCAAAAAGAATTTGATAAAAACAACTTGATCTTGAATTGTATTTAACATGACTAAAAAATAAATGATAAACATACTTATATGTTAAATTATTACACCATTCAAAGGAAATCAGGGTGCATAAAATAAACATGCCTCATGAATGTAATGTTTGAGACAAAGAACCGTTATAGGTAGAGTAACATTTTAATTAAAACAACTTAAAAGAGGGTGATTTCAATAATACTTTAAATTAAACTATTTTAATATAATTTCGGGTATGATATATCAATTTGGAATAATATACACAACATAAGTTAAAATTTTATTCATAATACAAAACATGTCTCAAAGAAATTAATTTGAGACAAAAACCCTTCCCTCGACCATTATTCATTGTACACTTGCCACAAATGTTCTGGATGATTAAATTATGTTCATTAAATACATACCATATAACATTTCTCATAAATTTATCCATTTATAATCATCTCTTATAATCATTATATATATATATATTTACGAGATAATATTTTATATTTTCCACATTGTGTGTAGTAATCTTAATCGCTTTGATCTAGTGTTATAAATGTTTTTCTAGTAAATATTAAATTTCAAATGGAAATTACAATTATATCATATAAGATATAGTAATATATGTTCCATAATATTTATAAATGTATAATTTCATTCCTTATTAATTTTTTTGAAACAATATGATGAAATAAATGATTAACTTGTTTCAGTGATTCTTAATGAATTAAAGACGTTTTCTTGATTAATGTATTAAATGTTGACAAAAAAGAACCATAATTGAAATAAATTATTTAAATATTTATATCATATTATACTATTAAATGATTTCTCATATAAATCCATGATATTAAAGCATATTATTTTCATGGAAGTGGTTAAACTAACACAAATGTGGACCTACCATGATTAATGGATAGGTATGAGGTGGTTTAGTTTTAATATCATTATACCATAATCATAATGAAATTATTTTTTATCTTATTAGTGTTATATTTCATAAATATAAATAATTAAATAGAGAATAATATATATATATATATATATTCATAACTTATAAATATGTGATTATTTTCCTCTAAGTACAATCAATTTAAATGATATAATTAAGGATAACCATTTGTTAATCATATCATTAACAGAGTGAATTTTTTTTTCATAAAATAACCACAATTATTTATTAAAAATAATATTTATCCATTAAACCCATTATCAAGATAATCCAAATTTTGTGGTAATGAAAGTAAAAACTAAAATACATTATTTATTGGAAGTGGTTGTACACACGTATGGATCAATAATGATTTTATTTTCCACAAAAAAAGGAAATGAGTAATATGATTTATTTATTTGGAATATTCAACATTATATAAATAGAATAAATTTATATTAACTTCACCTTTTATAACGTCCTTGTAATGTTGTGAATAAAAATGATACATGTTGCATCAGGGATGCGGTAGTCTGCACATCACATGAATAATGGTTTCACTATACTTTATAGAAAAGTGAAAAGGTGATTAATGATCATTACCATAAAATAATAATGTTAGTATATAACCTATAATTATTACATTACATATTTATATTAAAATTATAATTTTAAAATGAAAATATAAATGAAATATGTTAAGTAAAAAATGATTACTCATGTTGAGGACTATAAAATATCCTTGAAAGATCCATTGGAAATGGATAGATTAGGCTAATATCATATAACCATAAGATTATTAGAGTGAAAGGGTGTTATAGTGGAAGTAAAAATGGAATAATTTTAGGGGTAAATATAATTATTAGGAGTTCCTTTAAGGGGTGGTTAGATTCCCCTTTTTAAAAGTGGTAAGAATGATTTTTTAAATATTTAAACCTAATATAAAGGGATTACATGGTAAACATATAAATTGGATAAAAATTAAGAAAATATGAATTGTGGATGATATTAGGTTCATATAAAACTCATACTCATAATTAAAGACATTTTTTTATCTTGTTCGCTACCCTCTAACCCTTACACTATTAAATTTTCCATTTGAAATATTACTGTGCTAACTAGTTTTTACCCAATCTGACTTAAATTTTATGAAGATAAATATTTTTAAACATATTATAAAATTTGGGACTATTGATTCTAAAATTATAAACCATTTTATTATATTTAATTTATAAATGTGAGGAAAATAAATTTTTTAATAAAAAATGCATAATGTATTCAAAATTATTTTTCAGAAAATATTAATTATGTTTTAAAATATAAAATGAGAGTTTTTTAAATTAATTTTTTTTCATAATTATAAATAACATATAAATTATATAGTTTTACTTTTAAAAATGGTTAATTCATTTTCAATTCATACTTAAATACTAACAATTTCATAAAATCATAGTTACTTGTTAAAGTATAGTGATTTTCCTAAAATTATTATTATTTTTAAAAATATGAATAAATAGTCTAAAGTAAGTATTACTATGATGATTACAAATATAATTTTCATTTTCTAAAATTCAAATTGATTTTTTATAATTCTAACCATTTTCATTCATATTTCCAATAATTTATTAATTAAATTAATATTATTTATTTATAAATATAAATGATATTCTATCAACATTAATCAAATTTTTCTTTAAATATAAATGTGTATCTAATAGAAAAACAATTTTTCAAAAATACATTTATAAGTATAAAGTGAACATATTAGTCATTTTAGCAATAACAATTGAATTTCATTCATTTTAAAATTATCATTTGTCTTATTTCTATCAATATTTTATAAAGAATTTAATCTATTAAATTTTTATTAATTTAATGACTATGTTTAAATGGATAAAACATATTGCATTGTCATTTTACTTCAGTGTTGTGTGTAGAGAAATCTATCAAACACATTGACTTATTAAAAGTTAATAATATTTTATAATTTTTTGGTTTTTTATTCTCCTCCTTAAATAAACTAAATCCTTATAATTTGACACATATGATTATAGTAATTTCTATTAAGAACTTGTAATTAAATATATTTTTTTAGTTGATTATGGGTTTATTTAGGATGTGGAATGAAATTTATATATATGGAAAATTATTATAAGATCATTACAATAGGAGCCAACCCATTAGTATTTTCACATTGAAATGTACTATCGGAAGAAGATGTAGATCGATTAGAAATAACATCCCAATGTACCTGAATATTATTTATATTTTAAGCTTACAAATAGTGGTTTCTTATTTATAATTCAATATATAGTAGTTGTTGAAAATTACATGACATGAGACACTAGAATATCTTGATTGAAAACAAACTTTTGGATACATTATTATTAGTCACATCTTTTTTCCTTCTTCTCATAGTATTTTATTATTTCCCTTATTCTCGTCTAGTATGGGACATTGGGTCAAACAATTTCAAACTCTTTTACAACTGATGAAAAATAATTTTTCCCAACTCTATCATTCGTAACCTTTTGTGTTTTATGGCTTTAATCTATACATTTATAACTTTTATGTATCACTTTATGTCATTTTCTACATGCTTAATCCCATATTTTTGACATGTATGAAATTTAATGTTCTTTCCATCATAATATTTTTCACCTAAATTTATATGAAATTCCATCCTTCTATTCCATATTGTTTTTTGTATTTCAAAATTTTTCATGGTGTTTAGTAGAATTATTTATAGTTGAGTTGGAATAATAAAAATATTTCTCACTCTATCCCTTGTCCAATTAAGTTTTTCATAGGGGTAGTTTTTGAATTTCCCAATAAATAATTTGTTAAATTTGTTCCTTTAGGATGTATCCATTAATAAAACCAAAATTTCTTTCATGAGTGATGATCAAAATAAGATAATTATCATAAATAAACAAAAGAAAATATATCCCCAATATGGCTCACTTTATAACACAATCATGTTATATTATAGCTATTACAACTTCACTTTTAACAAACTTGGTCGAACCAATATCACCTTAAATTCTAAGAATATATATTTTTGGTTTAACCATAGTCTCATTGAGTTTGGTTCTCTTATACTTCTTGACGTAATCCTAAAAATAAATATTCCAAATTATCATGGCCTTTTTAAGATATTATTTACCCAAAAATCATTGAAATCGATTCTCTTGAAATATAAATTATCCTTTATATAGGATATCACCTATCAATTAATATTTTACTTAACTTATGAATATCTATGATTCAATCTATGTTATGCTTGGTAACATTTCAATATGTTTATATAATATAAAAATATTGAAATCCACAATAATGGTTTATTAATGAAGCAAAGAATATCCCATAGGAGTGTAAAACCTGATATATAGTTTGGACACTTTATCATGAAATAATGGATGATCTAGTTAACACCAAATATCCACTTTTCAGAGTTATTATCCTTAGGAATATCTATGAGAAATCCTAAATACACTTATTGTTTCAATATATGTATGTAATTATAATGGAAATAGCATAATATACACTTCACTAAAACATTAGGATGTTAAAATATACATAGAATTATCTCTTAGGCTTATCTTTATGGGTTTTTAACAAAAGTTCCCTTATCCTAATCCAATGAAAAAATGTCTACTATTACATTAACATTAAATAATTTAGTGTGAAAAAGGGTCATCTAAGACTATGAAGTTATGATCCACCCTAAATTACCAACCATTTAATTATTTTCAACAAACACACCAATCTAGAAAGTTATCAAAACTCTACTCTGTTACCAACTATGATGCCCTATAACTATACCACTAGATCAGGTTCTATAAACTTATAATTTACATAATGGATTTGATACCAATTAAGAATTCAAAGAACTAAATATCCCATAATTACGTGAATTAAATAAAATATTTCATAACATACATATCCAATAACATGTATGATTAATACATTATAGAAATAGGAAAACAAATAAATGAGCAAAACCTATGACTTTCTCAACTAAGGGATATTTCTTCACTATATAATATACTACTCAATCCATAAGGATTATTCTAATTGTCCTACAAATTATATATAAATGAAATCCTATGAGATATGTCATTCATAATGATTTTCTTAACATTCTTGATAAATATAAACATAAGAAGTGGTGATCTCGAACAATTAGTAAGATAAACCTATAACTAAATCTATCAAAAACAAAATCATAGTATAAGTAATCTGATAGGAATAAACAATTTGAATAGTTCCATAATCTATTGAAACTACAAGCATTCTATATCCATTCAAATTAATGTAAACACGGATATCCATAACTATGATCATATAAAAATGGGATTCGTAACACAGGACATCAAAACAAAATCTAGGGCCTTGTACGAATACATTATATTAATGTCTGGGGAAGTAAATTCAAAACGAAAACTACTTCATTTAATGAGATTTGTGTATGATTTGGGGAGCTATATAATTATAGGAACCAACCATTAATATTTTATGTCTAATTAATTAACTATAATATTGAAAAATATATTTCATACTATTCTACATGGAACATATGGCTGAATAAAAATATATCTATCATTGTAATGAAAAAATTTGGAATTTCAATACATAATGAACTATGTTGGTAGGTAATAATCATTAGTAATGTTAATATTTATTCCCTATTAAAATAAATGGGATAACATGATCACAACCCATAAATGAGAGAAGTTTTATGGTCAAATAATACATAGAAAACCATACAAAAATAATCCATATTTGAATAATAATATATGAAACTCCAATATATTTACCTATTTAAATATAATAACATTTGTTATTAAAAAATGAAAATCCAATATGAATTATGTAATGTGTGATGTTGAAATACTATAAGTCAATGAGTATAAAAAAATCTACAAATTTGTGTTTATCAAGTGCCAGATAATAGTGCTGATACAGGCCCCCATTATCAGCACTAGAAAAAAGTACGAAAAAAGACACCTTTTACAGTGCTAGGAAAGAAGTATTGTTAAATTGGGCCTTTATCTGTACTAGTATAAAAGAAATTATAAATTCCCCTTTTTATCATAATTTCTTCTCAAGTGCTGATAAAGGCCCCCGTTTAACTGTGCTTTTTTATAGTACTGATATTGGGGGCCTTTCTTTAGGGTATAAAAAATTTCTAATAAAGGGGTTACATTATTATTGCAAAAACAATGATAAATGAACACTTTATCTGTTATTTTTTAGTAGTATTGATTAGTTCCCCCCATTATCAGTGCTAATAAAAAATCATAGTTAAAAGGGGGCCTTTATCGATGTTAGTAATTAAAGGATTAAATGGGGGGGATTATCATCAATTTTTTTAGTAGAACTGATAAATACAACCCTTTATCATCAAATTTTTACAAGCGTCGATGAAGAGTAAATTTCATTAAATATTTATCATCATAAAAAACATACTAATATATTAATATATTAATATTGATAAATATATAATATTTTATTAAATATGGTTTATATATGGTTAAATACACATTTAACCATAATATATAAAATATTTAGTCAAAATAGAATATAAAATAATTTAAAATATAACCTTAATTAATAATTTGATAACTATATTCAACTAACAGTCATTTAATAAAAATGAGATGACATAAAAATTGAAAACCATAATGAAGAGTCAAAGATAATTTGAAAAAATGACTTGAAATTCAAATAACTATAAATTTTCTTATGGGTGACTATTGGAGCTCTACCATAGATCAAATCGATGTTTCTAAAGAGATCTATGTCGAGGTGATCTAGTGGAGCCCCAATCATTAGTTTTTCAAGGGTAAAAAGTTCCAAAATTCCTCAAAAATGAGTTTATAGTAGGGATTCCCTAGTTATTTAACATTTTATAGTATTTCATCTTCATTTAAGAGTGTCATTTTTTCATTTTTAAAAGGAGAATCAATTTATTATCAGGTCATACATTTATATAGATATTATGGTTTTAATTTTTTATCATGTTTCATATTTTAGTTTTATTTATAATTATATATATGAAAATTTTCTTGTATTCACATATAATAAATCTGTGGATAAATAACAATATTTAAAAATATTTACATAAAAATTTATTTTTAAATGTATAAACTAAATGGAAATATAAATTCATTATACATTTTATTTAAAGTAACAAATTTTCCATTTTATTTACCTTATATAAACATATATGTGTTTTTTAATAAATATAAATATAAATATATTTATTTTATAATTTATGAAATTTAAGATTAATATATAATATATAATATATGTGAATAAATTTAATTATATATATCACACACACAAAAGTCATATAATTTAAAAATGTATTTAAAAATAGTTTTATAAATATATGAATAAAACGATATATCCATATATATTAAAATAAATAGGTATATACTAAAATGTATAATAAAATAAGCTTGGTATATTGGTAAATGCATTCCAATTGAAAAATTAAGTTAATTGATTGAATCCATGCACGTTCATGAGGGAACATGGGGATGTGTAGTCATAAAGCGCTGATAAAGGGGATTTTCATGCAAAGAGAAATGGGTTGGTGGATGAGGTATCACATGTGCGGGTGGCCGGGATTGGGAAAAGAGAAAAGAAAGTGGTGGAAAATGATGAAAAAGTTGGTTGGTCGAGAACTAAAAAAAGTATTTTTATTTCAAATTATATTTTCAAAAAAGAAATGGTTTCTTTATCGTTGATATTTTATTAACTCTACTAAACACCCCTTATCAAATCATTTTTGCTAGCACTAATAAAGGGATCCTTTATCAGAATTTTTTTTTCAATCTCTAATAAATGGGCCCTTTATCATCCCTTTTTTATTACTAGTAAAGGGGGTCTATATCCACAGAAAAAATCTCTAATAAAGGTGGGCCATTAGTAGCAGTAAAATTAATAATGATTTTTTGTGCTGTTAAATCAAATTTTTAGCACTGTTAAAAGAGTAAAATGTAGTTGTTAAAGCTAATAAATAATGGAATAACATGATCATGTTCCATAAAATGAAATAAGATGGATGGTTTAAAAAAACATATCCCTAATGTCTCAAAGGATTCCTAGAATGATGTTGACATAGATTTAATAAATCATTTGAAAATAATAATTCAATGATACTAACCAATAAGGGATATGGAACTGGATTATTTTTTTTACCATGGGTTCATTACCCTAAAATATGAATCTATATTAAGTATAAATAGTGAAATCTAACCCTTATTAGAGTAAATCATTTGGAAAATCAAAATGGAAATAGAATTGAAAATAGAATATAATGTTTTCAATTTTTTTAACATTGGAAAAAAGATGTTGTTACAGGTCACACAAAAAGTTTATTTTCATCCAAAGGCGAAGTGAAAACTCATTGAAACCCATTATTATTTTTAAAGTAATATTCAATAATTTGGCCTTAAAAATTCATAAATATTATTTTGTGGAAATGCGGTGAGGATGAAAAAATTTACAAAAATGAAATGAAGACCATATTTTATTTTCTTAAAAAAATTACTTATTTAAAAATCACATTGTAAATAGAGTAAACACAATTTTTTTTTGTATAAAAGTATATTTTCCCCAAATAGGTAGAGAGATTACCATAAAATAAAATATTATGTTAGTCGAACCATATTATTGTAGAATTATATTTATAATGAAATAATAAAACTCATGGAAATGAGACTTGGTTTATCAATATCCCTTATAGGAAACATTCTACTTGAAGTAATAAATATTTAGATAGTGGGTTCTTTTAGTAGTAATTTTAATAAATAAAATATAAAATAATATAACAAAAGGTTTTAATTTAATGATATTCAATGAAATAAGTACATGTGAAATTAATATTACTCAAGGAATGAAAATTGTGTTACTAAAAATCCCTACAACTGGGGTAAAAACTAAGTAAAAATAAATTTTCTAAAAATTAATTGATTTGTATTATTAATTCATATAAATAAAAAATAAATATGATAATGGTACATCCATGAGAATTGATTACACCATTTATAGTACAACATGATGCATACCATAAACATTTCTTAAGGAATTAATGTTTGAGACAAAGAAGCCATGTAGGTCGAGTAACATTTTAATCAATAAACCATGGAATAGAGGGCTTGGGATTGAACTTAAATTTCCATAATTAAAAGTTTATTCATAATTTGATATCTCAATAAGTGTAAATATACACTAAATAAATTAAATAAGTTTTATAATTCCAAACCCACCTTTTAGAGATGAAATTTAGATGAAAACCCTTACATCAGTCCTGATTTATTCTATACATCCAAAAAATGGAATTAATAATTAAATTAAGTCCATTAAACACATACAGAAGAACATTACTCATAACTATAACCTATTATACATCTATTTTATATTAATTCTATGAATATAAATTAGTTACTTTATACCTATTTTCAGCACCAGGTGTAAGTAATCTTTTTCAAAGTGAACTTGATTCATAAAAGTGGTGTGGTTATATTTTATTTTTTCTAAATCCCATAATTATAATATAATATATGTTAATAGAATATATGTTACATTATATATATGAAATTATAATTACATTCAATGGTAGTTTTGGTTTCAAACCACGAAGATGAAATCAATGCTGACCATTTTTTATTATTCTTATCGAATGATCATGGTTTTCTTTATCAATGAGTTTAAAGAGTATATAACCATAAAAATAAAAAAATTAATTATTAATATATTAATATCATATTATATCATTAAATATTTTCTCATATTCATCCCTGATATTAAATAATAATGTTGTTCTTATAGGTGGTTAAGCCAACCCAAACAGGAAACAACCATGAATAATGGATGAGTATGAGGTGGTTCTATTGTAATATTATTCTACAAGAAGAATTGGTTCTAAAATTTATCCTAACAGAAACATAATGATGTAATAAAAAAAATATTTTTTCATTAGACCCATTCTCATGATCATATATGTATTCTAGTGATGAAAATGAAAACACAAATCCATCATTCCAAGGAGGTGGTATCCTATATACACACATGGATGATAATTTCATTTTTCATAGAATGGGAAGGAGTTGTAGGATATATTATTTCAGAATCATAATCATGATATATATATCATTATTATTTATTAAATTGTTTTTTATACCATCCTATTAATTAGGTAAAGGAAAATTAAACATGTTTCTTCATGGAGGCGGTAGCCTAAACAACACAAATATTATGGTTTCACTTTTCTTAAAATAAATGGGAAATGGTAATAGATGATTATCATCATAGAATAATAATTTTCAGTATATTAAAAATATTTATTTCATTAAAAATTTATTTAAAATTTTTATTTTGTAAATAAAAATAGAAAAGAACGAAGTTAAGTAAAAAATGATTACTCAATTTTAGCAATTTGAGATTTCCTTTGAATATTCTTTGTAATTAGATGGAATATGATTATATATTTTTAAAATAAAACATCTTTAGTGAAATATTATTCTAGGTGAAGGAAAAATTGTACAGGTTCAGAAAGAAAATTATTTTTAGGAGTTCTTTGAAGGCATGTAGAGGGTCCCATTTTATAATGGGTTAGAAAATTGTTTTATAAATATTTAATCTTAATATAAATTTAAGATATGTTAAATTTTTCATGTAGCTAAAAAATTAAAATATAATGGAGTGGAAAAGATATAAGTTCGTGAAAAACTAGATAAAATCAATTATGTACATATTTTGGCCCTTTTTAAATCTATTTACCCCTTTAATTTTGACCTCTTCCATTTTAGATTTTGCTGTGCTAACTAGGTTATATATTAGGTAATATACTATTTTTGACTAACAATTGTGTGGACATTATTAGATATTTTTGGTCCCACTAATTTAAATTTTAAAACTATTCCATTTTATTCAATTTATTATTGTGATAAAAATAAGAATAGAAATTTAAAATATATTAAAAATGAATTTCTTGAAAATATTACTTATCTTCTTAGGTATCAAATATGGGATTGTAAATTAATAGAAGTGTCACGACCCATCCCCCAGGGCCAGTATCGTGACTACTCCAAGCCCGCCTTCCATAGGCCAGGGGCAGGAGACTAGCACCAAAGGTGTAAATCCATAAACTAGGAAGGCACTGCCTTTATAATTGTAAAAAAACACATCAGAGTACACAACTAGAAGCAAAACACTTAGTAAAACTGTATACAAAAGAAGTGTTGGAAATTAAAAGGGGGCTAGAAATACAAGCCCAACATGAAAGTAAAATTACAACTGAAAGAAAGTACAACTGAAGAAATGTAAAGTAGCTACTAGGTTTTCCTCTAGGGTTCCTACCTGAAGGGTAGGTACTGATGGCCTCCTCAGCACTCACGTCCATCAGTCTACTCCATGTACCATCACGCCGAGTGGTCAACTCCGGGTACTATCCTGTCTTGATACTCTCTTCCTTAGTCAGCGCTGTCTGTCATCTACAACCAACACAACAAGGTGCGGGCATATCCCGTGTATGGGTAAGTATAACGATACTCAGTAGGGACCCTGAGACTGTCTAGGTCTCAAAAACTTCAGAAAGGATAAACCACAAAGTATGACATCAACGGATTACCATTACTTAGGTATATGCCCATATATATACCTATGTTATCTAATGACCCATCTCAATCCAAAAGAAAACACAAAAGTCATTGAAACAGCTCAAACCAGGATTTTCATTATTGAAACCACGGCTGATGGAGATCTCCTCCTCTATAGAGTACAATTGGCTTGTCGTGACACCTAGGCCTTTCTCATTAAGCTTGGACAGCTGAGGTACTCCTCCGGTCGAGTACTGCAGGTCTGCTGCCAACTACCAGACACTCCTCCGTTGTGAGTCTGCCGCCAACTAGCAGGCGATTCCCCAAATAGACCACAGTGGTACTCTTCCTATCGAGTACCATGCGTCTGCCACCAACTACTAGGCGCTCCTCCACCATGGTTCTACTGCCAACTAACTGGAGCTCCCCTCTGGGCTAGTCGAATCACTTCGAGTCGAATCAGTCAAGCAGTCGTCAGGTCTTCCAGCTACTAGGTCTCTGCACTCTATTTTTTTTCAATGTAAGGATCCACTCCATGAGCTACTAAAAAATACTCTAACTATCGTGAAGTTCCACTAAGAAGTATCTCAAAGGTCCGCCACGTCATAGGGGTCTCAACATAATAGTCGGCACGTCAATCCGACGCCTGGTCGGTTAGTTATTAGCCTTTTAGTCCCGGGGGCCCAGTTGGATTCCTGTACGATTCAACCTGACCTTAACTCCAAAATACCCCAAACTCCAGTGGGGTATTCTCAAAGGGACCATCTCTCATTGAGATTACCAGCACTGCTGACTGTTCATCAAACAGACGTCCGGTACCAATGATATGGCCAAAGGATGAAAATGGTTGGTAGTGGGTCAGAGTCCGGTCCGACCTGGTCGGACCAACTCGGCCCAACCCAGTCTGGGCCGAACCAGTCAGGGTCTTCATGGAAAGACCTGTTGGGTCTGACCCGGCCCGTTGGGTAGGTCAGCCCGCTATGTTCAACCCAGTCTGCTGGGCCCGGCCCAGCGGACTACAGGGGCGGTTCAGCCTGGCCACGGGACCAGTTCGGCGCGAATCTTTGCGAGGGCACAACCCATCACGGCTCGGCCCGGAGGGTGCGGTTGGGCCAGTTTGACTAGGGCACCACGAGGGGGGCTGGGGCACCGGCTCGACACGGTGGATGCCAGGGAGCCGAGATGCCATGGGGGCATCAGTCAGGGTGTGGTAGGGCACAGGGGGTGCTGGGCAGGCCGCGACAGGGCGCCAGGGGCACCGGGCAGGCCGTTGGGGGTGCGCGAGCAGACCGCCGGCAGGGGCCGGGAAGGCCGCGGGGCGCTGGGTAGGGCGCGGGGGCCCAGGAAGCGCGTGGGGGCGCCGGGAAAGGCACCGGTGGGGCCAGGATGGCCACTGAGGGGGAGAAGGTAGTGTGTGAGGGTGCTGGTGGGGTCGGGCAGGACACTAGGGGTGCACGGGTAGTGCGCATGGGTGCCGAGTAGGGCGTCGGCGGGGCCGGACAGGCCGAGTGCCACTCCGGCCGATGATGTCCGGCAGGGAGATTCAGTGCACCGAGTGGTTCATGGAGGCTTCTGTTTACGCGGAGGCCACGAGGTTCACGAAGGCCACAGGTAGAGCATCCTTTGTCATCACCGCCATCATTGCCTCGTCGTAGTTACATCGCCATGATGAAGGAACGTCACAAAAAAGATTGGCGGAGGGAGTCAGGCCATCTTAGTTGGCCCGCACCCTCTGCGTTTAGGGGTGATAACAATTGTTCAACAAATAAGAGGTATATTGAACTTCAATCATTTAATACTTCTCATTGATTATTTTCGACGAAGAGGAGAAAAGAAAAGGAAAGCACCAACTTTAAATAACCCCTACCTTGCTCGATGTTTGTCGATGTTGGCGTGAGAAGACAATCATCAATCTGTGGCAGACAGGCAAATCCCATGTTGAAGGATTTCTAGGAAGAAGGTCAGAGGAGGTCATTCTTCATAGTCGTATGCACCCCTTTTTGGCATTCTTCGTTGAGAGAACATTCTTTGACGGAAGAGAATTCTTCGTTGGAGAGCATTCTTTGTTCTTCATTCAGAGATTTTCTCCCAAGTTCCTCTTCTCAAGAACCACCAAAATGAATATGCCATCAAAATAATAGATTGAAATATCCGATTAATTATGTTGGAACAATATTCAAATTGCACTCATTAAGTTGGTAGTATCCCCTTAATTAATGTGGAGAATTGGCACAATTAATTAAAGGGGAGTTGGCTCCATAAAGGTAGGATCTCCCTCATTAATGAGGGGGAGATGAGAGGTTATAATCTCCTCTCATTAATAGGGGGTTAAGCCTAGTGTGGTCCCCACATCGTAACCTCTCGTGGGAGGTTATGTTCCGGTGGGCCCCATCACCATAACCTCTCATGGGAGGATTAGGTGTGGTGGCCCCACCTACAACATCCACTTGGAGAATTTAACCTCCCAATCTCCATATGGTGGATAAAATAAAATAAAGTGTTAGCACAATTTATTTTATAATTTTTTTATAAAATCCAAAAACTAACTTTTATTCTCGACCAACTGTCATTGAGGTGAATGTATTCATAAGTGAATACCGGCACTGTGAGTTCAACGATGCCCTCTGATTTCAGTTCCAAGCACCGGTTCAAGATTTATAAAAACCCACTCGTACATTTTCTAAATGTACCCAAACAAAACATTAGAAAATGATTCTGAGCACACTGGGCATCAGAATCACGTGTCGTCGGTTTTCAAGGACTCATAAAAATCCCATGTATTTAAGAAAAAAAATCACGGAATTTCAGGGTCTTTACATTCTCCCTACCTCAGGTCTTTACATCCCCGTAAGTTACAATTCGAACTATGGGAACAAATGGGGGTACTGAGCATGCATGTGAGCCTCCCTCTCCCATGTGTTCTCCTGGAGGTTCCCGTGCATCCAGTGAACACACACCAGAGGTATTGAGCATCCACGTAGGATCCACTCCTGTCCATCCTCAATATCTACTGGAACCTCCGTAAAAGTCGCCCCATCTTCGACATCCAGCTCTCCATGGTCGATTATGTGGGAAGGGTCATGCCGGTATCTCCTCAGCTGGGATGTGTGGAAGACGAGGTGCACCCGGTGCAACTGAGGAGGAATATCTAAGCGGTAAGCCACCTTGCCAACTCTGTTGAGGACCTGGAAAGGTCTGATGAACCTCAGAGATAACATTCCACCTCAGTCGAATCTCTTTAGACCTCATCGATGTGAGACCCATAGAAATACATGGTCTCCATCCTCGAACTCCAGAGGTCTTCATCTCTTGTCAGTATACTACTTTTTTCTGCTCTGTGCAGTCTTCATCCACTCCTGGATGATCTGCACCTTCTCTGTTGTATCCTATACCATCTCTGGTCTTACTAGTGCTGACTTCCCAAGGTTAGTCCAGTACAAGGGTGATCTACAAGGTCGCCCATACAAGGCCTCAAAAGGTTCCATCCCTACGGTGGAGTGACAGCTGTTGTTGTAAGCAGACACCACCAAAGGAAATTGACCCTCCTAGCTATGACCGAAGTCAAGGACACATGCACGTAGCATGTCCTCGAGGGTCTGAATTGTCTGCTCAGTCTAACCATCTGTCTGAGGATGGAAGGTGGTGCTCAAGAGAAGTTGTGTCCCGAAATCTTCTTGCAACCCCTTATATAGTTGGGAAGTAAACTATGTGTCACGGTCAGAGACAATATATGAAGGTACTCCATGTAGTCTCATAATCTCATGCACATAGAGTCGTTCCAAGACCTCTATTGAACCCTGATCTCTGATTGGTAGGAAGTGGGCTGACTTGGTGAGTCGGTCGACGATCATCCAAATTGAATCGTGACCCCTGGATGTACGTGGAAGAACCGTCACGAAGTCCATGGATATCCCATCCCACTTCCACTCTGGGACCTATAAAGGCAATAACAAGCCTGCTGGTACCTAGTGCTCTTCCTTCACTTGCTGACAAGTGAGGCAACGTGAGAAAAACTTTGCTACTGCCTTCTTCATACCTGGCCACCAGTGCTGTCATCGAAGGTCATGGTAAATCTTCACCACTCATGAATGTACCGCTATAGGGGATGTGTTGAACTCCATCAACACTTCCTCCTAAAGTACCACTGGTACCATGATAAATCATCTGAAGAGGATAATGTGCTCCCCACCTTCAGAAAATCCATCAGGTTCCTGCTCTTTGGATATCTTAGCACGTTTTGTCTCACAGTCAGTGTCCCCATGCTAAGCCTCCCTGACTCGCTGAAGAAGTTTGGGAGTGACCGTAAGAGACTGAAGAAATACATCTCCATCTCTATCAACAAAGGATATCTGAAAAGCATCCAGCTCCTCTGTTGCCTCTCCTAGCAGCTGTATACCAGTACTCCTTCTGAGTGCATCTGCAACAACGTTCCCCTTCCTAGGAGTATAGAATATCTCGAAGTCATAGTCCTGGAAGAACTAAGGACAATGTCATTGTCTCAGGTTCAGGTCTTTCTGAGAGTAGATATATTTGAGACTCTTGTGATCATAGTACACGATAAAACGCTCGCCAATCAGATAGTGTTGCCACATCTTTAAGGCATAGACCACTTCTGCTAACTCTAGGTAATGGGTAGCTTAGTTCTGCTCGTGCTGTATTAGCTGCCGAGAACCGTATGCGAGCACTTCTCACTCCTTCATCAGGACACACCCGAGTCCGGTGCCTAATGCATTGCAGTAGACTACGTAACCTTCGCCTTCCTCTGGAAGCCTCAAGATGAGGGCACTAGTCAGCCACTTCCTTAGCTCTTGAAAGCTCTTCTGGAATCTCTCTATCCACAAGAAGGGTTTCCCCTTCTTCTTCAAGGCTGATAGTGGTGCTGCAACTCTGAAGAAGTCTGGAACAAACCTCCGATAGTATCCAACCGAACCCAGGAAACTTCATACCTCCATCACACTCCTGGGAGGCACCCATGCAATTACCGCCTTGATCTTCGCTGGATCCATTGCAACTCCATCCTCCAAGATAACGGGTCCTAAGAAGTGAACCTCTCGAATCTAGAACTGGCACTTAGAGAGCTTACTACAAAGCTCATGCTCTCGAAGTGTGTCAAGTACTACCTGCAAATGGTAGGCATGGTCCTCCTCAGTATTCGGGTATACCAGAATGTCATTGATGAAGACTACGACAAAGAAATCGAGGTAATTCTACAAGATCCTATTGATGATACTCATAAACACTATTAGAGTATTGGTTATGCTGAAGGGAATATCCAAGAACTCATAGTGGTCATACCGACACCTGAAAGAAGTCTTCTGCACATCCTCTTCTCGAAATCTAAGTTGGTGATAGTCTGATCTGAGGTCTATCTTCGAGAACCACTGTAATCCATTAAGCTAGTCAAAGAGGTCTTCAATCCTCAGGAGTGGGTACTTGTTCTTTACAGTCCCCTGGTTTAGGTGATGGTAGTTGACATAGAGCCTCAAGCTCCCATCTACCTACTTGGAAAACAAAATCGGGGCTTCCCAGGGAGAAACACTGGGCCAGATGAATCCCTTCCCTTGCAAGTCCTCTAGCTGTACCCTTAGCTCACGAAGCTCAGTGGGAGCCATCTGATTTGCTGAAGTATATATTGGTGTTGTCCTAGGGTACATGTAAATGTAGAAGTACACCTATCTACGAGGAGGTATTCCTAGAGCATCATCAGGGAAAACATCCGCGTACTGGTCCACCACTACAGGATAGATCAGACTCTTCAGATTTACTACTCCGAGGGTAAGGGAAGCCAACTGATGAGTGATCAGCTGCACCCTCCTCCGAGTAAGTCTGTCCTGTGCTGCAAATTCTCCCTTATCGCTGGTGAAGGTGGACCTAGTCCCATTCGTGTGGACACACCACACTTTTCTCCTAATAAAGTCATTATGAGAATGGGCTGTAGATAACCAGTCAATACCCAAGATGATGTTGTAAGGCCTCTTCGCCGCTACTTGGAGATCCCAGCCAAAGCTCTTTCCTTCTAGAGAAATCTCACACTACTGGCACCATTGTGTAATCGTCGAATCAGATCCCGTAGGAGTCTCTAGCCGTAAGGATCGAGCGAATGGCTCCTTCGGAATCTCCGAGCTCCAAATAAAGGATGTGGAAATAAAAGAGTGACTATCACCTGTGTCTATAAGAACTACAGCTAAGGTGGAATAGACAAAGATAGTACCTTGTATCATCTCCGGAGCACCGTGATCGTAAGCCTTAGCTGCTTGGAGCAGATCTATCCCCTGTCAACCTGCTCCCTACGGTGGGGGTGGACCTTCTGGTGGTGATGGTGGTAACACCTCGTTACATCGTCCACCACCAGGTGCACGTCCAGCTCCTCTACCACGTCCGCCTCTTCCCTGCAGACTACCTCATCCAAAACTCCGCCTCTGCCTGGAAGGTCCCTCAACTGTCTATTGATCATCATAATGGAGGGTCGGATAGTCACTAGCCATGTGGCCATGCTTGCCGCATGAGTAACAATGCATGCTCCTGGCATGACTGGCACTGTCTCCTCTCCGGGTTCCCCGCACAACTGATCCTGAGTCATGCGGTCGACCACCAGTAGGTCTGGTCTTCTTGGACCTCTGTTTCATCTGTCTACTTCTAGATACAGAAGACTCTACTGCATGTCATCCAGTGGTGGGTCTTGCTGCTGTAGACTGCTCAGCAAAGAAACTCTCCACTAGGAGGGCTCTATCTAGCACCCATGTCTGCGTCAGGATGCTAAGTGATATCATCAAAGCTCTGATCTGTCACCTGAGTCCCTGATCAAAGGTTGGGGCCCTAAATAATGGATCTAATACCAAATATGTGGAGTAGTGTGAGAGGGTAGTGAACCTCACGGATTACTATGCTACTGTTATGCTGCCCTGCTGTAGATGTCGTTGTTCCTGAATCTGCACTGCTTGAAGGGTGGATGAGACAAACTCTACTTAGAACAGGCTCTCGAAGTATTCCCAGAGTAGTGTCACCTCGTCATGAACGTAGAGCATCAAGCGCCACCAACTTCTTGTTACTGCCTATAGGAGACTCGTGACAAGGATCACCATAAAGTCCTCTAGTGTCCCTACTAGCCTGAAGACTCTCACCATAGCATCCATCCAATCCTCAGCCGCCTCTAGGTCCGTCTCTCCCCTGAACCTGGGTGGTTTCTGGCACTGGAACTCGTGAAACGTGCTCAAGTGGCGTGCATTGTTTGCTGTTGGGGCTGGTGGCATCGGTGGCCCAACGTGGAGTAGTACCGCTGGTGCCTCCGCTGGAAAAGGACACTGCACCGAGGCCTCGTTTCTAGGTGAGCTGTCAGTACGTACGACTCTCGGGGCTCTAATTGGTCATCTAAGGGGAGGCATCCTGAAAGAAATAGATGCGACACGGTCAAAAGATTATACCTAGTGAGCTGACCTGGTTGAACTGACTTAAAGAAAACTTTTGGATACACACACGCAATTAGTGTTTTCGTGCACTAAGTCCGAAATCAGAAGTCAGGGTCCTAGTGTATGGATATGTCGGCCGCCCGCACCAACACTGGACTCCCTGAACTGAAAAACACACTTAGTACCCTTAAAACTATTTCTTCACTGAAAAGAAAGACCAGAGTTCTAAGTTCTGCGGTAGAACCGACTCCTCTAAAACCAATTTGTCACAACCCGTCCCCCGGGGCCCGTATCGTGACTAACCCAAACCTGACTTCCATAGGCCAGGGGCTGGCAACTAGCACCAAAGAGTTAAATTCCTAATCTGGGAAGGAATTGACTTTATAATTGTAAAAAAAAAACACATCAGAGTACACAACTGAAAAAAAACACTAAGTAAAATTTGATACAAAAGAAGCGCTGGAAAGTAAAAGGCGGCCAAAAAAACAATCCCAACAGGAAAGTACAAGTACAACTGAAAGCAAGTACCGCTGGAGAAAAGTAAAGAAGCTACTAGGTCGTCCTCTAGGGTTACTACATGAAGGGTAGGTACAGATGGCCTCCTCAGCACTCCCTTATGCCCGTCTACTCCTTGTACAGTCACGCCGAGTGGTCACCTCCGGGTACCATCCAGCCCTACTACTCTCTGCCTCAGTCAGCGTTATCTGTCATCTGCAACCAACACAACGAGGTGCAGGCATAACCCATGAAGGGATGGGCAAAATGATACTCAGTAGGGACCCCAAGACCCTCAATGTCTAACAAAATCCTACAATGATAATCCACAAAGTATGAAATCAACGGATTACCATTACTTAGGTATATGACCATACATTTACCTTAGTTATCTAGTGAAACATATCAATCATGAGGAAAACAAAAAAATCATTGAATCCTCTCAAACCAAGATTTTCATTTTCGAAACCACGACTACTGGAGAACTCCTACTATTAGAGTACAATGGGCCTTTTGCGACACCAAGACACTGCTCAATAACCTTGGAATGCTGAGGTACTCCCCCCTATTAAGTATCGCGGGTTTGCTTCCAACTACCAGGCGCTCCTCCGCTGTGGGTCTACCTCCAACTACCAGGCACTTCCCTTAATAGCCTGCAGAGGTACTCCTACTGTCAAGTACTACGGGTCTGCCACCAACTACCAGACGCTCTTCTGCCATGGGTCTGCAGTCAATTACCAGGCGCTTCCCACTGGGCTAGTCTAATCACTCCGATTCGTATCGGTCAAGCAGTCGTTAGGTCTGCCAGCTACTAGGTCTCTGCACTCTGTCTGCTTGTCACTAGAAGGATACGATCCACGAGCTACTGGAAAATACTCCAACTATCACGAAGTGCCACGAAGAAGTATCTCAAAGGTCCGACATGTCATAGAGGTCTCAACGCAATAGACGGCGCGTCAATCGGACGCCCGGTCTGTTAGTTATAAGTCTTTTAGTCCCGGGGGCCCGACTGGATTCGTATACAATCCAACCTGACCATAAATAAAAAATACCCTAAACTCTAGTGGAGTATTCTCAAAGGGATTGTGTCTCATTGAGATTACCAGCGTCGCTGATGGTTCGTCAAAGAAACATCTGGTGCCAATGATATGGCCAATGTAAGAAAAGGGTCGGTAGTGTGCCAGAGTCTAGTCCGACCAGGTCTGGATCAGCCCGGATAGACCCGTTGGGCAGGTCAGCCCGTTAAGTTCAACCTGGTCCACTGGGCCAGGCCCAGCGGACTGCAGGGGTGGTTCGGCCCAGGCTCGGTGCTAGTTCGGCCCGAAGCGTTGCGAGGGTGCGACCCGACACGACTCGGCCCGAAGGGTACGGCTGGGCCGGTTCGGCCAGGGCCTCACAAGGGGGGTTGGGACACCGACTCGGTCGGGTGGCCGCGAGGGAGCCGGGACACCGCGGGGGTGCCGGGAAGGGTGCGTCAGGGCACCGGGGGCACCGGTCAGGCCATGACAGGCGTCGGGCAGGCTACTGGGGGCACACGGTCAAACCGCCTATAAGGGCCGAGTAAGCTGCGGGGTGCCAGGCAGCGCACCGGGGCACGATGAGTGCGTGGGGGCACCGTTGAGGGCACCGGTAGGGCCGAACATGCCATCGAGAGAGAGCGGGCAACGCGCGAGGCTGCCGGGCATGGATCTAGAGGGCTCGGGCAGGTCGCAGGGGGCGCGCGGGCAGCGCGCAGTGGGGCCGGGCAGGGCGTTGGCGGGGCCGGGCAGGCCCGGTGCCACTCGGGCCGGCTATGTCCGACTGGGTGCTTCGGTGCGCCGTGGGGTTCATGGAGGCCATGGGTTTCGTAGAGGCCGCAGTTTCCGTGACCTTTGTCGTCTCTGCCTTCGTCGCCTCATCGTAGTTACGTCTCTATGCCAAAGGAACGTCACAAAAAGGATCGAGAGAGGGAGTTGGACCATGATAGATGGACCGCACCCTCCACGTTTTTGGGTGGAAAAAATTGTTCAACAAAGACGAAGGATGTTGAACTTCAATAATTTAATACTTCACATCGATTCTTTTCAAAGAAGAGGAGATCGAGGAAGAAGGTCGGAGGAGGTCATTCTTCATAGTCGAAGGTGTCCCTCGTCGACGTTCTTCGTCGGGAGAGCATTATTCGTCGGAAGAGTGTTCTTCGTTAGAGAGAAATATTCGTTCTTCGTTGGAAGATTTTCTCCCAAGTTCCTCTTCTCATGTTCCACCAAAATGAATATGCCAACAAAATAATAGATTGAAATATCCTATTATTTTTTTTGGAAAAATATTCGAATTGGACTCATTAATTTGGTAGGCACCCCTTAATTAATGTAGAGAATTGGCACAATTAATTAAAGGGGAGTTGGATCCATAAAGGTGAAGTGGCTCTCCCTCATTAATGAGGGGGAGTTGAGAGGTTATACTCTCCTCCCATTAATAGGGGTTAAGCCTCATGTGGTCCCCACGTCGTAACCTCTCATGGGAGGTTATGTTTGGGTGGACCCCATCACCATAACCTCTCATGGTAGGTTAAGGTGTGGTGGCCCCACCTCCAACCTCCACTTAGAGAATTTAACCACCCAATCTCCACATGGAGGATAAAATACAATATTGTGTTAGCTCACTTTATTGTATGCATTTTTTATAAAATCCAAAAACTAACTTTTATTCTCGACCAACTACCATCGAGGTGAAAGTCTTCTTAAGCAAATACTGGTGATGTGAGTTCAACAGTTCCCCCAGATTTTAGTTCTGAGCACCGGTTCAAAAGTTATAAAAAACCGCTCGTATGTTTACTGAACATACCCGAACAAAACTTCAGAAAATGATTCAGGGCACACCAGGCCTCGGAATCACGTGCCGTCTGTTTTTGCGGACTCTTAAAAATCCCAAGTATTTATGAAAAAACAATTCCGCGGAATTTCTGGGTATTTACAAGAAGAATTTTAAAAATTATAAATACACATAATAAATAAATATTTGGACCAAATTTTTTTTCATGAATTTCTAATTAATATTTATATACTAATAATTTGATAAAATCTGTATTATTCATAAAATTGATATTTTCCACTATTCATGTAAAATTCCATCTTTTTATAAAATCCTAAAAATTTATCTTAAAAAATTACTTTAATGAATTCAAAAATAATGTTAATTTTTAATGATTCAAATTTTTATATAAATATACCATTAAAATTAAAATGTGAGATATGATGTAAATAATTTGTATTGGAAATTATTTATTATAGTATATTAACCATTCCCATTCATATTTATTATTATTTACTAAATAAATTATTATTTACTAATTATTCATATCAAATATATTTTATATTCATTAATAATAAGTTATTAGAATTATAAATTCATATTTCATAAAAATTTAATATATATTAACATACGATTTTAAGCATAAAATGATCGTATTAATCAATTTAGCTGTAATAATTTAATTTCATTAATTTTAAAAGTATCCATTATTTTTTCAATAAATATTAAAATAAGACATTATTCATACTCATTACTACTAATTTCATGGATGGGTTTTAGTAGTCTAAAAATACCAGGATTTTGTTTTAGTTTGGGGTTATGTGTTGTGAAATGTATCAAACCCATTGACAAATTTATAAGTAAGAATATATTAAAAATTTATGGTGTTATAGTGGATACATATCTATAGGTCACAAACCCACTTGCACTATAGGGTAGATTAAGAATAAGTTCTCTAACCAGAATTATTTAAGATTCATGAAATTTTACTCACATTTATTAGTCCAAGGGAGCTTGGATACCTTATGAGTCAACATTGTTACTGGATTAGATAACCTTGTGAAATAACTCCCAAAGCATTAGTAGTATCATGGTAACCTATGAAAAATACAGATCTCAACTACCACAGTTAGACTGGACTATTGATAAAAAGATTATATATTTTAAATATCCATAAATAGAAACTCAGTTGAGATTATTTGACCCTTGAAAGTGACTTTCTATAAACAAATTTACCACTTAGTAAATTTAGAATATAAGTCATATTTCCTCAAGTTATTCCGTGTAATCCTAAAATATTCTTCATTCTATTCCTTTTAATTTGATTATATAACCTCATCATCTATAAAGACTACAAAAAACTTATTAGGGTAATATCGAAAGACTCTATTCATTAAATCCATGAATATAGTAGAAGAATAATGTATCCAAATAGAATCATTATAAATTCATAATTTCTATCCCTTGCATGGAAAGATGTCTTGGGTATTTACACATTATTGACTATTTAATTTTTGATATCCAAATTGAAGATCAATTCTAGATAAATATTTAACTCTTCATCATTGAACAAATTTATCATTGATACATGGTATATTATAACTTGTCTTGGTAATGATATTGTTAAGTTCTTGATAATAAATGCCAAGACTCATTGACCTATATTTATTCCTAGAAACAATTGTTCACCATAAGGAGGAACTATAGGGAATATGAAATCCTTATCAATATTCTATTGGAGTTGTTTATTTAATTCATATAATCTAACTATGGCCATTCTATATAGAGTCATTAAAATAGGTGTTGCACTAGGTATGAGTTTTATTAAAAACTCAATATCAATATTCATGGGAATACAATGAAAGAATTTATAAAATACATCTATATAATCATGAATAATAGAAGTATAATCAACATTTAGTTTCTCTCAAACAATTTGAGATATATATATCCATTAGGAATAGGTATTAAGATTGATAAAATGGTAACAACTTTCCTAGGATGTTCATATTCATACTCATACCAAACAACTAACAATTGTTGATTTAGAATATCATATGATATGTACATTACTTATAAATTGATATGGGATCTATATAGAGAGATCTAAACCATTCCAAAATAACATCAAATTCCATTATAGAGATAATGAAAAGATTTATAAGAAGCTCGTTCCCTCAAAATTGTATCAAATATAGGCTATAGACTTCAAATTTGATAATCATATCATTATACGTTTTTAAAAAAACTCCACCTAAAATTATTAAGTTGGTCACATGTTACCTATATCAAATTAATTAGATATAAAATATTGGTTTTATCCATAAAAAAATAATTCATTTTTAGTTCTATAGTTGATGAAAAGTGTACCTTTCACCACTTCATTCTTTGGAACCACTTCAGCAGTTATGATCACATGATATTTCCAAATTTCTCATAGATTAAGAGGTTGTTGGAATCTATTTTCTCCATTAACACTCATATTTATGAATTTATTAGACACATTATATTATCCATAAAATATTACCATTAGGGTGTGGGTGACATATTTAGTTTATTGTTTTCCTAGTTCCTTTCCTTGAATGACCTCTTTACATCACTTTAAAATTATTTTTCTAGATTGATTTTTTTATTTACTAAAAATATTTACCAGAACCTATAATAAATTTCATCCATTATTCCCTCCAAACAACTAAAATGATGAAATATTTGTTTTATTTCATCCATGGATAATATTATTATAATTTCTTTAAAATTTCATCTTTCCCATTTTACACTAAATCACCAAAACATTGAGAGTTTAAAATTTCCGTTTCTACATTGATAGAGTGTCATGAAGTTTCTTGATAGTTATCAAAGTATCTTATATCCAATTCATTTCAAAGACTATTTATCATGAAACTATATAATTGGTCATGTTTTCTTTCAGGTTCTATGATAAAACTAAAAGCATACCTTATAGGTTTTTGAAATGTTACTCATCTGTATAAATGAATTCATCATATGTATTATTTAGTTTTATGAAATACCTTTTTATTTTTATTTGAATGGTTTATAAAAACACTTATTGGAATGTATATTCTTAATATTTTCCCATGTTATGGTTTCAATTTCATCCTCTTTCCTGTATTCCTGATAAGAGACAATTATTGATAATATTAACCTTCCAAATGATACATGACCAAAATAACCATGTCATGGTTTGAGAATTGGATAATATAGAATATATTTTCTATAGAATTGATCAATTTCTTGGAAATTAGTTGATTAGAAAAACCACTGATGAAAGGTGGGTGCTTCTACATAAAATAATAAATAATGAGTTATTACTTTGAACATTTTTATGTTCAACATCATTCATTTTACCATTCTTAGGATAAATGATTTGGTGAGAATGTTTTCATGAATTTTATCCCAAATCCAAATCCATTTGGTTACTCATGAAGATGTTCATTTCATTATCCTTCATATTCAATGTCTGCATTATTCATCTGAGTTCAATCCATTAAATAAAACAAAAAAAGTAGTGTGAGAAAAAATTATTATAGTGATTAATCATGTAATTGTAAAAAAAATAATTCATAGGATTTATAAATCAATAAAACACAATTTTAATCTATGAAAACAAATGTTTATCCTAATAAATTCATTGTCATAATTTATACAAATACATCATAATTGATCATAGATAAAATGTGAATTAACCCTTGCATATATCCCCATGAGTATCTATCCAGGTGTGTATTATTAAACCCACTCATCAAGGACCGGTGATTGTTGAGTAAATAACTAATTCACACTTTTCATATTTCTTTAATCCAAGTGAAAGTATTCCAAAACAGTATCCACTTTCCAGTATCTAGATATGGATTTATTTGTTAGGTAAATCGCACACTCGATTCTTCAATAAATCATTTGGATGTTATCATATACTCTGAATTATCCATATGATATTCAAAAATTTCATCTAATATTAATTTATAAAATTAACAAAACTGTTATTAGATAATAACTAATGCATCCTAAGCATTTCATACGTGATTATTACAACATTTTGTATTAATATTCAATAAAAATCATAACAATACACTCCCATGAACCATAAACGTTTAGATTATTTCGAGACTAGATACCTAATCATCTTACTTCAGGAAAGATCATCGATATATCCAAGAATTTCTTATCCCATAGCACAATTTATAGACACGCCCTCCATAAAGCCTTTCTTCATAGGATGGGGAAAATAATCCTAATAAGGGATGAATAAGAATATAAATAAGGGTAAAACTAATTGATATTAATCAATTCTCATAAGTTACCATAATTTAAGTACAATGGTATGATAAAATAATCATAACATTCAATAATTGTATAGAATCAATCAAATATCATTAAACATAAATCATGGAATAAGTAATTGTAATATAAAGGCATAAATAATAAGTGATAGTATTTAAAAATAATCAACCATGAGCCATTAGAACATATAATAAGAATATGAAATAAGTTGGCAGTATAAAATTTTTTATAGAAATCAATTTACTCAGTCAATACTCACTATTGTGACTATCCGAGTGGATTGGGATCACTCCACATTCCATTATTTTCTTATTAAAGGTTAACTGTCAAGTATATATTATTGGGATGATCCCATTATAGATGTGGGTTCAATCCCTATTTCAATCCTTATTATCTCATGAGATATCCATATTTACCCAATGATTTAGAGGGATATATAATTCCAAGACCATACATCACATAATGAAAACCATACATATGTGTTCCATAGGATGATAATACATTCATCATATCTTGATATCATAACCCATGGAATGAAAATAGATTTTATAAACTTTCCATCATTTCATCACAACATAACCCATTGAAATTAAATTGGTTTCATAAATATTTCATCCTAAATTAATTTACCCACAAGAAAGAGATGAGTTCTATAGAATAATCCTTAAATATTCATCATCAAACTCCATCCAGATAAAGAAAGTATATGGTATCATAAGTTCATATCCCCAGTGAATCATAAAAATTCTTAAAAAATGTTTACAAAGATGAATAATAACTTTAAAATAACTTCTAAACAATTATTTGAAACCATTAGAAATATATCCTTTTGTTTGGATATTATTTTAAATAATAATTGAAAAAAATTATAATAGGATTCACTTTTAAAATAACCATGAAAAAATTTAATGTAGGATGAAATTAAAATTATTGTTGTTATAGTGGTAAAATCTTTTCATACCATATAAATTAAAAAATAGAATTCTTATTCACAATTTTAAATAAAGTCAAAAATGAATTTTTCAGGAAATTTTTCTTTCAAATATACATTTTATAATTTTTAAATAAACTAAAGTGAAATTAAAAATAACCTTTTTAAATAATTATTTTATAGGAATGGACTTCTATGTAATTTTTTGGAATGACACAAACTTGGAAGAAAAGGTTCACTATCCAAAGGGGAAATAAGATCAAATTTCCATTACATGTTCTATCAATATTATTAACTAAGAAAGTTGTGAAAATTATAATAATACATAAAAATTCTTGAAATAATAAAAGGAGAGGAATGTAGAAGTGGTTTAAAGGATCATACCCATATAAGTTTTATTAATGAAAATTTAGCATAGACAATCCAGAAATGAAATGATATTTTAACTAAAACCCTTACTTGAATTGCCGTATCTATTTTTATACAATAAAATATCATGACTACTAAATATATATTTATCATATATAAAATAATATTAATCAATATTATATAATTTCTAATTATAAATTCAATAATAATTTCTCCATTAACATCAACATTAACATGAGAACTAGTCCATTTTATATGCATGTTTTGGTTCAATGGTTTCTGTACCTATATACTGGTCATGATTTAATCATCTATCGAAATTTAATCAATAAAAATGTATCATATTTATTTATTATATGCACGTTTACAATTATTCATATTAAGTAGAGATAGATATGAGTCACATCGCTTTGCAGATGTGGAAGTCCACACAAATGCCTGAGGGACATTAGTATTTTATAATTTATGGAAATGTTAGAAGGTAGATAAGAAATTAAAAATATTGAATTATATTTATATAATAATTATCATATTAAAAAATTAAATCCATTATAATAATATTTTATGAATGATGGTGATGGAAATTGAATAACATCTCCATGTGGAGTTGGTAGTCCATAGGTACACATTAGCGGTACTTTCATTTCTCATTTTATAGAGAGGTGGTGGAAAATAATCTGAAATAATCATAATAAAATATAAATAATTTTATGATATTGGATTAATTCTATTATTATATATAAAATAGTTTTATATAATGTAGAAGAATAAATAAAATTGAAATATCTTGGTTAATAACTGTATATATTCTTCAAACGAACTCATTAGGTTTATACCTAAATCCACTTTTGGAAGGTATTATAATCCAACCAAAAACTATAGGTGGTAGAGAGGTATTTGAGGAAGTTATTATGGTGGTTATTTCCCTAGATAAAAGGATATTTATATAAGGACCAATCCTTAAAACATTACATAATCATGAATTAAATGAATAATTCATATTGATGATCTTTTCAGGTGTAGAGTTTTAGATAATTAGAACATAATTATTACATTACATCTAAAAAATTTCAAGGTAAACACTTCGACTCAGTTTCCATTTTTTTCATGAAAAACCTTTTAAAAAAGAGTCATGTCTAGTTAAATGTTTTAGACAACACAACTTTCCCTTGATCCCATCTTTGACCCTATTCATATTTAAATCATGTGAAAAACATTTCAAAACATGGGATGAGCATTAAAAGCTCAATAAGGGTTATAAAATAAATAATGGAAACATTAGTCCATAAAAACATATGCTTTTTAATATACATCATGAAATAATAATATTTTTGAATAAAACATAGAAAACAGAAATCATAATGGAAACTTGTGGCATCTATAACAAACAAACGTTGTAGATTTTACAACTACATTGGGAGTTACATTCTGAATATCCATAACAGATTATTCCCTAAATCTCTTAGGAGAAACATTAAAATTTACCTCCGTTATGTCACCCAATGCATTGGAGATCTATATCAGGATCACCCACCCTAGGTTTATCATTGAACCACCCATATACATAAAATAATACCCAAGAAACATAACACATAAAATAACAATAAAGGAAGGATAAAATTTCCACATTTCAATCACAATATAAAATTTCTTGAAATTTATATGGCCAATCAGGCATGAAACCCTACCCCAAAGTGAAACCCCACTCTAGTAAGAAACCCTGATCTAGCGCGGAGAATCTTTATAGATGTGGTTTCTGGAAGGTCAGATAATGTCTATTCTAGAGCTAATGATTTCACGGTGCTTGATATTCACATTAACCCAAAACAAATTCATCATCGTGGTCAGTTGGTGATTTCTTTCTCCTCAAATGAGGTAACCCTTCTTGCTTTGGATTTTTAGTTTGTACTTGTTGGAAATTTTTTGTACCACAAGCTGTAAAGACCCGTAAAATTCAAGGGAAATTTTTTCTTAATTTTCTTTGGAATTTTACAAGAACACGGTTTCTGACGGCACCTGATTCCGAGGCCCGGTGATCCCGGAATCAATTTCCAATGTTTGGCTCGGGTACGTTCAATGAACGAACGAGCGGGTTTTTCAAACTTTTGAACCGCTTCTCGGAATCGAATTCTAAGGGCACCGATGATCTCGAAACGCCGATATTCTCTTAAGTAGACCTTTTCCGAGGTTGTGTTTTATGCGGGTTGAGTGTTAGTTTTGGGGGAATTAAAAAGAAGTTAAATAAAATGTGGAAACACATTTTATTTTATCCATGTTGGTTATATCCTCCCAAAGGGAGTTAGAGGTGGGACCCACATCCATTTAACCTCCCTTGAGAGGATTAAGTGTGGTGGGGCCCACAAGAACCTAACTCTTCATCTCCCCTTTAAACTCCCAATAACTCCTCTCTAATTAATCTTGACAACTTGGGTTATTAATTGAGAAGAGTTATCTTAATTTCAAAATTTTGAAATTCTTGCCAACACTTTTCATTTAATTAATTAAACCAACTTAATTAATTATTTTGAGTGTTTGATTTCTTTTGAAATCATTTTGCCAACATTAAAATGAGAGATTCTATTCTTCTCTTTGGGTTGGCATAAACTTTGTGGGGAGAACTAAGGAGAGGAGAAGATCTTTTGGAAGACCTTCAACCTGTCAAAGAAGAACGTTCCATGTCTCCGAAGAACGTGAAGCAACACCTTCTACCTTCTTCAACCGGAGAAAGGAAGGGAAGCACTGCCGCCCACAAAGTATTCTGAGAGTGTCGACTCGACTCGACTCAACTTCACCGAGCGCTTCTTCCACCAATGTCAACGGAATCGACGTTCGATTCCCGTGACGCCCGACCTTCGCGACGCTTGTCTTCCGCGGCTTGTTGACGTGCTCCGCACTTGAAATCAAGGTAGGGGTTTAATGTTATTTGAATATGTTCTTGATTCTGGCATGTCGAATTTTGTGGTTTTCGACTTTTTATTATCGAATAATGCGAGGGGGCCGGACCGCACAAACACGGCCGACCCTCCTCCTTATTTCATAATTGTTTTGTTTGTGGTTGGTACGAAGGAGCGTGGTGACGTCACACCACGCGGTTCATGCGGAACATACGTGCGGCGCCGTCGCACCACGCTGTGGAAAGAAATCCAAGAACACGACACCGTCACGTCGCGTCGATGAAAGTCGAAGGCACCGCGGCCGGAGCGGGGCCGCGGCGGAAGGGTGCGGTGCCGTCGCACCGCGCCGGACGACGAAGGCCGCGGACGGTTCCAGGCCACGGTGGAACAAGATGACCAGCGGCCAGCCGGGCTGCCGGTGTTAGAAGCCGGAAGGGGACCGGCCTTTGCCGGTCCCGTTGAGGAAGAACCGGCTGGCCAGGTCGGGCCGGCCGGAAGGGAGAAAAACCCGGGGGGAATTAATTCCCCCGGCCAGCAAAACGGACCCCCATAATGAGTGGGGGCCGCGGTTTCACAAAAGGGGGGCAGGCGCCCCCCCCCCCCCATCCTCAATCAGCTCGGCCGAAGGCCAAGCTGGCAGCACACCCAGTGCGCTGCCTTGCGCCGAACCGGCGCGCCCGGCCGGTCCGCCCGGCAGGGCCGGGCCAGGCCGGGCCGGGCCGGGCCGCACCGGGCCGGGGCGGGTCGACCCTGTACGGGGAGGTTCGACCTGATTTGGGCCAACCGGGGGGGGGGGGGGGGGGGGGGGTCTCGGGCCAGGACGGCCCGTGCCCGAAACCCCCGTTACCGAGCATTTTGGATTCAAATGCCCATAACTCGGGCTACAGACCTCCAAACGACGCGTCGTCTGCGGCGATGCGATACTTGGATCGAGAAGGTCGTTTCGGTATATCACACTCAAGGTTTCAGATTACTTTGAGTTCGGCCGGGTTGGTTCGTACACGAAACCAACCGGGCCCTCGGAGTGGAAACGCTCATATCTTGAGCTACGGATGCCCGTTTGACGTGCCGCCAGCTTTGTTGAGTTCCTCTTAGTGAGACGGATCTTTTGGCATAATCCGACCGAGTTTTGGATGTATGTGGTGTACGGTCGGGTTGGTTTTGCCTTAAAAACCAACCGGGCCCCTGGGACGAAAAAGCCAATAACTCTCAGACCGGGCGTCCGATTGACGCACCGTCTGTTGCGTTGAGTTCCTGTTGTCGATACGGAACTTTTGGATACATCAACTCTGGACTTTGTTACAGTTGATGTATCAGCCTCTCGGCTCCTGGAGTGGACCCTCCCGAACGAGCTTGCTGTGTGCGGGAACCCTAGAGCTGGCTGCGACTGCTACTGTGACTGCGACGACGACACTGCAGAGATCCTCAGTGGATTCGACGACGACGACTACAACACTCAGCGATCCTGTGTGGATCAGTGCTACCGATCCTGTGTGGGTCCGATCCTGTGTGGGTCAGCGCTCAGCGGTCCTATGTGAACCAATGCCTACAGATCCAATGTGGGTCCGATCCTGTGTGGGTCTTTGCGGTGGTTAGTACCTATCGATCCTCTGTTGGTCCGACGACTTAGATGGATCAGTGATCATCTTTATCGTCATTCGAAGAAGTATACCTGTGTGAGCTGAATCCCATTGCTTTCCTTTGTGGATTGTGTTGTGCTATCCTGTGTGGATTTCGTTTTTCTTTCCTGTGTGGAATACGTATACTTTCCTGAGTGGACTGAGTTGTACTTGGGCTCGGAGGTTGGAGCGTATTGGGATTGATGACTTAGGTATATGTATGGGCATATACCTAAGCAGTGTCGGTTGTTACTTCGTGTTTGTATCTTTCCTTTGTGGTTTATCCTTTGTGTATTTTGGGAGACCAACAAGGGTCTCGAGGTCCCTACTGAGAAGCTTATACTCACCCCTGCACGGGCTATGCCCGCACTACATTGTGTTGGTTGCAGACGACGGGCATCATTGATCGTGGTTGAGGCTCACAGAGCAGGACGGTACCTGGAGGTGGACCACTGGGCGAGACGTGCTCGGAGCAGACGGCGGGACCCGAGGAGCAGTGGAGCTATCTGTACCCACCCTTCAGGTGGGATTTCCAGTGGACAGCTTGGTGTAGCGGATTTTACTTTACAGTTGTTGTTTTCCCTTTCGAGTTGTACTTTAATTTCAGTTTGGGTTTGTATACTGGCCCATTTACTTTTCCGCACTTTCAGTTGTACTCTATTTTTACTTAGTGGTTACTATTCCGCTTGCTTATTCTGTGATGCTTGTTTACTTTACAAAAGCAATGCCTTCCCTTTTTACCGGGATTTACGCCTTGGTGCTAGTCGCCAGCCCCTGGCCTATGGAAGGCGGGCTTGGGGTAGTCACAGCACGGGCCCCGAGGGCGGGTCGTGACAAATTGGTATCAAAGGAGTTCGGTTCTACCGCGAACTCTGATGTTTTCTATGTGAAGCAATAGTGTTTAGCGTATTGAGTGTGGTTATCAGTCCAGGGAGTCTAGTGTTGGTGCGGCGGCCGACGTATCCATACACCAGGACCCTGACTTCTGATTTCCGACTTAATGCACGAAAACATTGATTGTGTGTGTGTTTCAAGTTTTCTTTGTGATTACTTTGTATCAGCTCACCAGGTATACTGTTCTGATCGTGGCACACCTATTTACTTTTTAGGATGGCCCCATGACGGCAGCCAGCTAGGGTTCCGAGAGTCGAGCGTGACGACAGCCCACCGAGCGACGAGGCCTCGGTGCAGGGCCCTTTGTCAGCAGTGGCACCGGCGGTAGCACTACCCGCCGAGCCACCGATGCTACCAGAACCAGCTGCTGATGATGCACGTCGCCTTGGAGCTCTGCACGAGTTCCAATGCCAGTGACCGCCTAGGTTCCGTGGTTAGACGGACCCCCAGGGAGCAGAGGACTGGATGGAGGCAGTGGTACGAGCTTTCAGGCTAGTGAGGACACCATCAGACCTCATGGTGATCCTCGCTGCGAGCCTACTGCACGTAGTAGCAGGCCGATGGTGGAGCATGATGCTCCAGGTGCACGATGAGGCATCTCTACTATGGACGGACTTTGAGAGCCTCTTCCGCTCGGAGTTCGTCCCAGCCACCCTTTGTGCGGTGCGTATTCAGGAGCTTCTTCAGCTGTGGCAGGGCAACATGACGGTCACTCAGTACTCGGCGAGATTTACTGATCTCTCGCGCTACTCGACTGACATGGTACGGGACCCATTTGTTTGGGATCGGACCTTTGAGCAGGGATTGAGACACGAGATCAGGGCATCACTGATCTCCCTCATCATTCAGACTCAAACGGGAGTACTGGAGCAGACCCTTTTGATCGAGAGTTTTCTTGCTGATTCTACACCAGCGCCGAGACCCACCGCAGGAAGGCACGTAACAGAGTCTTCTGCAGCTGGCAGTCGACGGATGAATCCGGGGTCCAGGCAGACCAGACCTTCAGGAAGACGACCTCAGAACACTGGATAAGCAGTGTGGGGCACACAACGTGGAGCCAGTCTTTCGAGAGGCATACAGTGCTACTTGTGCGGCGGGCAGGGCCACATGGCTCGTGACTGCCCAACCCGCCGTGCCGCAGAGCAGCAGACGGTTGAGGGACAACCGAGGCAGAGGCAGAGGGTCGACCGTGGTGGTCCGAAGGGAGGAGGCGGACGAGGCAGAGGAGCTGGACGAGCATCAGGTGGTGGGCGACGCTTTGAGGCTCTACCACCACCACCACCAAGAGGTCCACCCCGACCACAGGGAGCTGGCGGGCAGAGACAGGCACAACTCCAGGCAGCAGAGGCCTACGACCACGGCGCACCCGAGATGATTCGAGGTACTATCTGTGTCTATTACACCCTTGCTGCAGTACTTATAGACATAGGAGCGAGTCACTCGTTCATAGTCGCTGCCCTTGTTCGGAGCTCGGAGATTCCGATAGAGCCGTTGGCTCGATCCATATGGCTAGAGACTCCTACGGGAGTAGACTCGACGATTACGCACTGGTGCCAGCAGTTTGAGCTTACTCTAGGAGGCGAGATCTTCGGCTGGGATCTTCTTGTAGCAGCGTCGAGGCCTTACGACATCATCTTGGGCATGGATTGGTTATCTATGGTCCATGCCCAGATTGACTGTTTTAGGCGCAAGGTGCGATGTGTACGCACCGACGGGAGCAGGTTCACCTTCACCGGAGAGAAGGGATCCTTTGCATCATAGGATGGACTTCCGTGGAGGAGAGTACAACCCATCACTCATCAGTTGGCTAGCCTCATCCTAGGAGCCGTTGACGTGCGGAGTCCTGGTTTTCCTGCCGTGGTGGATCAGTTTGCGGACGTTTTTCCCAACGACGTTCCAGGGCTACCTCCTCGCAGATAGGTAGACTTTTATATTGATCTGTACCCCGGGACAGCCCCAATATCGACTCTAGCATATCAGATGGCCCCCTCCGAGCTTCGAGAGTTACGGGTACAGTTGGAGGACTTACAGGGAAAGGGGTTCATCCGACCCAGTGTTTCACCCTGGGCTTCCCCGATTTTGTTCGCCAAGAAGGCAGACGGGAGCTTGTGACTGTGTGTCGATTATCGTTGCCTGAACCAGGTGACAGTGAGGAACAAGTATCCGCTACCGACGATTGATGACCTCTTTGATCATCTCAAGGGAGCACGGTGGTTCTCGAAGATAGACCTCAGGTCAGGCTATCATCAGCTCAGAGTCAGAGACGAGGACGTGCAGAAGACGGCCTTCAGATGTCGGTATGGCCACTATGAGTTCTTGGTTATGCCTTTCGGCGTAACCAATGCTCCAGTAGTGTTCATGGCCCTCATGAACAGTATCTTTCATCCATACCTCGATCGATTTGTCATGGTCTTCATCGACGACATTTTGATCTACTCGACGACTGAGGAGGAGCACGCCTACCACTTGCGGGTTGTACTAGACACACTCCGAGAGCACCAGCTTTATGGTCAGCTCTCGAAGTGCCAGTTCTGGATATGTGAGGTCCACTTCTTGGGACATGTTTTCTCTGAGGCGGGATTTTTAGTAGATCATGCGAAGATCGAGGCTGTGTTAGCTTGGGAGCCACCCAAGAGCGTGACGGAGGTGCGGAGTTTCTTGGGACTAGCTGGATACTATCGGAGATTCGTGCCAGACTTCTCTAGAGTTGCGGCACCACTCTTAGATTTGACGAAGAAGGGGAAACCCTTTGTGTGGTCAGACAGATGTCAGAAGAGCTTCCAGGAGCTGGGACAGAGATTGACCAGCACACCTATCTTGAGGTTGCCTGAGGAGGGAGTAGGGTACGTAGTCTACTGCGATGCATCAGGGACCATTCTCGGATGTGTTCTGATGCAGGAGAGGGAAAATGATCGCCTATGGATCACGATAGTTGAGGCCGCATGAGAAGAACTATGCTACCCATGACCTAGAGTTAGCAGCAGTGGTCTTCGCTCTGAAGACATGGCGACACTACCTGATGGGCGAGCGCTTTACAGTCTTTTCTGATCATCAGAGTCTCAGGTATATCTTCTCACAGAAGGACCTGAACCTGAGACAGCGGAGATGGCTCGAGTTCCTCCAGGACTATGACTTTGAGATAGTCTATACTCCTCGAAAGGGGAACGTGGTAGCCGATGCCCTCAGCAGGAGGACGAGCATTCAGCTACTTGAGGAGGCGACGAAGCATCTAGCCTCTTTGCAGATATCCTTCGTGGATAGGGACAGAGCAGCCTTCCTTCAGTCTCTCACAGTCTCTCCTCCACTTCTGCAGCGGGTCAGAGAGGCACAGCGTGGGGACGCTGACTGTGAGACGCGGCGTGTACAGATATCCTCGGGACAGGCACCTAATAGTTTCTCCCTTGGAGGAGAGCACAATGTCCTTTTCAGAGGACATACCATGGTACCAGTCGCTTTGCTAGAGAAGGTGCTGAGAGAGTTTCACACCTATCCTTTGGCGGTACATCCTGGAGTAGCGAAGATGTACCCGGATCTTAGACGACAGCACTGGTGGCCGGGCATGAAGAAGGCTGTGGCAGAGTTCGTTTCTCGATGCCTCACCTGCCAGCAGGTGAAGGCTGAGCACCAGGTACCAGCAGTCTTGGTACAGCCCTTGGAGGTTCCGGAGTGGAAGTGGGATGAGGTATATATGGACTTCGTGACTGGACTTCCACACACTTACAGAGGTCACGACTCCATCTGGGTGATTGTCGACCGACTCACCAAGTCGGCTCACTTCTTACCCATCAGAGAGCAGGGCTCAGTGGAGAGCTTGGGACGCCTTTACGTTCAGGAGATTGTGCGGCTTCACGGTGTGCCATCATCTACCATCCCCAATCGAGATGCTCACTTTACTTCCCGGCTTTGGAAGGGATTTCAGGAGGCGTTCGGGACACAACTACGTCTGAGCACAGCCTTTCACCCTCAGATGGATGGTCAGACGGAGATGACCATTCAGAATCTCGAGGACATGCTCTGCGCATGTGTCCTCGACTTTGGTCATAGCTGGGAGGACCACCTACCCTTGGTGGAGTTTGCGTACAACAACAGCTACCACTCCACCATCGGGATGGTACCGTATGAGGCGTTGTACGGCCGACCTTGTAGATCTCTTTTTTGCTAGACAGACCCTGGGGAGTCAGCACTTGTGGGACCAGAGATGGTCCAGGCCACGACAGAGAAGGTCTAGGTCATCCAGGAGCGGATGAGGAGAGCTCAGAGCCGGCAGAAGTCATACGCTGACAGGAGGCGGAGGCCACTAGAGTTCGAGGATGGTGACCACGTCTTCTTGCGGGTCTCACCTCGACGTGGTATACAAAGATTTGGACGAGGCGGCAAGTTATCTCCGTGCTTCATCGGACCCTTCCAGGTCCTCAACAGGATTGGCGAGGTGGCTTATCGTCTGGCTCTACCACCTCAGTTGCACCTGGTGCACGACGTCTTCCACGTGTCTCAGCTGAGGAGATATGTGCACGACCCGACGCACATCATTGACCATGGGGAGCTTGACGTTGATGATGGGGTGACTTTTATGGAGGTCCCGGTGGAGATCGGGGATCGACAGGAGCGGGTCCTACGTGGATGGTCGATTCCTCTAGTGCGCATCAGATGGCAGCACGAGAATCTCTAGGAGAGCACTTGGGAGCGGGAGGCTTAGATGCGTGCTCAGTACCCTCATTTGTTTCCCTAGTTTTGATGTATCTTTACGGGGACGTAAATCCCTGAGGTGGGAGTAATGTAAAAACCCATAAAATTCAAGGGAAATTTTTTCTTAATTTTCATTGTAATTTTACAAGAACGCGGTTTCTGACGGCACCGGATTCCGAGGCCTGGTGTGCCTGGAATCAATTTCCGAAGTTTGGGTTGGGTACATTCAGTGAACGAACGAGAGGGTTTTCCTAACTTTTGAACCGGTGCCCGGAATCGAATTCTGAGGGCACCGATGATCTCACAGTGCTGATATTCGCTTAAGGAGACCTTTTCCGAGGTTGCGTTTTATGCAGGTTGGGAGTTAGTTTTGGGGGAATTAAAAAGAAGTTAAATAAAATGTGGAAACACATTTTATTTTATCCATGTTGGTTATATCCTCCCAAAGGGAGTTAGAGGTGGGACCCACATCCACTTAACCTCCCGTGAGAGGATTAAGTGTGGTGGGGCACACACGAACCTAACTCTTCATCTCCCCTTTAAACTCCCAATAACTCCTCTCTAATTAATCTTGACAACTTGGGTTATTAATTGAGAAGAGTTATCTTAATTTCAAACTTTTGAAATTCTTGCCAACACTTTGCATTTAATTAATTAAACCAACTTAATTAATTATTTTGAGTGTTTGATTTCTTTTGAAATCATTTTGCCAACATTAAAATGAGAGATTCTATTCTTCTCTTTGGGTTGGCATAAACTTTGTGGGAGAACTAAGGAGAGGAGAAGAACTTTTGAAATACCTTCAACCTCTCGAAGAAGAACGTTCCACGTCTCCGAAGAACGTGAAGCAACACCTTCTACCTTCTTCAACCGGAGCAAGGAAGGGAAGCACTGCCGCCCACAAAGTATTCTGAGAGTGTCGAATCGACTTGACTCAACTTCACCGAGCGCTTCTTCCACCAACGTCAACGGAATCGACGTTCAATTCCCGCGACACCCGACCTCTGCGACACTTGTCTTCCACGGCTTGTTGACGTGCTCCGCACTTGAAACTGAGGTTGGGGTTTAATGTTATTTGATTCCGTTCTTGATTCTGGCATGTCAAATTTTGTGGTTTTCGACTTTTTATTATCGAATAATGCATGGGGGCCGGACCGCACAAACACGGACGACCCTCCTCCTTATTTCATAATTGTTTTCTTTGTGGTTGGTATGAAGGAGCGTGGTGCCGTCGCACCACGCGGTTCATGCGGAACATACGGGCGACGCCGTCACGCCGCGCCGTCGAAAGAAATCCAAGAACGCGACACCGTCGTGTCGCGTCGAAGAAAGTCGAAGGCGCCGCAGCCGGAGCGGGGCCACAGCGGAGGGGTGCGGTGTCGTCGCACCTCGCCGGACGACGAAGGCCGCGGCCGGTTCCGGGCCGCGGTGGAACAAGATGACCGACGGCTAGCTGGGCTGCCGGTGTCGGAAGCCGGAAGGGGACCGGCCTTTGCCGGTCCTGTTGAGGAAGAACCGGCCGGACAGGTCGGGCCGGCCAGAAGGGAGAAAAAACCAGGGGGAATTAATTCCCCCGACCAGCAAAATGGCGCCCCATAATGAGGGGGGCCGCAGTTTTACAAAAGGGGGGCATGCCCCCCCCCATCCGCAATCAGCTGGGCCGAAGGCCGAGCAGGCAGCGCGCCCAGCGCACTGCCTTGCGCCGAACTGGCGCGCCGGGCCGGTCCGCCAGGCTGGGCCGGGCCGGGTAGACCCTGTCCGGGGCGGGTCGACCCGGTTCAGGCCAACTGGGGGGGGGGGGGGGTCTCGGGCCGGGACGGCCTGGGCCCGAAACCCCCGTTACCGAGCAGTTTGGATTCAAATGCCCATAACTCGGTCTACAGACCTCCAAACAACGCGCTGTCAATGGAGATGCGATCCTTGGATCGATACGGTCGTTTTGATATATCTTACTCAAGGTTTTGGATTACTTAGAGTTCGGCCGGGTTGGTTCGAACATGAAACCAACCGGGCCCTCAGAGCGGAAACGCTCATATCCTGAGCTACGGACGTCCGTTTGACGTGCCGTCAGCTTTGTTGAGTTCCTCTTAGTGAGACAGATCTTTTGGAATACTCTGCTCGAGGTTTGGACGCAGGTGGAGTACGGTCGGGTTGGTTTTGCCTTAAAAACCAACCAGGCCCCTCGGACGAAAAAGCCAATAACTCTCAGACCGGGCGTCCGATTGACGCGCCGTCTGTTGCGTTGAGTTTCTGTTGTCGATACGGAACTTTTGGATACATCAACTCTGGACTTTGTGACAATTGCTGTATCAGCCTCTCGGCTCGTGGAGCGGACCCTCCCGAACGAGCTGTGGAATACGTATACTTTCCTGTGTGGACTGAGTTGTACTTGGGCTCGGAGGTTGGAGCGTATTGGGATTGATGACTTAGGTATATGTATGGGCATATACCTAAACAGTGTCGGTTGTTACTTCGTGTTTGTATCTTTCCTTTATGGTTTATCCTTTTTGGATTTTGTGAGACCTTCAGGGGTCTCGGGGTCCCTACTGAGTAGCTTATACTCACCCCTGCACGGGCTATGCCCGCACTACGTTGTGTTGGTTGCAGACGACGGGCAGCGTTGATCGTGGTTGAGTCTCGCAGAGCAGGACGATACCTGGAGGTGGACCACTGGGCGGGACGTGCTCGGAGCGGACGGTGGGACCCGAGGAGCAGTAGAGCTATCTGTACCCACCCTTCATGTGGTATTTCCAGTGGACAGCTCGGTGTAGCGGCTTTTACTTTACAGTTGCTATTTTCCCTTTCGAGTTGTACTTTACTTTCAGTTTGGGTTTGTATACTGGCCCATTTACTTTTCCACACTTTCAGTTGTACTCTGTTTTTACTTAGTGTTTACTATTCTGCTTGCTTACTCTATGGTGCTTGTTTACTTTACAAAGGCAATTCCTTCCCTTTTTACCGGGATTTACGGCTTGGTGCTAGTCGCCAGCCCCTGGCCTATGGAAGGCGGGCTTGGGGTAGTCACGGCACGGGCCCCGAGGGCGGGTCGTGACAGAAGCCGTCTTTGAAATTTTTATGAAATGCTCTTAAAATCGTTGTATTTTTGGGTTTTCATCTCAGAGTATTGAATTCTTCGAATGTTGTTTTTTGATTTTCCTCCAAGATTGACTATTATAGACTTTGGGTGAAGAGATCATGGTCATTTGGTGGTTGTTCTATGCTAGTTCTCAAATGGACCCCAGATATAAATTCTTGTTCTGAACCTGCCATTGTTCTGATATGGATCAGATTCCCTGGGCTTCCACTCCACTTGTTTAAATAGGAATCACTATTTTCGATTTACAAGCTTATTGGAAACCCTTTGATGTTGGATTTGGCGATGAGGAATCCTATAAGACCATCAGTTTCTAGAATCTGTGTTGAAATTTCTGTCTCTAAAAATCACCCTACCCAAATTTGGATTCAGAATGGAGAGTCCAGTTTCCTCCATGATACTGTTTATTAAAGTGTACCTAATTAATGTCATTCTTTCCTTAAGCTTGGGCATTTCCAAAAAGAATGTGACTACATGATCACATGTTATGATCCCAAGAAAGTTTCATGGGTTGAAAAAGGTAAGCTAAATACTAGAAAATATAATGGAAATTTCATTCAAGTAGCTTATCTCCCTTCTTCTACTGGAGAGAATAAATCGGATGTGAACATGGAGATTTTGCTATTCAATACTCAGAATTCTCAACCGGCATTCCATTGTACAGAAGTGTTAGGTTTTATGGATTCTCTACTTCATGCTTCAAGTGGTAATGAACCTCTTGCCTTGATGGAGGAGCAGGAGAATCACCTTGAATCACATGAATCAAGAGGCAAGGAGCAAGGTGATCTCTCTGATTATTGTGAATCCTTGCCAAAGGTTGATGATCAACCAAATCAAATTGAGGAAGACTTCTTAAAATTGAGTTCCAGTAAAGGAATAAAACCAATGGTAGATGTTGATGGCTTCATTACCCCAAATCCTAGAAAAACACAGAAGCACATGGAAAATTCTCAACTTGAAAGAGTTATTATCACAAGATCTATGGAAACCACTAAGAAGTAGACTCCATTACTCCCAACTATGGTTGGTCAACAGATTTCAATATCATATTTAGATGATGAAAATGATAAAGGTAAATATTATCTTGTATATAGAGATTCCCATTGCAATGAAAAAGATGTTGGAGATGCAACATTTGATTTGATGGATGAACAAGATGAAATCATTTTCATGAAATATTATCATGGTATCATTCCTACTGAGAAATACCATGAAATTAGAAAATGTGTGTTCATTAGGATGTTGGATGAGTATAAAAAACCACGATTTTGAATTCAAAGCTATACCTTGGGTGTGATTTGTCCTTCTTCTCATAATCTTGGATATTTTCATGGGTTATGGTGCTTTATAGGCTTCTTCCCTTTGTACCTGTCATCTCTTATAGGGGTACTGTCTGATGTTTTAAAAGTTTGGTGATGCTCAGTTTTTGTCAATACTAGGACTGTGTTAAAGGCTAAACTGAGATTTTAAATGAAGTGTTGATTTACTTGAAAATGATTTAATGATCAGGTGTTGATCATTCATGATATAAGGTTGAGGTCAAAATTTTGGTGCACCCTTTTTATTGTTTTCCTCTTTTTGTCTTGATTGTTTATCTTCACCTACAATTATTGATGGTGTAAGTTCTTTACACCTCATGTATTAATTGTAATGTTCATTTTGTTTAATAATTTTTTTGGGGGTGTGGGTTAGTTGACCAACCCATATCTCATTCTATTTAAAAAAAAATCATTTCAATATATTTATATTTTCAATGTTTTTTCAAAACCATTTTCAATAACAATATACGTAAAATGGTATATGGTATTTATTTTCCTTTAGAAAAACCATATGTCTGGTCAAGGAAGCCAAATATAAAATAATACTCACAGAGGCGTAAAGGTCTTTGTCACTATGTATGTTAAAAAGAAACATTTTTTTTTGTAAAATACTTCGTAGGGAAAAGAATCCCATTGAATGAAATTAAATTTCAACAGGGTTTATACACCTTATAAAGTAAATTTTTGTATAAATCAAAGTATGCCTCATTAAATAGAGATTGAGACGAAGTCCCTTACCTCATGTTTGAAATGACTCATTCATTCTTTAATCTCCTGAATAATAAAATAAAGTTAATTTATACTTTCTGAAGAACCTTTTTCAATTTTATTATTCCTTTTATATCACTTATTACCATGTTATAAAATTACATAATCATTTATGTTAATAACAATCTTTTTTGTTGATATTTTTTACTTGTAATTACAAGTTGTCCATGTGGTCAAAAGTCCATTAAATACAGAATTATATTCATGATTTACAAATCATATAAATCATATATATTCATTATATATGTATTTATAATAGTCCATATCATTTGGATATATGAAAATGAAATGCACCATTCATGGAGACGGTAAGCCATATGTACGCATGAACACAACTTATAATTTTTTTTTCATTTTTAAATGAATAAAAAATAGATGATACATTGGTATATTATAATTATAGTATAATATAATATTTTATATATGTTACACAAGTTCATTAACACCATCCTTTATATGTTCCATGTATGGTAGGAATGATTCACATCACATTGTGGGGGAGGTAGTCCGCACTTTCTCAAATGAAATTATCGTATATATACCGCATGAAAAGAATAAATGTATGTTATAAAATAGAATTAAAGAATCATATAGATAAAATAAATATCATATATAGTTACAGTTACATCATAATGGCCACAATGAGAAGTGGTAGGAGATAATTTAACAATCATTGTTTCGTGAGGCAATAGTTCTCCATCCACCGAAACAGTATGTTCATATCCATTTGATAGAGGTATTTCTAAGTGTATTTAGAATAATTCTCATGAAAACAACCTAGTATCTTTAGGATATTGGTGTTGTTATAAAATAATGAAATAAAAATAGTTTAGGGGGTTAGAGAAGTAAAATAAAAAAATGAACTTAAGAGAAAATGTTACATTTAAATATGGTAACTCCCTTTGGTTTGAACCAAAAGGATTTCTTGAAGTGCCTTATGCCTAAGGTAAGGCTTATAGGTGAAAGATATGGATGTTGGGAGAATATTTGGGAAGGGTTTAGACAATCCAAGGGTCTTGAGAGGTCTGATTAATGGGTTATATGTGATGGTTTTTTATATGGGAGAGGAGGGGCTCATTAGGAATTTTTGAAAATATTTTTTTTATTATATACTATATTTCGGTTTCAAAAGGTCCTGAACTTATTTAATTCAAATATAAGATTAATATTATTCTAAATACACTCATCAAATAGGTTTTAGACAAGTTTTGGTTTCAAATTTAACCTTATCATTTATCTTTATCACTTGTTAACTAATTTGACTCTTTCCATATCTTATTGTGCATTCACTCTATAAGGTTAATATAGTTACAATAAAATTACAATCAAACCACAAGTGGTTATTTAATGACATTTTCAACATTATTTAACTAATTTGGCTGAATCATGGATTTTTAGGATTATTAAATCATTTAATAAAATAATATTTCTTTTAAAAACTCATTTATGTCAATTTAAATACTATTCATATCATGACTTTTTTAAAAATCCAAAACAACTCGATTATATAAAAAAAACTTTCCTAATTCAAAGATAACAACTCATACACATCTCTAAAATTCTTCTATAACATAAAAAGTTTTAAAATAAATTTATTTTAACATTTATAATCTCATTTATTTAAAACATTCATTAATGAGATAATCATTACATCATCATTGTGTCATAAATAAATTTTAAAAACTATAAATAAAATATGCAGATTTAGGAAATATTTTTATCTTTTTAAATAATATTTTTAGTCAAATATATCAATTATATAACCCCACATTAATTTTTTTTAGAAAAATAATACATTTTTATGATTTTTTATTTTTTCTTTAATTAAAACGTTATTCATGTAATTATCTTACCCAAGTGGTTTTTAAAGGACAAAAGTTTCAATAAAATATTTAATTGGTCATCAATGACTCATCCAATAATGTTAGGACAAGTTTTTAGGTAATTTTATATTATTCTAATATTATTTTTACCTTGAATTAACCTATTTACCTTTAACCGCGGTAAATAAAAATCAAAAGTTACTATTTACTAAAAAGTATTTTAATCCCATTGAAAATAATTTTACTTATGAATAAAAACCATGTATGTCAGATTTTATAAATTCAATTCACAAAACTGGTAAAATTTTATTTAAATGAAAAATTTGGTTTTTAACTACTAAGTAGTATTTTTTATTATTCATTAAAAATTGAAGGTTTTCATAAAAATACTAAAATTTAACCCTAAGATAAATTTGATATTGAGAATTACAAAATGAGTTTTATTTTACCTAATTAAATAAATATAATTTTCATTAATTAATTTAAAATTAATTCTCATTGTCAAAACTAGAAAGTGCGTTTTTAAGAAATAATAACCACCAAAAGATTGACATGTGTTTATGTCCAATTTAAGAGTGAAATTTATTAAAATGACCAAAATTGGATTAAATGGTTAATATAGAATCAAATTAAACATTAAAATTATTTGAAAAGATAATCGAACCATATTATTAAATTAGATTAAAAGACAGTTTTGAATTAAAATACAGTATTTTTCACTATTCATTAAAAAATGAACATTATTAGAAAAATAAATTTTTTTATCCAATGTAAATTTTGATGTCCCAATTATAAATAATATTTTTATGTTTTCAAATAAAACATATAAATGTGAAAAATACTATATTTAAAAATGTTTTTCTATCAAAAGGCATTAAATCGACCTTTTAAAGAATATTTGAATATTTATGCTTAAAATTGAATTCATTCACAATTTTAGTCTCTAAATTTTATTAGATAAATGTAAAAACATTTAAGGAACATGATTAATCATATTGTAGATATTTTTATTCATTACCACCAATACAACTGCTATGCGTAAACTACCATTTAAAATAATAATATTTTTATATTGTTTTTCGGTATAACTCAACGTTGTGTGAAATGTAAGATTTCAAAGAAACCAATTGTTGAGTATTGGGTACTCTATTGAACATAATGTCCCATTTAAATAAAAATTAAATTTAAATTCAAAAAAATTAATAAATATTAAAAATTTATATTCTTTACATGGGATGTTACATCCTTTACCCCTTTGGGGAATTGTGTCCCCAAAATTCTATTCACTTATCAAATAAGTGGGGGTATTTATCCCTTATAGAATTTTTAGATTCCTACGTTTAATATTAAACCGTATGGTTTTTACAAAAAAATTACTTGATGAATTACTTTATTCCGTAACACTTGGTGTCTACGGTCAAGAATCGGGACTAGATGTTTCCAATAAGAGATATTTTATTCCAACTGAACTATCTCTGGAATCAAAGCCTGATATGGATATGGCATATAAATTATCAACATTGAAACATGAAAAACATTGTGTACCTGGGATACACATGGAGGTAAATCCACTCTGTAGGCGACTGATCAAACTTTATCTATGATTTCATTGGGTCCAATGAACCTCGAACTCAACTTTCTCTTTTTTCCAAAACACGACACACTTTTTTATGGAGAAACATTGAGAAAGACATGATCACATACCTCAAAAGATAGATCCTTCTTCTAATTATTTGAAAATATTTTTTTTCCTGTTTGAGCTGCTCTCATGTGCTTCTTTATAAGTTGACCTTTTTCCACCATCTCTTCTACCAATTCTGGGCCCATTAGTTTACTTTCACCTACTACATCCCAAAATGATGGAGTTCTATATCGCTTCCCATATAATGCCTCAAATGGAGCCATCTATATACAGGAATGAAAACTGTAATTATAAGAAAAGTTAACCAAAGAAAGATGTTTGTCCCAACTTCCCTGGTAATCCATTGACTAAGAACGTAGCATATCTTCAAATGTATGAATTTTTTGTTCTGACTGTCCATATGATTGAGGATGAAAAGTTGTACTAAAATTTAATTCAGTACCCAATGACGTCTAAAGGACTTTAAAAAAGTTAGAAGTAAACCTGGGATCTTGATAAGATAGAATGGAGAGGAGAAATCCATGTAACCTGACAATCTATTTTACATACAAATGAAAAAGTTGATCTAGAGAAAAAGTATATCTTATTTGAAGGAATGAGTATATGTAGTCAGTAGGTCAGCATTAACCAAGATTTTATTATCACCTTGATATGTCTTTGTTAATACCACAATGAAGCCCATGGATATATTTTCCCATTTCCACTCTAGCACTGATAAAGGTTAAAGAACCCCTTTTGGTAATTGTCACTCTGCTTTAACCTGCTAACAAGTCAAACCCTTCATAGTAAAAGAAGCAATATCTATTTTCTTTCCATACCAACAGTAATACTCTCAAATATCTCTGTACATATTAGTACTGGTAGAATGAACTGAAAATGATGAACTTTGAGCTTCACATAATAATTCTTTCTTCAATTATGAATCCCAACGCACACATAATCTCTCTCTAAACCTCAAAACACAATCATTATCGATGTTAAAATTATGCAACTTAACCTTATGATATAACTCTAACTTTATCTAAAACTCACTTTCATCATTCTACACTTGGATAATTTTCTATGATAGAGATGATTTCATAGACACCTAAATCAAAATAGAGGAATTTCCTGCACCAACAGCTTCTATGAAAAAAATCATATTTTCATTAATCAATGGATTTTGTTTCAAATGTAACATGGTTAATGTATCATTACTTTTTAGGCTCAAAGCATCATCCACTTTATTTTATTTTCATAGATGGAAATGAATCGTGAAATCATAATCCTTGATTAATTCTAGCCATCTCCTCTGTCCCATGTTCAATTATTTCTGAGTGAATATGTACTTCAAATTTTTTTGATCAATATATATTTCACACTTTACTCGATACAAATGTTGCCTCAAAATTTATAAAGAAAAAATAACAGCAGCAAATTCCAAATCTTTTGTAGGGTAAATTAACTCATGAGGTTTCAATTGATATGGAGCATAAGAAATTACCTTATCATTCTACATTAGGAAACAACCATGTCCTTTCAAAGAAGCATCACTATAGATAAAAAACAAACTGTTTCTAGAAGGTAGTTCCAAAACTAGAGCATTAACCAATATTTTTTTCAATTCCAGAAAACAATCATCACATTATTTTTTCCAGATGAACATAACACCTTTTTGAGTTAATTTAGTTAGTGGGCTAGATAAACGGGAAAAAGTTTCAACAAACATGTCGTAATAACCTACCAAAACAAGAAAACTATGGATCTTAATTATATTTGTGGGTCTTAACCATTCTTAAATATCTTTTATTTTAGCAGGATCAACAGTTATGCCATTTTTTTAAACAATGTGTCCACTAAATGAAACTTCCTTTAACCAAAACTCACAATTGATAAATTTCCAATACAATTTCATTTCTTTTAAAGTTTTCAATAAAACCCTAAAATAACATTCATTTTCCTCTTTTTTCATCAAATTTATCTTTTTATTAAGGAGAAACCATTCAGAAAATAAAAGAAACAGGGAATCCTAAGGAGGTCTAAAATGATGCAATCCAAGGGAATCCCCTTTAATCAAGATTACCCCTTTGGGATTCAAAGTAGAAATGCCATGAAAAAAAACCGGATCGTGACCAAGGAATTCAGCATAAAAAAGATGATCAGCCACTTCGTTACCCTCGCGCTGGGTGTGGCATATTTTGGTACCATTAGAGAGTATAAATTTTCACTTTCGGATAATATAGATAATAGACCATGGAGTGGAGTAGATATCCTTCAAAGCAACATGATTTTTTTTGAATCTGTTTCAACTTCAGCTAAAACTAATCCCTTCCGGTGACAAATCCTGATACGTGTGAGCATGGCCTTGGCATTGGACTGAAGAGAGGATCCATGTCCTAAACATGAGGATAAGGCAATATCTGGTAAGAAACGTGGTCTTCAGAATGTATTCTTCCTTTACTTTCAACAGATGGTAACCCGCCATCAAGTCAATATTAGAAAACATATCGATCTTCTTGGAGCTGATCAAAAAAATCATTGATATGAGGAAAATGATACTTGTTCTTAAAAGTGATGTTATTCAATTATGTATAATCAATGCAAAGTCTCATTGAACCATGTTTCTTTTTAACAAACAATATTGTAGAACCCCATGGTGATGTGCTAGGTTGAATAAATCCTTTATCTAATAAATCCTACAGCTGATTCTTTAACTCTAAAAGTATAATTTCATACATTATTTAAGGGGGTTTGGAAATTTGATTAGCATAAAAAACTAAGTAAATAGTAAATTCGACTTCCCGGTATGGTATTATACCAGGAAACTCATTTGAAAAAATATCAAGATACCCATTTACCACTAGCACATCATTAATATGAACATTTCCTTTATTTTCAATAATACGGGAAAGGTAACATTCATTTCCATCCTTTACTTGTTTCTCAGATTCCTGATATGTTATCAAAAGTAAGGGTTCATTATTTTACACAAACTGAAATTATTTCTGAATGGAAACATGTTTAGCTCTACAGTAAATCTTAGTATAAAAAACGGAAATCCAATCCATACCCAAAATAACATAAAACTCCACTAGATTAAAAACAATAAGGTTTAAATGTCGATTCTTTACGCACACAAGGATTGGATGGTTCTTATAATTACTTTTTGTCTCAAAATTTACTCTTGGGGTTTTTACCTTATGTTCATGATTCATATCTTGAGATAGAATTCCCAATTTACTAGAAAAATTCAAAGAAATTAAAGAATGTTTAGAACCTAAATCAAACAACACATTGGAATAATCTGAATAAACTATCAGTGTACCTAATAGTACTTCATTCGATGGACAAACATCTATTGAATTAGTTGTAAAGGATTTAACCACCCATTTATAATTGTAGTCCGACTTCTTTCCCGCAATTGAGTTTTTAGTTGGACACTAATTTTCATATTGACCCATTTCATTGCACTAAAAACATTTTACTGATTGTAAATCAGATTTTGTCTTACCATTACCCTGATCTTTTTTAGTGAAATTGTGTGCCTTATGTACCATTTTAGCACATTGATATCACATACTGTAATTCAAAAGACATTACCCAACATTATTTTTACCAAAATTTTCACGAACATGGAACATAATTTTCTTACCATTATACCATTTTGTAGATTTCTTCCCTTTTGTCTGCCACCTTGACCTATTAATATGTTTTTTTAAAGAACACATGATCATCGAAAAACTCCATTTCCAACTTCTCTGCACATCGAACAAGTTTCTCATAACCTTTAAACTAATGATAATCTAATGAACTTCAACACATTGGATTTAATCCTGAGAAAATACGACTGATTTTACTATCAGGATGTTGTATGAAATTTTGAGCATACCTTTGATAGTCGATTGAATTTTTTTATAAGTAGCCACTGAGTCATCCTCTTGCCTCAATTCTGAGAATATTTTTTCCATCCTAAGAAGAACCACCTTAGGAAAATATTTCTCTAGAAACATACCATTGAATTCATCCCAATCAAGATCCTCTATATCCTCACCATCCTTGATATTTTTAAACATTGACAACCACTTATCAGCTTCACCTTCAAAATAGTAAACAAAGAGTCTAAACTTTTGATGTTCTAAACACCCCATGACATCAACAATCTTCTCCATTTCTTTAATCCATCCTTCAACTAGCACAAGGTCAGATAATCCTCTGAATGATGGGGGGTGTTGCCTCATAAAATGCTCCAATAATGACATGTTCCTTTGTGGTTGATCTGGATAATATCATGCATGGATACCGCCACCATTTATAGATTGTGTCAACTATTCCATCATTGATACAAACTATTTAGTTCTGATTCTGACCATCTCAGGTTTTTGATTTTCAAGGTTGTTTTCCTCCTAATGTCATCCCATCATAGTTGACCTGTTTCCTGTGCGAAAAAACCTTCTGAACATAGAAATATCTTAGGCGAATAAACATAGTAATATGTAAATTCTATATCATTTCTAACTTTTCATAAAAAAATTTAAAAATATACTAACCCATAATGTTATATGAACCTCCTTTTGATACCAACTATATGGACCCAACCTTAAAGAATTACAGAATCTTGAATTAAATGAATGATCTATATTTAGGATCTTTTCAGGTTTAGAGTTTTAGATAATTAAGACATAACTATTACATTACATCATAAAAATTAAAAAGTGGACACTTAGTTTCCATTTTTTTCATAAACTAGAAACTCTTGAAAAAAAAGAGTTATGTCAAGTTCCATGTTTTAGATAGCATGAATCTTCCTTGATCCCATCCTTACCCCTATTTATCTTTAATTCCTATGAAAAACATTTGAAAACATGGGATGAAAATAAAAATCTCAGTAATTATTATTAAATAAAGAAACAAAAAATTATTCCATCAAAACAAAAGCTTTTTAGCATACCTCATGAAATCCTAATATTTATGAATAACATGTAGAAAACATAAATCTTAATGGTAACTTGTGGAATCCATAACATACCTATGCTGTATCTTTCACAGCTACGTAGAGAGTTACATTTGGAATACCCATCATCGTATATTACCAAAATCTATTAGGAGAAACATTAATGTTTACCACCGTCATGTTACCTAATTCATTGGAGTGCTATCTCAGGCTCACCCTCCCTAGGTTTTTCACGGAACGACGTGTGTACGTAAAACAATCCCCCCAAACCAAAACACTAAAAAGAAAGTTAAAATTTCCATATTGCAATCAAAATATATGATTTAAAGATATTGAAATATTCAATGCTTTCTAAAAACCATTTTCAATACAAAAATATGTAAAAGGATATTTGGTATTTATTTTCCATTTAAAAAAACACTACATCTTGTCAAGAAAGCCAATGATCAAATAATACTTGTGGCGGTAGAAATGTCATTGTCACCGAATACATTAAAAAGAAACATTTTTCTTCATTTAGTAAAATAATTCATAGTGAAAATATTCCCTTTGAATGAAATTAAATGTCACGGGGGTCTATACACCATATAAAGTAAAGTTGTGTATAAATCAATGTATGCCTCAATGAAAGGAGATTGAGGTAAAGTCCCTTACCTCGTGTCTGACATGACTCATCTGTTCTTTAATACCCTAAATAATAAACTAATGTTAATTTATACTTCCTTCAAAAATGGTTTCAAGTTTATTATTCATTTTACATCACTTATTACCACATTATAAACATTACATAATTATTTAAGTTAATAAAGGTCGTTTTGTCAATATTTGGTACTTATAATTACAAGTTGTCAACGTGGTCGAAAGTAAATTGTATACCGAATGATATTAATTATTTACATATCATATAAATCATATATATATAGCATATGTTTTTTAATAATAGTCTATATAATTTGGATATATTAAAATGAAGTGCACCGTTCGTGGAGACGGTAAGCCGTATGTACGCATGAACACTACATCCATTTTTTTCATTTTTAAAGAAATGAAAAACAAAGGATACAAAGGTAAATTATAATTCTGGTATAATATCATATTTTAGATATGTTATATACTTTAATTAACACCATTCTTAATACATTCCATGTATGTTATGAAGGAGTCATATCACTTTGAGGGGGCGGTAGTCCGCACTTCCTGAAATGAAATTATCTTATATAAACAACATGAAAAGCATACAGGTATGTTCTAAAAGAGAATTACAGAAGAATAGAGATAAAATAAATAAAATAAATATCATATATAATTATAGTTCCATCATAATGGCTGGAATGAGAGGTGGTGGGAGATAATTGAACAATCATCGTTTCGTAAAGCAGTATTTCACCATCCACAGAAACAGTATGTTCTTATCCATTAGATGAGGGTGTGTGTAAGGGTTGTTCAAATAATTCTCATAAAAAAATCTCATATATTAAAGATATAGGTTCTGTTATAAATGGAATGAATAATAAGCATTTATAATGTCAGATAAGTATAATAAAAGAAAAGAACTTCATAGAAGACATTACCAATAAATCGGGTAACTCCCTTTGGTTTGAACCAAAAGGATTTCATGATGTGCCTTCATCCTAAAGTAAGGATTATAGGTGGAATAGAATGATTTTGGGATATTATTTGTGTAGATGTTGGATGATCCAAGGGGCTTGAGAGGTGTGAGTAATGGGTTAGAGGTGATGGCTTTTTATATTAGAGAGGATGGGCTCTTTAGAAATGTTTGAAAATATTATTTTATTATAAACTAAATTTCAATTTCAAAAGGTCCCAAAATAATTGAATTGAAGATAAGATGACTATTATTATAAATCCTCTCAACCAATATGTTTTAGAAATGTTTTTATTTCAAATATAACCATATTATTTAGCTTTAACCTTAGTTAACTAATTGAACTCCTTCCATGTCTTCTTGTGTATTCACTCTATAAGGTTATTAAAGTTACTATAAAATGACAATCAAACCAAAAGTGGTTTATTAATGAAATTTTCAACCTTATTTAATTCATTTGTCATAATATTATATTCTTAAAATTATTATATCATGTAATAAAATAATATCTATTTTAAAAAACACATTTTTGTCAATTTAAATACTATTCATATCACAAATTTTAAAAAATCGAAAACAACTTTATTACTTCAAAAACCTTCATTAATTCAAATATAAAAAGTAATAAAAATCTCTAAAATTAATTGATGTCATAAAAAATTTCAAAATAAATTTATTTTAACATGCATAATATCATTTATTTAAAACATTCATTAATGAGTTAATCATTACATCATCATTGTGTCAAAAATTATTTTATTTATATGATGTATAAATGTTATAAATAAAATACCATGATTTAATAAATATTATTATCTTTGTAAATAACATTCATAGTCAAATATATCAGTTATATATTAACAAATTAAAATTGTTTTAGAAAAACAATACACGTTTATGATATTTTTTTTACTTTAATTAAAAAATTATTAATGTAATTATCATAATCAAGTGGCGTTCAAATGCCAAAAGTTCAACCCAAAAATTTTATTGGTTAGAAATGACTTATCCAATAAGTTTAGGAAATTTTTTAAGGTAATTTTATATTATTATAATATTATTTTTACCTTGAAATTCCCTATTTACCCTTAATCATGGTAAATAAAAATCAAAAGTTAATATTCTGCAAAAATTATTTGCATCCCACTAAACCACATTTTAATTATCGATAAAAACCAAGTATATAAGATTTTTAAAATTAAATTCACTGAAATAGTAAAATTTCATTTAAATGGAAAAGTCTGTTTTTAACTACTAAGCAGTATTTTTCACTATTAATAAAAAATTGAAGGTTTTCAGAAAAATACCAAAAATTCACCCTATGATAAATTTGATATTCTAAATTCAAAAATATTTTCTATTTTAAAAAATTAAAAAAATCTTAGTTTCATTAATTAATTTAAAATAAATTCTCATTGTTAAAACCTGAAAGGGTGTTTTTACGAAATACAAACAACCAAAAGATGGACATGTGTTTATGTCCAATTTAATTGTGAAATTTTTTCAACTGACCAAAATTGGACTAAATGGTAAAAATATAATACATTTACACTTTAAAACCATTAAAAAATATAATCTAAAAATATAAATAAATTAGATTAAAAGGCAGTTTTGAATTAAAATTTAGTATTTTTTACTATTCTTTAAAAAATACACTATCAGAAAAATAACAAATTTCATCCAAAGTAAATTTTGATGTCTATATTCTAAAGAAGAATTTTATTTTGTCAAATAGAACATATAAAAGTGACAAAAACTATATTTAAAAAGGGATCACCATCAACAGGTGGTAAATCTACCTTTTATAGAATATTAGAGTATTTATGCTTAAAATTGGATTCACTTACATTTTAAGTCCCTAACTTTTATTAGATAAATATAAAACCATTTAAGAAACATATGTAATCATATTCTTGTGAGTTATATTCATTCCCACTACTACAATAACTATTCTTTAACTAACATTTAATATAATAATAATATTATAATATTTTTCGGTATAACTCAACGTTGTGTTCAACATAAGATTAAAAAGAAACCCATTGTTGCGTATCAGGTATGCCATTGAACATAGAACACCCTTTAAAAAATAATTAATTTTTAATTCACAAATATTAATAAATATAAAAATGTTATATTATTTATTTACCAGGGATGTTACACTATAATTATGGATAGGAGAGTAGAGGGGGTCTTTTTTTATAAGTAAGGGAGAGGGCACAATTGGATTATATGAAACGATTAAAATATAAAAAAGTTTTATTGGAGAAAAATAGTTTCCAAATGTCTCATATTCCCTGAAAATATTATATATGGTAAAAATATATTTAAAATGTAATATTTATAAACTTTTATGTAGAAATAATACCCTTATAACTTAGTGTAACTACTGGTAAACTCATTTTAACATTAACATTTGTAACATTTTTTTTAATTTTTTCACATTCATTATGACCAAAAATGAAATTATTAAATTTTACAAATTTATAAATTAAAAATATATATACATAATATATTTATTAAAATTGAATTCTTATAAATGGAAGAAGTTAATCTAAGAAAACCACTAAGCACGACCAATTTTTTTTTTTAAAAAATAAATCTTTAAGTATAAAATGTTTTTAAACTAAAATAAGTATAATGTAGATTATAGTGAAAATAATTGAATAAGTTTGATAAAAGGAAGGGTATTAAATTTTAAAATAAATTCCTACCAAAATAAGAATTTATAAATACATAAATTGAATATATGTTTTTTATAAAATCTATATTTTTTATTATTAACTGATTTTTTTTAGAAAAACTAAAAATAATTCAACTTAAGATAAATTTGATATGATAATTTCAAAAATGATCTAATAATTATAAAATCAAATTTATAAAATTTTTGGAAATTAATTATAACATTCATGTACAAAATTAAATAAAAACAATTTTTGAATAAAAAATATTTTTATAGACTAAAATGACATTACTAAAAATTTGGCACTTTTTTATTATGAATTAATCATGAAAAATTATTACATAAAACCATTATGAATATTTTGAATAATGGGGTTATTTCTATTTATTCCAAATAATGTTATAAAATATCAATATTTTTTGTAATGAAAGATAACAAAAAATTCAGGATTATTTGAATGAAAAAATATATGTAAGTAAAATATCGAGGTGTTACACTGATTATCTTGGAAGATGGGGTCTTCAAAAAACCTATATCTCACTACATCTGATATATTTTTTCATTTGAGGAGAGATCTTGGAGGGCCCAAGGTCGATGTGCTGGTCTCGAAGGCTTCATATGAAGAAGCTATTCATTTCTCAAATCAATGGGCTGAATTATATTACTAGTTTCCTCCTATTCTGAACAAATAACATCCTTTATGTTCAGTTATAGTGTCTTCATTTACATTTATAAGAAAATATCCTCTTTAAAGTAGTTTTTTGGAAATTTTCAAATTCAATGCCCGTAAAATCACTCTATGGTCATGTTGAAAGAGGTCATCAGGTCTTTTTAGAGGTATAAATCCAGATAAATATGATTATGAAGGGTTGGTCTATAACTAGAATTCACAGTAGTGAAAAATTTAAAAAATTGAGAACTGAAATAAGTTTGAAATGTTACAGTATGGTGATGATGACAACGAGAGGTAGAAAATTGTGCATCCTGGGAGGAAGAAGCATCCGGTATGTGAGAAAAAAGAGGACAAAAAGGAAGAACCCCATGTTTCAGGTGAAAATTAGGAATTTATTATGATCTAAGAATAATTTCTATCAGGTACGAAAAATTAGGAAAATTGATTAATGTAATATGTGTGATGCTCATTAACATTGTTTTAAAAGGTTATATATTGAAAAAAATTATTCCATATCTCCCAATATAACGATGACCATTTCAATTAGACTGATAGGCGAGGTTATGTAGTATTTTCATATCATTCTACAGGAATAACAAGATATGTTTAATTCTAAATTATTTATGAGATATGATGTAAAATTCCCTATTGGGTTTGGGGATAAATTAGATCCAGAACAAGTGAAATAGAAAATAGATTCCCCACATAATGTATAGGTTAGTGGGGAATTATCCCCCTATACATTTTACAAAATTAGTAATATCTAACTACGATCAATTTGTAAATTTTTTGAAACCCTAAATTCATGATGAATAAGGTTTTTATTTTGAGATAAATCTTGTGTAAAATATTATGTTATGTAACAAATATTATCCTAATGGACTAGTGGAAAACATGAGGAAATTTCTAGACACATAGACTTATGTTATTATTATTATAATGGATGAGGTAACATCTCATATTGATTTTTTTTGAGTTTTTTAGTTTTGGAGTTTTATAAATAAAAATACAAAATATTACATTAAATTTAATCATAATAAAGAAATTAATGAATTAATATAGAAATATTGCACCAACTCGTCCTATGTGTATGTTAATCATGAGTTCTATTTAGGTGGTGGTGAGTTTTTCTTATGGCATTTGATTTTTGTTATTATGTTTTGAGGGTTATCACATAAAAACAAAATTATTTTTATTTATAATTAAAATAATTGATTAGGGAGTGAATATATGCCATCATTCACACACCATTATTTTCATATTCATCAAACATTGAAAATCTTCAATGATTCAAAATGGTATTTTGAAAAAAATTTTAATTATTTCAGTCATCCATTTAATATGTTTCATAAGAGTTTTTTAACAAGATTTCTATAGGAATATAAATGTATCATTTAGGTAATTTATTTTACATTATATATTGAACATTTTGATATTAAATTTTCCCCTATAAAATAATTTTAAATTTTTTATATTTTCCATATCATTATGTAATACAGTATTATTTCACTATAAAATCCAGAAGATTATAAATCAATATCAAATAAATCTTCTCCATTCTATAAAATTAGTGTTATTTTGTGTTGTTATTTTGTAAAATAAAAATTTTCAGTGTTGATGAAAATAGATTTATCAAGGAGGTTCTATATTGAATGTTCAGAGCAAAATTCATGGAAAATGGTATTAATGAATAAAAACCACATAAAACGAAGGAAACTCATGTTTAAAGTGATTTATTTTTTAGTGGAATGAAAGATCATTGATTGGGATGCATACGTACATCAAAATACTTTATTAATCATTATAAATGATAAAATTAAGGGAAGGATAAAAGTGTTGATGAAAAATTTTCTAATAGAATCATGTATTTGATTATGATATAATAAAATTTTATACTTTCTAATTAATTAAAAACATTGAAGGGTTTTAATATAATGTCAATGTATAAATGATCTTGATGGAGGTATTATTAGCTTTAATTATGATTTTAATAAATATTATATGTTTTAATTCATTTAAGTATTATTTGTAAAATATATAATATATATAATTTTCTATTATTACACATGGATTAAATTTTTTAATTCTATATTAATATTATTGGTCATGAAACATCAAATATCATGGTCAAATAATTATATTTAATTTCCTAAAGTGAAAGTAATTATTATTTTTAAAAGAAATTATGGTTTAATATGAAATATTATAAACATGAAGGATGAATCTAAAATAATAATTATTGTTATTATTATAATGAACATTTATATGTATCAAAATTTTCTCCGATTATAGTAACGTATAAAAATAATAATAAAATATTAATTATTATGACCTTATGGATTAACATTATTATATCATCTAGATGAGTAGATATTGTCTCTCAATGTTGATATTACCCTTCTTAGATTCATTGTTCAATCATAAATTTTATGATGAAATATTTTAATTTTACTTGTTGAAGTAGAAGAAAAATTATCTTCATTATAAATAAAAGTGTTGGTTGTATACAGGGTGGACATTAATAAGGAATAATGAATTATCTTTCATTGTTTATAGAATATGAATACTGATTTCTGAAATTCAATCCATTATGTGAATGAAATTTTAATGGATTTGATTCATTCTATGGAAATAATGAGAATATTACTGAAAAAATTATCAAATTTGTATCACCCACCATGAATATTTGATGAATCATAATTTTGAACCAATGATATATTTTCATTTCAAGGAGTGAATGTAATTATAATTTTTTTTATAATTTATGAATATGAAATGATTGAGAAATGTGTTTTGATTCCTATATATTATCCTACACCACTAATCATAGAATTATACACCTATTTTACAATACATGCTAACTCTTCTCCTTAGTAGAAACATTAAAAAATTTAATAAAAAAATAAAAATGAAAAAATATTAATTACATTATGTGATTAACCAATTGAGATCCTAATATTACCTTTCTTATGTTTTAATTAACAGTTATAAGAAGTGTAGATTTTAATAATCATGGATAGTGTGAGTATTTTTATTCATTACATAACATGAATGTGTTAAACGAAATAATGTGATTATTTTTGTTTTTCAATAAATACCCTAAAATATAATTTTTATATTAGTATATACTTATATAATTACCAAAGTTGGTGGAATCAAATTAATCAAATTATTTAAAAGTGAATATATAATGATATTTAGTGGCATAAAAATAATGTTTAATTTTATCCTAGGTATCAATGAAACATATTGATATTTCAATATATTCTTCAAAATGAATATCATATAGACACCATGGATGAAGGAGGAACTGAATACATCTATATATAAAGAAAATTTAAAATAAAAAGACTTGATTCTAGTAAATCTATTAATATTTTTATCTTATATATAATCAAACCAATCAATGAAACCCAAACGATTATTGACATAGACATATTGATTACGTGAAATGTTCGATTGGGATATCTCCGATTAGTTATAATAAAATTTATTTATTATGTTATATATGAGATTAAATTTATTTATATAATAGTAGATATCAATTTGGTGCGATTTTTTACTTTAATTACCAGATTCACGTCTTCAGTATTTTCACTTATGACATATTTTTTCATGATATTATGAATACACCAAAGTAAATTAAATATAATGGTTTAATATGGGAAACCTATTATTATGGTAAATTATATATATCATCAACAACATAAGTCATGCATATTTAAAATATTTTTATAATTTATCAATTATGGAATATATATATCAATTCACCCGCATACCATGTGAGGGATTTAAATGTTTTATAAATTATGTTTATATGAAATGGTTCTATATATTATAAATTTTGAGTGAAAATATATCAAATGTTTCAAATGTTAATTAAAATAATTAATGTGTATCTGATACCTAACATAAAATGATATATTAGAATCATTTATAAGATGTTTAGAATACATATTTGAATAATTCGTTTTTTAAAGTATTTAAAATAAATTATCTCATATATTTATTATACACACTATTAGTTTAGATGAAATTATTATAAAAAGTAATTATTTTTCATGATTATAATGTAATATAAAATTTTTCTCCTCAAGGTGATGAATAAGTATATCGAAAATAATATATATATTAATAAAATTTTCCGTATGTGACACTCCTACCAGATAAATTATAGGATATCATTAATTATTTATTATTATGTATTTCTTATTTGGAATATTAGAAAAAATTATCAATACCAAATAATTTTAAGGAATATAAACATGAATATAATTGAAAATAAAGAATTAAATTAATATGTTCTTTATTCAACCCATTTAAGTATTTAAGTGGTTGTTCAAGTTACTAATAACATTGAATAGATTTTATATTACTATATATGTTGAATAGTACACATAAAATTAGTAGAAATTAGTGAGAAGAGGGGTGGGGATTGAATCTATAATTTTTATTTATTATATTTTCACTTATTAAAAAACTATACACACATATTAAATTAAATTTAGATCACTTACAAATAGACACAAATTAAGGGAACAATATATTTACAAGGTTCATCTCTCAAAAAAATAATGTTAATCCTTGGAATTATATGGGTTTCAGCGAGACCATACAACCCACTATTATCAACATTTTGGTGCCACAATAAGATTATAATGGTATACTTATGTTGAAACTAGTCTCCAAATAATGATAGATATTCATGTATTATTACAATGATAAAAAATTTATTATTTTCACAACTTTAAATCATTCAACCAAATAGGACCTACAATGTGTTGATTCAAATATTATTCTTTTTTTTCTACTTAAACTTATACTATCATACTCTCCTACTCCCATCTATGTGTGAACTTCCCAATAAGATAGTATTATTATTTATATTTGAAAAATAATATCAATAATTATGTATAGATACATCACCTCCCTATTCCACACACACACACACACACACACTTATTGTATACATGATACAATATGTTTTATCACATGCCACTAGTATAAATCCATGTTAAAATATGATTTAGAAATCAAATTTTAGATGGTGAAATCCGTTCATCTATTTTGAACCTCTTCTTATCTTTCTGCCTATATATTTCATCTTCTTCTCAAAACTACAATAGGTAGTTATGACTCTACTTGAATGTTACAGTGAGAACAGGTAGTTATTTATTGACTGCATCTATTTTTATCTTAGGACATATCTTTTTAATTTTTGTAACATCTTCTCCATTTTTTATATTAAGAAAACCCATTTATGTGATATTTAAAAAAAATGGAATAAATTAATTATCAACTGGAATAAAATAATTCATCTAAATATTATATTAATTATAAATTATCTTTTTATTTCTAAGGGTTTTCAATGTTATACACCTTATAATGCATTCAAACCTTGAAGAAATATCACCAAAATATTAATAAGTTCTTGTCCTTAAAATTTATCCAAATTAACCATAAAAATATTTATATCAACCTAAAAAAGATTTTATTATGATTTATTATATTCTATTTATTTTATAAATTAACATTACAATGATGAATAATAAACACTACAATCATTTACAACTTTATGATGATTCAAAAATTTACATTATGACTTTCAAAAACAGTTCAAACTCTTAAACATCTTGATATGTTTAATGATGTAATGAACGTTATGAATAATTCCATTTACATATTTCATCATCTAATACCAACCATAAAAGGAGTTGATCTATAATATAATCATAATAATAAAAAATAAAATGTTTTTCCTTTTTTATTTTCCAATGATTAAAATAGTTTAACTCCAAGTATTTTTAGATTTATTCAAAACAACTCCAAAAAATATTACGAAAACATCACCTTACATATATTATATAAATTAATTTGACATTATATATTTTTTATTCAGTGAAAAAAATACAACACAAAATATCAAATCTATATCTTGGGTCCAACAATCTCAACCATTATATTTTTTCTGCAAACCAAGGAATACATATCACTATTACAATTAACAAGATTTTTAATTAATCATTATCTAAAAATTATTTTCCAACATGAGTGAACTCAATATTAGAGACAAGGACATCGAATAATAAAACAATATTTTCTATAAAATAGATTTTTATATTTCTATTTGTATACATTTTATCCTATTTATACCATTTATAATCAAAACCCTTTCAACTCAAAAAATCTATCATTTCTCAATTTTTTTTAAATTGATATAAATAGAATCTTTCAAGGATTGTTAACAAAACTGGTAAGAAATTATTCATAAAGACCCTCACAACCACATGTTGTCCCTAAAATATTTCTACTTTTAGTAACTCTATCTAAATATATACTCCTTCTAAATAATATGTCCCTCTCTTATAGGTAAAACACATATGTATAATTTTTTTATAAAATAATTCAATCTCCCTTGGTTATTTTTTTTAAATATATGAATTTATATACTAAATAGATTTATGTTTTTATTGTTCTACCCTATTTATAGTAATAATCCAAAGAACATATTAAGAAAGAGGATTTAATAACTATATTGAATAATTGAGAAGAATTAGTTTGAACTCCAACAATCAAACCCAAACATTGAAAAACATCCTTTGGCAATGGTTTAGTGAATATATCATTTACTAAATCTTTTATTGGAATAAATTACAGCTTCAACTCATTTCATTCCATTTTTTTTTCTTGATATTTTATATCAATGTTCCTAGATATTGAATAATGAACTATATTCCTTGATAATGTTTTATTTACTTTAATTACCACATCAAAAAATAATGGGAATCTTCACAACAACTGTAAGATTTTTAAACAGAGTTATCATCGACAACAATTGAGTTGGAGATTGATATATAACAACATAATCTTCCTCAACAGTGCTCAATGTCGCAAAAGTTTTTATATTCATTTTCTAATACACACAACTATCTCAATGGAAGTAACCTTAGTTAGATGTAGAAGATTTATCATAATCATTTCCTACATAGTATGAATATATATAACTAGATAGAGCATGTTTTAATTTACTTCTATATCTCAGTCCCAAATTATTTGTGCTTTAATTTATCAGATGTTCCTCTTTTTAACCATAAAATCTTACTCTTTTAAAGCACATTGATACATGTCCCTAAGTTTAACAACATAGATAGTATTTTTACTTGATGTTTTCTAGTATAATGTTTTTTAATAAGTTTCCATAATATCATTGGATCCATTTTCTTGACATATATATATTTATAGAGCTTAGTAATCACTAAACTGGGAGTGAAATATAGATTTGAATCCTTAATTATAAGCTTCTTTAGAATCCCATGATAATAGTTTTGTTAAAAAATAAAATTTTGATTTTATTTTTGAGATATTTTTAAACCCAAAAAATATCATATCTCACCAAGAATTGACATTTCAAATAACAACTTTATCTTTAATGAAATGTTTTCACAAACTCTTTTTTAATTTCCAATAACAATAATATCATCTATGTAAAAAATAACATTGAGAGATATGTATTTTTATTATGGATTAATATATTATTATCCAATCCTAATTCTATAAATTTTAACATAATTAAGTAGGTTGTTGGCATAAAAACCATGATCTAGGGGTTATTATCCCATTTAAGGAATTAGTTTACATGTTGAGACAATTTTTTAATTCACTAAGAATGAATCCATATCTTTATTCATTATAAACATCCTCTACAATACAAATGATTCTTTCATTAGTATCAAATATTACATCTAATTATTATATATATATTTCAATTATTTATTCATGAAATCGACACACTCTTGATGTTCCAAAGCCTTTTTATCGTCACATGGATCAACCTATGAAAATAGTGAGTTTATCATTTAATCCTCAAATTTATCATGGTTTGAAAAATATTTACTTAATATGAATTGACTTTTTGTATTTAAATCTAATTTATTATCCATAAATATTATACACGAGGGTTTTATTCACCATTGTAATAGGATAAATCAACTCCCTCAACCAATGATTCTTTGTATCATTCACTATTTTATCAATATTTTTCCTATTAATTAACACAAATAGGAACATCATCACTTCTAGAACATTATTCATGATATGTATTTTACTTAATTCTATATTTGAGAGCCTTTACAAAAATAGTGTAAATAATCTACCCATTAAATTTATTGTTATATTGGAATCATCTTTTATTTGACTGATCACCATTTATGATCCCATCGACACCTTTTTTTGTTAAACCTTCCAAAGATTTTATCCTTTAACAATAATAACACATGTTATACCAAACACCATTAGGTAATTGATATTTGGATAATTCTTCTAATTTATCATTTTTAGGGTATTATCTTAATTTTTCATGTACATTTAATGATTCTAAATGTTAACCATGGAAGAAATTTCATGTTTTCAAAAATACTAATAAGTATAATGATCTATCAGAATATATTGATCCATATCCAATATTTTTTTTGAAAAAACCATTTTTGTGGTGTATATGGTGAAAATATTTCATGGTAAATACTATGCTTCTATAAATAAGAATTAAATACTCCACTTGTGTATTAAATACCATTATACATATATATGTTACTTAAGGATAAATAATAGTCCTCTTTCTGTGATTCTTCTAAAATTTTGGAAAATTATTAGAGCCTACCATTTATGGTTCATATATATAATAAATATAACTCATGTTAATTCATCAATAATGAAATTAAAAAACTTAACTCTATTTATTTATTTCTTTCTCATGGGAATATAAATTTTTAAATGGATGACCTCCAATTGATGGGTTAATTAAATATCTACCATCATGTGTAGTGGATTTTTTTTATTTTGGAATATTTATCTCATTGAGTTAATATCACTTGTTAGTTTGAAACATCACTCAAAATGTCTCCTTAGGTGATCTTAATAATGTTGTTTTATCAAATTTTACAAATCATTCTATACCATATTTGATTTTAATTATTCATATTTAGGTAGAATGAATTTCAAAGACAACCAACTTGAAAAAAATTTATAGATTTTCATCGAACTATAGAAAAATACATCCATATTTCAAGATCGTAACTATAAATCAATAATTTGGGAAGGTCACGTCATTTAATTGATCACATAATTGAGACACGCTAAGAATAATATGTTTCAGTCCATTGAAGGAAAAATTTATTTTGGATTTCAATTGATCTTTCCCATTCAATGTTGATTCATTACATTTTATTTTGAGGGATCTATCTTTACCAAAGTCCCCTAATACTTTCATGGGGTTTTATAATATTTAATGAGTTATATACCACCATTCATATATATAGAACACCAACAATATTGAGTTTGTGGATTATCCCCATTTATGATTTTAGTGGAAGTTCAATAAACAATGATTTATACTTTACTTTTCACATTCTTTGTCTATTGAGTATTATAAATTTATCTATATTGGGATAGTATATGGATAATTCATTCATTTTAATAGTGATTGGACTAGCCATATTTTACATAATCATCCTCCAACACTTGATATCTACTCTCAGATTTCTATATAGAATTTTTATATATTTATGAACATTCCTCTTTTGTTTGGGATAAATCCCCCAAATATTTACCTACCAAACCTGGTAGGATTATAAAAGTGTTTATAATTGAACCAAATATTCTTTACATATTATATAAACCTACATAGTGAAAAGAGTAACCATACAAATAAATCATTCCACAAAAAACCCCCCATATATAGAAATGTATACCTTCCTTTCTTACTTAATTGTGTCATTAGTCTTGATTCGTTTTTGTAAATGAAATTTTTTTAATACTCTAGAAAATATTATTTAATATAGGATTATTCACATCCATTTTATATTGACCACATATACAAATTTTTAATTGAATTTAGAGTTTCTTGAATTTCATGATTATAAATATTCTATTCATTTTTCCATAAGCATAATCTTTTTCACATAATTATACATCTTAATCTTTTTACTATAAATTTTATGAATTTTTTAACATGTGTACTTGATCATTTTTTAGGAAAATGTTCATAATCACCCATTTAAACTTTCCCAACCATCTTTTCTTTTGGAATTTCACTAACATTTTACACATAATTTTTTTGAAGTTTAAGATGAAGTTCTTCACTTCCTTTTAAGTCTCCATTAAAAATTATTTAAAAAAATCAATATCCTTTAACTTAGAATTCATTCATTCTTACACCATTATTTTTAGGTATTCCCATCATACATAAATCACATGACATTAATAATTTGATTCAATATTTTTTAATTTTATTTTACATGGATAAATCCATTGCTTCTATAATATTGACTGTTTTTCTTTTAAATTTTGAACTCATTTTCTAACATTGATATCTTTGAATTCCATTTCTTAAATTATCATTTCAACTTATATTATTTTTTTGGTTTCACCATCAACCATATCTGTAATTCTTCAATCAAAATAGATTTATTCTTCATTCACCATAGAAATATGGTTTTTATCATCAGTTTCACATGAATTGTCAACTGTATATTATTCATTAGTGACATAGCTTCATTAACACTAGGATAATAAATTACTCATATTAATTTTTTCGAAATTTTTTACTTTAACTTTTGATGATATAATTGACTTATAATTATTTATAAATTTCTTTTTAATGTATCTCTTTAGTCTATTTTTTTCTTTATCACTAGCTAAATCTTATCATAATCATTGGATAATTTTTAGAAAAAATTTCATATTGATCCATAGTAAAAGTATTTGAGGGGATATTTCCCTTGAAAATTACATTTCCTCTTCACAAATTTATATTGATAAAAGACATCATTTAATAAAACATTAGATCCATATATGAGTATGAATTTGAATATAAATTTCCAAATTTATCTTCATCAAAATTTATAGTATAATTATCTTATTTTGAGTCATTAAAAGAGATATATTTTTAGCCTTTAAATTCAGGTTGAGAACATTATCATTTATCATCTCAAAGAAAATTTAATTAAAAAATTAGATGGATACATACCCTTATTTATTAATGAAAGAAATCCATTATTTAAATAAGGTTATGATTTAACCCATAAATAACTCAATGGCCTTATGGATTTAATTTCCTATTAAAAGTTAAGGTTTGGAAGGAACTTTTACCCAAAGGCCAAAGTTAAGCAGTGAAAAATTACATCAAGATATTAATATTTCCAATGTCACACCCTATTACAATTATAAAATTCATTAGACTACCACAAAATAAGGACATGGCTGAGAACATCAATTTATCCCTCATCTGATTACAGAACTGGATGATTGGTGCCAGCTCACCAATCACTATTTCAAGTTGTCTTCCAAGGAATGCATTCCCATCAAAAGGTATTGTTCCTACATCTTAATCTTCAAAAATATACGACTTTAGAATAAAAAATATTACACTATTTTATTTTATTATATGGTTATCTATTAGTAAATTTTATTATTTGATAGCTTTCCTTACATATAGCACTAATATTATAAGAAATGCGATATAGTTATGAAATATTATTATTTAATGGGATAGTTATCACCAAGAAATTGGAATAGAGGGAATGAATATGACTAAAAAATTATGAATCAATTTATCATTTAAAAATATATAATTTGAATTAATTTGTTATACAACTATTATAAATTAAGGAAAAAATTAGTTGAAAGTAAAAGATATATTTTTTTGAAAAGTTTTTTATGTATGAAATGTATTTTTATATTAATAAATTTAATTAATTACTATTTTTAAATGATTGTAATAAAAATTATATATTATATAATAAATAAAATGTTTTATTTTTCATCTAATTATTTTTATATGCATAAGATATTAATTAATCAAATTTTATGATTTAAATATATTTATTATGCATATGATATTAATTAATAAAATTTTATGCTTAAAATATATTTTTCTAAAAAAATATTTTGCCACATTTTACACACTTATTTTAAAAATAAATTTCGACCACATATAGAAATTGAATTATGAAAAATAGTCCTCAGATTTAGAATCTGGAAATTTAAATTTGGTAAATAGGTCCCTTTAATTTTTGGTTATTCTTAATATTAACCACTTTAAACATCTTACGAACTCAGTAAGGTTGAAATGGTTAAAACAGGTTTAAAACATTCGGTTAAGGGTTCAAAATTTCTCTAAAATTTCTTTTATGATATATTAGGAGTGGATTTAGAAATTTAACTTCCAATTCTCAAAACAATGGGTACTTTGTGCCATTTTTATTTGACTATTATATTTATATTTTTTTACAAAAGGATAAATAAACAATGTCACTATGTTTAATTAAATACTATATATTTTTATTATATTGATTAAAATAGGATAAGTTATGTCATAAAACTTAGTTCAAAGGTAAATTAATTTTTTAAATAATGGAAATAAATTTATTATTTTTAGTGATTGAGTAATTACCTAAAATTCTTATATAAGGCCGACATCTCACTTAATTATTAATTGAAAAATAAAATAAATGAATTTAAAATTATTAATGTAAATAATTTGGGTGAATTATTGTGTTCCAAAAATTTTATAGATAAATATAACATAGTTTTATTTTTTAATTTTTTTTAATTCGAATTCAATTTCAACCATGTTGTATTTAATGTCAAATTAAATGTATAGTGTAAAAACTGACATTGTGGATATTTTATGTTAAATAATATTTTATTAAAATATTGAAAAAATAAAAAAAAATTAAATAGGATATTATAGATTATAAAAGGTAACAACATTATTCTCTTTTCAATTTATGTGATTATTTTTATGTTATAAATAAAATTATAACCCTTGAATATTTAAAAATTAATTTCTACCCTAAAGACTAAAATAGGCAAACAAAGGGGTTAATCAAAAATATATAGTTTAAAATGAAACCAAAATGAATCCAAATTTATTTATATGATTATATTTTTATCTTATGATATATATTTTTCAAATATATGTAAATTTTTAATCATTTGTCTTAATAATGACATCATTATATTTTAATATTTTTAAAAATTCTTATCATGTCCTTTACCTTCGTTATAAAAGAACACCCCTTATCTATTTTATTTACACCACCATAAAATATATAGATTAATAAAACCATAGAAAAGTAACTCACCAATATCCAATGACAGAAATTACAAGTTATTTTTTTTTCTTAAATGACCATTCCAAGTGTCTTTTAGATGTGATCTAATGTATGTATTTTTAAGAAGAGTTAATCCTTCTACCCAACCTATTTAAATTTCTTTCATACTATATCACCTATAAATATATGGTATTCATCATAAAATTATAATTTCATTATCCTTAATATAATTAAATATTATTATGATCATAAAACCACCATTATAAACATTATTTGCAATTAAATCGGATGTGAAAGTATCGCTTGAGCATACGTGTGGACTATACCCTCAAATTTTTTATACAATTCATTTATCATGACCATATTACATGGATTTTAATTACCTAGTGTATAATTGTTTTACATTATATATTAGAAATTATTATGATTATGTTATTAAGATATCATATATACCTTATTTCCATCAAACCATTGGAAAACTGTAACGTCGCTCGTGCATACATGTGGACTTCCACATCCATGAAGCGATCTGATTTGTATTTAATTTCTACTTTAAATGGATATAAATAATGATATAATTAATGATTATACATTATATATATTAGAAAATAATTATTATGGAAGGTTTAATTATTATGTTCATTTAATTTATTCCATCTTTTGAAAAGTGAAAATAGTGTTCATGCGTACATATAGTCATTATCTTCAGAAACTGTGTAATTAATTTTTTCATATATATAGTTTATGGATGAATATATATTAATGTAATGAATATATATATATATATATATATATGATATTATATAATGATTAATATTTTCTAGATTATGAAAACAAGTCCACCGTACAAGTAACAGAACTACCAAATGATAATTATCTTCAAAAATAAAACAGTGGACAACCAAAAAATATTTTTTTTAAAATTAGATTATTTATAAATTATTCTTGATGTGTTATAAGTGTATAACATATGATATTATAAAATGTTTAATGAGTCATTTAAATAATTATAAATAATTTATTTATTTTTGATAAAAGAGAGCCTTCGATGATATTTGGACTTCTGCTAATGAATTTACATTTCAATTTAATTTTATCCAAGATTTACTATGATTGAATTTACATCACAAAATATTATACGATCCTTTACAGATAAATCCTTCTAATTTTTATCCACTCTTTCTTCATTTTTTCACACAGGTTTTCCTTCATTTTTATGCTTTTTTATTACTCAATAGAATGCAAGAAATTCTTGAAAGATAAATTGACTTTTTTCACTCTTCAGTAAAAAATAAATTTTCTTCCATGCCAATGTATTCTAAAAATAGTTTCCAGTATGTTGTGACTATTCTTCTATGATTCTATAAAATAATTTTTACCCAGGTTTTAATTATAAAAAATGGTCAAAATTAATTTTTTTTGATGTCTTGATCAATATAGTTTTGACTTTTTATCAAAAAAGTGAAAGGAATCTTTGTTTTAATGTACACAAAATGAAATGAATTTCCCACCATACAGAATACTCAATACTTTATATAATTGTTAAAAAATTTCAATGTTTCTTTTCTAAAGATTATTTTACATAATATTTTTGAAATTTAATAATTTTAAATAATTTATTTCAATTTGAAAAGGGTATTTCCTTTATGAAATTTTCCAATGATATTTTTAAGAAAATTTTTATTTATGAACAAATAATTATATAATACCTAATATTTACTAGGGATATTATCATACCATATTTATTATTTTATATACATGATTTATTCTAATAATGATAAAATATTGATGAAACAAAGTTTTATTTACATGTGTTATGTTATGATGAATTGTTTTATGATGTAGAGGAAAATATATTACTAGATTAATGATTTTGTGATGGGTGGGATTTGAATTATATATCCCCCCAATTTATTTGGGAAATTATTATCATTATATGAGTCCAAAGGAAGTGTTTATCCTTAACCCAATAACATATGGTACATGGTAGGTTATCCCAAGGACAAGAGTGGGTACCCATGAGGTTATCCCTTCACCAAAGAAAGTATACTGGTGCTTAGATCAGGCCTAGAATATTATTAATATCTCAGTAGATATCCATGAAATATGTATTCTATGATTATAATTTTGAGACTCAATTATGAAAAAGTTTTATTCCAATGTTATATTCTCATGTATTATTTTCTTTGATACTTTTATAATTTTTTCCTTTTTTAGTTCCATGATTTATTCAATGTCTCATGTTTATTATATAAAAATATATGGGTATGATTTTCAAAGGTTATGCTCATTTTACCATTCCCATTATACCCATATTTTTATACAATTATCATCAAATTATCCCTTGTTTACCTAGAATAAGAATCTCATCTCCCACATTATTATTATTTTTATTCCCAATATTATGATGAATCATTTTTGTAGGATGTGTCTAATAATGGTGCAATTTATAAAGAACTATATGGGGGATGATTTAGATATTCTATAAGACAATTGTTTTTTTATCCAAGTTTATAGAGAGGATAAACTAATGTAGTTGAAGAATAGATCATAATTTTATTCAATGAATGGTCATTTAATATGTTGTAAATTTTTTTATGAATTGTGTGGGTCGATATAGTTGGTATCAGAGAAAGGTTTAGTTACATTTTAAAACTGGTAATAGAAAACATTATTGCGAACCATTAGAAAAATCCTATATATTAGACAATGTAATAAGTTGTGGTAAATAAAGGACTTCCATTTTTCAATAAAAAAATAATTGCCTACATACTATAGATGGACATGGTTTTGGAACAAATTCTTGTAGGGTTTATAACCCTAAAAAGTGTTGTTCAATTAAATATAGACCATCATTATAGGGCATACATAGTGTAAACTTACTGTTAAGATGTATTGAAAACCATGAGGGACATTCTTGGTTTGATTTAAATTTTTATTATGAACCATTATGAAGGTTTTAAAAAGGTTACGATCATGGATAAACTATATTGAACCTGTGGTGTCATAGATTGAAAACAAGGTGTCATGTTTTAGATATCCTATTAATGATTTTCCATGATTTATAAATTTGATCAATGTAGATTTATGATCATGCTAAAAAATTCTTCATACTAATGGATTTAAGAAAGAATGATTAATTTTATGTGGTTATAGGTATTATCATATATTGATGTACCAAATCGTATTATAGTTATAGGAATTCATGCATAATAGGAAAATTCTTAAGGAATTTCAATTTATAACCTCAATGACTAGATTTTGAAATATCATTGAGAACCCATAATGGGTTGATGATCTTTTCTCATGAATATTATTATTCTGTAATTTATTTTTATAAAAATGCGCTTCCTATAAATTCCATTATACTCCCACAAGTAAACATTGATATTCTTATAGTAATGGATTGAATTTATTTACATAAATCTCACATTAATTGTTTATGAAGGAAAGATACATTTGATATTAATAACCAAATTATGGCCATATATCACTAAGATATTAAATAAGAATTGATGATGGAAATAAAATCCATTATATGGGTCTTTATCCCTATTAAAAATGGGAGTTTATCTCAGAAAAATGTGAAATAATGTGACTCTACATTGATTAATGATAACTAAATAAGATCAGTATCATGTAGAAGTATCATATATAAAATATCCATGAGTAGTTTGATCTATATCATAGAGCCTAATATTATTTAATTATTGACCTTAATTTTTGAAATCAACAATTGAGGGTCAAGGTGGTGAATATACCCATGAAAACATTCTATATAAAGTATGGAAACTATGAATTTATAGTGATACCATTTATTCTTTGTAATTACTCCACTATTGTCATTGATTTAATGAATATATTAATTAGAGATTACCTAAATTACTTTGTGGTTTCCTTTATAGATTATGTTTTTATATATTCAAATAGAATGAAAGAGTTTAAAGATTACTTAAAAATTATAATGAGACCTATCGAAGGAGTAAATTTATGAAAAAAATTTATTGTGAATATTACTTATAATAAGTTTTGTATTTAGGGAAGATAATCTCAGGGGAGGGTATATCGATGGATCCATCAGTTATGGATGTTAATGAACATTATCCTATACCATAAACTATGATTTAGATCCGTATTTTTCTTTAATACAATGGATATTAGTAATTATATATGTATAATTTTTCGTTGATATCTAATCAACATCTTAATTTAACTCGGTAGGGACCATGTTTCCTTAGACTGATGAGTGTGATAGAAATTTCAAGGAATCGAAAAGATGGTTATCCATCACACCAGTGATTACATTAATATAAAATTAAGAAGGTTTTGTGATATATAATGATTAATTGAAGAAGTTAATTGGTTTCATCCTTATGTAGAACAATATGTTGATAGTTTTTTCCTTATTTAAATAGAAGGTTCATGAAGAAAATTATCTAACATAGGATTTGGAGTTAACTGTAGTACTTTTCCCATTAAATAAATGGATTCATTATGTTTATAGTGATTTTTAAGATATATATACAGATAAAAATGATTAATGTGTTTCTTCACTCAAAAGAGTTTAATATAATCATAAATTAGCCTAGTCGGGCTCGAACTGTGACTACCCCAAGTTCACCCCCAATAGGATAGGTGAAGGAGACGAACACTGAGTAGAAATATCCCATACATGAGAGGAATTATCATAATATACCTGTACACATACAACCATTTCCATGACCATACAATTATGAAATATAAATAACTGAAACCAACACATTCATGTGTTTATGATCTGACATTGATAGTATAACCGTAAAATAGTAAAAACGATACAGAGGGAAAAATAAAATAGCAACCAATAAATAGAGAGAGTCCAAATTTCTCTAAGGGGCCTAACTATTATAAAAAGTATCCATTAGAAAAACACCTTAGTACTTCACGATCTAGCTATGATCCAACAAATCCCTATCTTCTAGGACACCAACAATTGGGTCATTGTCTGCATAAGACAAGATACATCTAGAAAAAACCCATAGAGGTGTTAGTATAACAATACTTAGTAGGACCCAACAAAAACACTAAACAAAAATAATAAATAATATTAAGTGTATAATAATCATATAAAAATCCATGCATGACAATAAAAATATATATATACTCATGAAAGACACCGTACCTCCAGGTGGTCAAAACCAAATTTCTAGCTACATGATTCTACTCGAAAAAATTCTCCTTCTATGATAATCCACTTCATGAGCCATTCCCTCATCAATGAAACTCATCCAAGACATTAGGATAATTGGGCCCTGACTAATAAATCAAACTTAGTCTTAGAATACCTCGATACTCAGATTGGGGTCATTCATAGGAACGCTTGGGGACACCATGATTCCAATATAGATCAACCTTCTATGTAAGGAGTCATACTAAAACAATACTATAAACCCTACTAAAATAGATTTTATATGTTGGATCAATTCCATACACAAATAGGTTACACTGATTCCACAAACACCACATATGGTATAAAATGATATAGGATCACACATTGGTCTCATAGAGGGATATAAAAAACTCTATATGAGGCTCATCCTATATATGGGGACACAATACATATATTTGTGTGTAATTACACTCTATACCATCGAGGGGATGGACCATGAGAACATAGAGAACCAATAATCATTTAAAATGATGAATTGAAGTGTTTCAAACACCCTAAAAGGGGGTACATAGTGTTAATAGGGTGTACACAACATGTCAACCCAACCCTTTTTATACCTATGTGGTGGTTCCTCACACAACATGTAAATATTCTAATACACATCATGTAGAAATTATAACTAGAATTTTGGGATCTCATTACACTTTTCTAGTACTGTCTGGCACTACCAATTTACATAAGACTATGTTCATGTACACTGGTCATGTCCATGTTCTTAAAACATACCATGACCATGTAACCTTCATGATAAATGCTGATACACCTAGAACGCATCACAATTCATGTGATAGGTTCACATGGCATGTGATATTTTATACTTTGTGGAAACCCTAGCACCACATTATGGGGTCACATATAACATGTGACCTTAGATGACACTCTTTGTAACTTAGAAATTTATATACCCATTGGGTTATTCATTGGTAATAATATATTTATCAAAATCAAATACCCCTTATCATCACTGGTCATCGGGATCCAAGATCAGATCAGCTTGGAAAACACAATCGCCATGCCATATCTACTACCTTCTGGGACCGTCATCTTATATATATCACCGAAAAGACCCTTTTTATAATATGTTCTTGTTCTTCCCCAAATAATCATTCAATATAGATGATCCTTAAATTTAAACATCCAGTGTAATACATACCCACATTAATGATCTGGTGTTTTCATGAATGTTTGCATAGTGATCAAATACTGGGCATCCATGTCAAACCATAGAAATAAGGAATCAACTATGATGATGGAGTAAAGAAATGTGGGTGATAAACCTAAATCATTAGATGGGGGAAATGAACATTATCCTTTTTTTCATTAATCCTTGATCTTTTTCCACATATTTTTTCAATTGAAGAGGGAGTAAACAAATAAAAAAATTAATTCATCACAAAATAAATCTACTTTGGATTCATGATTAAAATCATGTTCATGAAATTAATGAACATTCCACCAGGATAAATGAACGAGTTGTAAATAAAAAATCAAAATCTTACCTAGAGTTTTTATTGATCACTGATGATGAATAGTTCTATGTTTCCATCATTGGTGAGATCCATTAAATATTTTAGTGCATGCTCCTCAATTTTATGTGATCCGAAATTATCTACCAATGATCCTCTATATTATCCTCTACAATGGTTAATATCAATCATAGGTTATGAATATCACCCTAGGATTGAGTCATAATTATGTTTATATAAAAGGGCTTGGTCACTAAGTCAAATAAAAATAAAATAAATCAAATAATTAATATATGTTTAATTTTTTCCCCATTTCATTTTTTCACAAATGCATGATTATCAACAAGGTTATGTAATGCATATGGTATAACCCACACTCTAAACTCAATAGTTTTATTAGATCTCTAATATGGCCTCCCATTTTATATTTATTCTACTCTTTCATTAAAACTATATGCATGTGATTTTCATATATTTAATATATTGGAAGACCAATTATGGGCACATCGAGCATTGAAATCTCATGTTATGTTAGCTCATAGATCTAAAAATAATCCATATAACATAAAATGGTAACGTATGAAAGTTCATAGTCATTAAATTCTCCCAACCTTAAGGTTTTTTATCCCGAAAAGAGAAAAAACTACCCAAAATTTGAGAGTACTTGCCACTCATGTAGGTCTCCCACTTAAATGTCATATCCTAAAGTTTCATGTGCAACCATTGGACATGTAATAAGGTATTTAATTTCCCATGAAAGATCCACAAGTATTGATCCTTGATCTACATAGGGTACTCTGAAAATTTACTTTCATCCAGAATGTGGAGCTTTCCGCATGAAATAACATAGGACAAGTTGTGCACATACCTCCTCAACTATGACACGTGAAAGATGCCATGTACCCGATCCAACTGCGGTGGTAGAGATAAGTAGGATTTCACCACTCCAAATAAACAAAATATCAATAATTTTACAATGAATCATGATGAAAAAATTCCTCCTCAACAAATCTTAATAATCGATTTCATGGTGAGACCCTTAGAAACACATGGTGCCCCACCTGGAACTCCAAATCTATATATAATTTGTTTTTGTAAGACTTAATATGATTATGCATAGTCATCATCCACTAATGGATGATTCTCACCTTCAATTTAGTCTCTCACACCAACTATGGGCCCATGACAGATGAACCGCATGGATATTTCTAATAATGCGGTGACATGTATGGTTGAACATACAAGGCCTCCAATTTTTCTTTACCAATGGTGGAATGGTAGATGTTGTTGAATGTAAAATCGACCAAGGGTGGGATATCCTCTCAACTATGGACAAAAACAAATATTTAAGCCCAAAAAATTTCCTCAAATACATGAATGGTCTACTCAATCTGGCTATTAGTCATGTGGTTAAATTATATGCTCAAAAGCAAGTAATTCCCAAAAGGTCACCTAAAATTCTCTAAATAATTTTGATGTGAAATGAAAATAAAAATATGAAATGGATATTAAGACAACTTCATGTATCCATACTATATCCTATATGTAAAACCATCCCAAGCTCTATATTGATCTATACTATTGAATTTCTAGGAAGTGGGCCAACATGGTGAGTCAGTCTACAATCACATAGTTTGAATCTTGTCCCATTGACATACATGGAATCCCCATCAAAACTTCCATGCACATTCCATCCCAATTTTTCTCTAAAACCTCAATGGTTTGATCTAAACCCACTAGAAAATTGTTCCCCACCTTCACTTATTGAAAGGTTAGGCATTGAGAGACAATCTATCCAAAACATATCTTCAATCATACCAACCATAAAATATGTGAGAGGTACTGGTAAATATTTTCCACACCTAGATGTTCTAGTTAAGGGGATGTATAAAACTCACATATCACCACCTATTGAAATGTCAATGGTACCATCGTCAATCCTATAAAAATTACAGCGTGATCCCCACCTTTAGAACTCCCATAATGAGATCATCTAGTGGATATTTGAATATGTTAAACTAGTGGGGTAATATCCATTGACTGGATATATAAATGAACATCCTTGTACGCTAATGTAAACTATAATTAGGCTCACTAATTGGACACCTTGGCCAAGAAATAAAAATAAGATATCATGTTGAGGGTATTTGCCACCATAATCACCCTCTAAAGAGTATAGAAAATATCTAAGTCATAGTCCTATAGGAACACTATAAATCCACTATGCCTCAAGTTATGATACTTATGATAGAATATATATATGAGATACCTCTGTAAAGAGTTTACTTTAAATAGCTCACCCATCAGATAGTGTCTCCACATATTTAATACAAAGACTACCGTTGTTAGCTCAATATTGTCTCTCATGTTCTTATGATCAAGCAGTCTAAAATGATGTGAATAATATGGGATTACCACCAGCGTATGCATCATAACACAACCAAGCCTAGTTCTTGGTGCATCGTAAAACACAACATACTTGAAACCATTCTCTATAAATCACAATATGTGTGATCTTGTTAACTTTTTCCAAAACTCTTGAAATCAGTATTTTTAGCTTCTTTCCCACAAAAAATTCTTCATGCTTTAGTTCAAAGTGTTCAAGGTTGTTTTAACTCTAGAGGAATAGTGTAGATACTTTCAATTTTAGCCTACCAAACCAAGGTGACGTTGAACATTGGTAACACTCTTGGGTGTATCCCATGTTACTATTTCCTCAACCTTTACCGGGTCCACTACAACTCCTCCCCAAGAGATGACGTGTCCCATCATGTTGTATTCTAAAATAAAAAAATGACATTTCGAGAGAATCCAAAAATGATGGTCCTCTCAGAGTGTATGAAAGAATAACCTAATATTTATCATATTCACCTCCTAGGATGTTGGGTACACTTGGATATCATCGATGAAGTCCACCCGGAACTGATCAATGAAATGATGAAATATCTAGTTATTGAGTCCCGTGAACACAGAGGGAGAGTCTTCCACACATTCCAGATTCACTAAGTACTTATAGTGACTGTGTAAACATATGAATTTTATATTCGGTATATGCATTCCCACAATTAAGACGAGTGATATCCTGATTAGAGGACAATCTTCAAGAATCTTCATGCCTCTCTCAATTGATCAAAGTGGTTTTCAATCATCTATAGTGGATATTAATTATTGACATTCACATTGTTCAAACATCAATATTCCACACATAACATTAATCTCCCACCTACTTTCAGGGAGTACAACACTGGGGATGTCGAGGGGAACATTGGGTCTCACAAATATATTCTACTATAATTCCTACAACATTACCCTCAGATCACGAAGCTCTATGGGATCCATATGATATAATGGTTTAGATAATTGGGCCGACATGGGGATTCATTAAATGTTTAAATTTAGATCTCGGTAGGGAGGTAAACCTGAAACATCATACGGAATGAATAACCCATACTCTGCTACCACTATAGGTAACTAGTAACCCATAACATCCACTGATACACGATTAATTTAGTCCAACTGATGAGTAATTAGTTATAATAAAATATGCATGATTCCATTATAATATACCATGGTTTCCTTCTCACCCACAAAGAAATGCCTCCTCCCATAACTGTGGACACACTACATCCTCTACATAAAACATTCAAATTGGGCATGAAACATGGATCTACGGTCCATATATCAGATTTAATCATAAGTCCTTGTCACTTCTACAATGAGATCCCATACAATACTCTCACATCCAAGAATCATATAATACTATCAAAAAAATAGTAAAATCACTGATCCATCACCTATCAAACTCTCCAAACACAAGGTTTGAGCCAAAGGCTTAACCAGAGTCTCTAGGTCTTGAGCCAGATTAGTGGAAAAAGAGGAACTATTTACACCCATGTCTATCAATACTATAACTATGGTAGAAATAAAATAGAACATATATTATATCATACATGGATCCTCATGTTCATAGGGCTCTATAGACTATAGATTTCCTCAACCCAGACCACCAACTCTATGAGCTTGGCATGGACCCCATGGGGGTGGTGGTTATAGTAAGTCAAACCTCTAACCAGCTCATATTGTTATACCAAACACTATTCAATGTACCCCTCCCTATATAACAACATTTTAATGCCTTTGTATCTTCCTTGGTGGTACCTTTTCCATATATCGGTCAGTGGTATGATGGTTCAGATAATCCCATTATAGATGTACCTAACCATCATAGGAGAAACACAACATCTCCCTTGAATGATTGGATACATCTTGATATCCCTACAAAAATGATCCTTTTTCCCTTGGATCATCTTATAAAGCATATTTTAGGACTCAGTACATGGGACTACCATCTTTATGTGCTATCTAGTTCTGATCTCTAGGGTTCCAAATACCAGTACCCACTGTTGGTGTCTACTCTTCCTAGAAGCTCCCCACCACCAAGGATTACTCAAGCACTCAGTCATAATTGGGAATGAGGATTTATCATAATAAATCACTGATATCTTGGAATAATATATAATAAATGGTATGTGATATAAATAAAGGATCCTAAACCATATATATGGAGTATCGTTGAAGAATGGTAAACCTTGATGAATTCTCCACCATGTTCAAAAAACCTTACTACAGATGAAAAAAATACAAGATGCGTATTTATTGCAATGTGGAAAAATAAAACTACTCCCTTAATAGATGGTAAAAATATGAAAAGGGGAGAGCTATATTGTCATGTGACTTAGCCATTAAATTCCACCATAATCCTAAAGAGCCCTGAAGAAGACTCGCATGTGGCCCACCATTTGATCTGATGTCATCCTCACAAGGGAAAAACATGAGTGGATTCTTCTAGTAAGTCTGCATCCACCTCGGTGTCTATCTCACCCCCAAACTAGAATTTACCTGCCTATATAACTCATTAAACTCACTCATCCTATGTGTATCATATTCTGGCACTACCAGCATTAGCTGAAACTCAATGAGTGGTGGTATAATTAGTAAACCACCCGTAGATGTTATCTATGGAATGAGACCCTATACTAAAGCTTCATTACATAAAAGATCATCCTCATGATCACATGATGGAATCATTGTGTGATATATTCAAGGAGGAATCATAAAATAAACAAGATGAACCATGGTCAAAGAGAATATATGTGGTGATGACTCGAGGATGATATGGATACCACATCCCATTCCTATATAATTTATTTTCCAATGTTTCCCTATAATCCATGTTAACATGTACCAATTCAAAAGGAAGGTGATCACAATCATAGTGTATATATACATTGGCCACCGCACAAACACTAGAGTCCCTAGCTTTAAATCAGAACTAGAAACACATAACATTATTACCCCAAACCAATATCTTGTATTCCAGCCAGAAAGTCGAACTAACTATTTTGATACCACACTATCATGACCCTTCCCAATCGAACCCAAACCACAACTACCCCAAGAACTCCTCTAGTAGGCCAAGTTATTTTGACTGTTGTCAAGTCAGTATATCACACACACAATAGGTAGTATCCGAACGTACAAATACACATGCACATGACTCAAATTCCATACATTGATGAGATGTAAAACCACTATAATTAATGCATGCATATATCTATTTTCCCACACTAATAGTTTGATAATAATTTACTAAAAGTAATAAAGAGGGAAAAATACAAGACCAACTAAAAACTATAGAGAATATAAACTATTCCAAGGCTGAGAGATACAATTAAATATAACCTCTCTAAAAAAAATAAGTCTGTCAAGCTAAAGATATGCTCCACAAGCTCCATTTCCTATGATGAAACTGTCAAATGAGCCTTCATCAACATAATACATGACATGTGTGGGCATATCCCATGTAGGGGTGTGTATAACAATAAAAAACAGGACACCTAAAAAATAATAAACAAGAAGAATCAAGAATATTTATTTCATCACAATGATATAAAAATGAATGGATATAAAAAAAACCTATGTATACTTAGGAAATATATAACACCTTTAGTAGGTCAACCAAACTATCAAACACATGATTCCACTCATAGAAATGGACATTTTTGAAGAATCCACTCCATGATTCATAGGGGATAATGGCCATGATTTCTATAGGACACCATAAACCCATTATTGATTAACCCTAAATGTATGGGATCATAATCCAATAACATCATCAACCCTAATAAAATGTCCTCATTGATGGTGGATCAACACCCTTCTCAAGGATTTCATGCCAATTCCACAAACCCCATTTAGGGTATAAAATGATAGAGGATCAAAGCCCTGTCTCGCTGAGGGACAACAAAAATAATATATGAGACTCATCCTTTAGAGGGGATCAAAATCTAGAGATGTGGATGTAATATTTCATTGTATCCTTGAGAGTATGGTCTAAGAAAACACATTTAGCTAATACTGGTCCAGACTGAAGAAGTAATGTGTTCCAAACACCCTAAAATTGGTTACACTGCATATATAGGTGTAAATGATGTTCCCAAAAAACCTTGTTCATCCTATGTGGTTCCTATTCCCACATATTGTAAATATCCAAATAAATTGCGTGAAGGAATGGAATACACTCGGTATAGATTTCCGAAAACTTTAATCAGGTTATCTGGCCATGTCTGTTTATAGTAGACATTGTCACTGTACTGTGGTTGTGTTTCTGTACTTCAGTCTTCATGTTCCCATGTAACTTCCATGTTACATGAAGAGTCGTAGAGAACTTACCACTTGATGTGTAATAGGGTCACACATTTTGTGATAGGGTCACACTATGTGTGATATTTAACTGTCCACAGAATCTATACCACCACATAGGGGGTCCCACATAACATGTGATTTCAAATGAAACTCAGTGTAATCAAAATGTTTCCAAAAGCCTTGGGTCATTAATTGATAATCCGAACACACCGCCATCACAACTATGATTTAAGAAGGAATCCATGGATCAAAATTTGTCTACTAATTTCCGTATTTGTTTTTTGGGAACTGGGTTCAGATGTGCTGAGAAAACACATCAGTCAATCCAAATCTACCACCTCACTTAAAATAAGTTGTATATTTATCATAGAAATTGGATCCTTAGTCTAATATATTCATTTCATTAATCAAATCAGCAGTTGTATTCATCGATGCCCAAATTTCAACCACCATTTGAAGTTATATCCATAGTATTGATCTGCTACATTAAACAACGATCCCGCAACATTCGAATATCGAGTATCTCATCGAATAGTGGGCCAAAGGAATATCCCATGATGAAAGCATGAGTAAATGGGGGATGGATCCATAAAATATAAAATGTGAGTAATGAACCTTAATCTTTTAACATTTATCCTCTATCTGTTGTCATATATTTAGAAAATCAAATATGAAATAAACAACAACCAAAATAATTCAATCACTAAATAAATCTATCACCAATGCTTAAATAAGTTATTGATCATGGAATTGATCCATGTTTTTCTAGGATAAATGAATGGGATAGAAATGGAAAAACAACACCCTACATGGATTTTTGATCAATTGCTGAAGAATAATAGTTAATAGTTTCTATCATTTGTTGGGATCCACAAAATCTATTTGTGTGTGTTCCTCGATCTGATGCGATACAATATCTCCTATCAATGATCCTACACATAATAATATATAATGGTTCATATCAATCACATTGTATGTGGATAATCGTAGAGTTAAAGAATAATAGTTATTAAATAGAAGATCTTGGTTGGTACATAAAATAAATATTTAAAATAATGAATACATTTATTTCCATAATTCTGCACATGTGAATTTTTTTTCAAAAATGTATGACACCAAAAAAGGATTATGTTTCATGTAGGTTAAAAAATTAATTCGAAACCTAATAATTAGCTCATATATTTGATCTAGGACCGCTGTTTAAGAATTATCCTATGCTTTTTAGGAAAACACCATTCACATGATTTTGATATATTTAAAATATTTCAAAAATTAATACTAGGCACACTGGACCTCAGAATCTCATAAAATATCAATTATGAGTTACAAGAATAATTAATAAAACATCTAAAAGAAATACATTGAATATTTTTGTCTTTATATATATTCTTCCTAGAATATGGACATATTTGATTAAGTAGTATAATGACTCAATACATTACCACCATGCGAAAGAGAACATGTGGCCGATGATTTGAGTCAAAAGGATCGTTCTAGCGTAAAAAGGATGCGGCACACAAAAGATCCAATATTTTTGTATTTTTAAAATATAGATATTGAATTATTTAAGGAAGGGTAGAAATATTACATTTTATGAATTTTTATTCCAACATATATATATATGATGATTTAGGATGTGTAGAAGGAAAATGTGGAACTACAGAAGATTGTACAGAATGTTCTTGAGTTAAACCATGATTGTGATTGAGTTATATGGTTTTGAAATAATATATTTGTTTCATTTATACTAATTTTGAATAATTATATTATGTATGGTACTTATATTTAATCATTATCTATTCATCCTAGATGTATGATGATGTCTAAAGATCTGAAATAATTTTTTTGCTGGGACAAAATGAAGAGAGATATTATATAATTTGTATCTCAGTGCCCGACATGTTAGAAAGTTAAGGTTTAGAGACAATAGTATAAGGTTATGTTAAAACCATTACCCCTAATATAATATGAATTTGAAAAAATCACCATGTATTTTTTCATTGAACTCATCAAAAAAATCTAGAGTCCATAATGAGATTTGGGTTATAGTTGATAATATTATAAAGTCTGCACACTAATTTTCTATTAGAGAATATTTATATCTTTATAAACATGACATAAAGTAAATTAATGAAGTGGAACGGTTTTATGTATTACCACATTCTATTTTATCTGATCAACAACTGAGGATTACATCAATGATTTGAAAAATCCCTCTACAAGATCTGGAAATAGAGTTGAGTTTCAGAATTTTTTATAATCCTCATAAAATCTATGAGTTTGAGAGAATAGTTAGGACCATAGAGGTTATGTTCAGGTCATTTTATAATTATTTTAAATGTGTTTGGGATCAATATCTTCCTCTAGTAATGTTCTCTTTAGATAATAGAGTTCAATCGAGAATTCAAAATGAACCTTTTGAATCCATCTTTGGAAAGAAGAATAGAAATACAATGTTCTGGGATATAGTTGGAGAAAGAAAGATATTATAATATGATCTAGATAAGAAAATAATAGAGGAATTTATTTACATTAAATAGTATATCATGGAAGATCAAAGTCAAAATAAATGTTATGCTGACTATTGTTGGAGAAATATGGAATTTGATCTTGGTGAGAAGGATTTTCAAAAAAAATCCACATGGTAGAAGATTATGAGACTGAGAACGAAAGGAAATATGATCCATATTTATATTTTTCCCCTTTAGTATTATTCATCTATTATGGATGGTAAAATATAACTTTTAACTTCAATAAAACCTCCCTCGTGTTCTTGAGGTGTTCTACATATTCCTCCTGAAAAAGTACACACCTGATCCATCACATGTAATAAACTTATAGATCATTTAATTGGAGAATGATATATCATATAAATAAAACTAATTAGAAATAATAGATAATATATATAAATTACTATGGAATAACACTACTCACATGCTTAATTTTCACTAGATGAATATTAAATTTAATGAAGCTACTGGGGAACCAAAAGATGCGATGAAATAAACAAAATATTATTGGTTTGTATCAGAGTGATATAATTTTATGGGATAAAATCAATTTAAGGGGAGTATAATGTAAAAATCTATGTTTTTATGATATCTTTCTATAAAAATATGTTTTATTTCTTGGATATCATACTTTACACTCAACACAAAATTTAAATGAACCCCAATATAAAATTGAAATATTATTTTTTAATATCATAGATATTGCCTAGTTTTTTGTTTGGAGGGTATGAATATGTAAAACTAAATTTAAAAAATATTATTCTATAAACATGTATAAAATTAATTCATATGTGGTCAGTGCTCCTTTGTTGATGTGATGAAGGATTCTTTATCGGATCAAAAAAATAATGAGGATTCCTGCCATAGAAGGATTCTCTAAAAGGGATCTTTGGCTCACGTCGAGGTGAACCCTGGTGTGATTGCTGAAAGGTTGGCATTGGGTGAGAACACTTTGATTGATCGCATTGTTCTTCCTAAAGGTGCGCAACCCTAGAAATGTGAAGATTTATTCTGTAGAATTTTGTTGTTGTGGGGATTTTCTAGCTAGAAATGTGTATCCCTTGGGCGGGGTTTCATTCACTGTTTGTTTCTATTGGCAGATATCAAGTTTAGGGCATAGAGTTCTGGTTCTATGTTTCTAAAACCGGGATGGATTCATCTGCATGAATGGTCACTTGAATTTAATGTCTCGAATGAAAAACATGTCTTCGCTTAGGTATGGGTGTGTCTTCATGGGCTTAATTGGGTTATTTGGAATCCAGAGATCCTACATGACATTGGAATGTCAATTGGAACTCCCATCCACCTTGATAAGGAAATGACAGACGTCAGATTTGGGAACATTGCTAGAATGCTGGTTGAAGTTGATCTCAGATCCACTCTCATTGATACGGTAACACTTTCTATCCCATCTGATCAAATTCTGATTGATGTTGAATATGAAAAGAAACCACTTTTCTCTCTAAATGCATGACTATGGGGCACTCTTTGGATTTTTTTCGTAAAAATATCACTTTTAAGGAGTGTGGAATGTGAGGACACCCCTCCAATATCTGTCGAAAAAAGGATACTTTGAAGGAATCTCCCTCACCAAAGCATACCGTCATGGACAGTGATCCTCGTATGAAGGAATCACCTGATGTGTTGCCTCCTTCGAAGGGAAAAGAGTTGATTATTGATTCTACTCTGAAAAGATCTTATAGTGGCCCTTCTAGAGATCATGAGGTTATCAATTCTGATAATCTGAGTCCTGCGTCAGCACTGGGGGTCAATGACTCTTCAAAGATGAATATTCAGAAGCAATACTCTGTGGAACGGAGGAATAACTCTGATGATGGGAAGGAAGGGGCCGAGGTCTCCACTCCGGGAAAGGGAGTGTCCATGCCTTGCATGTTGAGGGGCACTCATGATGATGATGAGGAAAGTGATAGGAATTTGATTAAAACTTATTACAGTGACATTGTTCGAGGAGAAAAGATCAGAATCTCTAATAGTGTGGGTGTATTGCCTACCCCAATTAAAAGGAAACCAAGGAAAGATTACTCTGCAGTTCCGAGGACGGTGACCACCGGGTCATCCTCCACGAAGGCCATGGAAAATCTATTTATGGAGAAATTGGAGCGAAGAAGGATTATATCAAATTGCTCAAACAATATGAGCCCCAATCAGAATGGGAGTTAGCCGATGCGGATGATATGACCAGGTAGGAATGTGATGCTTAGACTATTCTGACATGTAATATCGTTCTCTTTCTCTTGTTTGTCTCTGTAGTTTTCTTTTTATTAATAAATTTTTGGTCCAAGAGTGCTTGGATCTGACTTCTGGGTATATTTGTAATTTTTTAATGGTTCGTTTTATAATTACATTGTTGTCATTTTTTTATTGAAGTCTCGTTAAATGAATAGTGTTAGAAATTTCATTAGTGATATTTTATGTTAAATAATATTTTATTAAATTGTTTAAAAATAATAAAAATTATTAAAAGAGGAAAAGTAGGATTAGAAATAGAAAAAATGGAACCCCTTTAGAATTTATGATATAATTATAACCTTGTATGTAAAATTATATCTATTTTATATTCAAAAAGTCATTACCAAAACTAAGTTTAAAATTTGTTAACCATTGGGACACCCAAAAAGAAAACAATTAAAATGTAACAAAAACCTATATAAATTTTACTTAATGTTGATATTTCATCCATAGATTATTTTATTTGAATCTTCATCAATTTTTATTCATTCTTTGGGGAATGAGTTTCTTATATTTAAATATTTTTCGAAATTCCATGTGCATCCCTTCCCTCCCTTATAATATGACACCCTTATATATTTTATTTACAATACATTATAGAATATAGAATATAAAAATAATATAAAATTATATTATAATGATTTTGAGAAATAGATTAGAGGTTCTGTTCTTCTTAAAAGACTATTCCAAAGGTCCCCAAAAAAGGTGCAAAGGTGGTCTCTAAAAAAGATGTAATCGTCTTACCCAACATCATTCAATTTATGTATTGTTATATATCCTATAAATATATAGTAATAAAAAATAAAATGACACAATAGGTATCATAAATATACATTAATTATATTATGATGATTAATACACCATTATCCACCTTTTGTTCCATCAAAAGGGTAGTGAATGTGTCATCCGTGCGTATGTGTGGACTACTTCCTCCACATAAAGATACAAATCATTTTTCATAATCATCATTCATGGATTGTTATTATTATTTTTTTATTATTTAAATATGATATTTGTAAAATTATTATGATTTTTTAATTATAATATCATATCTACATTCATACATTACAATTATTTGGAAAACGATAACGCTAATCATGTGTACGTGTGGACTACCACATCCACAAGGAGATGTGATATGTATTTAATTTTTTATTTACATATATATTATTAAATATATACTTAATTAATATATATGATATATATGATATAAAAATTATTCTATAATGGTTAATTACTATTTATATTTTTTTCTGTCCTTCTGCTAAAAAGTGAAAAAAACATTCATGCATACATATGACCAACCGTCAAAATGAAAAGTGTAATTAATTTTTATATCTCTATCCTTTATGGATGAATATATAAGATATTTATATCATTAATAAAAATATTTTTAGGATGGAACAATGATTTATGTAAAAATATCAGTACTACTAAACAGAAATTATTTTGAAAAATGAAGTAGTTACCACCCAGAAATGACAAGTTTAATAAATAATTGTTGATAAATTTGGGTTGATGAATTAATAGTACTTAATATATTATTTTATAATAATATTAATAAATATTGTATTGATTTATAATAAATTAAATTTTAATTATATTAGTGTTTATAGAATATTTAAAGCCTGTTGAACTAGAGGTATGAATTTTTTGTTTCAATCTCATGTTATTCCAGATAATTTATAGTTCAATTTCTATTACAGGATATCATATTATCTATTCTAGATAAATATAATAAATTTTATTATCCTCTACTTAATTTTAAATAATACATGATTTGGTTTTATTTTCCTCTCTTTAAGTACTCAATAGGCTGAATGATTGGAAACTTACTTTATTTCTCTAATTAGTCAAAAATCCTTTTTATTCAATGTCAATGTATTCTAAAAATGTTTTAAATATTATTTTACTATTATATATGATAGTTGAAATTTATTTTTAATCATTTTTAATTTTATTAAAAAGGTTAAAAGTAGTATTATTTTTGTTTTTAGAATGAGTTACTTTTGACTATTTTACAAAACAAATATGAGAGTAATATTTATTTTAACATATACTACATGAAAAAGATTTTAACATCGTCATGGACACTAAAATCTTTAAAACATCAATTACATGTTTTCAGGTTTCTTTTTAAATAAATTTATTTCTTAAATATTTTGGAAATTTATCAATTTTAAATATTTTATTTAATGTGAAAAGTTTATTTTCCTTGAGAAATGTTCCAGGACATTTTAAATTAATTTATCATCTATGATAACATCATTTAATGTTAACTAAGAATTAATGGTTATATGATCCAATTATACCATTTTATTCTTTTCTCTCAATTATTTATGGTTACGATGATGAAAAATCTATGAAATCAACTTTCTATTCCATGGGTTAATTTATTATGATTTTTTAATGATTTAGTTATATACCATTGAATGAATTTGTGATTATGTGATAGGTAGACCTAAATTAAATATCCCTCAATGATTTAGTTAATTATTAATACTATATTACTTCAAATGGTAAACATGAGGTTATCCAAATCCCAAAAAAGGATACAAGAGTTCTTATCCCTAGGATCAAAGGGTGTAATCATGCGTTTATCCCAAGACATAAGTAGGTACATGGGTGTTTTAACAAACTTAACATGTATTGAATATGTTGGTGGTTATCCTTAGAATAGATTCCTTTGATTCTGATAATTTGAAATGTTATTCCACTCTTTTATGAAACAATCTTATGACATGGTTTTCTTCTCATGGGTCAAGTTATTTGATCCATTTATGATTTGTGTCATATGAACTACCTTGATTTATTCTAGGACTTATATTTGTGATCTATGAATTTATGGGTATGATTAAAAAAGGTTAATATTATTTTCTCAGACCCATTATATTAATGTTTTATTGGAATTATAATTGATATCTCACATGCTTAACCAAACTGATAATTTTATTTAACCCTTTATTATGTATTATTATCAGCATTATATAATGAAATGATTTTTGTATGGTGTTTCTATGAAGGTTTTTGATTTGGGTTAACATTTTAGGTGATGATTTTGATATTTTATGAACTAGTTTCCAATGTATCTATGCTTACAAAAAAGCTAGGCCAATATGGTACTAGAATGTATCATAATGTCAAATTAAAAATACAAATATAATAATATATAATGATAATGTATAAAAAGTATTGGTCTCTATAAAACATATCTCTTAGTATGTGATGTATCATTTAAATCGTTTTTGGCCTTCAGATATCCCACTAAAAATCATGACTATGTTCAAAAATTAATTCAATATGTTAGATAATATATCTTTGTATCATCATAATGCATTTTGATATCTTTATATCAATATATAAAAATATGTATTATTTATCACTTTACCTTTTCATTAAACTCAATGATACTTTCAATTCTACCCCATATTTATTTTTCTCATTCAATTCCTTTATCATTTAAAAATTATTTTTCTAGTATGGATGACAATATGGAATTTTTAGAATTTATATCATTTTAAATATTTATCTATCCTAAATTTATATAAAAATATGATAATCATGGAGTGGATACCCATTAATTTCATCCCCCAATACATGCATTATTATATATAAGAGACAAATCCTTATGATTTCACTATATGTGTTGTTGTTTTTTCCATCGAAAGTTGTAATTAAATTACTATTTATAAAATTATAGTTTCCCATTTTATACACTATAAATTAAGGCATAAATCTTCAACCAGATAGAAAATACAATCCCCAATAAAATATTTAAAAAATAAAGGTGATCAAGGCTCTTATACAACTTCTATAGTCACCTACAATATTAGAAGAAATCACCAAAGTGGTGAATCAATGGTTATATTTTACTTCTTTATTCCATATTGAAAAAACCATTTCCAACATTAAATGTGAATTTAGATCATATAAAAAATAACACGCATGAAGGGAAAAATCGATTTAGATGGTTTACCTATCAAAATGACTAGGTTAATCCATTTAATGTTCCATATTTTACCAAGACCATATGATACACTAGTAACACCATGTTGGTAAATCGAGTTAGAAATTTTCATATAATCATGATACCATAAGACTCGAAACATTGATAGTTATTCCAAAATTGGGTCAATGATATAAATATTTATTTAAATAATGTGAAATCCATGAAAAAAACTCAACATTTAAATTGTTGATGAATTGATTCTTCTTCATCTAATTCTTCAACTAGTACTACCTTAGGTTCGGACATCATTCTTTATGAGAAATACATATCTTCTTCTTATCTATATTATCATATAAAAAATATATATTTAAATATATAGAGATTACTATCCTCTATATTTCACACACACATCGAATCTTCTTGTCCGAGGGATACAATAGTTTTTTTATCAAACAAAAACAAGAAAAAATCACATTCGAACTTTATTTTTAAATTAAAATTAATAACTCTCTTCGATTTTTTTCAAACTATTCCTATTCTTCTACTTATTTATACTTATTTCAAAACTATACACTAGGTCATCTCGATGTTATTGGAATGTTTTAGGGATACCAAATAGTTATTTCATTACCAATAATATTTATTTCTTAAGATATCTCTTTGTTATGTAGAATACATTCTTCCAAAAGTATTAAATCAAAAATATTATTTTGTGATGTTTAAGAACTGATATAACAATATTAGGATTGTCAGAAATAAAAATGTACTTTAGAATAATTTATTCTGATATAATATAGATTATTTTTTCTTTATTTTTCTCAATGATTTCCCTTAGTGTTGTACAATACAAATATAACATCCTAATGATGTTAAACATTAAAAATACTAACCTTATAAATAATTAAAACCTTATTAACACCCCATTACAAAATTATGAAGTTCCCAACAATATTATACTTCCATATAAACCTTCAAAATATTTATATCAACATTATGAAGTTGTAATTATACCATATGATTTTCCCATTGTCTCTAAAATTATATTAATGAATGTAGAAAATGAAATTTATGGTCTATGGAAATCTCACGACGTTTCACAAACATAACTTATATTATTTAAAAAATTATAATATCATTAAATTTTATAGATATTTAACAAAGTAATAAAACTTTAGAATTTATACTTATATAATATTTATGAAATTAATACCAACCTTAACAATATTGAAATTAAATAAATAATCTTCAGAGTCAACCTTTTAAAGTATGTTTATTTCCATTTTGTAAAGGTCAAATAAGTTCAGCTCTACTTATTTATAGATTATTTCAAAACCTCTATATACATATTTCCAAACCATCACCACACAAATTAAAGTCTATTTAACCTGATTTTGAATATGATTTATGCATTGATAAAAAATCTACCTCAATAGACCACAACCACTTTATCACATACAACTCATTATATTGAACTCAATAATAATATAAAAATATCTCATGGGATCATCCAAACTATTCTTACATATGAATCTAGTCATATAAAAATTTAGATTATTTATAATTGATGTTGCATATTTTTATGAATATGTTAAGACTAATTACAATATCTATATATGAATCACTAGTGTATTAGTAATTCCTAAATCATATTCAATGTTATGAAAAATTTATTTGATCAACGAAATTATAATATGGGATGAATTTGGATAGGACATATGTGGTATATACATAAAAATTCATATATGGTTGAATTTAATATCATGAATCACCCTAGATAGAACCCCTTCATGGCTGGTAGAAAGGAAATGTGTGACCTATGGTCCCCACCTTCAATAGGCCATGAGGCAGAGACTCACACTGTGCATAAAAAACATACATATTGGTGGAATTAACCTCATAAATTCTTGAAGAATATGAATGAAACAAAAAATATACTTCATATAATTGAAATAACACAAATCCCATACATTATGAAATGTCATACATAAAATAAAATCTATAAAATAAATGCTATTAGACAACTCCTATAAAAAGATTTAATGAACCCCAATGAAATCTATGCCAAAATTATGTAATATATGATGTAGTCTCTAGATATATCTTGTTAATTATTAAAATAAATATATAATATAGGGTTAATCATAGAATTATATTCATTTTGATACTATTCAAACCCTCTCTTACAAATGTGGAAGAAGTAAACTTATTTCCTAGTGAATACACAATGAAAACAACTCATTGCCTATTCTAGGTAAATTACAACACATCCTCAATAATAATAACATACCCAAAACTATAATAAATTCAATTTAATATAATAGTAATAAAAAAATATGTGAAGTTATCCGGGATTAACTTTCCATATGAACTATCCCCCCTCATACCATCGAACACATATATCTTGGTGTTATATCCACTCCATATATAATTAAATGCATAACAATATGATGAAAACCCAACAACAAACATATAACCAAAACCATTTAACACATACCTACATATCACATCTCTAGAACCACAATATATCACATCATGAGAAAGAGCATAAACATTATGAACTCTAATGTTGTTCCCTCCTCCAACAATATAAATCTCCACTAGGCACACACATTATAAACACATCACCTCATATTATAACCTCAATCCACCAAAGACTATACTATATCTATTCTTGTGATCATCTATGGGGGATTGGTTTTCTATCTGTATCACGTCCATCCTATACATTGGGCACAACACTTGGAACCCATTAACTAATGTTGGAATCAATCACATTATCAGAATCCTGTGGTGGTGTCTAAGAAATAAGAAGAACAATAATGAATATAACATATCAAAAAATACCTACCGACAGATATAATAATTTACATGAACATTTCATAGCCACAACTGTTTCCAGTGAACATCGAAATTACATCCACCTAAAATCACAACATGATACTACTCTATCGTTATTAGAAAATAACCATAAAATACCACATAACTTCCTATTAAGGGATCTTTATCCAATTTCAAATTTCATCACTATTCTATTACATTATAAATTCCATGAACACAATAATGTTTTCAATTCATATTACATATATTCTTCCACATTTATTTCCATACACAATTGTTATATATAGACACCCCATCCCTACATAATTGATTCAATTTATCATATTCAATATACTCTTAATTTAATTTATTACTCACAACACAACATTATTCCACTAAAACCCTTTCAAATTTCTATTAATCATTCATTACATTATTTATTAATTTATTTCAATGTTATAAATATTATCACAACCCTTACCCATTAATAATTACAATAATTTCAACACAATTACATATCTCTTTGAAACTATGACACAACCACAAAAGGTCCTCTCTATTTCACTACAACAATAGCCAGACCATCCTTTTCCAATAACCATGACATAAATTGAACCAAATTTACAAAATTATGCACTATATTCCATATCAACCACCAAAATATACCACCACAACAACCACATATCATCACAAAATTCTATGAAATAAAAAATAAACTATACTAACTACTCTAAAAAAGACAGGAACAATAATAATTACAATCGGAAACATCACTAATTACTGGATTTAAGATAATTAAAGCATCCTCACTTACTAAAATTTCAATACACCTTAAAATATTCATGCAAAAACAATAACAATAAATAATTACATTTATTCACTTCCATATTTCATTATCTTTTATAAATTATTATCCAATTATGATCTTTATAGAGAATATTAATAAAAAAATGATATCACAAAAATAATATCAATAAATCATAGAAATATTACATAAACATAAACATATAAATTATATAAATAAATTTCATTCACATATATAATACCAATCTCCCTAAATATATTCCATCCACTTCTTATGGTTAATTAATTCAAATTTTTCCTTGAAAAAATGTGCATGATAAATCCAAATTAAAAAAATAATAAATATAATTTAGATTTAGAATCCACATTTTATTAAAATCATACAGAATCAAATAATTGTAATAGAATGATAATAGTTACCAAACACTACCAAGATCCCATATGGATCCCCCAAATACACATGACACATAAATCTTCATCATGTACTTTACCAAAAACCAATAATACCAAATTCACAACCCCTTCTATGTTCTTAAAAGGAGTGATAATTTAAAAAGTATAGAAAGAAATAAGAAAAATTAGAAGATAATGGATGATAAAGGAACCTAAAATCCAAAATAAGTGACGAATAAAAAATTAAAATCCTTCAAGTTATAATGAAAACAACTAAAACCAAGTGAAAAATACTTTGAGGGTTTTAAGAAATCCAAAACAAAGAATTGGTTTCATGATTACACAATATTTCTTATTAAAAAAACTCAAAGACAAAAAAATAATTGTGTGATGGTAGGCATCATGATACAACACATGTGGGTTCGAGAATGAATGACTGACCTCCCTAAACCTCAAGTAGATAAAACCATTTCAAATCAACACAAACAAAGAAGATAATAGTGCAATGTGGAATGCTATAAAACTATTCTAGAACATCCAAAAAACTAGGGACCCACTACCTCAGATGAGATCAATAACCTAAAACCCAATATCAGTATTCTATTAAGATTCTCTAGGAAAAATTCATGAAATAGAGGATGTATGAAATTTCAAGACTAAAGAATCTCAGGACAGAGAAGGGATCACCACAAATATCCCAAACACTATGAAAAAAATGTGATAAACCAAACCATCCAAAGAAAATATAAAATATCATGGATCCTTATCCATGACCCAAAATGACACCTTATGACACAATTTTATATAACAGAAAAAATTAAAGAAAACTACTCACCACCAACTCCACCAAATAACTTTTCACAACAAAACACAATAGTTAGTATTGTGATAAATGTCTCTAGATAATTTTTTAACTCAATATACCCTCCAACCATTCTCTTATGAATCCATAGAAAACATCTCTAACACCCAAAATAACAAATTTAGTGGTCCAAGAAGACCTTGATATCTATATTTGATACCTATCAAAAGATTATTATACTTGCGAATTGAAATGAAACATGATAAGAGAATATAATGACCACAAAACTAAACACCCATGACGTACCTCAAAAACATCATTTTCCCATCACTGAAAGAAAAACCACATCATAATGGTGGAAGTAGATTAATTACTATAAAAAAATATCACTATATGAATAAAAATATAAAAATCCATAGGATACTAGGAACCATCTCTGACTCTTGTTCCCATATACATTCATCTTGGTCCATGTTTCCAAAGAACACAAGAACCATTGTAATGTAACACCCATGAAAACATTCTCCAGATGATCCTGAATCTTAATGGGTTTTACCACAAATTTTTCTTCCTCCACCACATATAACATTCCCCAATCTATGACATGATATTCATTGTGATGATGCTGCTAAATTTTTGATCCATAAAAGATTTTTTATATCTATTCCTTGTATGTAGGATGTGATTACATATATTTCAGTTCACTAATAGGCATAAAAAATTTAAAATATTAAATGAGTCATTGAGAAATATTATTCCCATAACTGAACATCCTTTATAAATTACTCATTAAAACCATTTGGAATTTTTGTACAGGAACCTCAAACTGTAGAGGTTCCCTTCTCTGGTCAACATAGTTCTTATGAAATTCCACGACATCCTTCATGTAATAAATAATAACATAAAACTTCTCTGAAATTATTTGAACCAAATATTGTCTTGAAATTTTTTAATATACATCTTAAATCATTCAAAAGGAAGATAAATAAATCCACCCATATATCTCCCTAATTGGGTCAATAATAATAAAATATTGATGAATATTAATTCATGAAAACTCAATCAATGGTAACTTCTTCTCTTATAAACCAAAGAGATCAAGAACACATGCACAGAACATGTCCTCTAGTGCATGGATTATCTAGCCAATCTAACCATCCATATAAGGATTCAAAATAGTGATAACTCATGATTGAGAGATAAAAAAACACTATAAAACCATCCATTCTCATGATATAAAATGAGAATGTTAATCATAATTTAAAAACTTTGGAAACAAGTGAATTATAATGACCTCCTATATATAAATCCTTGATAAAGTATCAACATCAATCAAATATTTGATATCTATGAAATCATATCACTACAATAACCCATATGATGTCTCATCCTTCTTAATATTAAGGAAAATTTGTAATTAAATATTTCAAAAATTTTGGTTTTGGGTAACCAAAACCAAGAGACATTATTATTTTTATTTCGAGAACATATTTATTTTATCACATAGTGATTATTATTTTCATTAACATTAATGAGATAATGTTATTAAAATATATTTCATATTAAACGAATATTATAGTTGACCTCTATAGTGAGAACATAGGGATTCAAGATAATATTATTAAATTATATATCCAATAGTCTACATATAGAAATTTGAGTGGACAAAACTGATGTTTGACTATTAGGTTTTGGGGATTATAATCATTCATATATCTTCACATGAAGTTAATGATTGGAAATAATTATGAAAAAAGTTTATAAGGAAAAATCCACTAACAGGAATTCCACATGTTTTACATATCATGGTATATTCTTATACATGGATGCGTGTACTTTTCATTTTACATGAGATAATTAATATTGTATATAATTAATCTTGTACTTTGATTTATATATGAAATCCATGATGTTATATTCTTGGTGATGGGTAGCATAAATTGGATGTATCATATGTGATTTGGAATTAGTTTAATGATCAAAATAGGATTTACCTATTCCATGTTAATGTAAGAAAAAATCTCTAGTCATTTTATTGAAAATTAAGTGTTTGGAATAAATCTATATCCATGGTAGCCTATAGAAATGTTATTTTCATGAATTAAAAAAAAGATTAAACATTATAGAAGATGACATATTTATGAATTTTTTATGAGGTATCATGATACAAATAGATTATATTACATTATATCATTTGTAAGAAGATTTTTATAGTTACTAAAAAAACTCCTTTCTCCATTAGTGATGAGAAATAATACTAGATAATGATTGTAGACATTATTTGAGGCCACCATTATATATTGGAATACAAAGCAAGACTGATATAAACTAAATGTATCTCGAAACTCATTAAATTAAATTGAGTTTATGTTTAAGAACAAATCAATACTCATGTAAGTGAATGGTATTTTTTTGGTAATTTGATAAAAAAAAATCATGATATATTCACTTTCAGAATATCAGTATTGAATCTTTAATATATTTATTTTTTAACATGATGATGAAATTTATATTTATTTTTCCACAAGACTTGTGAATATTTTGAAATAACTATTTTATTTGTGTTAATTGTGTGTGTGTATATATATTCATGTTATGTGAAAAACTTATTATCATATCATATAGTGATTTTATAATTCAACGTTTGATAATCATATGGGAGGATTAAAAATGAGTTGATTACCAAAAAAATATTTTTTAATATTTCATATTTGAATATTTATTTTCGGAATTATTTTAGATCATTATTATAAACCTAAATTAATAAATATTATTATTTATGTGAGGTTATATGACTAATGTATATTTATCTTTAAAACAATTTTTTTTTCAGAAATGGAACTACTTTGTTATGTAAAATTAAAATAATATATTTTTTTTATTATTTTAATCGAATTGTGTAATGAGATTTATTTTTTATGTCAAAAAAATCAATATTATTATTTAAATGTGAATGTTTACATAGAGTTTAAATCAGGATAAAATTAACACAGTGTAATATATTTCTATTCCTTTTTAAATTTAGTTAATTGATAAAACCATGTATTCATGAAATTGAAAAATAATTATCAAGTGAGAGTATTCCCAATAGAATTATTTTATAAAGATTTAGATGAAAATAATGAGAAATATACCACAATATCTCTTTTTTTAGAGAGAAAAACTAACTGGTCTATTTATTATGATTATTGAAAAATAACATAGAACACTATTTCCATTCGCATTATCACCCAAGAGATAGAAATATATTTGGAATTTCATGTTGCAGAAGTGAAGACATCTAAAGGGGTTGTTTTTTGGAATCTCTAATGAATTGATCAACACCAATTTTTAATGTTTGGATAATTGATCATATTGTAAAGCAATTAAAACATAATCCCGATAAAAAATTAGGTTATTAACAAAATTGATGAGTGAAAATCAAATGGGAAATAAAATAGTCCACATATTTATTTTATTTAAGTATATATTTATAAATTATGTATGATGATCATTTTAAACTGTTTCATGAACATTTCCTCATGTTTATACAAGAAAATATTAAATGGGCTTCACATCCACTACTTTCAGTAGACCATAGAACATTGAAGTTGTATTAGAGCAGTTACACTAATTTATAGTCACTAATATGATTTTATATTATTAAAATTCATCTGAAGGGTCTATATATATAGTTTTATGACTGATTCATGCAAATTAGATATTGCAAGATCATGAACAGATCAAATAAGAACATGTTTATTATTTACATAATGTTTTTTAAAATAAAACAACTAAAATAATTAAAAAATGAATTTTACTGGAAGGGGTTTTCATTTAATAAGAAGAAAATGTTATTTATTTAATTATTTCTTCTAAATTTAAATAAAATTAATAATATTATTTTAATTATTATGGTATTGTTTGACTAGATTAAGGAAGGTTTTTTTGCGTTATATTTATTACTTATATATATAATGTTTTTGTATATAATAAACCATTTAATAAATGTTTAAAATATGGTGGGGGATGACTTACCCCCCTTTACCTCAAAGAATTAGTCAAATAACTCACACCCTACTGTTTTTGTAGTGGGGGAATTTTTTTAAATAATTAAAATAAATGTTTTTATGAAGTGCCTGCCTAGAACCTCCTCCTTTTATCCCATTATATATATATATATTTGATAATTTATTAATATAAATTTATTTAATTAATAGAAGGGTGTAATTTATATTTTAGCGATTATAAATATTTATTTAATGTAGACTAATCATGAGGTTATACCAACCCATGTATGTTTTTATTCACATTTATTTAATTTATTTATTATAATAATATAATTCTGTAATAATTATTTATGAATTATTTAATCTTATGGTCTGTTAATTCCACTTATCTTATAAATATATATAAAGATTTTTACATCCAAATTTTTTGGTAGTTAAAAATAGTAAGAACATCTTATGTTTTCATCACTTTTGGGTGAGTATACATATGTTGTGATAAAGTATACAGTGTCACAATTCAACGTGAGACATAGAACGTTACAAAACAGGAGAAATTAAAATGATGATGATTGGATAATATAATTCATGTCATTATATGACTCAAGGAATTCCCCTTGGGTATTAGTGAACCCATTATCCACTCGATGGATAAACTAATTTATAAGGCCCAATGATCAAGTATTAGTTGATATATTTTTAATACACAGTTTGTTATTTAATGATTTTTTTATACATGATCACATTGACTTAGTTTATAGTTATAATGAGATGAAATAAAATAATTTGAGATAAATGATTCAAAGTTTTATTTTAATGTTCGGAAATACATGAAATTATAAAATGATGAAACATAAAATTTGATTCACTCGTGATAGAATTAAATGTTTAATAGTTGAAAATTATTTAATTAGATATGGTTAAAAATTAATTTAACGATCACATAAATAATAAATATCATGTCAATAATAAAAATATTTATAAATAAGTTAAAATATCCCATCATATTAAAATATGTACTCATTAATATACTTCTATAAATTGAGTTAGAATAAAAAAACATTTATAGTAATCATTTGGCTCCTTTCTGTTTAATTTAAATTATCATGTTATACTAATGAAAGCTTTTGTTCAACGTAACCATGTTAGGATCAAGAGTATCAGTCTAAAAAACATATGGTATAATTTTTATGTAATTTTTGAGGAAATTTGAGTATCATATTTTAATATTGGTGATTCAATCAATATATCAATGAGTTAAAAGTTAATAAACTAGGAAATAATGTATTGTAAGGTCAGGGATGAAATTGTGTGAGCATAAGAACTTTGAGACACCATAAACTTGAACATCATAGAATATATATTCTGTATAATCTATTTGAATAGAAAACAAATATTATAAAATTCCCTCCTGTGAAAAAGTGTTCCCCATGTAGGTAGTCAATACACCCTACCTACCACAAAAACATGGCATCAACCACATGAAATTAAAAAGACTCATGGAAAATCAAGGAATAAAAACAATGAATGAACATAAATAATTAAATAACACAAAATTATTAACTACCACCTGAAAATTCATCCTACGTGTACAGGGGAAACACTACATATTTTCTTTTATTAAATAGAATGATAAAAATTACAATCAATTAGAAAATCAATATACATGAAAATACTACAGAGGGATAAATATCTACATATCATTGAATCTAATCAGGTCTACTTGACTATATAGAATATGTCCCTTAATTTGTATAACTGATAAACAATTCATGAGGGCTTCATATAACTTTTATATAATCACCAACATGTTTTCATAGTTTCACCACCTTTTAACAGTCATGGAAATTCATAAATATGGTTGGTGGTTGGTGATCTATAGTAACACGTTGTCTTCAACCACATTCTCTGATGAACCATTCCAAATAATTCATTATAACTTCTTTTGATTCACCAATACTCTGGACCCCTATATATAACGACCAAACCTTTTGTCAAAGAAAATTACACATGATCTAATTAAATTTCTTATTATGTATTATTTTTATATTATATATGCACTTAATTTCTTATATGATTTTGGATTTAAATATACCGTTAAGAATTGTTAAGGTTCCTAATATAGTTTTTAAACAATGATCACATGATTAGTATAAATATAGGGATTTAACAAATCCATTTTACCTAGAAAAATGAATCGAAGGCATCAACTAGTAGAATTGCTCCAAATGAAGTCCATTTTTCAGTGCTTGGAAAGGATGTAGCATCACTAGGTTTTCTCTTGACCAATCCCAAGCCCATCTTCTACACTTTAATCTCAAATGCAACCTCCTACATGAGAAGTGGAAGTTAATAGTGATTACCACCTAGGCGATGTCATCTGGGCCACCCCAAGAGTATGTCACCATCACACTCTTTAACCTTAGGTGATATGAGAGAGTTATATGTGGTTATGTTACAAGAACCTATCACTTTGATTATGTGAATTATTTTTTTATAGACCAATGAATATACATTCATTTTATTATTGTTACTTTGTAAATAGTTTTGAAAACAAAAATATTATTTTTAGTTAATATTCAATTAAGAAATCTATTTTGATGAAATAATGTATTTTTTTGAATTAAATAATATTTTAATAAAATATTATTACTAAATTAATTTTTATTAAATAAAAATTATTGTATAATTTTAATGAAAACAATTGTAAGTTTTTTGTGGCTTGAAAGCTGTTTTTTTGACAAAACCCATGAATTTTCGATATACGTCAGTTTTTATTTTTTAAAAATTAAAATATATAGAAAATTATTTACATGAAATGAATATTATTTTTGGAATCATGACATCAAAATTATCCAATGGTGAATGTTTCATAATTTTCAGAGATAGTTGGATATTTGGGTAAAAATTAAATATAGTTTTTATATATAATGTGTTTTATGACATCATAATGACCCAATAGTGATGTAATAAAATACTATAAATGGGATGTTCAGACAATATATGTTTCACCTTTTTAATAATGTGATTTCATATTTGTTTAATTAATTTTACAGTGCCATAGTAGACCCTCTAAGACTTATAAAACATTTTATCTTTTAAAATCATTTCCTTGAGAGTGTTTCTCATATCCACATAACCAAGCCTAATATTTTAAGAAGTTAGGAAATTTTATAAATAAATTAAAATTTTTCACTCTAGTTTGGAAAAATCCATGGGAAAAAACCATGGTTTGGTTTGTGGTTTTGATATGTTCAATGTCTTGTGTCCAAAACGAAAATAATAAAGAATTCCCTCTCTTATCCTATATAAACCCACCTAAGATCCAACTTCCTCTTCCCTCAAATCCTTTGGAGCTCAGAAAAAATATGCACTCCCTTCCCTGATATCCTTAAAAAGCACTCCAATCCCCTAATAAGCCTCTCCAAATCCTTTGGAATCAAACATCCATGTAAGATATTTCTTCCTCTCTTACTTTTTTCCATGTTTCTTTATGTTTCTATACACATGAATTTTCAATTTAAAATGTTGGGGTATGATTTAACACCTCCACATACATCCTTTAATACATTTGAATGATGAGATACCCATTTCTCTCTCATCACTACCTCCCATGTACACTCGTTACCATGTTGAAATTTTCTAAGGGTTTTCTCCCTCCTCATTTACATTCAAGCAATTATTTTGTATTATAAATTTAAATTCCATTAAATATATTGGGACATTTATCTATATGATCCCCATACATTAAATTTCAAGTACATATGATGGGACACCCATTTCCCTCTCATCAACCATTTTTAGGAATTCTTATGTCACGTCGTTATGCTGCCGATATTGCACCGCGATTTTCCATGCCAATGTCATTGTGTAGTGAATACCATGACCATTTTTCTATCAAGGTTATTCAAATTTATTCGTGTATACATATTTATTATATAGTTTCATGTATTAAGTCTATATTCTTTTATCGAGGAATAAATTATGATGTTTAATGAATCCATGTTATATTATCCATGGGGCGCACTTATGCATGAGATGAAATGATTAAGAATGGTGCGCCCTAGTAGCTCTCCAATGCATTGGGTAAAGACTAGTTTCATGATTAGATTATTTATATGAGGGTTTACTTATGCTAATTCAAGTTTTATGATGGTTTACTCATGATCCATATGAAATTATCCTTGGTTCATGCTAATATCATGTTAAATATTGATGCCAAGTTTCCATGTTATGATAATCATGAAATACCATACCATTATATTCATGTTTCTCTTTAATTCCATTGATATTCCTATTTCCTAAAATTTATAGTATTCTTAATGTTATTCCTTGTTTACTTCCTTACTCATCTTTTTAGCACACCCTTTTATTAGGTATGTCCTCATGTTATCCCATGCAATTCTATGTACGAAGGAATATTGTGGTCCTATCAAAAACGTTTTTAATAATGTTGTTGTGTTTTTTATATAAGTTTTTATGTAATGTTCTTAATTTATGAAGACACTAGAACTCTTGATCCTTAGATTTTCCTTAAGTGAAATTTTATTTAATAAATCATGTTTATGTGTGTAATAAGGAGTAGGGATGTTATATTTGGAATCAGAGGATAGGTTTAGTTATTTTGGGATTCATATTTGAAAACCATAGTGAAATAATTTGGGATAAGAATATGTATAATAAAAACACCCCAAAAAATTGGTGATTATTTATTATGTTGTTTATCAATAAAACACATCTTTTTCTAGATATGAGTAGGTAGAAGTGGCTCTGGAACAGATGTATCTAGGGGTAAAACCAGAAAACACCACTTTGAGCAAGATTCGAATTGGAACTGGTGCACAAAAATGGGCCTTACTGGACTCTTGGTTATGAAAATCCCAAGGGATACACTTTGGTAAATCAAAAAACATAGTTTGAACCATTATTAATGGAATTAAAAAAATTCCCCTAAGAATATATGTTAGGAAGAATATCATGGATAAAATAGATAAGTTAAGAAAATAAATACAATTTATAAGTTTTCCCTTTTGGTTATTAGATTCCCCTTTATGTGTTATCCCTAAATATACTTTTATTCTAACCAATGTATGGTAATAGGACAACTTGGTCTAACAACCGATGCGAAGATCTATGTGAAAACTATTCAAATGAGATGACCAATCCGATGGGAGATGGAATCTAGAACATTGTTATGACACGCTCTTAGTTAAATGATGTTTTTAATAGAAATATGGGTCTAGTGGAATGTTTAACCCCCTAATAAAAAGCAAGTTGCAATCAAGAGCTTCATGATACAAAGGCCTCCTAATTTTATTGGATCATCTGATCCCTCAATCGCCGAAGAATGAATAAATACATTGATATTGTCTTCTACATCTTTCAATGTTATGAACATGAGAAGGTTATTCTATATTTTTATCATATAGAGGCTGAAACTGATCGATGGTGGAAATTGATAAAAAAATATTAAGCCTAAGGAGGAGATTGTGGTGTTGTAATTGTAGAATTTCTGGAAAATGTTTTTCTATAAATATTTTCCTCGCAGCCTCCGACATAAGATGGAAAGTTATTTCCGTGACATGAAGAAAAAAGTCGATCAATCCATCGGAACCTATGAGACAAACATCACAAGGATTGCATGATGTGCCTATAGCATTGTCATTACCCTTGAATGCAATGTTGACCGCTTCTTTGGTGGGATAATAACTAGCCTACATAAATCCATAATGTTATGCGACTTCGAGATCTATGAAGAAATTGTTCTATGTGACCGCAAATTTGAAATGGAGATCGACGACACTCTGGGTTATCATAGAGATAAGAAGAATAAGGTGGAATTTAATTTTGGCAGTCCAATGGATAAATCCAACTGTACAAGGAAAATCCAGAACCCCACTTTCCAACAGTGCAGAAGGAAGAACTGCAGAAATTTTCTGAAGGGGATGCGGAAATGGTTTAGGTGTTGAAGAGAAAGGCACATTGCCATTAACTTCCAACATGAAAAACCTGTGGCTGTGATAGAGGATGGGAACTCTCCATTATAACCTCAACTCGTCGTTCATTTCTTCAAATCTAAGGAACCAAGGGACTTTGCAAACTAGTGCCCTAAGCCAAGGGCTTTTGGAGGAAACCAATAACCTCCAAGGCAGCTAGGCTGATATTTTTCATTCCTTACTGCCGAAGTGAACCCCAATAATGAACTGGTGACATGTACGCTATATATTCAATTAGGAATAGAAAAAATAGTTTTTGATTCTAGTTCTACACATTCTTTTATATCCCAAATGTTTCGTAGAACAATCCCAACACCACCACAAATCCTGGAAGTAAAGATATTGGTGAGAAGGGAAAATGTGTCGATCATTGCATCCCACAAATATTAATCCTCCCCTGTCATAATTTTTTGATTGAATTTACCGAGGAACCTCATCATTCTACCTCTAGTAAAATTTTATGCAATTGTTGGCATGGATTGTCCTTCTATATATAGAGCCAACAAAAATTGTTGAGAGAGGTAAATCACTCTCTATATAGAGAATCAACCACTGATTTTGTACGTACGAATGAATTAAGATTAATCTTTTTCAGCCCCAACATCTCAAGAGTGGATATTAATAACCTATGAGAACCTGTATCAGGCTCATATGATTGATTCTAAATAAGGAACCACCCATTAAGACAATACTATTGTGATGGAATTCACTAAAGTGTTTCCCGAGTAATTGTCTAGTCTTCCTTCTAGAAGAGATGTTGAATTATCAATTGATCTTATACCTAGGTAATTTCCAATATCCAAGACTCTGTATAGAAATATTGTTGCCGAGATTGAGGAGTTAAATAAAGAACTACAGGATAATCTGTATCAAGGGTTTATACACCAAAGTGCTTCACCATGTGGTGCACCAATTCTCTTCATTATTAAGAAGGATGGGTCAATGCACCTCTGCATTGATTATCATGTGCTCAATAAAATCATGATAAATAGAAAGTATCCTTTGCCCTAAATTTATGAATGGTTAGATCAGATATGTGGATAAAAATACATATCTAATGTGGATTTTTGGTCGGGATATTACTAGGTAAGGGTGAAGAAAGAGGATATCCCCAGGATTGATTTTCGTACAAGACTTGAGCACTATGAATTCATAGTAATTCCTTTCAGACTCACAAATGCTCCCATAATCTTCATGTTATTGATTAATAGAGTCTTTAGAGACTACCTCAACAAATTAGTTATAGTATTTATAGATGATATTGTAATATACACCAAAACCAAGGTGGAACATGATGAGTATTTAAGCAGTGTACTAGAGACATTGACAAAGGAGAAGCTCTATAAAAGTACAAAAATTGTGAGTTCTGTTTAAAGGATGTCTCATTCATCTGTCATATCATCACAAGAAATGGGATATCTATGGATCCCTCCATGATTGCTGAATTTGGGGGATCGTAGAGGCCAATAATGGTAACAGATATCCATAGCAGCCTGGGGTTAGCAGGATATTATCACTGATTTGTGAGAAATTTCTCATGATTGTCAAACCCTCTTACCAAGCTAACTCATAATAGAGTAATGTTTTCTTGGAGTGATTAATATGAAGATATATTCAAGGATTTGAAAAAGAGGCTTATCACTATTCCTATTCTCACATTTCCCACAAGTGGAGAACTTTTTGTGATATTTAGTGATGCATCAATGAAGGGCTTGGGGTTTGTGTTGATGAAAAATGACAATGTCATTGATTATGCTTCAAGTCAATTGAATGTGTGTGAGAAAAATTATCCAACACATGATCTAGAGTTGGATGCAGTAATCTTCTCTTTAAAATTTAGTGTCATTGCCTCTTTGGAGAGAATTGTTTAATACATACGAATCATAAGAGCCTCAAGTATATATTCACAAATAAGGAATTGAACGTTCACCGATGAAGATGGTTAGAGCCGATCAAAGACTATGACTAATAAATCCATTACCACCCTAGGAAAGCAAACAATGTTGTAGATTCTCTAAGTAGAATGGACCCACCTATTTTATCATTGATGATAATTGAAAAGGATCCAATATTCTTATATTTGATAAAGATGGACATGGAAATCGTAATGGAGGGAAAATCACCAATCATTTCACAAATTATTTCTCAACTATCTCTTTTGGAATTATTAAAGAATTCTCAGAAGGATGATGTGGGAATTAAAAAGAAAGTGGAATATATCAAAAAGAGAAAATTCTTTGGATTCCTATATTAATGAAGAAGGAATTGTGATATTTGGGTCAATGATATGAGTTCTATCAAATTTAGAGTTAATGAAAGAACTTTTTGATGACACACATTGGTCGAATATTTCCATTCACCCAGGAAATAGAAATATGTATTGAGATATCGAGAACATTATTAGTGGGATAACATGAATAAGGATACTGTTATGTAAAAATTAATTTTATAGGTATGTTAGTAAGTGATGTATGAGAGGAATAAGTCTAAGGGGATGAAGCAACCATTACCCATACTGGCATGGAAATGGGAGAACATCACCAAGGACTTTGTCACCGTACTTCTGAAGAAATCTAAAGCATAAAATGTTATCTGGGCTATTGTGGATCATAATACAAAGACTAAACACTTCATTTCAATTCGAGAGGATTTCTAATTTGATTATCTAGAACATATATACATCAGAGAATTGGTAAGGATTCGTGGAGTACCACTATTGATTATATCTGATCGAGATCTATGATTCACCTCTATGTTATGAAAGAGTATTAAACATGATCTTTATACTAATCTTAACTTCAATATAGCTTATCATCCTCAAAATGATGACCAATCTAAGGAGACTATCCAAACACTTCAGGAAATATTGAGAGCATGCTCAATGGACATCAAAGGATGATGGGATCCACATCTTCCTCTGGTTCAGTTTTCTTAAAATAATATTTTCCACTCAAGCATACAAATGGATCCTTATGTAGCCCTGTATGGGAAAAGGTTCATAACACTGTCATGATAGGATGAAGTTGGGGAAATAAAACTCCTAGGTCTATAAATGGTCTAAGAAATAGTGGATAAGGTTAAGAGAATCTTGCAGCACATTAAAGATGTTCATAGATGAAAAAAGAGCTATTATGATAATCATCAACGGGACCTAGAGTTTGATGTCGGAGACATTGTATTCCTCTTTATATCACCTTGGAGGAGAGTTATGATATTTGGGAAGAAGTGAATGCTTATTCCAAGGTACATCGTCCCTTTTGAGATCCTTGATCGCATTGGAGCAGTGGCCTATCGACTAAAACTACCACCAATCATATCTCAAGTGCAAGATGTATTCTATGTACTACACTTGAGGAAATACATACTTGACCCATCTCATGTACTCAATCCAGGGGAGGTACTATTGGAGAATTACCTCTCTTATAAAGTGAATCCGGTGATGATTTTAGATCGTAGGAAAAAGTTCTACGATATAAGACAATAAACATCTTCAAGGTGTTGTGGAAAAACCCCATATTTGATAATGCAACATGGGAATCAAAGGAGGTGATGAAGTAGAGTTACACTCAGTTGTTTTAGTGTGGAAAATGAAATTTTGAGGGCAAAATTTCTTATGGGGGGAAGATTTTAATGAACCAAACATTTATCAATGAAAATTACTCTTGATATTATTAATGAGTTATTATTTAAAATGGTAATATAACATATGATCTTCTTTCATTTTATGATTTTTGATTTCAAAATACTGTTAAAGAATTTTCACCATTTCTAATAAATCTATTGAACATTAATCACATGATTAGTATAAATATATGGCTTCAAAAAATCCAATTTACTCAGACAAAGGGAGGGATGCCATCATCCAATAGAATTACTCCACCTAAATCCAATTTTTTGGATATTGGAAAGGAGGTAGAATCGTTGTTCTTTACTCTTGACCAAGCCCAGTCCAATCTTCAACACGTTAAGCTCGAACAGAACCGCCTATGGGAGAAGTGGAAGTTGATAGAGATTACCACACGAGGGATGTTATCCAAGCCACCCCAAGAGTCTTTCACCATTGGACACCTTACCCTTAGGTCATATGAGGGTGTTATAAGGGGATACATAACAAGACCATATATCTATGAATATTTACGTTATTTTTGTATAGAATAAAGAATATTCATTAATTTTATTATTGTTACTTTGTAAATAGTTTTTAAAGCACAAATAGTATTTTTACTTAATATTCAATTAAGAAATACTTTTTGATGAATAAATGGATTTTTTTAAAAAAATTATATTTTATTAAAATATTATTACTAAATTACTTTTTATTAAAAATAAATGATCATATAATTTTTATGTATACAATTGTAATTTTTATTGAGGTTTTAAATCTATTTTTGACAAAACCTATGAATTTTAGATAAATGACAGTTTTTATTTTAAAAGTAAAAATTTTCATATTGATAAAAATTTTTAGATAAAATGAATATAATTTTTGGAATCAGGATGTCAAAATTATCCAACAATTAATTTTTCATAGTTTTCGAAGACAACTGAATTTTTGGGTAAAAGTTAAACATCGTTTTAATATATAATGTGTTTTATGTCATCATAATGACCCAATAGTGATATAATAAAATACTATAACTCATATTTTTGCAAAATATATGTTTTTGAATTAAAATAATTTGATTTTATATTTGTTTTATTAATTTTATGGTGCCTTAGTGGACCCTCCAAGACATATTAAACTTTTTAACTTTTAAAACGATTTCCTTAAGAATGTGAGTAACCTCCTCATAAGCGAGCCTAATATTTTAAGATGTTCGGCCATTGAAAATATAAAATAATTTTATCTTCTCCACTTTGGAAAAAACAACAGGAAAAAACCACGGTTTGGTTTGTGGTTTTGATTAGTTTAATATGTGGTGTCCTAAAACAAAAAAATAAAGAATTCCCTCTCTTTTCCTATATAAACCCCCCCAGCCAACCACTTTCACTTCACTGAAATACTTTGATGATAGACCAACCTATTACCCTATCTAGAATCCATCAAATTCTCCCCATTATCCCAATAAACCTCTCTCAAGACTCTCCCATGCCTTGGGGATCACACTTCCAAATAAGGAATTTTTTCTTCTCTCATTTTTTTCCAAGTTTCTTTATTTTTCTATATCATTGTATATTAAATTAAAAATTATGGAGTATGATTTATCACATCACCCAAAATTCCCTAATTATGTTTTAATGATGATATACCCATTTATCTCTCATTAATTCCTCCCATGTACATCTGTTACCATGCAGAAATTCCGTTATAGATTTCTCTCTCCTTATTTATTGTCAAGCAATTTTTTTTGTATTATGAATATAAATTCCATTACATATGTTGGAAAATGTATCTATATGAAACCTTAATTTCCATTTAATTTACATATTATGAGACACCCCTTTCTCTCACATCAATAATTTTTATGAATTTTTATGTTATGTCGTTATGCAGCGGAAATTGCACCGCGATTTTCCATGCCGATGTCATTATGTAGTAAATACCATGCTCATTTCTCTATCAAGGGTATTCAGCTTTATAAACATTTACTTATTGATTATAGAGATTAATTTATGAATACCAAATTACTTTTTCATGTAATAAATGATTATGTTTAATGAATCCATGTTATATGATCCATGCGACACACTTATGCATGAAATGAAATGATTAAGAAGGTTGCGCCCTAAGAGTGATCCAATGCATTGGGTAAAGATTAGTATAATGATAAGTCCAGTGAAATGAGGGTTTAATCATTATAATTCTAGTCCAATGAGGTTTTACTCATGCTCCATTTTTAATGATCCTTGGGTCATGCTAATATCTTGTTAAATGTTTATGCCACATTTCTGTGGTTGATAATCATGCTATACCAATCCTTTATGTTCATTATTATTTTCATTCTATTGAAATTACTATTTCCTAACATGTACTTTATTCTTCATGTTATTACTTGTTTAATTCCATACTGTACTTTATATATCACCCATTTTTTATGCATGTCCTCAGGTTATCCCATGCAATGGTAAGTATGAACGAATTTTGTGGCCTTGTAAAAAGGTTTCTAATAAATTTGTTGTGTTTTATGTTCTACATTGTTATGTAATATTTTTAATTTCCCAAGACACTAGACCTCTCTATCCTCAAAGTATTATTAATTTCATGTTTACGTAACAAATCATGTTTAAGAGTTAAATAAATATTAGGGTTGTTATTCTATAAATTCAATTAAAAGTCACAAAATTCTGATTGTACCATTGCCTTAAAGAGAGATTCAACTTCCACTATCTACAAACTACACCAATACATCATCTGATGAGATTAATTCCTCTAAATGAAATCCCAATAACTTAAATATGGTATCCTGAAAATAATTCAAACCCTAAAAAACTCCCACTTGATGACTGATCTATGGAAAATTTTGTATCCCTCAAAACACTGCCAAAAAATCTTCCTTCCAATTATTTTTAACATCATGCAGTGTTCTCTATCTTCATTCCCTTCATCAAAGAACAACTAGGGAATAATTTTGATTTATAATTTCTTAATATAATGTTTAACTAAACATGTTTTATGGATTTTTACTATCTAATATCATATGAAGATCTAACTCTTTCTCTTCTAGCAAGTATATGAAAAAGTGATACCTCTGGTCAATATTCTTGGTCCTTGTATGAAATATCAGATTATATGCCATGTAAAATTCACTCTAATTTTCATTGACCAATACACATACTTAATGTTTCCTTTTGAATACCTTGAGTAATAACTACAACTAACCTAACATAGTCCCTAATCTTATTGTATTTACATAAGTATCATTCATTGTACTCATAGTAATAATCATATATAGTTGGGATATTTTACAGATCATTGTTTATCCAGAAGTAAATATAATAATAATCATGCTCTTCCGGGTGTCAGAATCTCTAGTGAAGTCTCCATACACAAAAAAATGTATTAGATCATCCTCCTCAATTCATAGAGAAACTTATTCTTTTCCTTTTATGTAATCGATAAACCACTGTATGGCTACCAAAGTACCCTTCTATGTTTCGACATAAATTGACATAAACCAACCATTGTAAACACTATCTTCAATAATTTATAAATGATTTCATTCATAATGTTTTATAAAATATGTGAATGGAACAACCAATATATATATGAATTATTCATCTGTATCTGGTGCATTCACCTTAGATAATTTAAAGTATTCATCTAGATGAGAAGAGATGATATTCCATCTGAGGGTTCCAAATTTTGAAATGATATTATTGATGTATTCTCATTTTGTATGAAAAAAGCATTTCATCATTCATATAAATCAATATCCTCATTGTAATTATTTTCATAGATTACCCATGATATTTAATTTGGAATCATTAAGATAACATAAAATTCAATTTCTAAATCCTTCTATCATCTAGTCCAGCCATAAAAATATAATGGAAATTAAAAATTAATATGATGAATTTATCATCATACCATTTCTCACTTTAATTACAAAAATATGCGGTGCACATCAAAAATATTTATTCTGATATAAATTCAACAATATTATGTTTTTATTATCTTAGATATTGCCTCCGCGATTATTGACTTTTTGGTAATTTAAAAAATAATTTCTAGTTCATAGATTTAGTAAAGTCTAATAGTTTCTTCATGTATGTTTCTTCTTCCAAATCATTATGAAGGAAGGAATTCTCAATATCCATATATCATAAATATATATAATTTTATGCTATCATTATTAGTAGAATAAAGATAGGTGTATTCATAGTTTCTAGTGGGAATATATCATAGAAATTAAATCCATCCTTTTTTAAATCACAATACTGCCTCATTTTCAAACACTTATTACCACTATCATCTTCCATTAACTGGTATACCACATGTTCTTAAAAACTCATTACCCTTCTGGTAAATATGTCCGCAGCCAAGTTCCATTGGGTTTTAAATCAATTTTTTATTCACTAAGTTTCTCCACATATTTTATACATTCATGATCCCTTGTATGAATTAAAATTTGAATATTCATATTAGCACAAAATATTTATTCCATTTTTTTAACTCTAGTTGATCTACTCATCTAAATTGGATACTCTATACACCTTTTTGTTTTCTGTATCTTTTGGATATATAATAGTTTTTATCCCTACTTGATATTCATCAACTCTTAAAATTTCTTATATCTCTTCCAATGGTGTATCTCCTTGAATTTTTTTTCAATATTCTCGTAGTAGTTCTATGGATGTTACCATATTTTGGTATTTTTACTCCGATCGACATAGGATTAAATAGTATATTTATTTTTCTTAAATTCATTCTCTTATATTTTTCATTCCATCCCAAAAAATTATTATTAAAAATAACAAAAATACACCAGATGATTGGTCATTTGGTATCCTCCCATATCCATTACAATTTTTTTCTCCACACCCAATGATTAAAAATTTATATAAATTTTTAATAAATATTTTCTCAATACATATAATAAACAAGCACATAGTCCAATCCTTTATATATTTTAATATTGACAATGTCTATTAATTCACCAGACCATAGATCCACTATAATTTCCAACCTAAATTTAAATTTTTTTCTTCGGTTTACAATATATTACATTGTCTTTACTACCTTCCAAAAAAATATGTTAGCCATTTAGGGGCCTATACACATAATTTTTGCATTATTAGTCATGTTTGATTAATTATTTAAATAACAAGATTATTTGGTGTCATAATAGTAAATGCACTCTCTTTCCTAATTCATTTATTCAAAAATATATTGATGAATTTGGGTTTTGTGTATTCACAACCATTATCTATATAAAGAAACAACAACATTCATTTAAATTTACAATCCAACAAGGATTTCCATTGAATAGAAACATGATACAGATTGGGATTATTTTACAAAAACTGAGCCCCATACTTTTGATTGGAATCATTAATAAGGGTTACAAAGAATAGAGGAACTATATTCGACTAAATAATGGAATACCCCAAACACAAGAGTTCACAATCACTAAAATTTTGGATATGTGATTAAATCTATCTAAGTTGAAGGAAACCCTTTTCAATTTTCACAATAACAAATATTCACACTTTCCAATTTACCTGTGATCAAGATTAAATATTTCATTTTCTATTATAAATCTAATCTTATAACCACTGAGGTGAAAAAGCCTTCAATTTTAACCTTACTAATCAATATATGTTTAAATTTTGACTACTTGATTTCTATCTAAATAGATAATCAAGTAAAAATGTTCTTATACTTATCATGGAACAACCATGGAACATTACATAACTTAATGTACCCCATTAATAGATATTGATCCATATACTATCTTATAATGTGGTCCAATGTAAATAATATTTTTTTCATTGACCAGGAATGTTCTTTAATTTTGTGAGATTACAAAATCTACAATTTTTATTCAGATGTTGAAGTACACATTTCAAATAACTTTCGAGGATTCATAGTCCACTAGATGAACATTTCCAAATATCCTAGATTCATAATCGACCATGAATCCTTGTTTACCAGTTCAATGAAATGGTTCCCCTGTGTTGATAAAACAATATTTTATAGGAGTATTACCTCTAAAAAACACTTTGATTCTTCCATCTATTAGAAAAACTGAATTTAAATTACTATAAATCATTTCCCTTATAGTGTTATAATTACTATTATGGTAGTTATTTTTATGTCCTTTAATCCTGAAATTCTAGCATATAAGACCAAGACTAGAAGGCATTCAATGGACTCCTAATCGATTATTAAATTTTTATGGTTCCTTTGGATACATTTTAAATTGTGATTTTCCTAATTAACAAATGGTACTTCAACACTCCTATAACTGAAATCCTAATTTAGGATTAGTTTTTTGATATTATCAAATTCTAAATATGTTTTTCTTTTTGAATTAATAATAATAATCAATACTACTTTCAAGATCTTTTAAATGGAATATAATATAAGTAGAACCTATATATCATCCAAGAATAATACTTTTAGTAATTTTAGAAACAAATGTATCATGTTGAATTCATTTACATCATCATTCATTGGTCCTGGTTCCAATAATCTTCACGTAAATAACAACAACATCATTAAGACATTTTCATGTTTTTTTGGATTCTCATATATATCAACCGTTGCATTACCACTTAATTACTTTTTTATTTTCCTTGATGTTGAAGGTATGATTTTTTGTTAATCAAATCATTGATAATTCTAGTTCCTTCTTAGCTTCTCGTTCCCATTCATCCTTCTCTATTTATTCTTAACATACACACGATAATAGAATATCAGGGTACATTTGAGTTATTATTCCACAAACTACATTCTTCTAGATCAAAATTCAATTTCACCCAAAATATTTATCCAAATATTAACATTATTTGATTCCATAAAATATAATGGCAGTAATATCCCACTAAAAACAAATCACACTATGGGGAGAGTGTGTGTGTGAAAATTGAGTGTCCTCTATATGTTGAGATACAACCGGTCCATATGAAGTTTATTAACACCACCTGTTGGGAGGATATAGTTTAAACTATGTTACCACTATAACTTTGATCCAGGACCCACTGGATGTTTTCACACCAGTAGTTTAGCATTGTTGGTTCATGTAAAAAGGTCCACCAAAACATTCCTCACTCAACTAAATATATCATGTGTATGAGGTCAATGCACCCTACCCACCAAATAGATAAAAACTAACATAAATTAAAGAAAAAAATCACCAATATTCAGGGATATTGAAAATGAAAAACATAGGACCATATAGTAGGAAATAGAACAATTTGGCTTTTGTGATTTTGGAAACATTTACTACATGTATGGGAAAAAAGACCATATTTACTTATAATCCTTGAATTTGGAAGAAATTAAATTCAATAATAAAACCAGTCAATAAGAGAATATTACATAGGATGATCTCTTTATAATTCACTAAACATAGTTAGGTCTGACTCACTATATAGAATCTGGTCCAATATTAATATCACATATTCATTATTGTTGAGGGTCTCCAATAAACTATTTGGATAACTAATCTAGTTGTATTTATTTTATTACTATAATGACTCAATCCCTACTCACTCTTAAGTAACTAAACCTAGTTTTCCACATATCCTTATGAAAGACTCCATATATTCTATAGGCTTATAACTAGAAGCATGGTTCTATGATGGGTTTTTAGAGAGAATATACCCTCATGATAAGAGTGGATAAAATTAGTGAAATATAGTAACAAACTAGAAGAAGAAGTAATAATGAAAATAGTTGAAGTAGACCTCTAAAAAAAGTATTATCACATAAATAATACCACGATTCATATAAAAAATAAGGATCTTATGTCAGTATGCTATAAAAAATGGGAATAAATGAAACCATAACAACAAGAATATACAACATGGTTTAAAAAATGGACAAAAAACAAATATATTTCTTTTATAGTATCACAATCATAATCGCATTCCTATTCTATTATAATCCATCATAGTTTAAAAAATTAGGCATCCATAGTGTCACACTTCCCATTATCCCTACCAGCATCCATGTTGTCTGTACGAGTACCATTCAATAGATTAATTGTGTTTGAGATAAACATAGTAGGACACTATCAATAGCATTTAATACCCTCTAGCTAGTGAATATATAACGAGTAGTGCGTAGGCATAATTAATAATGAAAAAAACTATATTGGTATGTTTTCCTCATCTGAAACCAATTGATAATACCTGATTCAGCATAATAGAGATGTTCTATGAAAAAATGACTTCAAAATACAATTTATTGTTGTGATTACGTATAAATCAACCTGGTACCCCTGAAATATAGATAAGGAATCCCCATAAATTAACCATTCAATGAAACTATGTGGTTACACTAAAAATATGTATTTAACAGTCATGTAAATGTATGAAGGGGAATTCCCATAACATAACACCATAAGGTGTTCCATCCCATCCATAGAAACATTCACTAGGTGGACTCAGTTCTAGGAATAATAGGTTCCCTATCATACCAAATCACTTTGTGCATAGATCATCATGTATATACCTAATACAATGATTTGGGCTACAATGTACAATATCCAATCTATGTATAAAGAATGATCGGTCTAATATAACATAACTGGGAGAGTAAATTCTATTTCCAGTCTCATTTTCAAGTATAAGGATCTATAGTATCAATATTCTATACTAATGAGATGTGTGTGAGTGGAATGACATGTCCAACCCAATCCATGCAAATAATGTGAAACATAATGTGTAGTAATAGTAATCAACCATCCAAAATCATAATAATAGACATGGTCACACTTTATAATTAAATAAGGTTTGGGTGACATGGTTATACTATTCCCAATTCATTTATCTCATTTATAAATTTCCTTTATATTGTATAACCCAAACCTACCTTTTAAGGTTGCTTAATTACATAGCCAAGCACAAGGACCAAGAACATTGTTATACTATTTCAACTAATTCAATTTAAAATTCACAATTACATTGAAATATTCAACACACCTAAAAAGGTAGTTTTAATACTTATTAAAGAATAGTGTTTATAGACATTTTATACATGGCTTTATAATTGGGGGCTTTTGTTTTGGTTTTCAACCTCAAACAACACCAAGTTTCTGTGTGAAGCATTTCCATTTTACAATTTATGAAATTAAAATACAATAAGTATATTAATCTATTTAGTTATGGATGTAATAGAAACGCACTTAAATAGTTGGTTAACATTAAGTAAGACAAACTATGATGGGGGAACATGGATAATATGGACTACTATATTAGGGGAATATGAGTTTATATGATTAATTTAACTTTTAAGGGGTGAAACATGGAAGTTCTGACACATGGCACAATAGTTCAAAATATATTTGACTCCATCATTTAGTAAAAGGAACTTTAATAAATACCTTATGTGGGAAGTAGAATCTTTATCCACTATCGGCCTTTAATCCAATAAAGGATGATAGAGATCAATGAAATAGATATATTCCATAAAAATAGGGAACATACTCTCACATAGAAATATAATTCTATACAACAAGTTCAATGATGAAAATAATTTAGAGGACTTGTTGTCTAAACATTATCTATCCAATTAATAGAATGGTTCTTGAATTTTAGCTCGAACAAAGTGGCTAGTAAATTCCTAGCGTGATGATGGAAGAGACATCTCATGTGGAAGAGGTGGTAGATATATGTGAAATGGAGAAGAAAAATAATGAGGTGATGTTAAATACCCTTGGATAAAATAGTTAATTTCACCCATTAATAGGGTGAAATGTTTGGATACATATTTGACCAAATTTCACATCAACAGTTTGTCACCACTATCCATATAGAACTCCCATTGCATGGTTCACGCATAGTTTGAAAAACCATGAACACAACGTGATGTTCACCTTTTCCAAAAATCTGTATCTTTTCTCACGGACATGTGGCCTCCCTTTAATGGGTTTTAAAACTATACTTATCCTATTCTAGGAGGCATGGTTGAGTTATATGATTAGCAGTAACAAATCATCTACCATGCACATCATCCTATTTCTAAATAAACCATAACTCCAAACTCAAAATGGCCCTTGATAATCTAGAACCCTTATATAATCTCCTAGGAATGGTTATGAGATTAAAACAAGTGGATAAAATTGAAATTTAAAGCATTTTTACCTCTATAAAAAGTCAGGATGTTACAACCTCCCCTTTTTAAAAAAATTTCACACTAAGTCTCCCATTTAAAAATGCTTCAACATAACCTCTGAATATCTCTGACTATACAAATGTGTGATAGCATATCTCTCCCACTTATCATCATGTACATGAATTCTCTACAATTCAACCTTAAATAAAGGAATTGACCTGAATTAGTGAGCATTCATGATCCATTCGACAATACACAATGGATACTCCATAAAATAAGAACCAACATCAGAATCCACCTTATCATGCCATAAAACATTATATGTTTCTGAATGGTAACACAAAATATGTTAAATATGGAATAAATCATGAAGGTCCTAGTACCTTGGAGAGAAATGGAATTGATATTCTACCAACATGCTACTATTTAAAATATCTTAGGGACTAATGAACCTAGGTGAAACCATCCCTTTTCATAAAATCCATCTATTCCAATGTCTAAAAGAAACACACAAGAAAACTCATTGTCCCATCTCAAACTCTATTGGTTAGCAAAGATGATTGAAAAAATGTGTATTCCTAAACATAGATGAAGTGATACATATCATGATAATATAATACTACATTGATTTCTCATGAATGAGACATGATCCCAATAACACTACTTCTCACACCACTAACCAACACATGGGTGAATGGAATTACCTACCATATAGTGTCACATAAGGATCCAACTGTATCATATCTTGGAATCTATTTTTGCAGGATAATTCAGAGAGAGTCACATTTTTCTCACAAGAATCTCCAAAAACAAGGTTTCATGCTCAAATCATATCTTGTAACACCCATATTGTACACATAGATTCATAGTTGATCTGAGAGAGAGAATACATTCTCATAAGTACCTAAAAACGCAGATCCTTCTACATCCCCTCTAGAACTGTGATGTAAATCAAGAGTCCCTATCTGATACAATGGTATATAGAACTCCATGGAGGCATATGATCTCCCAAATTATACCCTCCCTATCTTGTCCACTAAAATGATCTCTCAAATATGAATGAATTTGGAAACCTTCATCACCATGTCCATGTAATCCATATTAACATTCCCCTTTTTCAACTGAGTAATGGGTATAGATATAAATGACTTCTTGGTCACCAGTGTTCTACCTTAACCTATCGATTGGTGGAACACAATGTAATAAATCCATCATTCTCCATTTTCATACTAGCCCACCAAAACTAGCAGTGTAAGTCATGATACAATTTCATAAGGATAAGATATAATACCTAGTTAGTGAGATGATATTCTCTCATAAACTCTAATAAAATGTCAATTGAAACCCAAAAAGATCCATGAATGTGTAAGATCTCATCATCATCTATGATATAACCCGATGGTGTGTCCTCTCCTAAAACTCACCGCTATATGACCAAGCCCATAGGGCTGAAAAAATGTATCATATTAAGTAGGTATTTCGTCTCTAAATGAATCTCATAAAATAGTACCATCAACTACAATTCACATATAATCTTATGAATTCATTATGTCTAAGGATTATTAATATGAGAATTAGACACGACATTACCTTTTCTAGAATTAAATTAAAGATAAAAAGTGAATAGATAAAGGTATTCTATGCATATTCATTGTCTATGGTTCTTTTCGTGTTCGGAAAATATATACTTGTGGATATATTGGTCCATGTACACCAAAAATATCTCTCTCAATATGTAGTGACTCTACAAAATAAAGGCATGGACCACAATTACTACATTGAGATCAGAAGTCAAGTAATTATACTCATGAGGTCTTTACTAGAGAGTCCTTTATTCAATGAATTGATAATAAAAAATTAAAACAACTCCTTTCAAATTCTTGATGTATTGAAATAAATGATATACACGATTTCTAGCTCAGGGAAAATTCAAATCGACATAGAGGTTAGAATTACATTCAACTCTTTAAAGTCTTTCTCACAAGATTGACACAATTGAAACATTAAAATATTCATTGTCATGCCCGGAATTGGGGAATGAAAATTCATGAATAAATTACCATAACTATCTTGGTAGCCCAAAATAACTGGATATGTCAATGATGTACTTTGGTTTCTCCATGAAAACAATGACTCTTTCATTCTCTAGATCTATATATACACTTTATTTGGTTATAATTTCACCAAAGAAGTGACCCTTATCAATCTAGAAGTTTCATTTTGTGATCTTGGAATAAATGTTAAGATCTCTGATTATATTAAGTATGGTTTCAAGTTGTTTGGTATAATTAATTCATATATGAAAATACTCCAAGGTTTCGTCCACAAAAATTACCATGAAAGAATCCATGTTTTTGTGGAAAAAAATGATTCATCAAGGCCACAATAATATTTGGTGGATTCATGAAACCAATAAACATTACCAAATACTCCTACAAACCATATATACTACAAAATATTTTATGTTCTATATCTAAGGGTCTAACCCATACTTGATGATAACATGACATCAAATAATTATTTTAAAAAACCCATCCTCATTTGATCAGATCAAAGTGGTCTTTTGTTCAAGGTAGTGGATACTGATTCTTAAATGCAATATGATAAAATTTCAGGTAATCCATATATAGCCTAATTTTATAACCCAACATCTAGGAAAAAGAAAAAGTGAATCCTAAGATGAAGTATGGAGTCATATAAACCCTTTATCTTCTAAGTCCTCTAACTATCTCTTTAGTACTGGAATCACTTTAGGTTCCATCATGCAAAGAAAAATGTACACATATTTCACTCCTAGAACTTGATCAATAGTAAAATACACATGTATAATGAGAGGTAACCTAGAGAATTCATCCATGAAGAGGTCTCTAAAATTATCTACTATAAGTTGGATGTATATCCGATGTTTTCCTTGACCACATAGAAAATGAATGGAAATATGGGATACCACTCTTCCTAGCCCAAAACACTTAGGTAATGATCATCTTACATAGACATCCCATTCTATTTTATAAATAAAATTACTACCCTCTAATGATGTGAAAGAAACCCTTTAATTATAAAAATAAATATGTGTATGATAAGAAACCAACCAATCCATCCCGAGAATGGTTTCAAATCATTTCATCATAAGGAAGAATATGGTACATGTTAAATTATTAACACCTATCCCTAGGGGGAATTTGTTACATTATCATATACAATCACACCACACCCCCGACAGAGTATTGAGAGTCATCACTCCAAAGAAATACTCAATATAAGGGAAAATACTTTCAATAATTTTTTCAGATATTAATGAATAATAAGTGCTTATAAAAAATAAATCAGACACTAATATAGAGGCTTCTAAAATTATACCTTGAGTTGTAGAATTATTGTCACAATGGTCCACTATTTTACGTTATATTTCATATATCAGGATGGATCCATGACCCTATGATACAAATATGGAACCCTATATAGGTCCACTCTTCTAGTATTGTATGCGTTATATCTGGATCACTTGACTATGACCACACCCTCAGATGGAATTGTTGGTATTACTCTAGATTATTATTTCGGGAGGGGATATTAAACCTACTCTCGAATGTGGAGTTAATATAGATTCAATCTCACAAGAAATTTGAGAAAATGTATGTAACACCCCCGAATGATAAAGGGTTAAATGACTAAATGAAATGGATCATGTCAACAATGTGGACCTTTCTTTTTGAGAGCCCACCTAATCAGAACTCCACAGTTAAGCGTGCATGGCTTTGAGTAGTGGTCAACATGGGTGACCTTCTGGGAAGTTTCCCAGGGTGTGTGTGAGTGAGTAAAACCACATTGTAAAGGACATGTGTTGGATTCTGGGGACTATCATCAGTTAGATGACCCGTTCAGGCATGTGGGTGGCCCCTAGGCTGAGGACCTTGTGTCTACATGGAAACTGATGGTACTTAGCGAGCTAGGACCCGACAACCTAGTTAAGGCAGGGTGTCTGTGCTATAGCCATGACCCAATTATAGCATTTGGTATCAGAGGTGGTACCCAGCCTTAGGTGCAGTGCACTGCCTGGGTCAAGATGTAGTTCCCACAATGAGGATGTTGTGCTCTACAGGTGGGGGGTGATTGAAACACCCTCGAATGATAAATGGTTAAATGACTAAATGCCGTGAATAATGTCAACAAGATGCACCTTCCCCTTCAAGAGCCTGTCGGATTAGAACTCTACAGTTAAGCGTGATTGTCCTGGAGTAGTAGTTAGGATGGGTGACCTTTTTGGATGTTTACGAGGGTGTGTGTGAGTGAGGATAAAACACATTGGAAAGGACATGTGTTGGCCTGTGGGGATGGTCATTAGTCAGATGACCCGTTTAGGGAAGTGGATGGGCCCTAGGGTGGGGACCACATGTCTGCAGGGTAACTGGTGGTACCTAGCGAGCCAGGACCCAACAACCATGTTAAGGCAGGTTGTATATGCAATCCCCAGGACCCAGTTGTCACATTCTTTGTCACAAACCGTCCCCTGAGGCCCTTTCTATGACTACCCCATGAATGCCTTTCATAGGCCAGGGGATGACGACTAGCACTGAAAGGCATATTCCCTAAAACCGGAAGGCATTTCCTTCATACCGGTACAAACACAAGGTTCGAGAACACAAAAAGAACAAAATGTGAAGTAAACTACTGTAGAAAAAGAGTGATTAATGTAAAAAGGGATGAAATACAATCCCGACTATAATAGTACAAGTACAACTGAAAGTTTAGTACAATTGAAAGGAAAGGAAAACAGGTACTGGATTATCCTCTAGGGTTCTTACTTGAAGGATTGGTATAGATCTCCTCTAATATACTCCATGTCTACTCGTCTCATTTGTGTCAAATCATGCCAAACGGTCCACCACTGAGCACCATCCAGTCCTGGCTACCTCAGCCTCAATCAATGTTGTATGCCGTCTGCACAAGACACAACAAGGTGCGGGCGAATCCCGTGCATGGGTGAGTATAACTATACTCAGTAGGGACCCCGAGACCCTAAAGTTCTTATAGAGTTCCACAATGAAAAACCATAGGGTTACACCACAAAGGTATATTACCACATAGGTGAAGTACAACATAGCATAACTTCAATCATAAGCGCAAGGTAAAGAAAACTTACATCATGATTTATTTTATGGGTAGTAACAAGTAATATCCCCAGACACAATGTTGAACACCTCAGCTGCTTGAAAAATCCTTCTCTATCAAGTACAATGGGCTTGTCGGGTCACTCTAAACTACTTCCCACTAACCTTGAACTACTAAGGTAATCCTCCCCATTACGTAATGTGGGTATGCAGGGTCACACAGAGCCACCACCCCCATCGTGGTATGCCAAGGTACTCCTCCCCATTGCGTACCACAACTATTCCCCATCATGGCCAACCAGGTCACACATAACCTCCCACCCCCATCATGGTCTTCTAAGGTACTTCTCCCCATCACGTACGGCTGTAGTCGAGTCACTCCGAGTCAACAAGACAACAGTTGTCACGTCTCATCCAGTTGTAGTGTTCCGTACGTAGTGCGCTAGGGAGATCCAATCCCCAATACATAAGTCACATCTCAACCAGAATTAAGTCTCACAAAGAAGTATCTAGATGACCCTCCTTGTCATAAGGGTTCCAATGCAATAAAAACTGCATCAATCGGACACCCGGTCTGTGCGTTATTGGCATTTTAGTGCCGAGGGATCTGTTGGATTTAGGTGTGATCCAACCCAGCCGCACTCCAAGTTCCTCCAAAACTCTAATGGAGTAAGGAAAAAGGGTTTCCTTTATATAAGGGTACCAACACCACATACAAATCATCAAATGAGCATCCAATCGCCAAGATAAGAATATTTGAGTATTTCTGGGCCCGGTTGGGCTCGGGTCCAGTCCAACCCGGTTGGACCGACCCAAACAAACCCTATCTGGGCTGGGCCAAGGTGGTCTCAGCACCCTAGGAAAATGTTCTGTCTGGACCACAAGAGAGGCAGCCCGTAAGGGAGGAACGACCAGAATAGGGGGACCCACAAGGTGCGGCCCGCCCCGTGTGGGGTTGTGGACCACCTTGGGGGGAGGCGACTCACTGGGGAGACAACCCAATCTGAGAGAAACGGCCCAGTTCGAGGGTGGATGCCCAGATCGAGGGTGGAAGCTCGCTTCGAGGGTGGTGGCCCGATCCGAGGGGAGCAGCTCGGTTCGGTCCGACATGGGGGGTGTAACCCCTCGGTTGCCAAGAATCCTGAACAGCCCGAAGGCCGTTCGATTGGGGAGCCAGCGGAGCCACGAGGCTACCACTCAGTTTCCACGGAACCCAAAATATGTGGGTTCAATCTCCGCTATAGCTTCAGCTACTATTTTCATTCACTGGAAGTGTGAAAGTCTTGCCACCTCCCACCCCGCGGCTAGCCGTTGTGCCAGCTGCCTCCTTCGTTCGCCATGGTTGCCGAGTCATGACCTTCCTCTTGCGGCATGCATCGACATGCTTGCGGTCTTCCAAGGAGGTGAACAGATAGCAAGATAGCAAATGATTCAGGCCAGGTTCGTTAGGCTTGTGCCCACCGCATTAGCTCATAAACATGAGGGGGGTTAAGGGTTTAATAAAAATTTAATTAATAAAAAAGATGAACCACACAAGGTACCCTGTAACAATCCCCCCACAGAGATGAATGAATTGCAATTCAACTCGTTAGTCAGTTTCCCCATGCTCATTATTTGATTCAAGAATAGGGAAGATGAAACCATTCAAAAAAATCATAAATAAATTATCCCCTACCTCAAAATGTAGGAGGGCACTCGCTGTCAAGGGAGTATCATTGTTCGCCATCCTCGCAACAAGATGTCCTCACTACCGCTCGAACGTTAAACTCCAGTTTGAGGTTTCGGTGTCGCACATCACCTCCTGATGGGGTCGGCTCCATCCTATAAGGGATCAGAATTATGGAACTCCAATAGAACTTCATTGCTTGGAGAAGATTTTCCAAAACCCCTCACCCAAGATCTATATTTATATGAGATGGGGAGATTATGTAACAACATGGGGAGTTAATGGGGATAATAAATTAGGAAGCTTCATAATCCCCGAACAACATCGTTACTTAGGATTTGGAAAGTCAACCTATTCAGTTGCCTAACTCACCATGGGTCCCGCACTATTCTTGTCCATTGGGGAAAAAGAAATAAAATAATGATATTGTTTTATTTCATTTATTTTAAAAGACAGAAAAAACAACTTCTTCTTCAAACCTACTACAACAAAAGTAAATTCTTCTTTAAGAGAGTCTTGGAGATGTGGATTCAACAAGGCCCACATATTTTTAATCTGAGCAACAATTCAAAAGTTAGAAAATGCCACTCACACGTTTACTGGACTTACCCAAAAAAGTTCAAAAATTCATTCTAGGCACACTAAGCCTCGGAATCACATGCCTTCAATTTTCGTAGACTCATAACAATTCAATATAATTAAAAAAAATATACTGTAAATCCAGGATTTTACATTCTCCCCACCTTAGGGCTTTACGTCCCTAAAATCCACAATATATACTAAGGAAACAAATGGGGGTACTGAGCATGAATATAATCCTTTTGCTCCCAAGTGCTCTCCAGGAGGTTCCCATGCTGCCAGTGAACACACACCAGAGGTATCGAACACCCAAAAAAGACCTGATCTCGTCAATCCTTTATCTCCACTAGAACCTCTGTAAACATCACCTCATTGTCTAAGTCCATCTCGTCATGGACGATGTTGTGAGATGGGTGATGCACATATCTCCTCAGCTGGGATATGTGGAAGACGTCGTGCACCTTCTCCAAATACAGTTGAACTGCAATGCGGTATGCCACCTCACCTATCCTCCAATGTATCAGAAATGGCCTGATAAATATCAGTGATAACTTGCCACCTCAGAAAAATCTCTATAGTCCTTGTCGAGGAGAGACTCATAAAAAAATGTGGCCCCCCTCCTAAACACCAAAGGTATTCATCTTCTGTCAGCATATGACTTCTTTCTCCTCTGTTCAGTCTTCATCCACTCCTAGATGATCTGCACATTCTCAGTGGTAGCCCGTACCAACTCTGGACCCATAAGTTCTGACTCCCCTGGGTCTGTCCGGCATAGAGGAGATCGACAGGGTCCGCTGTATAGGGCCTCAAATGGTTCCATACCAATCGTGGAGTGATAACTTTTGTTGTACGCGAACTACACCAAGGGCAAGTGATCCTCCCAACTATGACAAAAATCACATACGCATGCAAAAATCATGTACTCAAGCATCTGAATGGTCTGATCCATCTGACCATCCATCTAAGGATGAAAGGTGGTGATCAAACGCAGCTGAGTCCTGATTTTCTCCTACAATCCATTCCAAAACTAGGATGTAAATCATGCATCAAGGTCAGAGACGATTTTCGATGTCACCCCATAAAGTTGCACGATCTCCCATACATAGAGGAGTCCAAAGACTTATACTAATCTTTGTTCTCAAATAAGTATGAAGTGGGACAACATGGTGAGTCGGTCAATGATCACCCATATGGATTCATGTCCCCTGGATGTACATGGATTCCCTATCAAAAAGTACATGGATATCCCATCCCACTTACACTCTGGCACCTCTAGTTGCAGAGCTATGCCTGCTCAAACCTGATGCTCTGCCTTCACTAGATGACAAGTGAGGCATCGTGAAACAGACTCTTCCACTGCCTTTTTCATCCCTGGCCATCAGTGCTAATGCTAGGGGTCCCGGTACATCAACGACACACCAGGATGTACCTCCAGAGGGGACGTATAGAAATCCCTCAACACCACCTCCCGTAGTGCCATTGGTACCATTGTATGTCTTCTAAAGAGGATGATATGATCCCCAACTTCATAAAATCCATCAGGTTTCTACCCTAAAGATATCTGAGCTTGTTGAGCCTTGTATTTAGTGTCCCAAAGTTGTTCCTTCCTGAATACCTGATGAAGTGGGGGGTGTGACTGTCATATACTGGAGGTGTGCCTCTCCATATCTATCCATAAAGAATATATGCAACGTGGCTAGCTACTCTGTCACCTCACATAGCAACTACAGACTGGACCCTTGCTGAGTGCATCTGCTACCACATTACCCTTCCCACGAGTATAGACTATCTCAAAGTCATAGTCATGGAGGAACTCTAGACATAACCGCAGTCTTATGTTATGTTCCTTATATGAGAAGTTATACATGAGACTCTTGTGATCAGAGAAGACTGTAAAATGTTCACCCATCATGTAATTTCACCACATCTTTATGTCAAAAACCCCTACTGATAACTCCAAGTCATGGGTAGCTTATATAATCTCATGATTTCTTAGCTATAATGAACCATAAATGATCATTTCTTCCTCCTATGTCAGGACATATCCAAGCCCGGTCCCTGATGCATCGCAGTAGAAAACATTCCCAATTCCCTCTTCTGGTAGCCTCAAGATGGGGGCAATCGTCAGTCTCTGTCTCAGCTCTTAGAAACATAGTTGACATCTCTTTGTACATAAGAAATGTTTTCCCTTCTTTTTCAAAGATGAAAAAGGTACTACAAATATGGAAAACTCAAGAAGGAATCTCCGATAGTATCCAGCCAACCCCAAGAAGCTTCACACCTTCATCACCCTCCTAGGTGGCTCCCAAGATAGAAAACCCTCTATCCTCTATGGATCCATTGCAACTCGAGCCTCTGAGATAATGTGTCCCAGAATGTGGGCCTCTCATATCCAGAACTGTCATTTCAAGAGATTACCATAAAGATAATGATCGTGAAGTTTATGTACAATCATCTCAAAATGATAGGCATGCTCCTCCTCCGTCACCGAGTGTATCAAGATTTCATCGATGAACACCACTATGAAGAGATCAAGGTATGTCTGAAAGATCCTATTCATGAGTCCCATAAATAGTACTGAGGATTTGGTCAATCCCAAAGTCCTAACCAAGAACTCACAATGGCCATACAGACATTCGAAGGCCGTCTTCTGCACATCCTCATCTCGTATCCAGAGCTAATGATAGCCTGATCGGAGGTCTATCTTTGAAAACCGGTGAGCTACCTTCAGCTGATTGAAAATATCATCATTCCTCGAGAGTGGATACTTATTCTTAACGGTCACCTAGTTTTGGAGCTGATAGTCCACACAAAGTCTCAAACTCCCATATGCCCTTTTGGAGAACAAAATTGGTCCAGCCAATGGAGAGACACTGGGTCCGATGAACCCCTTTCTCTACAAGCCGTCCAACAGTACACATAACTCACGAAGGTCCACGTGATCCATCTGATATGCTAGTGTTGATATCAGTGTTTTACTAGAGTATAGGTTGATGTAAATGTTTACATCTCTGCATGGAGGTAGTCCTCGAATATCATCAGGAAAGACATCGACATACTGGTCCACCACTACAGGATAGCTCAGACTCTCAACATAATCTGCTCTGAGGGTAAGGCTAGCCAACTGATCAGTAATCAGCTGCACCCTCCTATGTGTATGTCCATATTATGCTGCGATGGTTCCCTTATCACTGGTGATGGAAAAGCTGGTCTCGTCCGTGTGGGCACACCGCATATTGTGCCGAATACAGTCAATCTGAGCATGGACATTGGATAACTAGTCCATATCGAAGATGACGTTGTAAGGCCTCGACACTGCTACTGGGACATCCCAGCCAAATATCTTGCCTCTTACAGTAAGCTCACACAATCATCACTAGTGCGTAATTGTTGAATCCACTCCTATAGGTGTCTCTAGCCATAAATATCGAGCCAACGGCCCGACTGAAATATCCAATTTCTGAACGAGGGCCATGGAAATAAAAGAGTGATGAGAAACTATGTCTATAAGTACTACAGATAAGGTGGAGTAGACACAAATAATTCCTCTAATAAACTCTTGAGCACCTTAATCATTGGCCTCAACTGCATAGAGCTGAGCTCGTCCCTGTCCTCCTACTCCCTGTGTTCGGGGTGGACCACATGGCAGTGGTGGTGGTAGAATCTCAAAATGTCACCCACCCCTACTACACGACCATATCCTCTACCACGTTCTCCACCATATAGAACTCCCCGCTTGAACCTATGTCTCTACGTCAGCGGTCCCTCAACTGTCAGCTGGTCGTTGGTACAACGGGTTGGGTAGTCGTGAGCCATATGAACCTGCCTGCTGCACAGGTAACACTATGTGCCCCATGCCTATCTCCCCCTACCTTGTAATCCTCGCTCCTCTGACCATGTATCCCATGGTCATCCACCAAAAATTCTAGTCTACTTGGACCTCTATTTCATCTACCTACTGCCTCCTGCAGATGCCTCGACTACCCGTCGTCTAGTGGTAGCTCTCGTTGTGGGTTCCTGATCAGCTAGGAAGCTTTCCACCAAAAGTGATCTCTCAAGCACCACAGCCTGCATCGTAATGCTGAGGGAAAAAAATCGATGATCTGATCTCCCATAGAATACCTTTATCAAAGTTCTGATCCCTGAAGAAAGGGTCTTGTACCATGTCTGTGGAGTAGCGGGAGAGATCAGTGAACCTCACGGAGTACTAGGCCACTGTCATGTTACCCTACTATAAGTGCACAAGCTCTAGTATACGCCTAGAGTGTAAGGTCGGTGGGATGAACTCTGATATGAAAAGCCCCTCCAAGTCCTCCCAGATGAGGGTCTCCTCATTGGGTATCTAGAGGATCAGGATCTCCCATCTAATTGCAACTACCTGAAAAAGGCGGACTACCAGGATTACCACAAAATCAACTGGTGTCCCAACTAAGCAAAAAACTCTGGACACAGCCTCCGGACAATCATCAACAACTTGTGTGTCCATCTCGCCTTGGATCCTTTAATGCCTCTACCACTGGAACTCGTGAAATGTGCTTAGTTAAAGTGAATCCTCTACTGGTGGGGATGGTGGCAACGACTACCCAAAAAGAAGTGGTGCTTCTAGTACACTACCTGAAGGTGCTAACGTCGTAAGGGGGGCCTGCATCGAGGCCTAATCGCTTGGAGTGACATCATCACATACTCTCTTAAGAAACTTGGGTGGTTGTATTTGTGGGGGATACTAAAAAGAAACAGGTGTCCCACTGTTAAAATTTATACCTGGTGAGATGACTCAGGAAAACATTAGAAAGACATTTCAAAACACATGCAATCAGTGTTTCCATGCACTGAGTCAGAAATCAAAACTCTGGGTCTTGGTGTATGGATACGTTGGCCGCCGCCAAAATACTGGACTCCCCAAACTAAAAACCACACTCAAAACACTTAACACTATTGCCACATATAAAATATTAGATTCATTATTCTTTATTAGAACAGAACTCCTCTAATACTACTTGTCACGAGTCATCCCCCGGGGCCTATGCCGCGACTTCCCCATGCACGCCTTTCATAGGACATGGGATAGAGATTAGAAAAATAAGGCATATTCCATAAAAAAAGAAGTCATTTCCTTTAAATATATAAAAACACATCTTCTAAGAACACAACAAGAAGCAATTGAGAAGAAAACTGATGTAGTAAAAGAGTGCTGAAAGTAAAAGGGGCCGAAATACAAGCCCAACTGTAAATGTACATGTATGACTGAAAGAATGGTTAAAATTAAATAAAAAAGAAAATAACTACTGGGTAATCCTCCGAGGTTCCTACATAAAGGTTAGGTACATATCACCTCCACTGAACTCTACATCCGCTCATCTCCTCTGCGTCACGTCACGCCGAACGGTCCACCTCCGAGGACCGTCTAGTTTTGGCTCCCTAACCCTCAATAAATGTTGTTTGTCATCTGCACAAGACACAACAAGGTGTGGGTGATGCCCATGTATGGGTGAGTATAACGATACTCAGTAGGGACCTCGATACCCCAAAGGTCTCCTAGAGTTCGACAAAGAAAAACCACAGGGTAACACAACAAAGGTAGATTACCACACAGGTAAAGTACAACATAGAATAACCTCAATCAAAAGAACTAGGTAATGAAAGATCACATCAAGATTTATTCAAGGGGTAGTAACAAGTAAAATCCTAACTCACAACATTGAACACCTCATCTACAAGATAACTCTTCCTCTATCGAGTAAAATGGGCCTACCTAGTCACTTCGTGCTACTTCGCACTAACCTCGAACTACTAAGGTACTCCTCCCCATCACATACTGTGGGTTGTCGGGTCAGACAGAGCCACCCACCCTCATTGTTCTCTACAAAGGTACTCCTCCCCATCGCGTATAGCGACCACTCCCCAACGTGTCCCGCCAGGTCACACAGAACCACCCAACCTAGTCATGGTCTCCTATGGTACTCTTCCCCATCATGTACCGCGATCATCGAGTCACTCCAAGTCAAAAAATCTGTAGTCATCATGTCTTAGAAAGTCACAGGGTTCCGTACATAGTGCACTTGGGAGAATCGCTCCCAAGCCATCAGTTGAACCTTAAACAACATGAGGTATCACAAGGAATTAAACCAATGACATTCCATGTCATAAGGGTTCCAAAAAAATAGAGAGTGCGGCAATCGGACACCCGGTCTGTGCGTTATTGGCATTTCAGTGACGAGGGCCCAGTTGGATTCAGGTGTGATCCAACCAAGCCATACGCCAAGATTATTCAAAACTCTAATGGAGTAAGGATAAAGGGTCATCTTACTCCAAGGGTCCTAATGCCGCAGAAGAATCGTCAAACGGGCGTCCAGTCTTCAAGATAATCTCCTTTGAGTTTTTTTGGGAATGGATGGGCCCAGGTCTGGTCCGACCCGGTCCAACCGACCAAGCCAAACCCTGTCTGAGCTGGGCCGAGGTGGTCTCATCCCATTGGAATTATGTTTAGTACAACCTACAAGGGAGGATAGTCTAGAATTGGGAAGCTCATGTGGGGCGGCGGCCAGCGGGGCAGCAGCTCGGCCGGGGGGCGGCGGCCCACTGGGGAAGTGACCCAGTATGAGGGCGGCGGCCCAATGTGAGGGCGGTGGCCCAACTCGAGGGAAAAGGCCTACTCTGAGGGTGGTGGCCCGGTTTGGTCTGATTCGGGGGGTGTAATCCCCCGGTCTCCTGAATTTCTGAACGGCCCGAAGGCCTTTCGGTTGGTGAGGCGGCGACACCGCGAGGGAGCCACTCGGTTGCCTTAGATCCCACTGGAGGTGGGTTCGGCCGCCACCATGGGTTCGTCCATGAATATCGTTCGCTAGAAACACCACAGTCATGCCACCTCCCATTCTGTGGTCGACCGTCATGCAGAACACCTCCTCCATTCACCACAACTAATGAGCCGCGACCTTCCTCTTGCGGCATGCGTCGACTTGCTCACTGTCTTCCAAGGAGGCGCAAAGATAGCAAGATAGCAGAGGGTTAAGGTAGGGTTCATTATCATCACGCCCTCCACATTAGATCCTAAATGTGAGCGGGTTAAGGGTTAAATAATAACTAAATTAACCAATTAGATAAACCCCACAATATGCCTCACAACGATCCTCCCACAAAGATAGATGAATTGGGAGTCAACCAGTTAGTCAGTTGACCCGTGTTATTCATTTTATTCTAGAACATGGAAGAGAATACCATTCAATAAAATCTTAAACAAATTAACCCCTACTTATAAATGATGGTGAGAGCTCGCGATTGAGGGGGTCTCATTGTTCGCCATCCCCGCAACAATCTATCCTCTCCACAACTCGAACATCAAAATCTAGTTTAGGATTTCAGCGTCGCACATCACCTCATACTGGGGTAGGCTCTGTCCTCTAAGGGATCGAAGTTATGGAACTTTAACAGAACTTCATTTCTTTCTGATGATTTTCCCAAACCCCTCCCCCAAACTCTATATTTATAGGAGAGGGTTAGAGTATGTAAAGACAAAGGGAGTTAATGCGGCTCATAAATTAGGAATATTTCTAATCCCCTAACGAAGTCATTACATAGAATTTTTCATGTCAAGAAATTCATTGGCCTGACTCATCAAAGGTCCCACACTCTGGTTATCCGTTGGTGGAAAAGAAATAAAATAATGAGATTATTTTATTTCATTTCTTTTAAAAGTCACAAAAATAACTTCTTCTCTAGACCTACTACTGTCAAAGTATAGCCTCTCTTAGGCGAATCCTGGTGCTGCAGATTCAACGGTACCCTTGGATTTTTAATATGAGAAATAGTTCAATAGTTAGAAAATTCCTCTCTTGCATTTTCTGAACATACCCGAAAAAATGTTCAGAAATTCATTTCGGGCACCCTGGGTCTCAGAATCACATACCGTCAATTTTCCCAGACCTGTAATAATTCTATATAATTAAAAACATTACATGGAAATTATGGGTCTTTACAAAGTCCTAGAAATGTTATGATGAGACCCCATATTTCTTCAATCTCGACACTCTATAGGTTCTTTAATACACTAAGGCTTTAGGTGAACTAGATTTTCACACTAATAGCATACCACATAGTTATTGATTCAACAAATATGACTACCACCACCCAAAAGATAACCCTCATGATGATTCTTCCTATCACTGTTTGATTTATTGTCCATTATATGTGTTGCACTACCCTTTAATACACCTATAGGTTATCTCAATTTATTCTAGATGATAAGGGTCTTGATCACTATCACAGATATGGTAATCAATTGTCATATATTAAAATATGATCATACTTCAAACTAGATCCCATCCTTAAATAACCTAGTAGGGGATAACTCATCAACCATAAGAATTTGTGAAAATCTTGAATCTTAGTAAAGTGATTTGAATAGTCCATAACAGACATAGTTCCATACTGTAGGTGTACAAACTCACTTTCTCAATTTTCTTCCATGGTATCAGGATAATAGTAATTCTAGTATGTAGTTTGTAAATCTTTCTAGACCACAGCTCAAAGTGAACAATCTTGATTCAAGATGTCCCACCAATGTTTCAAAATTCTACATATGATGTATTTAGTGAGCATAAATATACTCTTAAGAGGTGTCTCTTGGTAATAGAATATAGATATCTTTCCCTCCAACCATGAATCTGATGATTGGGGACCATATTCCCTTAACAAATTTAGAGGGTGTTACTATTGAAACATAGTAGTAAAGTTTTCAATTTATTAAGATGGTTCTGGAGATCCAATTATATATTTCATTAATCATAAGTAACCCTCTTGAAAATATAAATAGGTTATCATATAAGGAATAACATGAGGTTCCACAAGCATCACTATAGAAGGTAACACTGGTAGGTAATGGGGAAAACACCTTCCTTGAATGGTCATCACCAACTTCTTGGCACCTGACCTGAACTCATTATGGTGAAATATATCTAAAATACCAAGAAGATGCCTCCAAACAAGATTTCATCATAGAATAAATAACAAACAATGAATTATGATAGGTACAAAACTTTCTACAAAATATTAAACAACCCATTTATTACTCGAAAATTTGGTGATAGGTGATATAAAAGATTATAAGGTTCACAAAAGACATTTTCTACTGCCCACTATTGAGTTTGGGTTAGGGACAAGTTCTCTGTTTCACATCCAACATTATAGTATACAGAGTATCAATTACATGTTATAGTGGGAAACACTCTTCATGTTGCACATGGAATCCCCATTCAACAATAACCATATATTTATCTCTTTAGCAAAAAATTACTTATTTATGTATACATGTATATACATATATATATTCTAGTGTAGTTAGACACATCAACCATTATCGAGTTATAATGACTTAAACATCATACGATGTAATTGGTACATCATAGAATTGCTACTAGGAATTTATAATAGTTAATTATATGTATCACCATTAACAATTTTTAGAGGTCCATACACCCTATAAAATACAATTGGATTCCATTTAATTTAATCCACTAATATTTCATTCCATGAAACCAATTGTCCATGCCTCAAACAAGAGATAATTGGTTAGTCAGAGTTCCACCATCATGGTATTTGGGACTACACAATTTAGGTTGATGTAGAAACATTAATAATTAATTATATATCCTATTAGTACAATAAATTTTAGTCTAATATGGAATATTAAACTAAAAGGGACATAATTATACTATAGAAAATTCTTTTAAGAATGTAAACCTGGAATGGAATATTCATGGGATATAAATCCTTCGGTTCCTATAATAATGCATGGTTAATACCCCCTTTCCATACTGGTCCATGTGTAAAAAGAGAATCTATTAAAATAATAGTAAACATGATAAATCATGTGTTTCAAGAATCAGTTAAATCAATACAACTCTAATAGGTAGAAACTATAACAACAAGTTCCTTTGATGGAAATTTTGACTTTTCTGTACACGTGGGTTAACTAATCCTAGGAACAAGTTCATTACCAAATTTAGACACATTTCTAGTCTCCAATATACCAACCCAAAATATTAATAAAAATAGAATATAGGGCTCCGATACCACATTTAACATCTTGGACATTGTTCACTCACATGTATCCAAACCCAGTTGGCCATAGGCATCATGTGTTCCTCCCCATATTCTAAAGTCTTCCAACTAGCATTGACAACATAAGACGATATGGTGAGGAGACTATACCATCATGATTTGAGTGGATAATAGTGGTGAAATATGGAACCAAATAAGTAAGAGCTGTAATAATGAAACAAAATATGTATAAATCCTGAAAAATGTATAATGTGATTAAGTAACTGAAATTCATAAACAAAATAATGAGTTCATGATTGTATACTATATAAAACGAGGACACATGAAAATAGAGTAGAGGAAGTGTAAAACAAGATATAAGAAAATGAAAATAATATTTATGGTTTTCTTTGATAGAGTAATGAGTATAATCTTAATTCTCTACCCCCATACTCTATCCTAGTATATAAAATTTGTATCCATATAAGGACATATCCCTTTTTCTCTACCTATGTCCATGAATTATATACGAGTACCAATCGGTATCCTGAACATGGTGTGAGATAAATAAAGTAGGCCACCACCAATAGTTTCTTATACTATCTAGATAGTGAGTATATAACTGTAGGTGTGAATTCATATTGAATAAAGGAAATAAATAGATAAACCATGTCGTTTCCAGTTCTTTATGGGACACTTTTCCGATAGAACCTACTTCTTCCTAAGTTGTAATGTCTCTGAAAAATGACATCATAATACTATATAATTATGTGAGAATGTATAAAAAATTAGGACCCCTGGAATATAGCCGAGGAATATATATAAAGTAACTATATGAGGGAAATATGAGGTTCCACTACATGTATTACTTTTGAAGCGACGTGAATGTCCAAAGTGGTGTACACTTGGAATACTACCCTATATTGATCCACATGATCCCTAAGAACCCATTATAGGTGTCATTAGTTCTAGGTGTAATATGATTCATATCATACCAAGTCTTGTGTTTTCTAGATCATCTTGTCTGAACATAATACAAGTATTTGGATCAAAATATAAAATATCCTATCTAAGGAGAAATAATTCTCTATCCAATAATACATTACAAGGGGAGGAAACCCCATGTCCCACATCCTTTTAGACTATATTGATCACTATGTCCAATATTCAAAACCAAGGAGTTGTTTGGGAGTGGTTATTCATGTATAATAGTTTCACAGTCAAAAATGGGGAACCCTATGTGAAGTAATTATAATAGAATATCCATAATCATAATGATACGAATAATCACAATTTAAATATAAATATTTTTTTTCTGAAATAGTTAAACCATTAAACTTCTATTTATCATACTTAGAAATATAATTTTAATGCATACCCTAACACAATTTATAAGGTGGTTCAATAAAATACCCATGAATATATCATATGCATGGCTTCATACTATTTATCCTAATTCAATAAACATGTATCAAAAGGTTGTTTAAATAATAATTTAGGAGTAACATTTTTCTAAATTTAAAGCCCTCAACCAAATGGGTGGATTGTGTTGAGGATGTAAAACTCTAAAAACACAAAGAATATAAGAAAATAATTTACCATTTAACAACTCATGCAATAAAATTATAACATTTCCATTAAATTTATTTAGTTATGGAAATGATATAAATAAATCATAAGTGGTTGTTTTACATCAATGTAAAAAACCTATGATGAACGAATATGGATTTTAAGGACTAATATATGAAGGTAAATGAAATTCAATTAATTAATTTAACATTTATGTGGTGATATGTGCAAGTTTCAGCTCATAAAACAATGATACATAATAAATTCCACATAAACTCTATGGGAAAATATATTGAACACCTAAAAAAGTTGGTTAGTAGTATAATCATTTATTATAATTCTCTAATCTTGTTTAGAGTGGCAGAAATCAGAGAAATATAAAATTCTGAGAAAATATTGAAAATTATCTCATAAATAGAATTATGTATGGTATGGTAACAAATAAAAATATGTATGAGGAATCATAATCTAAACCATAGTTATCCAATGAAATTAATGATTCTTGAAAGGGGGTTTAGAAGGAGCGTCTTTATCAAATGCTAGATTGATGGTGGAAGAGAGATATCATGTGGTGGAGTAGGCTATCGTGTGTGAAATGGAGAAGAAAAAGGAGGAGGTCATGTTAAAAAAATTGGTAAACAGGTAATATCACCCATTTTTAAGGGGTGTGTGGCTTCTCTTCATGTTTTGGTCAACAATGCACAATCTCAATATATATGGAATCCCCTTTCAATGTTCATGTATTGTTTTTCAATGTTTGCAAAAACCATTTGGAACAACTTTTCAATAGGTCCTCAATATTTTTCATGGGTGTGTTGTCTTTGTTGATTGATCATTCAAACCCCAATTCTTCTCTATTGTGACACAATTTTGGGTCACATGATTATCATTAACCATACACCAATCATGTTCCTCAACCTGTTTCTCTAGAATCTAGAGCCATGGGATCTGAACAAGCCCCAGATACTCTTGAAACCTTCCTTAAAATCTTAGACACTTTTATTATATTATAATAATAGTTTTAAATTAATATTTAAAATATCCATTCCTCTCTGAGATTCTGTGAAATTTCAAATACCTTCCAAATTTAATGGGGAGGAAACTACTTGTCTTGTGATTGGTGATCTCTAGAAGCACGTTGAATTGAATCACTTATAACTATGGACCATTATAGACACTTAATTTTACAGACTAATGATTCACCAACATTCTATTCCTGTATATACTCTATAGAAATATATGAGCTTCCAACAAAACCACTACCTCTTGGATAAATTATACTACCACATTTTTTACACCATTAAAATCCACTATCCATAATATAATTTCATTCAATGTAATTTTCATATCCTTAATCGAATGACCTGATAAAACATCACACCATAATATAAAATCCCAACTAAATACTATTGAATAATTTGAAAATCCCTCAATCAAGGTTATGAGAAATCAAATATGGATCCTTTTTACAATAAAATCATGTTGAATAGATATTTTTAATCCAGCTATTGTAGATTTTAGGATTTAATAAAATAGTTGAAGTAATAATTATTTACTAAATGGATTTTAATTTGAAATACTGATAAATTGCTAAATATTTTTCTATATTAAAATATATTAAATGGAAACTAATTTCACCAAATCAATATGATAAATATTGAACAATGAATATTTCACCATCTTTATAGATTTTCGGGATTGGTATAGGTGTGTTCACATACTACTATGTTATGAATGAGAATTGTGTGTCCTGGAGTCTCTACATCCAAATAAGCTACCTCAAGAAGAAAGTGGGGGTGGATAGGATTCTATAGGATATATGTGGATGGTTCCTCTCATTTTTATATCATAAAGTCATAATATATTTATTGTGAGTTGATGGAGAACAATTTTTTAATATTTTTTCTCCCATATAAGAAATGTTTATAGGGAGAGAGTAAAGCAGGATTAAAATAAAATAAGCATTAAATAGAAATTATAAAAATTGAATTAAGTAATCTAAGATGGTCATTGTGTAGTAAAGATGATAAAAGACATTGACTGATCATAAAATTTGGGATTCAAGTAAATTAAAAATAATTCAATGTAGCTCGATACCTCAATGTTATTACCCAATTATTTTTATGTCATTTAGAAAAATAATAAAATATTATAGGGAAAATACTTTAATAGATTTAATATAAGGTTCCCAATAATGATAAGAATATTAAGATATAAATATTTAGTTATTATATTGAATAATGAGAAATAAAAGGAGAAATATCCACTGAAAAATATGATTCCAAAGGAACTATCACAACGTCATTCTACTAAATTGAAGATAAAGGGGGCATTGGAGAAATGGAACAAGTTTTTACTTATTTAATATAATGAATGAAAAATAGAAGTACAACTATAATCAATTGAATAATAAGTAATTAGAAACATATACATTAGGTATATTCATCAATATATCTAATATTTTGTTTAAAATTATTGGGTATTAAATACAATATGTGACTCATATATTTTTATCTAGTTATATAATACAAAAGAGTCGAAAAAAATTAAAAATAAAGAAAATCATTATGTTTATTGACACATATTTTCTCTAGATGAGATCCAGACGTAATACATCAAATTAGAATGATTCTAGTATTTGAAACTAAAATTTAGAATTGGGTGTTACCTGAAAATTATCTTGATGCTTAGTTTTGATACAATGAGTTTTTATTTCAAGTCTGAAATATTAGTTTTAGTACACCATACATAAATAATAGTTTAATTTTACACAAATAATAATTTTTCTATGATTTAAATTAATGATTAATATTAAAACAAAAAAACTCAAATATCACCATACTGTGGAAAAAAAATTCTTATGCATATAAAACATGAATTAAATGTGTATTATATTCCATGAATGCTGTTTAGAATCTTTAACGTGAAAAATCATAGTTATTAGAAAATCTTACTTATATTTTTTTAAGAAAAATAAACCTTTAGATATTAAATGTTTATAAATTCATAAATGTTCTATGATTATTTTTAGAAAGATATATGTGAACTATTCCAAGTAGAATCATGAAGAAAATTTATGAACTTCATGAGATTCCATTAAGAGATTTAAGGAATGTAAATTCCACGTAAGGAGATAGCTTGAATAGAAACTAATAGATGATTTGGGTGGGTGAGACAATGAATATCATTAACCAAGCATTCAACAATAATAAAAATCTAGATTTGAGTAATTCCTAAACCCAAAATTCTTTTTATACATCAGATTCATGCTTGTAGTAAAAGGATGATCAATAATGAGTCTCATATAACTTGAAAATATTCCTTTATTATTTATCAAGCATGTTTAGTGAATAAATGTTTTTCATTAAACATATTTTTCAAACTAAGGTAGTAAAAAAGGTATCAAATGAATGATAGTAAGTAAGAATATCCCTATTATCCCATATATCTATTCATTGAAAAAACATATTTATCAAGGATATTTATAGAAAGAAAATTTTATCACAGAAACACAATCTGCATCTATATGAATTATCCTTAATATATTAAGGATATTAAATAAATAACTAAGATAGAAATGTTATAGTCATGTGATAGACTGTATTTCTATATGAGTGGGCACATCTATATTTTAGATAGTGGGAGTAGAAAATACTTCATCAAAGTGAAGTCTCATGATATATTAGAGTAGGAACAATAACATAAACACCACATTTCTCAATGAGATCAATTATTTCCAAAAAAACAATATATAACTGAAAATGTAAGAGAAATAAAACTATATGGTATTCTTATAACAATGTATGATGATAAATTACCCAATGAAAGTATAATCAATTATATAAGATAAAATAATCATGTGAAGATTTTTTTTAATGTCACCTGACATAATGAATGATTAGTTTTAATATTTATTTAAATATAGTATTTATTATTTATGTAATGATATATACATGAAGTCCCATGTAAACTATTTTTTAAAACACCTAAATCTATCCATATATACTAGAGTTATATAAGAGATTTATTTTTGGTTTATGGAGAAGAAAAGAAATTAGTTTCATAGAGGATTAAATATCTATTTAATATTTTTGCTTTTGATATGTTATTTTAGATATTCTTAGAAAATGTGAAATATAAGTTTATTAAATAAACTTGAAAGAATATCTAAAAATAATTAAGTATGTTGCAACATCTGATGAAATTAATGAAAATGTTTAAACCTGTTTTGAGTTTTTACTATTCGTGGAATTATACCAAGAAAGTATAGTATTATTATAAAATAAATTAAGATAATCTTATGAAAATGGTAGTATAAACAATTTCAGGTTTGTAAAATAAGATAAATCATATATACATAGGAATATAAACTATTGAGAAGTTATTTACCAAGGAGAAGAAGTCATGGTTAGCAGTATAGGAACAAGGTCAAATTTTCTAGTCCTTTTATGTTCTTCCACTAGATTTGATGGAAATATACTAGGGGAGGGTAAATCAATGTGAGTCAATTTGCAAGATAAAGAACCGAAAACGTTATAACAATGAACCTATACTCATGGTAAAATCAAGTATAATTCAAGAATAATTTTTTCTTATCATGCTCTAGAACTAACCTAGAATTCCTCTATAATTATCATTTCTAACAAGAACCTTTTGAGTAATGATTAGAAATGTAGCTCGATTCTCCACTGGACTAACAAGATCTAATATTATTCCGCATTCTAAATAAATGTCATGCTATGAATATAACCTTAAAATATAATGTAATCATAATCTATTTTCTTTTTGATATTGAAATATCAAAGGATATACCTCTTAAATAGACTTATCAAATAGACCTCATGATACAAGGATTCATAATCCAGTGTTCACACACAATATCTTTCATAGACTAAATCATAATCACTTGAATAACAATTAGCCTCTTATTTAGTATTATTATTATTCTTCTTCAATAAACATGAATTATCTATTTTTTAGTAGTGTTTCAACTAAACCTGTCTTCAAAAAAAAAAATGATATCCTTGATATATGCCTAAGTATATCTATTTTTAGATCAAAAATTTATTCTTCACCATATTATCCACTTTATATTTTCACTTTTTCTCATGGATATTGTTTTCATATATTGAATCTGAAACCCATTTTATCACAATACTTTATTTTTTCATTATTTTCAATACCTAAAACTCATTTAAACCAATCATAGAATATATATATTTATATGTGAAATGATATTCAATATCCATGTGATTTCCAAAATTATCTTCATTATCACTCTCCCAAAAAATTATAATAACATTTTCTTTATATATACATGATAATATGTTTTTTCATAATATAGGTGTGAATGAATTTTTTATGATGTGAACTTCCTTATGCTTTTGATTGGTTGGGTCGTGGAATATTTAGTCATTGAATGAATCTCATTTATATATCTATATTCATCTCACAATACAGGAAGACCTTCTCCTTATGGAATGACTATATATCAAATAATAGGAGACTCTAAAGATTTCAATTAATCCTCAAATTTTATTCTAATCTAACCTTGTTCATCATGTAAAACATATCATATTATAAATACTCTAACTAAATCAAAATATCCCATATACTTATTTTATTATGTGATTCAATGAGGAATAACATAAACAACATTTCATTTAACTTTTGAATATATCTTCTAGAATATATTCAACTACATTGATTTTTATAACTGATAGACCCCAACTCATAATCGTATTACACTTTACATAATAAAGTGATACTCTTGTATATTATATTCAAATTCAATTCATTTCTCTTTTATATAATAAGAACCCATTATATAAGAACTTATTACTCTTATGTATTGTTTATTATTTTTGACTTTGAACGTTTTCTCTAACTACTCTCTCTTACTTAACATCTATTTACTCATATTCATCATGTATGGGTTTTTCAATTATCCTAGTTTCTTTTTACAAGTGACCCTTATGTAAAAATTTCCACCCTTATCAATAATGTATCTTTATTTTTGTTTGCTTTGCGAAATTTTCTTGAAATTTTGACCGTTATGTAAAGATGATTCTATAGAAATTTGTTTATGTTCTTTAGAAAATATATTTTGTAATAATTTAAAAAAGTTTGATATCAAGATAAAATATTTTACTTTTCAAATATAAATTACCCGCTATAAATATTTCATCTTACATATCCTCTTAAGAATAACATACACATCATAGTGTGAATTCTTAGGGACTTCAAATTTTTTAGCTCTTATAACTTATGGATACTTAAAACTATTAGAACCTTCAACATTATAGTTTCAACAAGAATAAATAACTATTATTAAAAATTTGGGATGATTATTATTTTTAATAATAATTATAGCATTATTTATTTAAAATATAAAACATTTTAGTTATATTGGACACTACTTGTAGTTATTGAACATTTGTGACATCTAAATACCTCAAATAATTTTATTTGGATATATATCTCTATAATTTATATACATGATAGAAAAATAAATCATTAAACCACTATATCTCACTAAAATTGAACTCAAAACTCATCCAAATATTTTAAAAAATGATACGACATCATTTTAAATTGTGTTAAGTGATATCCAACATTTGATTTTTTTTTCAAAACTATAACTTTCAACATCATAAAAAAATTGAAATTTGTATCCTTTTAATTAATGAAAATAAAATGAAATTAAAATCATATTTTATCCCCCTTATTGATAATAAAAACCATGAGAGTAGTTATAAGGGGTGGTATAAAATTTTCTAAGTGATCCCTAAACTAATATAATATATGTCTAAATAATATAGATCAGTATTCAAAAAATAGTCATTATTTAAAAAATTTATTTCACCCATATATAATAAAACACGAGAAACCAACTTATAATATATATTCATGGAATTAATCTTATATTTAAAAATATTATCACATTCACTCGACAAGAAAACGAGAATAATTTGAATAGTTATATTGTCTAAATACACAAATCAACAATCATTTACATTATCAATTTCTATATATTTTTATATCATTTATAAATTTAACTTCTCCTCCTTTGAAATCAGATTCAATTCTATAATATTTATGTATGATAGAATACAAATTAATAAAATTGCATTGAAAAATATTCTTATAGTATATATAATTATAGATTTTCCTCAAACGATAATTCAGGAAGCTCTCAAACCACTCCCCATCAAGGTATAAACTCTATTTTCACTTCATCATTGAAGATATATTAACAAAATATTATTCTAAATATTAAACATTGGATCACCACCTATATGGTGGATTCCATCATATCTGAAATATTTATTCGAGATTTATCAGTTCTTTAATTCTCCCCGGTAATTATGCGTAACATTCAATTCAATTCATATAAATAACATATACAATTTTTATGTGAATAAGGTGGGAAATTTTTTTTCCTCAGTGAATGAAATGAGGTTAACAATTTATTCTCAATTTATATAGTACATTTTTTGTACCTCTATATGTTTAAGAACTCTTTTTATTGAACATATAGTTTCTAGATTACATTTCTTTTTAGAAACATGATTTTTTTTCCAATAACTATTTCCTTTGGTGTAATTTTTATATTTACATCAACCATAAAAGAACAATATTCTTTGGATCCTATGATTAATTTCATAAACATATAAACATTATGTGATAAAATCATTAAATTATTCTTTAAAATGTATCAAAACTGAGTAAATATTAAACATATTTTCTCATGATTTATTGGGGTATTACAATTTGAAAACCACACATGAAATTTGGATTCATTATGTGGAAATACTTATTTACCTTAACAGTTCCATTTTTTTTGTTTCAGTCATTTCATTACTTTTTACAATTGAACTCTCCATGTGAGTTTACATTATTTGGTTACATGTTCATTTTTTTTGGATATTCCACATGGGATGTCATGAATCATCAGGTTACCAACATGGGAAATTTTTTTATTAGACATGATCTCTTATTCAGATACATATTCCATGAAACCAATATTCTAATTTTTCTCTAGGATTTGTTAAATTATTTGTAGATATATATATCATCTACTTAAAATTACACCCATTGATTATTTATAAAAATACATGTTGTATCATTTCCATCCACCAAAAAACCAACTTTTTCTTTATGGTGAAATAATCTTCTCAGTCGTATTGGGATTTATTTAGTTAACATGTTTTTTCTTATAAATCAAATAATTATCATTTTTATATTTATAACCTCTTCTACCATGATATTCATCCATCATGTTCCTCTGTCTCCTAATTGGATGATTTACCCAAGAGTACATGTTTATAATGGGGACTATTATTGAAAATACCACATGAATTCTCTAATATTATAAATCTATTAGAGAGAAATATATTTTTACCTTTATTTTTGTTTTTAAGACTCAAATATTATTTGTGTTAGAATTATGGAGAATTTTTTTAGGATAGTGTAAGTTCACCAGATGAAGCAATGATAAGATCTCTTTTATTAGGTAAACGTAGAAACAATGGTCTTCAATATGATGGTAGTGATGTTTTTATAAGTACATGTTTTTTTAATATATTCTTATTTGGTGGTTAGAATGCAAAATTTTTTTCAGTCATTGACATTATTGGATGGATACTAGGTTACATCCCATGATTTCATAGCATGTTATCTCATTAATTTAATTTAATAGCTTGTGCTACACGCAACACTGAGTTCGAGCGCACCACAACATACCAAACTAGTCGTTCAAAAATGGTTATGAATATTATTAACTGGGTTTTGAATATTATGTACTCTATATAATGTTAACATCCATATTATGCATTTTTTAGACATAATATAAAAAAATTCAATTTTTTAGATAAAATATGTTTTTTTCAAAAATGAAATTTTACCGCTTACTAATAGTGAATTTTTTTAAAATGAAATATTTTTACACTTTTATAATAAATTTAAAAAAATATTAATCTTATTTATAAGTGGGACATAAAAATTTAGTTGGATAATTTTTGGGGGTTTTTGATAACTTTCACAATATGTTGAATAGTGAAGGATACTAAATTTTAATTGAAAACAACTTTTTTAATAAAAAAATTTATGATGTTAAATCATACATTTGAATGGTTTTGAATTATAAATAGATTATATTTATATCATTTTATACAATTTTGGTCATTGTATGTTATTTTGGATTTATATTTGACATAGACACATGTCAATCTTTTGATAGTTTTTAATTTTTAAAAATCCCATTTTTTGGTTTTGAAAATGGGAATTAATTTTAAATTAATAAATGAGACATCGATGTTTTTAATTTTTTAAAATATTCTTCATTTTTTAAATATCTATATCAAAATTATCTTAGGGTGAATTTTGGGTATTTTTCTGAAAAAATTCAATTTTTAATGAATACTGAAAAACACCATGTTTTTGTTTAAAATTGGCTTTTTATTTACATGAAATTAAAGTAAAAATAGATAAATAATACCTATAAATTTTCAATTTAATTATATGGTGTCATTTTATAATAAAATTAGATGCATAAAGTTTTATTGAATTTTTTAACGTCTTTTACCCACCTTCTAGGCACGTTGGAAAATTTGGATGAAACATAATTTTACTGATTCTGTGAGTTGAATTTAAAAAATAATATAGACATGGTTGAAATAATTATGTAAAATTTGATTAAATAATATGAAAATATTTTTTGGGGAATAATAACTTTTGACTTTTATTTACAACGGTTAAAAGTAAATAGAGTAATTAAAATTAAAAATGATATTATAATTACACTAACACATGTACTAATTTATTGCATAAGTGTAATTCAACAAAAAACAACCTTAGAAATAAAATATGATTCTTTATATCCACTTGGATTAGATTAGGAAATTTATTATTATATTATTTAAAGAAGAGTTACAAGTGTTAAATTCAAATTTTATTTTTTAAACCATTTTTAATATATGGTTATACATAAGCTAAATTCGACTATAAATATTCATTATAAATATAATTTGAGACTTTTGATGAATTAATATAATTTTTGATGTTTTTATGACTTGTTATGGTTGATTATATAATTTTTTTCTACGTTATATGGTTTTTATGACTTTTATAAAACCAAAATTCCAAATAGTGTAAAAATTGATATAAATTAGTTTAAAAAATACTATTTTATTGGTCGATATAATATTCTTAAAAATATAAGGTTTGGCCAACAGGATTAAATAATATTATATATTTCATTAATGAACCACTTTAGGTTCTCTTGGATGTTTAGATTATGTTTATTAACCATATAGTGTAAGAATACAAGAAGACACAGTAAAAGTCAAACTATTTAACTAAGAGTTAAATCTAAAAGATAAGGTTTAAATTGTAACTTAAACTTGTCTAACCATATTTTTTGATATTATTTAGACCCATAACCACATATGGATTTAAATAAATTTATTTGGAGACATTATAAAACGAATATTATTTTATAATAAATTAATATTTTAATCTTTTCCTAAAGTGACCCTCACCCCTCTTATAAAAGGGAACTTCCCCTTCTCTCAAAATCAAACATTCTAAGCCATTTGGCTCGGCCAAAACCAGACCAAATATCCTCCCAAATATCCTCAAATTACCCTAGAGTCCTTACATTGATAATAAATCCAACCTAAGGATCCATTTTGATTAACTTAAAAGGAAACACCCGAAGAATAGGTAATAATTTCACCACCCTCTTTCAAGTTCTTTTCTTCTTCCACTTCCTTTTTCATTATTGTTTCCATAACAAAATAATAAATCCAGTACCTTCTATATATTGTGATGTATTATAAATATGGTACAACCATATTCGTTATTCTATCCATCCCATAAATGACCAAGTCACCATACGTGCGTGCGTACGGCTTACCGTCTCCACGTCGTGGTGTTGTTTGTTATTCAAACACATCATTATTTGGATGGGTATACTAATGAGGATAACTGATGTAATAATAAATAAAACATGTTAATAATTCTTTATATATGATTTACCATCTAATTACATACGATTTAACCATCAATATGATGATATTGTCGCACATGCGTACGTATGGATTGTCATCTCCACGAACGCGGTGGGATTCATTCCTCATCATAATTGTTGAAGAATAATTTTAATTTTATGATTAAAAATAGTGTTTAAAAACATACTATAATGCTGGATATGAATAAAATAAATCCTATCTATAAAAAACATTGCTTTCGTAACCATTCTTATAAAGGAAAACTGATCAGTTAACACTCAAAACGATGATACTACTAAAATAATATTAACAATGAAATATTAGAAGATCATACATGATATCATATTTATGTATGTGGTTCTTGTATAATTTAATAAAAATGATATAACTATTATACAGGAGGTTAACGTACCCTAGACCAAGAAAAAGTACATGGAAAGGGATAGTTCTTCAATCTCATTATTATCTGAGATTGTTTATGAGTAAGTATTTACTGGGACATATTTATCATCAATGTGCATATTTCATAAATTTTTTTAAAGAAAATCTTTTATGGTTTTATGGAAGAGAATATTTAACAATATCATCATTTTAACTGTTTCAAATATATATTTTTTCTAAATATTTTTAATTAATGGTCATGATTTCAAAATGATTTTAAGGATTTATGAATATGGACATAATTTTTTTAAATGTTAATTCCTTTCAATGTTTCAAAGTAGTATGTGACACATTGATTCAAAAATGTCTTCAAATGTATTCCTTTCAAAATTATGTGTCTTTTAAATTATTTCAAAAAAAAGTAGTTATTTATCTCAAATAGTTTTGATTTCATGTATATCATCATCCTTTGATAGATTATACACTTGTTTGAAGTTGATTCATTATGATACAAATATTATATATTTTATTGATGGTTTTGTGATATTTATGACTATGGATGTGTTATTTTTATACCATTAATGGTTTATGGTTAATGTATTAACATTTCATATGCTAGTTTTAATAAGAATGTTTGTGTTATGTTTCAACCTTTCATACGAGGAATGCATTGGACTTAGTAAGTGACAGGTGGATCCCTCTATAGCTCCTTGATGCATTGGTGGGTATCATGAGACAAAATAGTTACTTGGTACAAGGAATTGACAAAATATTATTTTTAGTCTTGTTACAAGGCCTTGACTATGTGGTTATGAAGTCTGGCATTATGAATTCCATCATTATGAAATTGGAAATTGAAATTGCATATGATTATTCGACTAGTAGAATATATATGTGAATAAGTAAATGAAATTATTTGATTTATATTTTCCATATTATGCTGAATATTATGTTTAAAAGGCTTGTGTTTTAGTCTTACACATTGCATTTAATTTTAATGCTTATTTATTAATGTTTATTCTATATTATTATCCTTTATGAGCATCTAAGATCACCCCTTTCTATGTTTTATTTTTCCCAGGATGGGAAAAAGTATAGTATGACTGATCGTTAGGGATTGTCTAAGGGATTTGAATGTGGCAAATGGAGATAATGTTGTTGTTATTTTTTTAATTTTATAATGTAATGTAAAACTTGTGTATGTATCTAGTATGTCCATGGCTACTAAACTGATCAGTATTTTAGGATATGATCTCTTGTGATCATGCCAATGTATTAAAATAATGCACCGAATTTGGGCTTCTGGGGTCGGGGTGTTACAGTTGGTATTAGAGGAGGTTTTTAAATACCTTTGAAACTAGATTTAAAAAAACTTGAATTAGATAACATTAAACTAAGATAGAATTTGAGGATTAGTATAGAATAACTTCCAAGAATTTTTTTAATGTAGAAATTTATTGTATTTTCCAAGCAATGCATCCTTGTATGCATATGAGCAGGTTGAGGTGGCTCTGGAACAGTTGTAACTAGTTGTGAAAACTATGACAAGGATTATCGGGCTTGACCCGGGGTATCTTGGTACACGACAATGGGCCTTTCTGCACTATTGGTTATGACACTCTCAGGGGATATTCTTAGGATAATTCACATTTTCATTACAAGCCATTATGAAAGATTTTGGAGTAAATACTTCTTCAAAGAAAACACTTTATGATTATAGATTATATGAATAATATTTTCAATTTATGTTAGGTATTTTACAAGTTTTTAATTATGCATTGTGATTCATAAACTAACCTGGTGTATGCCATTCTTTTGAAATGGCTCCTAGTAGAAGGAATGATAATTCCATTAATACGCTTGATCTAATGATTAATAAGGATCATATATTTCATGGTATTAAGCCAAAATTTAAAATGGAAATAGTCTCCCATGTATTCTCATCATACGAAGAAATAATATTAGGTGTTAATAAGATAAGTAAATAATCCCTCTGAGTCCTATGGATTTGAAGGGAAGAAAGGGAAGAAAAAGATATAAGAGAGAAAGATGGATAATAGGAAGATGGGAAAGAAGGATTTTCTCCTATGTGATGACTGTGGAAAGAATCTCCTTGGTAAATGCTTGATGGTAATGAGAGTTTGTTATATGTATGGGGAAAAAGGACACCAAGTACATTATTTCAAGGGTAAGAAAAACGTTTTAAATGTAGAATGCTTAATCTACCAGGTGTTGGGACACTACGCGAATCAATGTTCAAATCATCAGAGTGTACCCCAAAAGCTACTATTGGATAATAATAATGTTATCATACTACCATAGATGAATAGTAATTATTAGAGTTATTATGTTATTATAGAAGTATTATTTCATTTGAGCATTGTATTAATGATTTACATGTTATAATTATTATAGAGTGCATAATGATTTTTCAACAGTACAATTTCATTAAGGACATAAAATTGTGTGGAACCAAGAAAAGTGAATCAATAACAATTTAATGTTTTTGGAAAATATATGGTTGAGATAAAGAAAAACCACAATATAGTTCTGATACCGAGGTCGTGATTTTGGAATAATATATGATTGATTTGGATAAATGATATTGGATATTATATACTACCTTGAAACCGATTAATGATTTTTATATTTCATCATTGTTGATATTTACAACATTTTTGGATAGGAGTATATCAAGTATTCTATACATAATAAGATAGAATGAATATAATAAATATGGTTTTATAGTTATTCAGGGTGTTATATTATTTTAAAAAAATAAATGATGAAGATATTCACATGTTATTACATGAAAAAAGGATCTTTGTTTTGTTTACCTTCCTTATAAATTTTAGACTATGAGTTTGGACAGAAGTATTTTGGATAAGTCTAAAGGTTGTAATAGATTATGTTTGACATTGGATACTATTGTTAAGGTTAAATCATTTCTTGAGATTATTTTTGGATTTTCAAAAAAGACCATCATGGAGGTCGGACGACAACCTGTTGCATCCGGAAAGGCTGCGAGACATGAACCCGTAGCCGAAGAGCGATAAGGGTGCATCAGCTACAACTGGCCTATGTGATTTCCTTGATTGTATAATGTAGTTTTTTAAATGGTCTAGTAGATAAATTATAAATTAACTTTTTTGAACCCTATAAGATTAGGATAAATAGAATATTTTTTAATTATATTATATTTTGGAGTGAATGAAGAGTTTGTGGAAGGAATTAGTTGAAGGATGAAACTCTACTTGTCAAGTATATATAAACATATATATATATATATAAATTCCATATATTATATGAATAAATTAATTCTTAAATATTAAATAATGGTTCTTAAAACAAAAAATGTGTTATCCTAATACCTTATGTTTTGTTGAACCGATGACATTTTACATCTTTATAGATTGATGGCTTTGAGGACCTCAATTTTACATTTATTTGTGATTGATGACCACAATCACTTCCTATAACTATTTATGTTTTTCTTCTAATTATGTGTCTCTAATTTTTACTAATGTTCTCATAACCGAGATCATAATTTGGTGGTGACATTTTCATTTCCCTTTTCCTTCTTATTAAGATTAATATTTATTAACCCAATTTCTGATGTGGGTTTTCCACAAAGGAATTTTTTTATTTTTAACCATTTATTTTCAAAAAACAATTTCAAACTGCAAGGACGCAGTTTATTGAAGTAGGGGAGAATGTACCACCTCAACATTTCATAGTACCTTATCTCATTAAAGTAATTCAATAGCTTGCGCTAAACGCAACAACGAGTTCGAGCGTATCACAACTTACCAAACTAGACGTTCAAAATGCGGTTATGAATAGTATTAGATACATTTTAAATATTATATACTCAAAGTAATTTTAACATCCATATTATTTGTTTCATAGACAAAATATTAGAACAAATTCAATTTTTTAGTTAAAGGAACTATTTTAAAAAATGCAATTTTACCGCCTACTAATTTTGAATTTTTTAAAATGAAATATCTGACACTTTTATATTAAATTTGACAAAACAAACATTTTATTTAGAAGTGGGACATAAAAATTTATTTTGGATAATTTTTTTTGTTTTTATGATAGCTTTTATATTTTGATGAATAGTGGAAGATGCTAAATTTTAATTGAAAACAAATTTTCTAATCAAAATAATTTATTGCGATAAATTATAAATTTGAATGGTTTTAATTTATAATTAGATTATATTTTTAACATTTAATAAAATTTGGGTAATTATAAGAATTTTTACATTTATATTTGACATAAACACTTGTCAATGTTTTGATAGCTTTTAGTTTTTAGAAAACCCACTTTTTGGTTTTGACAATGTGAATTAATTTTAAATTAATAAATGAAAATTCTATGTTTTTAATATGGTAAAATAGACTTAATTTTTGAATTCTAAATATCAAAATTATCTTTGGGTAATTTTTTTTACTTTTCTAAAAACATTTAATTTTTGATGAATAGTAAAAAACACAGCGTCTTTGTTTAAAATCAAATTTTTATATAAATAATTATTATTTTTATTTAAATTTATTAATTGTAAAAATTGATAAATAACACCTATATTAGTTCAATGTTATTATTTAGATTCATTTTCTTATAAAATAAGATTTCTAAAATTGTATTGAATTTTTTAACGTCTTTTACCCTCCTTCTAGGCACGTTAGCAAATTTGAATGAAATATAATTTTATTGCTTCTGTGAGTTGAATTTCAAAAATCCGAGAGACATGGTTGACATCTTTACATAAAATTTTATTAAATAAAAGGGAAATAATTTTTATTGAATAGTAACTTTTGGCTTTTATTTACCACGGTTAAAAGTAAAAAGGGAAATTAAAAGTAAAAAAGTTTTTATAATTAATTTAAAACATGTCCTAATTATATTTAATAAATGTAAATTCGACCAAAAAAACCTTAGAAATAAAATATGATCCTTTCGTCCCACTTGGATTTGATTTGGACATTTATTATTATTTTATTTAAAGAAGAGTTAAAAAATTTCAATTCAAAGTTTATTAACTAAACCATTTTAAATAAATGGTTATACATAAGATAAATTAGAAAATAAATATTCATTAGAAATATAAAAATTTTTCCTATATAATTTAATTATATTTATAATTTTTATAGATTAAGTAATTAAATTTATTTATGACACAATGATGATGCAATAATTACCTTCTTAATGAAATATTAAAACAATTGATATTATAAATATCCAAATAAATATAATTTGAGACTTTTGATGAATTAAAATAATTTTATATGTTAATATGACTTGTTAGGGTTGATTTGATAAACTTTTTTCGAAGTGTTAAGGTTATTACGACTTTCACAAAAACAAAATACCAAATAGTGTCAAAATTGACATAAATTAGTTTTTAAAACAAACACTAATTTATTGATTGATATAATATTCCTAAAAATATAAGGTTAGTCCAAAGGGCTTAAATAATATTATATATTTCATTAATGTACCACTTTTGGTTCCCTTGAAATTTCATATTATGTTTATTAACCATATAGTGTAAGAATACAAGAAGACACGATAAAAGTTAAACTATTTAACTAAGAGTTAAATCTAAAAGATAAGGTTAAAATGGTAAGATAAACTTTTCTAAAACCTATTGGTTGATATTATTTCGACCCATAGATTCTTAAGTATTGAATAAATTAATTTTTTTCCATTAAAAACCGAATATTATTGTATAAAAAATTAATATTTTAATCTTTTCTTAAAGTGACCCTCAATCCTCTAATAAAAGGGAACTTCCCCTTCTCTCAAAATCACACATACAAATCCATTTGCTTCGTCCATACCATGCCCAAATATCATCCCAAATTCCCTCACATCAACCTATAATCCTTAATTTGATCATCAATCTAAACTAAGGGGCCCTTTCGATCAACTCAAAAGGAAACACTAGAAGAAGATGTAATAATTTCACCACACTCTTTCATGTTTTTCCCTTCTTCCACTTGCTATTTATTTTTTGTTTCCATACCAAAATAATAACTCTAGTACCTAATACATAATATGATGTTTTTATAAATATGGTATAACCATATTCATTATTCTATCCATCCTATAAATGACAAATTCACCATACGTTTGTACGTACGACTTACCGTCTCCACGTCGTGGTGTAGTTTGTTATTCAAACACTTCATTATTTGGATTGGTATAATAATGAGTATATATAATATAAATAATTAATATAACATGTTAGTTATTATTTATATATGATATATTATCCCATTAATTACTATTTCACTATCAATATAATGATATTTTCGCTCGTGGGTATGTAAGGATTACCGTCCCCACGAACACGATGAGATTCATTGCCTATCATAAACGTTCAAGAATAATATTAATTTTATAATTAGAAATAATGTTTATGAACTTAATATCACTGTTTATATGAATCAAATACATCCTATCCATTACAAACATGGCTTTTGTAACCAAGCATATAAAGGAAAACAGATCAGATAACACCTGAAATGATGATAGTACTAAAATATTATTAACAGAGCAATGTTAGAAGATCATATATGATATAATATTTATGTATGTTGTTATTTTATGATCTAATAAAAATTATTTAACTGTTATACAGGATGTTATTTTACCCTCAACCAAGGAAAATTAGAAGGTAAGGGTTAATTCCTCAATCTCATTATTATCTGAGATTGTTTTTGAGTAAGTATTTACTGGGACATATTTATCATCAATGTCCATATTTCATAAAAATGTTTATAAAAGGAATATTTTAAGGTTTTATTGAATGTTATATTTAAATATATCATCATTTTAACTGTTTTATATATTTATTTTTCTAAATCGTTTTAATCAAATTCTATATTATCAAAATTATTTTCAAGATTTATTTTTTATGGACACCATGGTTTTAAAATGTTCATTCCTTTCGAAGTTTCAAAGTGGTATGGGAAACATTGATAAAAAATTGTCTTTAAATATCTTCCTTTCTAAGTCATATTACTTTTAAATGAATTTTATTAAAATAAAGAGATATTTCTCTCAAATTGTTTTGATTTCATCTATGTCAACATCCTATGATGTATTTTTCACTTGTTTGAAGTTAATTCATTATGATATAAATCTTCCAAATTATATTGAAGGTTTTGTGATATGTTTGACTGTGGATGTGTTATTTTTATACTATTCATGGTTTATAGATAATGTATTTAAATTTTTTATGCTAGTTTTAATACGAATGTTTATGTTATGTTTCAACCTTCCATATGAGGAATGCATTGGACTTAGTAAGTGATGGGTGGAGCCTGCTTTAGCTGCTCGATGAATCGGTGGGTTTCATGAGACAATCTAGTGTCTTGGCACAAGGCGTTGACAAAATCTTATTTTTAGTCTTGGCTTAAGGCCTTGACTATGTGGTTATGAAGTCTGACATTATGAATTACATCATTATAAAATTGGTTATTGATATTTCATGTGATTATTCAACTAGTATAATATTCATGTGAATAAGTAAATAGATTAGTTTGATTTATATTTTCCATATTATGCTGATGATTATGTTTAAATGGATTATGTTTTAGTCTTACACATTACCATAAATGTTTATGCTTATTTTTTAAAGTTTCCACTATATTTTTATCCTTAGTAAGAATCTGAGATCACCCCTTTCAATGTTTTATTTTTCCCATGATGCAAATAAGTATATTATGACTGACTAGTAGGGATAGTCTATGGGATATTAATGTGGTCAATATAGACAATGTTGTTGTTGTTGTTTTTCATTTTATAATGAAATGTAAAACTTATGTATGTATCTATTACTTTAAAGGCTACTAAACTGATTGGTATTTCGGGATATGATCCCTTTTGATCATGCTAATGTATTAAAATATTGCACCGACTCTGGGATTCTAGGTTCGGGTCATTCAATATTGTGAGTGTTTGATTCACTCTATGACACCGAATTTTTATAAAAACAGTGAGGCACTAAGAACACTATTGTTTTACTAGTGATAAAAATAATCACCAAGGAATGTTACTTAGATTGGGTATTTTTTTATAATATAATGGACATATTATATAGAATATGAGATGCTAGTGAAACATGATGACTAGGTTAAACCATCTATATTTTATGGTTATAACACTTTGATTTGGTGTTGTGGAATTATTTTTTTGTTATTTACATGGAAATATAGTCCTAAGATATTGCAACCTTTATACATTTAATGATAAGATTAATTGAGACTATTCTCATCATGGATTTAGGATGGAGTTATAAACCGTATAAAACATTTCTCAATCATTTAATTTGTTTCCTTTATGTTCCTCGGTATTTGTGGGTGTTTCAAGAGTTTGTGTATATAGTCATGAGTTAGTGCAGTTCATTGGGGTTATTAGGGTAAAGTATATTCTTCAAAGGTTTGGTTCTTTTCGAATTTTAGGATTCCTTCTTAAGGCATGTTTATGCTAATGTGATCTTCTAATTAATGAAGCTTCATTTAGTATTATAATTATGTTAAATCATATATGTATGAGTGTTTCTCATAGGATCATTGATTTACCATGAAATAACTTAGGTAATATTTCTATCTTTCTTAGATGTTTTCTAATTCAGTTGGAATCAATGATTCATAAGGTGATGGTGTTAGAAGGTAGCAAGGCCCGAATTGAAAATTTTTATGGGAATGATTTAAGTTACTATATGATTCAAATAAAGGTCTATATTATATATAAAGATATATATATATGTTTAATTGAATGTTGAGAAGCTAGAGAAAACAAATAATGGTAAATGGGAAATTTATGATCAAAATTATTTTGGTGTTGTGAGGATGATCATATACTGTAATATAGATTTAAATATTAAGGAGAAAAAGAATATAATGGGGTTAATTTCACCCTTAATAGGAATATATTTTTATCCTAAAACCTTGAAAAGTGTTCTTAATGTGATGGCTATTCATTATGTGGATACTAGAAGGAATATTTACAGAGGATAATTTTAATGATTTAAACTTGATCTAAATAAATTTTGAGTTTGTAAAGGTAATATTCGTAGATGATTTATGGTAATTATTGTTGTTTACTCATTTTTTGAATCATGGGATGAGATGGTAATATTGTTATGTAACTTGAATAGAAAATGGAACATAATATTCAATTATAATTGGAACTAGAATCTGAATAAATAACTATAGGGGAGAGAGACTCAAAAACTATATATATATTCATTTATTATATAAGGAATAGGTCATTGGTCTCACTTAAGAAGTCTATGATTACTGGAAGACATGTTTGTTGTGAAAAGTATATATAAATTCAATAGTCTAATCCTAATATGCAGACACTGTGGAAAAATGATCATCTCAAGAATTATATACATGAGCATAAGAAAAATTCTGGTAGACCAAATTCCCTATGAATTTTTTCACTTTTATAAATTAGATAATATTACATAAATATACTTATGAGTGTTAATTCAAAAAAAATCATTGATCATAGATTATGGTTCATCTTTAAACTCCACTAGTGAAATGGAATACATTATATATAATGTGCCTAAAATCTTTGTATGATTGAATCTGTGGGATGAAAAATATTTAGAAATCATGGGGAAAATAAATTCTAAAATTCATATAAAGGTGGATATTTTCTTTTGTTGAAGGTGGTTCTCATTGATCCATGACATTAGAAGAACTAAATTTCAATCAAATAGTTGGATAAAGTTGGATATGCAATGGTATTTATTAATTGTTTATGTAAAATCACTAAATAATATATTTTCATAGCTTAAGGTGTAATGGATTACACAATGTATTTGACTATAGGTGAAGTGGGAGAAATATTTTTATATCCTCAACAATAAAAAATTCATATTAATAACATGATAGGCTTGGTAACCTCAGTGAGTAATGTACTAAAAGTTTTGCAAAAAATTGTACAATGAAGTTGTAACATTTATACATTGACTGTTTCAAGAGTTCTAAACTCGTGAAGAATTTTGAGGTTATTTTTAATCCAATTAAAATTATACCGAAGATATATAAGGTGGATCTTGTATATACATATGTCTAGGGACCATCCATGTTAAATATCTTATAGGATTATAAAAAATTGTTCCATTTAATGATGAATACTTGAGGAAATTATTTATATAATTCATAAAACATATAACTGATTTTATTACAGAATTAATGCAATGTAAATATATGGTTGAAAGAGAAATATTGTGTGAGATGAAATTAGTCAGATCAGAAAATAAAGGTGGGTACACTGAAATAAGTTTATAAATCTTCTGCGGACATCGGGGCTTTAGGAATAATGAAACTATAGATGGAATTCTTGAATATATGGGGTAGAAAAAAATTGAATAATTGAAAAATAGTAAAATGTAAACAGTTTATTTAGGGATTCCGTAGATCTTTTGTGAGTAAGTAGTTGGTACAATAGTACATTTAATCAATTGAATCTCATTAGCGCCAATGAAATTGAATTTACTAGAATCTTAGTTGATAGGAAAGTAAATTTATTTTTCTCACATATAAATCATTATATATTTTTCCTATGCTCATATAAATGATAAAATAACTGATAATAAATAAGATTAAATCTTGTACATTTCTCTCTATAGGCTTAAAAATGAAAATTTTTTATTTATACATTGGGATGATAGGAAATGAAAAATAATCAGAAGTTAGAATGCGCTCTTTAATGAGATGATTCCATGGAAGGAATAAAATTTAAATGTGAAGGATGATGAGTTCAAAAAATTAAACATCCACTAAAATTGAATAAAATGGATGTGTCATAGGTTTTAAAATTCTAGGGGGTTCATATAACTATTAGTCTACTAGATTTTTGAAAATCATGGTGGATGGTTTATTGGGAAAATATGTTGTTTTGGAATAAGTCCATTTGAAGATACACCTAAAAGTTCTAATACTGTTGAGGCTTTCTCAAGAGTTCAAATCGATTAAATATCATTGGGTTCAGTTTAAAAATGCTAAGAAACACAAGTAAAATTTCGAATCACTACAAAGGTTAGATGATTGATAGAGAGCTATATACCTGGATAAAAATTCAAGATTTCAATACAGGGAGGAGAACATAAAATCCTAGAAAAATGTTATTTGCATTGGTGAATATAGTGATTTTTAGTTAACCATGAAATAGGATTCTAATTTTATTTTTATTAATAAAAATGTATAAAATATATTTATTCACCCAAAAGAGTTAACTTGAATATAATTGGGTTTTGTAGTTAAAATAAAAAGTAACCTAAAGTATGAGGTATAAGGAGAAGCCAATGGTCATTGTTTTTAGTTGAAGGAGTAAATTGAATTTATTAAAATATTCAATCTATTAGTTATTATAATAATATTTGAAAATTCTCATTTTGGAACCCATAGGTGGTAAATATCATGAGAAAAAGGCTATTAAGATTAATTTTCTTCATAGACACCTGTAGGTGAAAATCTACCTAAACCAACATGTTAGTTTTGTGGATGCAGAAAATCAGGACATGGTGTATAAACTCAAGAAAAGTATCTATTGGACCAAACTAGTATAAATATAGTAAAATTAAAATTATAACTATTATTTGAGTATAATTGTTTTATATAGAGAAAATATGATTATTATTTCTAATAAAATTCGTAAAATGATGAAAAATTGAGATTTCTAATATTGTACAAGGATATTATAGTTATGGACTGTTTGTTAATCAAATGGATCTAGGAATTATAGAAAAAAATTTCAGGGCGTTTAAAATTAAAACTCTTTGAGAATTAAGGAAAATAATGGGTATGAGGAATGAAAAAGAGAATAGGAAATAAAATTTGGGTTCATCTTAGAATGAGTATGTTTGGAAGATAATATATTTCTTTATGATTACTAGATGAATATATTTATCAACTCATCTAACAGAAATCTTCAAAATCATTAATTAATAAGATCCATAAACATATGAAGAGGAAAATTGCATGGTAAAAATTCTATATTCATTTGCAGTAGGAAGTCTCATCTATTCTATGATGTGAACTTCACCAGATTATTATCATTTACTGGGTGTGGTCTGTAGGCTATTGACAAAAATAGTGAAAACAATTAGAAGTTGTTAAATGGATACTAAAATTTCTGAAATGATTGAAATATATTTCCGTTTTCTTTCAAGATGATGATTTATTTGATTTTACTAATTTTATATACTTTATGGGAGGCTTAAATACAAGAAGTAGAATAATTAGGAATTCCTTTACCATTAGTGTAATTGACGTCGGCTTAATGTCAAGGTTCAAATCAGTTATAAAACTCTAAACAAAAAAGTATAATTTATTATAAAAACTGAACCAAACAAGGAATTCATGTAATTAAAACATCTAATTAAATTTCTATAAATCTTCTAGAAAAATCCATCACTCTATTATTAAAGTAAGAGTGTGATGAATTTGGAAAAAAATATGTTGTTTCATACGAGTACAAAGAACATCGACCTAAAGTTTCATTATACCATAATATTTATTTAATATCGAGTTTTAGGGTTGTAGATGATAGTTATAGGAATAATATTTAAATATATCTTCAGAAATACTTTAGTTTTGGGGAGTCAGAGGCCAGACATATGATCATTTGGACATAGGTGAATGGAGGTAAATAATGCTAGATTATTGGATAATGTGGAAGTTCATATGATAGATTTAATTTTCTAATGTTTTGATGGATGATATGAAGTCCATGAAGATATGTTCAAGTTTTATATTGTCTGGTTTATGAAAAGTCATCTCCCACGGTTGAATGTTTACTATAAGTTGGAACTCTAGGAAACTGTTTTATCAGGGTAAAGTAATGGAACATTCTTTAATAGGTTGGAAATGAGGTTATCATAATTTTATGTTAATCTATGGGATTCTTAGTTATTGTTTAGGATATTGGATGTTTGGTCAGAGTAACTATTACTGGAAGAATATGGTGAGAATTTGAATAACTCTATAGAATTGAATTTATATGAAAATAACGAGTCATTTGAAACATTTTTCTTTTATAAGTGATAATAATCCAATATGATGAATTCTATAGAGATTTAGTAATTTTAAAATGTAATTTATGAAGAACCATAGATGTTTAAATTCACTATAATATGAAGACTATATGAGACCCTATATATGTAGGGGTGGGACAACTTCTCAATGGTTTAAAGGAATTAAATTTTAGTGATCTACATATGAATATTTAATCACAATATATTGTATCCTTTTTTTCAGTTGATATGATGTATTGTGATACTTCTACCCTTGAACGTAGGATAGGAGTATATACCATCTAAAACATTACTGTGTACTTTAATTTATTTCATTTACCTTTATCATATTTTTTGAATGTTAGGTGAGTTGGAGAAAATAATTTTGATAAATATTATCTTGTTTTGATTCCCATGGTCAAATATTTTCTTCCATGTTTTGGTACCTTGAATTTGTGAGGATTCATTCCAAATGTATTTTTCCTCCTTTGTCATCTTCCAGGGATAATCTTCCAGTGAAAATCGTTTCATTTGGGTTTCTCAAAACATAGATCTATTATGATTGAGGATGTATTTTCCTTATATATGTATACATATTATACTAATAGTTTTGTAAATTTCTCCCCGATACATCTTAGAACCAACAATATCCAAAAGGTCTTTATCTTTTCTTCTAAAGATTGTTCTGTCAATATGTTTTCCATTTTTAATTTTTTGATATTTCAGTTATCCAATTGGTATTTTATTGTGGAAAAACATATCTTCATTATTCATACATATAATATAGATATAGTGGTGGTTAATCATTAATTTTCTTTATCCATATTTGTATAAGATTTTATTTGAAGTATGCACTATAAATGAAATTATAATGTGTAAAATCTTAAATTTCAAGGATGGATGGTGCCTCTTGATTTGATGTAAAAATATATTTAACATTATATGATATCATGCTATTAATTTTATAATATTTTATTATTTTTGAAAAATGGACCCCTATAGAACACTTTATTAGTATCAAGACTTTTCTCAACAACTAGTAAAGACTCACTTTACTCCACTTCCTTATTTTCTAATTTGATATCCAAATCTAAAAACTTCTTATTGATGATAATTTTATAATTCTATGATGATATAACATTTTATAAAAACATTATTGTTGTTTATTTTTTTATTCAATGAAATAATTTATTTTTTGAAATTAAATATCTAACATTGAAATTCAATTAGATTTAATCCAAAGTCTATAATTATTTTCAATAATTACCTCTTCCACTAAATGAATAATTGTTTTTGATAATTTGTTGGAATTATAATTCAATTTAATTTTATTGAGGAACAAATTCTCAAATTTAGATTACCGTTCTTCAAGGACAACAGTCATGAATATTATAGTTCCAATATATTTATAGATCTTTGAATACTTCAATTCTCTTTTTTTGAAATAATTCTCTAAAAATTACTATTATTACTCAATTTTGGTAATCTGATTCATCATAGTTTTAAAAGTGACACAAATTATATAGAAAATTTCATTGATATGGTTATATAGTGTGTGATTTAAATAAATAATTGATTAATATTAAAAATCCTTAGAAATTTTATTTTCCATACTTTTGTTTTTATATAGGATTTTTTTATCAATATTTTTTTTGATACCTCATCTCTATGTGAAATATTAAAATATTATAAGGTATAACTGTTATCATTTTTCATGGTAGCTGACTCAACAACCAATTCTTCTTATTCCATGTCAAATCTCTGCTCATCAAAAATACAACATGGGGAGATTGATTTCCCTTACTATTTACATAATAAAATTTCTTTCTATATCATTTGTAATTAATTTATCCTCTGATTATTTAGAGACTTAGAATATATTTATTTTTTGATCCTTATTTGAATCTTCTTATTTATTTATAAATTTCATTATTACATTAAATGGTAAACTGAAAACATAAAAATCCTAAAATCATGAAATTTTTTAGAATCTAAAAATTGGTGTAACCTTTCTCTTATACTTTTTTACTTCACGAGGTTCAATAAAAGAACACTGAGAGTGAAGTGGGGGGGGGGGGGTGAATTGGTGTGAGGGAAATTTTAAAAATTAAAAACCTTCCCCCTTTATTTTCTTTGAAAATATTTGGTGAATGGTTCTTACTGTCCTTTTCTATACCCTGATTCAGTTTGTTTGTATGAAATGATTAAAAAGTGAAAAACAACAAGGCCCACAAAAATCTATTAACCAGGATCGACTATAAGATTTCTGACTATATCCCTATTGTATGGTGGTTGTAATCCAACATAGCCAAAATTAATATTTTCTTATTAAGATTCATCTAAGGTAATTGTATGACCATATGAAATTACAGTTGAAACTAACCAGGTATAATACAAGAACCGAATTTCTATTATCAATATCTAATACCCACTAACAATTCATCAATATTTTTTGGGTATACTACATGTGAATAAAGATAAAAAATATAGAATAAGTCCATACTAGATTAATATAATTCAATATTATTCCTATTAATATTCTAATTCCAATGGATGCCTAAAGCCATATGATATAATGGATTCATAATAATCATTGCATATGTTAGAGAATTGTAATCTTCAAAACATCCTAATTGGAACTTATCAAATAAGATATCATTATCCAGTATTATAACATCATATTATATTTATTAATTGATAATATATGTAAACAATTTTCAACTCTTCTCTCTTATTATTATTATTCATTTCATATGAATTATTTCTATCTCAACTGTGTTGAAAGATACCTTGTCATTAAAAAATGGATATTTTAAGTAGTTTCATTGATTATCTCAATTTTTTAATTGATAATTTATTTTGACACATCATTTAATCTTTATATTCTCATCATATCTCCTTGAATTTTTTTCACACATTGAATACAAACATCATTTTATTTCAACATGTGACATGTTTCTCAAAAATTGATGATAGTAAAAATATATTCAAAGGAAACTATAGAACCCAATCAAATATATTGGTTTTGGAGATCCTTATTTTCATATATGTACAATGGATCCACATATATACCTTTACTAGTGATAAGATTCCCTAGGAATGTTGATTTTTCTAACAAAAACTCACATTTATTTTACATAGAATATAAAATTTTCTTTCACAAGGTCTCTTATATATCATTCAAATTCTAATCAGGATCCTTACTTCCTTTAGAGTATATAAGAATATCATTAATGAATAATACCACAAAATTTTGAGAGTAATCCCTAAATACACTATTCATTATGTCCATGCAGGTATGTGGAGTGTTAATGTGTAAAAATAGAATCACAATAATCCCATTATGCCCATAACTTTTATGAAATGTAGTTGTATGGATATCCTCCATCTACAATATTACATGATAACATCAAGAATGATGATCCACTAGATAGAAGTATTGGGATATACATAGTTAGTCAAATAATTCAAAAATCAAAGAAATTGGGTATTTTATATTTATCATGATCTTGTTAATCTCCTAATAATAAATCTATATTTTTATTATCCCATTCTCCTTCTTCAAAAATATAACTGACACACCTCATGGTGAAGAAAATGTGTATAAAAATCCATCATCCAATCTACATTGTTGTTTCTTATCTATCTCTTCATGTTGGACATTGTACATTCTATATGAATTATTTTATATCAGAAATGATATAGGTATATGTTTAATTAATAAATCATTCTCTCATAGAAGAAGAATACCGAAAAAATTATTTGGGAAACACATCATCATATTATCTTACAGTGGGAATGTCATAAAGGAAGATATTTTCCTCAATCTCAATATTTTTAACTTGATAAAATTTATAATATAGAAATAATATCAATGAGTGATATTATGATTCTAGAGGTTTCAATATTCCTTATTATAGTTGAATATAATTAGAGGGAGATTCTTGAAGCAGTTTGAAATATTATTCTTTTAGAAATTTATGTTTACCATACACATGGAAATACAAAACTTACCTATAATTGCCTCAAATTATACTAAATGGAGTATCATAATGTTTTAATAGAAATTAAACTAGAAAATATAGATAGCTAATAAAATATATACTATGTATTAAATAATTTCCCCATTGTCCATTTATACCAATGCGCCCACTTTCACATTTTCATGCGGTATCTGAATAGTTATAACACAATTTCCTGATATGAAAGAATGTGTTTAACTAGAACCAAATAGTATGTTTTCTTGAGTTTAATAGATAACTATCATAGATATCACTATATAATTTTCAAGGCCCACTTCATTATTTGTTATAGAAAAAGATCACACTTTCTCTTTTGGACTTACATTTTTTATTTCATCAGTTATTATAAAAAAATTGTCTTAGTGCATTGAGTTTCATAGTGTTCATGTTCCTTGATGTTGAAACATTAAAAAAATAAGAAGATTATTGACTAGATAAATCCTTTAATCTATCATATTGGTGGGTTTCACCCATTGGAATTCGATAACTGGGTTCCCTTCTTTCCCACACTTAAAGAATTTCCTTTCACCTATAAATATATTTTTATGATTCTTATTATTATTTTATTTATAAGAGGGATATTGGTATTTTTTCTTTTTATGATATAGATACATCACTCCAAAATAGTACACTCCATTCTTTGATTCCTATCTACAGACCCATGAGATCATTTGTATTTGATGATCTCTATTTTCACATTGAAGGTAAATTGGAAAATTTCTCCATGATTTAAAAGTCTCAAATCACTAAATATTTTCCTAGATTCACCTTTATCCTATTAAATAAGTGGTTAACATTAATTTTGTGTTTAATTAGAAAGACAATAGTGTATTTCTCAAGACTTGTGATGTTTTCCAAGCAGACCCAATTGAATTCATATTAATTTTTGTTGAGGAGAAGTAAATACTTATCCATTTTAATTTCGAGAGTATGAGGAAAATATGTAGCAAATGAAAAATTCCATAATTATTTACACCTTAACCCTTCAATATTCTCTTTAGGATTTTTATTATTTTATCAATGTCAACCATTGGACATATTCTCACTCCATATGATAAACAATCATCACACACTTCTCTGAATTAAATCCTTGAATAATGGAGATGATAATTTAATTGGAGGTTATCCATTTTTCCATATTTATGAGTTTAAAAGAACCATAAAAACATAAAGGAATTTTTTGTATGAAGGATTCAATTTAAAAATTCTATTTTGTAGGGAAAATTAGGATTTTCTTATAATATCCCATCCATAAAAGTTTCATTATCTTATGCTTTATGAAGCTAATTAAATCTATAAATTTATGGTTCTTTATGGTATAGAGGTTTATATAATTTGGTCATAAATTTTATATATAAATCCAATAAATTACACATTGGATAGTTCATTTTATTATCAAATTTTCCCACAATAGAAATAATTTAGAAGGAATTATGCTTTACATTTATGAAACATATTCATAAATTTTATTTTGACCTCATCATTGTCCCTACTCATCTGTTAAACCATATGATTTTTTTAAAATGTAGGATTTGAAAAAAAATCTCAGTTAGATTAAAAAAAAGAAACACTTTACTACATTATAAAAACCCATGATTGTAAAAACTATTTGAATTAACATAATCAAATTTGTGTAGAAATAATTATTATCTAACATATGATATTCGATTTAAATCCCAATGTTTTTCATAGAACATATTATAAAAAAACACAATGCAATGTCCAAATAATGAGGGTTTCATAGAAAATAAGAGGATTTATGAATTTATTTAAAACGTGCCACTTTTCCCTAAAAGGGAATAATACTTCATTTAAAAATATAATTATATTACCTTTCTGAATCAAATGATATCCCTGGGAGCACATTAGCTACCATAGAAAAGAAAAGTTGGTTCCTGGTGAAATTATCTTTATATATCCCTTATATGAATCCAAACAATAGGAATAGCCATATGATTAACTTCCAACGCAAATCTCCAAAGAACATAATAATTAACCAATGAATTGGGGACCCATATCTGGCTCACCCATCATCTTGAGCTATATCGGTCTCACCCAAAATAAATAGCTTTATAAGTCTCAAAATTCATAATAACAATATTACAATGACCAAATCATGAATAAAAAATTCTAATCTTGATCATTTTCTTCATTAATCCATTAAAAAATTCAAACTTGTGTGAAAATTTATTTCGGTTATCAAAATACTCATTCTAATAAAAACCCATTTATCAAATCATAAATAATCTAAAAATAAGAGGATTTTTTATTTAATAAGAAATATATTATTTTAATTGAATATAAAAATACATTATTGGTTATGGAATTGGGAATAACCATTTACATTTTATATGTTAAAAACAACATTTCCTTTTTTAAAAATGTAAAAACATTCCAAATAAGATACGTAAAATGATTTATTCTGAAAATAATTTTAAGGATCATCAATAATGGAATTAAATTTCGTTTATTATTGAATTATTTATATATCAATACATTGATAAAAAAAATTAATAATATTTACATGGAAGTAAATGTTTTAGAAAAAAAATCATTAAAACATTTAAAATGATTTTTTAAAGTAAAGTGTAACTACTTTGAGTCTGAATCATATTGTACATTATTTATATTCCTAAATAATAAATTTAAATTAATTCAATAAATTATTAATAACCTTTTTTAATATTTATATTTCTTTTACCATGTTATAATCAACTACTTAATCAATTACGTTCCCATATGATGTTTTGATAATATTCATCCCATAGGTCCAAAATGACTTCAATAAGTTGAATTTGATTAAAAATTTCATTATTCCACAAATAAAAAAATAGAAATCATAAAATATTATTCATTTTTATATATAAAATATTACTTTTAAAATCTAATATTAATTATGGTTATGAATAATGAACTATATTACAATCATGAAGATGGTTGGTCGTACATATGCATGAGTAAAATTTGAATTTTTCTGTAATCATGATTGAATGATGGTAAGTGTTTTTTTGTATTTATAGAATTATATTTATATCATAAATACCAATTTAAATCACTAAATAAAATGATATATATCATCCATTTGACATGGTTTTGAAAAATTAATCGCATCGATCCGTGGAGGTGGTAGTCCACATAAACACATGAATGGTATTTTCATATTTCAAAGGGTGGAAAGGTAAGAAAATATGTGATATATTATCACTAAATAATGGTAAATTTTTAATTACTATAATTTAAGTTAATTTAATCAATCATTATATCCATACATGAGAGTGAGTTATTGAAAATGTATTACACCAGTTCTTGATGTGGTAGTCTACCATACACACGCACAATGATTTTATTTCCTATTTCATGGTATTAAAGTGGGATATAAGTGATGACATTAAAAAATAAAATCACAATATATTAATGATTTTTTTTTTATTTTATCATTTTTTAATAATAGTTAAGGGAGGTAGAAGAAGAAATAAACAAAAAGTGCATGTTTATGAACATTACCAATCCTTTAAAAACTATAGTCAGGTTTTCACAAAAACTTTTACCAGGATAGTATTAAAGTAAAATTAAGGATTCTAGGACATGATGAGGTATGTAACAAATTTTTTTTGGAATTTATTTTCTCTAAAAAAAGCCTTTTGATGTGTTTTTAAAAGAGGACACATTGTTTCCATTTATAAAAGAGGGGATGTGCATTATTTGAATTTCTTAGAGAATGAAATAAATATAAATTAATTATCATGTAAATATGGATTTAAATTTATATAATTAAATGAAAATTTTTGTTTTAGTTTAAATAATATCATTGAACAAAGTTTTTACTAGTATAGGTGATTCTTTAACCCTTATATTTTTTTAATCCACCACTAATGATTTTGATTATTTTTATGATGAAAATGTTGTTTTTATTTTATGGGACATGATAATTACTATTAATAACCAATTGGGAAATAAATATTACCTTATTGATATTTTAAACCATATACCAACCCTATTTCCAAATATATGAGTTTTATTAATTTTAAATCATTTAATAAAATAGTAATTATTATAAAATACCATTAATTTTATTTTTTGAACAGTTAATTTAGTAAGATTTTAAAACGTACCAGAAGAAAATGAAATTATAAAATCATCCATTAAAAGATCCCAAAGTTTTATATTTACCTATAAATGTTTTGAGACATATTAACTTCCACAATCAATATTGCATTTAGAGTTTTTAAAATCATTTACAAGTTTATTAAACATATTTCACAAGAATTGTATCGGTATTGCATAAGAATTTTGGTTAATTATTACATCACAAAAAATTTGTAATTATCTACCCTAATAAAAAATATTTTATATTAGGAGTAAAATTTTATTCATGATCTTAATTTGTTTTAGTCCCTATAAAAATGATTTATATACATTAAAAAAACAAAGTAATTTTTTTGGATTTATGTTTAACTTAAATATATTAAACATCAAAGTCATAACAAAATGAAAAAATATCATGTATTATAATATTATATTTTTATGAAAAAACTATTGTCAAAAAATCAAATAACAGAAGGTGTTATAGTAACCTCCCTGACTTTTTTTTAAATGATATTTTTTTCAAGAAAAAATGTGTTTTATAATATTTTACCCAAAACAAAACCGCATCTCATTAATAATGATAAAAAATATAATGGCTTGAACCTCCCCATTCCTTTAATTTGTCAAAATCCAGTGTCTTGTGTGTTTAGAATGAAATTATAGTTCATTTCAAGAGTTCGCCAAAATTTTAGTTTTTTCATTGTTAGGTTATGGAATCGGTAGGTCTAGGCGTCGGTAGGTCCAGGTGTAGGTTGGTTGGGTTTCGGTAGGTCGGACATCAGTATGTTGGGCATCAGTCAGTGGTTTTGGTGACTTGTTTTCAATGATTCTTATTAGTGACTCATGTTGGTGAGTCAAGAATCAGTGATTCATTGTTAGTGGGTCATTTCGGTGAGTCGTGTCAGTTAGTCGTGTCAGTGACTTAGCCATTAGTGAGTCATTTATAATATTTCTAGTTTCTCTCCATTACATGTTATTTGATGTCAAATGAGTTACATGTCATTCTTAGGCATCAATGAAGTCATTTCCTTCATCTCTTAGGAGAATAATTGTATCTTAAATATCCTAATTCCCCCCACACTTTGAAATGGCCAAGACACATGGTCGAACAATAATCCAAATATTAAGTACTTTGAAACCATCTTCGTTTCGTTGATATAGGATCTAGCTTTTCTAAGACGAGAACTTTTCTTCCCCGTGTGTTTCAATTTTTCTATTGGTGCACCCATAGCATTTATTCCCCATAGAGTCTTGTGTTGATCTATGGACTTCAGATTTAGTTTCCCTTGGAGTATCCGACAGCTTGCATGAACCCCTATTTTTACATTAATGAGGAGTTATTGATCGTCTGTTTTTAGAGGTAAAAATTCCTTTTTCCCCTTTTAATTTCACATCAAGGAGGGTGGGTAAACTCATGTCTATTTGATAATATAGTCTAATTCCAATCTTAATTAAGGTTGTTATGATGTTTAATGGACATATTACTATAACTGTTTTGGTTACATTAGAAATAAATGAGGTGTTGGAAAGATGATGATGAAGTTTGTATTATTTTATATATTATCTTTGGTATACCCTATGAGTTTTCTTGGTCATACGAATTATTAAAATCAGGGTCATTGGTGGTCTCTATTTGTCCACCAGAATCATTAATTCATGTTGTTAATTTTTTTTGAATGACTATGAACATGAAAACAAGACTAATCCAGTATATCTAGTTAATTAAAATGAATCCCTAGGATCAAACTTGTTCTATGATAACCCTTTATTTATCAAAGTGAAATTATATAATTAGTGTGTTAATTATGAATAAACATTCCTTTTTTGTGTGGATGTGTGAAATGAATGGATATTTTTATGTCTTGTGCTTTGAATGGGTTGTTTGGTGCTGCTGTTGAGAGAACGATGGTGTGTGCAGATGGTTTGAGGGGGAAATAGTATCTTAGGTTGAGAGATTGAATGATTTTGGAATGGTTAGAATCGTTGGATAGTGGGTCTGCATCTGGGTTGTGTTATAGTTTTTTGGCATGGTATTTTTATGAAGTGGTATAGAAATATGGTTAGGTTTTGTGGTTATTGTGAGATCTGAGGCTTATCATGTAGCGAGGTAGTTAAGGATGGTTTGGGAGTGACAATTTTGAAGAAGGATGGTGTTACCACATGTGGCCATTTCCCATGAAGTTTTTAGAAACCGATATTTTTGGAATGGGTGTTAGAGTATATTCATTTACTATAGTCCTTCATTACCTATTTGGATTTGGAACTGGTTGGTATAGTTACATCACCCTTATAACTTGTGTAGTGTTTTGTAGTTACCATGGTAGGTATGGTTTAATTAATTTCGGCTTTATTAAATAAATAATGACAATTGGTTAAATAAATTGGATGGGGATAGGAATTAAGTATGTGGCTAGTTAAAGTTATTCAATAGATGTGGTAGCGAGGGTAGTTTTGTGTGTGATGGTTTTTTGTTAATAAATCCATAGGTTGGGTAGAGTGTTTGATACCTATATTTATATACTTATAGTTCCTTATTATTTCTATGCACACCCCACCCTGGTAGAGCACTATGTTCCGAACACCTTCATTTCACGGGGGAGGGTGCTTTTTATAACATCCTAGTGGGAGGATGGATGGATGGTTATTTTTTCTTCTCTACTCCCTCTTCTAGGAATTAGAAGTCTAATACACTTCGTGAAGATTGTGGTTTGGTTTTTAAGCCCATGTGTCTGCAGGGAATGTGTGTTTCCCAAGTGCCTTCGAGATGTGATTTTTCATGATTTCATAGTTGTCTTTGGGATGAGGTTTTGGTCTTATGGCAGAAGATTATGTGGTCAAGATGTGATGTGGTTGTATCCTAGGATGTTGTGGGTGGAATGTGTTATATAGAAAAAGTATGTGTGGGTAGGTTATGGTAATGGGGATTTTTGAAGAGTGTGTTAGTGTTTGAATGCTCACTCTTAAGGATGAGTAGTAAACCGGTGGGAAGTGTTGTGGGGTACACTATACGATGACTCCCATGTCATTGAATAGAGAGAGTTGGATATCGAGGCTGAAACAATGTTTGTGGTGAGGCCAATGGAGATCTAGAATCATCAGGAGAAGGTGATTCGTGAATGGAATATTCATTTGGTTTGTGTGTTGTGAAGTCATGTTGGCTTGGAAGAGAGTACCTGGGAGTGAGAAGAACATATATTCACCCTGTACTTGGAGTTTATTTGAGTTTTTCTTTTGTGGTTTTCCTGGGATGTAATGCCCAAACATGGTTTATAAAATTAGTTTTTCCTTATTTTATAAAGTATGATAAATTCCTATCATGTGAAAAATGGGAAGGCCGGATTCCCAATCAAAAAATATTAAACAAAATGCGATTAAACCTATTCAGGTGAGTCGGTGTGGCCCATAGTGGATATTATCTTAACATTGGTGGAGGAATTCTATAATTCACATTTTAGGACAATTGGTTCTTCTGTGGGGTATCTTTTGGATTTTCGATTTTGCAGATGTGTTAGGTGGTCTTCTAGGATGTTGAGGTTTCACTTCAACTCTTGATCATCATAGGGTGGTTTATCCATGAGAGTTATATTACATTGTTGATGTTCGGGCCCCTCTTTCATATGGGTTTGGTTTTGTATTCTTGAGGGAGAGAATAGTTTGAGTGGCATCTGATGTAATGGCTCGAACCTCCCTGGTCTATTACATTGTTAATATCCATTAATTAGGGTTTTCTGGGAGTCCATGGTAGCTCATTTCAATATTTTTCTAAAATTAATGTTTTTCCATCAGTAGGATGGGACGATGGTTGGTCTGGGCATCAGTTATTCAGAGATTTGGTAGGTGGGGGAATCGTTAGGTGGGGAATTAGTAGTTCGGGCTATCTGTAGGTCCGGACATCGGTAGGTCAGGTGCTAGTAGGTCAGGTGTTAGTAGGTCAGGCGCTAGTAGGCCATGCATTGACGAGCAACATTGGTAACTTGCTGTCAGTGTGTCGCATTCGTAACTCACGTCGGTGAGTAAAGAATTAGTGACTCACTATTAGTGGGTCACATTGGTGACTCTTGTCAGTGAGTCGGGTCAGTGACTTGCATTAGAGAGTCAGGCATCCGTGAATCACTATTAGTGACTTACATCGGTGGTTCACCCATTGGGGATTTATATCTAGTTTCCCCTAGTTTTTCCAATTTCACCCCTTGACATTTTATTTGGAATCAAATGGGTTACTCATTAGGGTTATGCATTTCAGAATCCATTTTCATAGTCTCTGAGGAAGACAATTATATCCTAAATATCATAACACCCCCTAACCATTGCAATAACCAAGAAACATGGTCAAAAACAATATTAAATGTATATACTTTGAAACCATATCCCTTCCATAGATATTATTTATGTCTCTTCTAAGTTGATATCTTCTATTCCATGTGTGTTTCTATTTTTTTCTTGGTGCTCCAAATGCCTTTCTTCTCCATGGAGTCTTATTTTGTGATGTGACCTTTGGATTCAGTTTCCCTTGGAGTCTCCTGCTAGTCACACGACCACCTATTTTTGGCACAAGTAAGAGTTGCTGATTGTCTATTTTTCAAGGTAGAAATTCCTTTGTCACTCATTTAATTTTGTGTCATATAGTGTGGGTAAACTCAAGTATCTTAGAGAATATGGTTGAATCCAAATATTAATTAAGATTGTGATGAAGATTCATGGATTGTTAAAATAAATGGTTTGTATACATTTGTAATAAATTTTGGGATGGAAAGATAATTATGATGTGTGTATTATTTTATCTATTATCTTTGATATATGATTTGAATTGTGTTGGTCGTATGACTTATTAAAATCATGGCTATTGGTGTTCTCTGTTTGTGCGCTAGACTCATTAATTCTTGTTGAGATTCTTCTATTGAATAGCTATGAACTTGAGAAATTGATTAATCACATATATTAGGTAATATAAATGGATTCCCCAAGATCAAACATGTTCTTTGATAACCCCTATTTTTTCAAATTGGAATTAATGTATGAGTGTGTTAAATCTGAATAAACAGTCTTTGTTTACTGTAGTTGTGTGCTATGTGGGTATACATTTCTGGCTTGTCCTTCGTACTGGTTGTGTGGTGCTATTGATGAGTGAACAACATTTCATGAGGATGGTGTGAGTGTGAAATGGTATTATGTTGAGAGATATATTAACTGCGGAATGGATGAACTTATTGAACAATGGATCTACATCTGGGTTGTGCTATGGTAATTGGTCATGGCCTGTTTGTGGAGTGGGACTACAACCTGGTTGAGTTTTGTTATTATTATGATATGTGATGCTTACCATGTAGCGAGGCCAGTAAGGATGGTTTGAGAGGAATAATTTTGAAGAAGTATGGTGTTTCCTTTAAGGGTAATTTCAAACTGGGATTGTAGAGACTATTATGTTCGGAATGGTTGTTTGAGAGGGTTCTTTTACCATGGTCCTTCTTTATCTATTTGGATTTGGTAGTGGTTGGTATAATTACCTCTCCCTATAAAATGTGTAGTGTTAGATAGTTTCACATGTAGGGAAGGGATCTCTAATTCTATCATGATTAAATACAAAATGATAATTGGTTAAATGAATTGGTTGGGGTTATCAATGGAGTCTTTGGTTGGCTGTGGTTAGGCATTAGAGGTGGCAGAAAGGATAGTTTTTTTGTGGGATGGTTGGTTGTTTGGAAACCCATATGTTGGGATGAGTTATTAATACCATTATGCACACCCCACCATAGTTTCCTTGGGCTGAGTGTTTAATACCTATATGAACACCCCACCCTATATGAGCACCGATAGTTTTTTGTGGTTTTCTTGTGATTTCTATGATCACCCCACCCTAGTTGAGTACTATGTTCCAAACACCCCCTTTTCATGGGAGAGTGTGTTTTTACCCAAATCCCAGTGGAAGGATGGGTGGATGGTTATGGGATCTTCTCTAATCCCTCTTCTATGAATTGTTTTCCCAAGACTCTTTAGGTAGGTTATGGTGTGGTTTTGAGGCCCAGGTGTCTGTGGCCGAGGTTTATTTCTCAAGTGTCTTTGGGAAGAGATGTGATGTGCTTTCTCAGGTGTATTTAGGATTAGGTGTCACGACCCGTCCTCGGGACCCTTGCCGTGACTACCCCAAGCCCGCCTCCCATAGGCTAGGGGCTGGAAACTAGCCCTAAGGCATAAATCCCGACAGAAAGGGGAAGACATTGCCTTTATGAAGTAAACAAACACCATAGAGTAAGCAAGAAGAAGTAAACACAAAGTAAAACTGGGTACAATAGTAAGTGCGGAAAAGTTAGTGGGCCAAAATACAAACCCAAACTAAAAGTAATGTACAACTAGAAAGAAAATAAAGCAACTGAAAAGTAAGCACCAACGTCAAGCCGTCCACTAGAAATCCCACCTGAAGGGTGGGTACAGATAGCCTCCTAAGTTCCTCGGGTCCAGCCGTCCGCTCTATCTACATCCCGCCCAGTGTTCCACCTCCAGGTATCGACTTTCTCCACAAGCCCCAACCACGATCAGCGCTGTCTGTCGTCTTCATCCAACACAACGTAGTGCGGGCATAACCCTTGAAAGGGTGAGTATACGCTACTCAGTAGGGACCCCAAGACCCCCTAAGGTCTTCCAGAATCCACAAAGGATAATCCACAATGGAAAGATACAATCATTAAGTAACATCCAAAACTACTTAGGTATATGCCCATAAATATACCTAAGGCATCAATTCCAGTTCAGATCCAACATCAGAGCCCAAGTTCGATCATGTCCACATAGGATTGTACAACCCAATCCACACATGAAATCACAACCCAATCCACATAGGAAAGCAATTTGATCATATCTAAGATAATGATTGAAAGTCAAGACTCATCTCACACAGGTATACATCATTTGTAAAGAAAAAGGAGATGATCAGATGTAGTTATTGATTCATCTATCTAGGACCCACGTATGATACAAGTATAGTAGTCATCACCACTGAACCCACGGAGGATTCCAGTACAGTTGTATTCATCATCGAACCCACGAAGGATTCCAGTATGATAGTATTCACCGTCGAACCCACGGAGGACGGAGGATTCCAGTACGTTTTTCATCGTCATCGAACCCACGGAGGATTCCATTACATTTTCCATCACCATCGAACCCCATTTCTTCTGGGGAACTCCTCCTCTAATGAGTATAGTGGGCCTGCCGCTACAACCAAGAGCTTCCCACTAACCTTGCAATGCTGTAGTACTCCACCTGTCAAGTATTGTGGGCCTGCTGCTACAACCAAGCGCTTCCCACCATGGGTCTGCCACTACAACCAAGCCCTCCCCCTCATAGCCTACAGAGGTACTCCTTCTGTTGAGTACCACGGGTCTGCCGCTACAACCAAGCGCTCCTCCTCTGTGGGTCTACCGCTACATCCAAGCGCACCCCACTGGGCTATCGAAACACTCTGAGTCAATCGATCAGCAGTCGTCAAGTCTCAGCCAGCTCTAGGGTTTTCGCACACAGCACGCTCATACCGTGAGGGTCCGCTCCATGAGCTAACAGGTCGATACATAAACTGTCACATAGACTAGAGTTTATGTATCACAATGTTCCATCATGTCAAATAGAACACAACACGACAGACAGCGCGTCAATCGGACGCCCGGTCTGAGAGTTATTGCCTTGTTCGTCCCAGGGGCCCGATTGGTTTTTAAGATAAAACAAACACGATTGTACTCCAGCTACGTCCAAACCTTGAGTGGAGTAAGCCGAAATAACCTTCTCACTAAGAGGAATCCAACAAAGTCGACGACACATCAATCGGACGTCTGGAGCTCAAGTTATAAGCGTTTCCGCTCCGAGGGTCCGGTTGGTTTCAGGTTCGAACCAACCCGTCCATTCCCAAGTTCTCCGAAACCTTGACTGTAATATACCAAAATGACCGTCTTGATCCAAAGATCGCATCTCAACTGACAGTGCATTGATCGTAGGTCCGTAGCCCATGTTACGAGCATTTAAACGAACCTGTCCGGTATTAGGGGGTTTTGGGCCCGGGCCGACCCGGCCCAAGACCAACTGGGTCGGCCCGAACCGGGTCGACCCGACCTGGGTCCAGGTCGACCCGCCCTGGGTCTGGGTCCGACCCATTAAGGCGTGGCCCGGCCCGGCCCGGCACGGGCGGTCCAGCCCTTTGCGGCCGGTCCGCGCGGTGCGGTGCCCGCGTGCGGAGCACACGCGGAAAGGGGGGGGGGGGGGCGCAACCCCCTAGTCACGAAATAGCAGCCCCCACGTAGAGGGGGCCCTCCCAGTCAACCTCCGAAAGGGGGACTTCTCACTTGAAGGCAGCCCCCCATGTGGAGGGGGCCCATTAGGGCGCGGCGCGGCACGGCCGGCGCGGCCTGTCCCGGCCCGGTGTGGTCGGTCCATGCGGTGCGGCGCCCGCGTGCGGAGCGCACATGGAAAGGGGTGGCGCAACCCCCTGGTCTCAAAACGGCGGCCCCCCACATGGATGGGCCCCGCCCAGTCAACCGCTGGGGTTATGACCCCCGGCCTCCCCGCCGAACGGCCGACCCGGTTTGCCGGCCGGTGCCGCTGCCGCGGCACCCCCCTCGCGGGTCCTGTCTCCCATGAACACCAGCGACCAGTGGATCAGGCCGCCCCCTTGCAGAACCGCCGCGGCCACAGACGCGGCTTCCTCTTGCTTACCGGCGTTCGGCAAGGCCGCCCACCTCTTGTTGCTCCGCGACGACCAATGGCCGAGGCCTTGGTCCTAACAGCGCGGTGCAACGGCGCCGTGCCCCTCTGCCACGGCCCAGCTTCTGCTGCGGCCTCTTTGTGGTTCTCCGACGCGGCGCAATGGAACCGTGCCCCTTCACCGCGGCCCGACTCCAGCCGCAGATTTGTTCGGCCTCAACGGCGCAGTGCGACGGTGCCGCACTTCTTTGTCGTGTTCCTTCTTGATTCTGCGCCGTGCCATTGCACCGCACCACCTTAGCTCGAGCCGCAACGAAATCAACAACAAAAAGGGGGAGGAGGGTCAGCCGTGTTCGTGCGCTCCGACCCCCTCCCGTTAGTTCGATAGAAAGCAGATAATATTTTGACATTGGATGGAAAAATAATAAACACGAACACAAATCCAAACCCCTACCTCTAAGAGTTGTCGAACGATGGTCGTCACGGAAAAACGGCGTCGCAGAAGTCGGTGTCGCGGAAGACGGTGTCGCGGAAGACGACATCACAGATCGATGCTCCGTAAGCATCATCAGCGTTCTCTTGATGAAGGATGCAGCGCGTCGTTGTTCTTCAAAGAAGGCGTCTCTCACCGGTTGGGGAGAGGGAAGAAGACAGTACGACGATCTCCCCTTGCAGTGACAGAGTTCTTCATCGTAGACTCGACATTCATCGCATTCTTCGACGAGGAAGAAGAAGATCTCCAAGACTTGAGCTCTCTTCTCCCAAATATCTCCACACAACGATTCAACAAATAATAAAATAAGGATTTTCCTTATTTTATTACTCCTGCCAACCATTTTCAAAATTCAAAAGATCACAATCAATTAATTGACTTAATTGACGAGCTTTTAAAAATGAAATTTAATTTCGAGAGTTGACATGTCATTAAAAAGGGGGTGCGGGTGAGTTACAAATTAAATGCACGAGAGGGAGGTTAAAATGGAAATGAAGGGGTGGGGATCGTGTGGGCCCCACTTAACTAATATCCTACCTAGTGGAGTTAGGATGTAGTGGGTCCCACTCCTACTTCCATGCATAGGTTATATGTACTTAGAATAGAAATAAAAATTGTAGCACAAATTTTTATTTCATTCTTTGGTTAACCCATTTATTTAATTACCTCACCCGAGTAAACGCAACTCCAGAAAAGGTGTTTCTAAGCAATTACCGGCACTGCGATTCCATCAGTGTCCTAAGATTTCGATTCCGAGCACCAGTTCAAAAGTTAGAAAAAACTGCTCATTCGTTCACTGAACGTACCCGAGCTAAACTTCAGAAATTGATTCCAGGTACACCGGGCCTCAGAATCAGGTGACGTCAGAAACTGCATACTCGTAAAATCTCTAAGAAAATTAAGAAAACATTTCACTTGAAATTTACATGTCTTTACATTAGGTTTTGGTCTTTTGGCCTACGTTTCTATGGGAAATATGTGATTTAGTTGTGGCCCAAGTGTTTACAGGAGGGATGTGGTATGTGGCCCATGTCTGTGTGGGATGTTTGTTGTAGTGGGGCATGTGGAAGAGTGTGGTAGTATCAAGACATTCCCCATTAGGGATAAATAATTAACCAGTGGAAAGTACTACAGTGTACACTATCATCAATGTGTATAATAATTTAATTTATTTGGATTGCATTATTTAGTGAGTGTTCCTTCATTAGGATGGGGTGGTTAGTATACATTGTTAGGTGCTTTTGAGTTTCGGTTTTTTTTATCAAAGGGGAATTAGTATGTTTCTCCAATTTGTTCTTGAGTGACTTTTTCTTTCCTACTGAGTATAATTGTATAGACAACCTTTGTATATAAAATGAGTTTTAAGTATCTAGGGATATTACATAGATCGTATTGGAGCTTATAAGCTCAGGTGTTGGGGTAGTTCATGTGTCACTATTTACCTTTTTTCGGTACATAGCTAGAGTATTATTGTACTTTGTAGATGTTTTGTTTGAAACAAATATGTGGGTTGGATTTTGGTTTCCTTTTTATATAAAATGTTTTATTTTTTTGGGATTGACTATATTATTTCATGATATATTTTTTTAAAGGTGTTATTCCACCCCTAATTATTATAATGTTTTCCTACCACTGGTGTTATTCACCACCACGAGCCTATAGGAGGCAGCACTCGGGGGTGGGGGGGGGGGGGGTCATTATCTCTTTTTCATCTTGAAGATAGAAGGTTAAGGAAATTTTCTATCTATTCTATTATCTTGAAGAAGGAGGGTTGTGACAAATACATTAATCATGAAAATAGGTAAATGTGGAACTCCCCATTCTATTAAAATCATCACCCCATGTCAAATAGAATTCAAATATAAAAAAATACTAGTAAACTAATCACCATCATAGAAAATGATTGTAGTGAATATTGAATGAAATAATAAAGTTTTATTTATAATATACAATGGTAAATGTGACCATTGACATTCGAATATTTTAGGAACATTAGTCAAATACCACTTGTAGTTAATATCACCTTTGGGAAAATTGACAATTGGGAACTATACCTATAACACACCAATATTTTTGGATTTATTATTTTTTGAATTAATTTAATCTTTTTGATATTTTCTTTTCAATAAACAATAAATATTTTTTTTATAATGTAATTATGTTTGAATTTAATTTTATGGAACACCATGTTAATAATACACTACTCGAAACATAAATTTTATATTTCACTACATGAAACACCAATATGGATTTCATTACACCCAACCCCATGTTTCTATGAAACGTCTTTTTATTGTTATATTTATTTAAAAAAGATAGTTATAAAATATTCATTAAAATTTTTATAATTAATAGTAATAAATACTTTTAAAATTTTATTTATATTGGTTATATATATAAAACATATTGGTAATAAAATAAATAATTTAGTGTAGAGTAATTATATGTTAAAAATATTAGTTTTTTAAAGGTATTTATTTTTATGTCTTATGAAGTATAGTTTTTTAAAACACTCCTAGAAATTTAGTATGATAAAATAAAAATCATTTTTTAATATAGAATGTAAAATTTAGGTATTGGTTCATTTTTTGTATTTTTCTCTAAAGATTCATTTTTTGATGATTAGTGAAAAATACATAATTTTAATAAAAAACTGATTTTTCATAAAATTTATTTATAGTAATAAATTATATATTTATTTGGTTTTAAAATTATTCTTATATCAATTATTTATTAATTAATCCAATTTAGGTCATTTTAATCAATTTCACAATGAAATTGAATAAAAACATAGCAACCATTTTAATGTTGTTATTTTAAACCCACTTGTTGTCATATCTGTGAGATTAAATTTAAATTACTTTGGCGTACATATATTAATTGAATTTAAAAAAAGATATTCTAAATTTGGAGTCATAATAATTTATAATTTCTAATATTAACAACAATGTTTTTTAAAAAAAATTTAGTGAATGTATTTATAATTTATTAAAACGATTAAAGTAAAATAAATATTAAAAAGGAACAACATATTTAACTTAAGTGAAAAAATTAACTAAAATTTTCTCTGAATGAAATTATATGTCATAATATAGAACCTATCATTACTTTTCCTAACTTTGGTCTATTATTGGATCCATAATAATTTTTAAAAACATGGGTGGAATCCCATTTTCCAAAATTTAAAAGAATGTCACGCCTACTATAAAAGGCCTCCTCTCCTCCAACTTCCTCACAGTAATAAATCAAATTTTCCATGACCAATATATTCCAAAAATATCTCCTAAAAATCCCTAACATTATACAATAATCCTCCCATTGTGATGAAATCCATCCAATGAATCTCTTTGGTTCAAACAAAATGGGGTTATCCAAAGATGAGGTAACATATTTACTCAATCTCTTTAGTTTTATTTCTATTCTCCACCCCTTAAACACTCCTTATTCCATGATAATAAAAAAATTAAATATACTCAATATAATGAAATCTTTTTTATGATAAGGTTTCGAAATAAAATTACACACACATACATATAATATGAAATAAACATATTGTTTATATGTACGGTGAAATTCCACCCCACAACACATTGATTGTTAATTTTTATTTTACCACCATTTATTGTAGGGAATTTTGATAGGCATACTGTTTATATATGAAATATATGAAATTTATTATTTATTTATTATTATTTCATAATTTTATAACTTATAACTTTATACATTCTATATTGTGTAAAAACGATAACATCGTTTATGGACGTAGTGACTACCACCTCTTTAAATAGATGTGATCCATTCACACTTTACATTGAATGTGTTAAGGATGGTTTTAGTGAAATCATATGAAATATATAAAATACAAATTCTAATTTTATGATATTATATACGTGCATACATAAAATTAATTTACATTCGTTCTTTTAGTACAATAACCAGACAGAAACATTGTTCATGCGTATGCAAGACCTACCATCACCAAGATTGACGCATTTCATTTCATCGTTATATATTTTATATATTATTGTAAATACATATGAATGGAATATAATATATATTTATAAATATAATGTTTTATATTCTAAAAATAAGTAATTAACGATCTATTTAAAAAGATAAAGAATAATAAGTAAAAACAAGTATGAAGAACAAAGAAAATATTACTCAAAGTGAACACTTAACATATAATTATTAATCAGTGGTTAATATAAATTCGTTAAAAAATATATGGTATTGAAAATAAGAATATAGTTATGTAAAATATTTATGATAAACTTATATTTATTATATAGGAGGTTTGTGTGAGTACAATGAGAGTCAAGATTTAAGATAATGAAATTTTATCTCACTTTTTATTACTCTGAGATACATGACATATTAACCACTAATTTCTTTTTTGTGGTATCTATAATTCTCATGAATGTAATATATTCTTATTATAGAAATTTATATTTCAATTTTATGATCATTATTTTATGGGGTTTATGGTTCAAATGTTACAAAATCAGTAAATTAATTTTGTCTCAGTTTTTCTTCTTTGAGACCGATGTTTTGTTGTGTGACTATGATATTTAATGAGGTGTATAAGATTTAAATTTTACATGTTATATCATCAATACCCATATTTTTTCATGATATTTTAGGCTCCATATAATTTCTTTTTTTACATGGAGATTATGATTCAATGTTACTATGTTGTAAAAATTTATTGAATCAATGTGATAGTTTATCGAGATTGTTTATGATTATTCTTTAATTAATGAAATTAAATAATCCATATGTTAATAAATATCATTATTTTTATTAACCTCTATATATTCATGTTATATCTATTTAATGGTTCCATTTTTCTTCCCTTTTTTTAATTATGATAACTAAAAAATGTGTGTTTTGTTTTAAAATGTGGCTCTATCTTTTCTTTCAGTTGGAAATTTATGTTCTTTCAAAATTGTGTTCTCTGAAATATTTTACATTGTTTTACTAATATCATATGATGTTTAAAGGAAATTTTTACCCATTTTTTACCTTTTTACAATTATTTTAAGAGTAATCTTCTTGTCATTTTATGTTAAAGAAAATTTTCTAAACTTTTAAGGTGAAATAGGCATGTTCGACAGATAAAGACTTACCCACCCACATGGCTATCATTTACTTGAATCATTATTTATAACATTTCAACGTTATTTTTAAAGAAATGTTTTACTAATTTTCATGTTTTATGAATTTAATGACGTTTTCAATGAAATTTTTTCTAAAAAAATCTTATCTAGAAAAATTGTTCTAAGGGATTTTCAATGCTTCCCTTATATGTTTTCAAATGGATAGTTTCAAAGAAAAGGATATAAATGATTTCATTATTTTTTTAATGTTTTAAAACCCATTTTTTATTAAATAATTTTTAAATTATTCAAGATTACTTTATATGATTTCAATGTTTATTCAAAGTAAAAACTTTTGAAAAATGGTTTCATGATTTTTTATAATCTTCCATGGAAAAATAATTTCAAATGTTTTGTTGTCATTTTATAAGTATTCAATTTTATTTTAAAAGAAAATTGGTTTCAAATGGATTTATGTTTTAAAAAGTATTTTTCATTGAAGAAATTATATTTTATTTAAGAAGTTATTTTAAATGGTCTTTCAAACTAATTTTAAAAATACAATGACATATATTTGTTTTACTCATTCCATGATGGGAAATGATCCAATGGTTACATTCATATTCATTCACTGAATGGTTTATACATTATGGAATGATATTAATGAAATATGTTCTCCTTTAGGGGATATATATTTATGAAATATATTTTATTTTACATGATATATGTCAATGAATCCCACTTATTTTCATGTGTAATTATTTGATGACATGATTATGAATCTTGTTTTTTTAAATAGTTTAATATATGATTACATTTTTATGACACCAATTTTATTTCATGGGTTATGATATTATTGTTTATGATCATTTGGAACATGTATTTATGTTTTCATTAAGAGGTGTGTGTGTCCTATATCTACCTTAAATTCATTGGGAAATGATATATATGTAATGGGATATAAAAATATGGTCTTGAGAGTGAACTTTGACTACTAATTTGATATTGGGAGTGAACCTTGACTACTAATATGGCCATGGGAGTGAACTATGATAACCAATATGGTATGTGAAGTGAACCCATAATACTAATATGGACATGTGAGTGAACCATGCATACCAAGATGGTTTTGGGAGTGAAACTATACTTCTAACATGGTCTGGGTAGCAATTCCTTGACTACTATAGACAAAATTTTATATGCTTATGTGTTTTCCATAATTCCATGTGATATGACTTTGTTATGATTTCATGGATTATGTTATTTATTTCGTTGTGATTCATGTCTTACAAATTGAAATTATTTATGCCATGATTCATGTTTATAATTGTACGATTTGAAGGTTATGATCTTATAATGTTGTGATCATGATCTCATACCCCTCTCTTATTATTTATGCTTACATGTCTCCCTTATTTATCATTAGAGAGCATATAAGATGACCAATTTTTATGTTTTCTTTCAAAAAGTTAATAAGACATGTGTTATGTTTTATTTTTATAATAAGTGTCCTTTTCAAGAAGAACCTAGTGGTAGATAATGCATCTCCCTTATGTACCGATGTTTATGTTACCATGTTTCAAAATAAACTAGACTAGTACGATATTTTGGTGTCTGTTTGAATTATTTTTATGTATTAATCATAAGTTATGTAATGATAAGATATGAAAATATAGGTTCTATAAAATAATCAGTGGTAAAAATTTTAATGATAAAATTTTGTTTTATAAGTAATAATGATAATGGACAATTAATACAGAAAAGATAAGTGATGACCTCTACCATTAGCGTCTTACTGTATGAAGCCCATTTTTCTAAACATGGGAGGGGGTTTTGTTGTAGGATTTTTTCCTTGATCAATCTAAATAATATCATGCACATGTGAAGAAATAATGAAATCACCTTCATGGGAAGTTCAAGCTTTTGAAATTACCACTCAGTCATTGTTAGCTGAGCCGCCCCATGAACCTATCACCATCACATACCTTACCCTTAGGTCATATACAGGTGTTATAAGTTGTTACATATTGAGACCATATTAATTTAAAGTGTAATATGTTTTTATAAATAAAACATTTATTCCTTCAATTACATTTTATGAATCGTTTTTCTTAATAAAATACAGGATTAATAGAAAATAAATTTAATAAATTAATTTTTTAAACACAAACCAGACAGTTTAAAAAAGATCTAAATTTTAATAATAAACTAAGGTATTAAAAATAATATTTATTTTATTTAAATAGTATGTTAAAAACCCTATTATATATATATATGATAAAATAAGTTTATTATGTCCTATTAAATTTTTAACTGTCAGAAATTTGACTATACCTTACAAACCACTATTTTTTAATTAATATGGATTTTTATATTTAAGAATTTAAATTACCATAGTTTGATAATTATTATTATAAAATAAAAATAATTTTTTGAAATTCTCACTTCTAAATTATGTTTTGGTGAATTTATGTAAATTTTCTGAAATACATTATTTTTTGTGAATAATAAAAGTAAACTTTTGGGTTTTCGGTTTTTAATGAATTCAAAAATTTTCATACTATTGTAATAATTTATTAGACTAAATATACAATCAAAAGAATTTTATTTTCTTATTATTTATTTTATTGTATTTTAATCAATTTCCAAACCTATAAATGAATTTCCAACATCTATAAAAATCATTGATTTTAAAATCATTACCTTGTAGAAACATTAATTTTCCATGAATAATTAAGTAATATAAAATGATATTTCATTGTTTTGGGTTAATATAAATTAAAAATATTACCATATTTCCAAATCCTTGGTAAAAACCCATGTGTAATCCAATGGTTTCTCATTTTCCACTACCCATATTTCCAAGGACTATATTTGAAAATAATTAAACCAATCCTCCACTTTTTCTATAAATACCAACCAATTTATCCATTTTCATTCACTCAAAATCCATTATCCAGAATGTTTTTGTAGTTTTTCGTCCCATGTAGTCCCTCACAAAATGTCATCAATTCCCCAATGTTCCATTACTAATGATCTCAGAGTAACTCTTTATGGTAGAATTTTCCTTATTTTCTATTCATTTCAACAACCATTTTTATATGTCCTGTAAATGTTATGTTTACAATATTTTGTTATTTGAAATGATGATACACATACTGAAAAATTATTTTCTATGAATCGAAGACCATTAAACCATCTCATTTTCCCCTTTTCAAAAAACCATGTTTTATAGCTGTTATGTTGCTGTATTTATTTTTGGAATTTATTATCTTCACTCTAAAAAATTATGTTTTATTTTCTTCTTGTGAATAAAAAACCTATTTATTTTATATGAGTATTTAGAAAAATTTAATTTTTTTATTATGGTATTAATATATATTAATCCCACATTCCCATTCCATGGGTTAACAATTACATAATGATCACGTCTTTGTGAAAATTTGAAATACCATGATTTTGATAAGAAATCTATTATATATTCTTCATTATTAATTAATAAAATGACTGATTATAATATATGGTGATAACATTAATTAATACATATGAAGGGTTCACCCTAATAGGGCTCTAATCCTTTGTGCAAATAATTTTATATTTAGAGATGATATGTTTTTTTGATACCTTGGGGAATAAACTCTATAATTTACATTTACAATACCTTGGTGATAATATTTATTATTATTCTTATGAATTCCTTATTTAAACTTTGTATCCACATTTCCATTTATGATCAATGTTATTTTTATTATGATATTCCTCATGTTTCTTTCTTCATTTAACAATTATAATCCTCGTGTTTTTATTGATATTCTTGATGACCACATGTAAAAAATTTCCCTTGATTATTACCTTACTGGGCCCCATGATCTACAATTTCCATGGTTGTATGTCTACATGATATGAGATGTAGTTAATGTACTTAGGATAAACTCATGAAGAATCATTTCATGTGGTATATAATAATGTTTTATGATTTCATGTTTTATGTTCTTGGTTTTCAAAAAACTAAACATTAAAAGTTCCCCTATTCTTTACCATGTAATAAAATGATTATTTAATAAAATTGTGGGATGATATAGTTTTCATTGTCATTGTCATTTTATTTTTATCCATAATTAATTGGTCAACTATTACTATTGTGAAATAAATTTAGTAAGGTTACTATTCTAAAATGACCAGTAATAAAAGTGTACTATTTATCATATTTTAAAGCTCATAATTCTAAATATTTAATTCATTATTAAATAAAATTTATATAGTAAATTCATTCAAATGAATATAGGAGGATTAGAAATTAAAAATAACAAATATAATTAAATTTTAAAAAAATAAACAAATAATATGACATCATAAAAACATTAAAATAACAAATAGTTTTCAATAAAAATTAGTATTTTATATATATTCCTCAACAAATATGTTAAAAAACCAAAATTTAACCCTATGATAATTTTTATATGATGAATTCATAATTGAATTTAATTTTTTAAAATTATATTTTTATAACTATTAAATATATATTTTCATTAAAATCATATAATTCATCGAAACACAATTTAGTTAGAAATAATTATCTTCAATTTTTAGTATAAAAATTACCTAATATTAATATAATACCATTAAAATATAATTCATGAATATTAATAAGATATGAAAACTATTAATATTAACCATATAGAGATTATTTAATTCTTCCCCTTTTTTTTGAAATTTCATTATCAAAAATTTAGTCGCTTTTTAAACTAGTGGGGATGTCGTTCCCTCATAAGTTTGTTTGGATTCCCATATCATTTCTAAAACTATATGATTATACAAAAATTATTAAAATTATATATTACCTAATTTAGAAAAAATTTCTATCTATGTTCAAGAATAAAAACTGGATTTTCATCATAATAATGGTTATATTACCACTAAACTACTTCATGACTAAAAATATTAGATGAATCTGTCACATATTTTCTCTACAGTAAAACATTTAATAGCTTTTCTTCCTAGGATACACTCATAGTAATGTCTAATCTTTAGGAAAATAATCCAACTAGCTTAAATATTTCATATGATCTAACAAATAGTGGACTTATTTTCCAATTTTTACGAAAATTCGTAACACTTTTCCAGGGATATACATTAATAAAAACATGATTACCAACTTAAAAAGAAATATCTTTCATCTATTTATAAACATATTGTTCATTGATAATATAATAAATCCTTCAATGTTTCTGAATTATATTCACCTTTTAAACCATTTTATATTCCAAATCTATTCCAATATAATTCTATTCTCCTACTTCATCGTAAAAAGATGCATTCCAATACCAATTTCCATATAATGCCTCAAAAGGTGTCGTATGTATACTAAAATGATAACTATTATTACAATAAAACCTATCCAATGAATGAAATTGATCCCAAATTCCCTTTGTAGTCAATTTAAAAAGAATGAATAATGTTTGAAAATAATTAATTGTATCACTCATACTATATAAATAATTGTGGATTAAATGTTATAAGATAATTTATTTCAGTTCTCAAGGACATCTGAAATCATTGTTTGGAAATTATAGGAGAATCTAGGATCCCAATAAGTTAAAATAGGTATATTCAATCCATGTAACTTGACTTTATCATTGAGGTAAAATAAGGAAATCTGATTTAAAGGCTTAGTTTCTCAAAAGGGAAGGAAATTCACATATTTAATTAATTAATCAACAATATACCAAATGACATTTTTACATCAAGATGTATTAGGAAATATCACTAAGAAATACATGGATATATGTTCATAATTATATTATAGAACTAAAAAATGATGAATAATACACTTTATTAATTATTTGTATAATTTTAATTTTGAAAAGTCTATCATTTGATAGAAAATATAGTAATATCAATTTTCATCCCATTCCAATAGTAATACTCTAAAAGGTCTATTTGAATATTTTTTCTTCATGGATGAACAAAAAATGGGTAACTATGATCTTCACTCAAAAATTAAATCTTCAACTATGAATCATAGGGAACATATAGTATTTTTTCGAATTTGATAAAACATTCCTTATCAACATTAAACTCTAAAAATTTAACATATATAATATATTCTACATTTCCTATAAAACATGATATTCTTTTTGACCTTGCTTAATTATTTCTAATAGATAAATTTGTATTGAAATGTAATGAAAATAATATATTCCTGCATGAATAATTATTAAGACAAAATTCACCAAATCCATAACCAAAGGGTCATATTCAAAAAATAACATGCGTGATGTACAAATATTTTTTTGATTCGAAGTATCATCTTTTACGTTATCTTTTCCAAAATGATAAAGACATGTGTAGTAATAATTATTTATCAATTCCACTCATCTCCTATACCTCATATTTAACTCATTTGGGTGAATATATACTACAAAATTACATGATCAGTATATATTTCACAAATTACTCCATATAAATGATGCATCTAAATTTTTAATGAAAATACTAGACCAAATGATTCTAGATAATGATTAGGATAGTTTAACTTGTGAGGATTTAGTTAATGTAAAGATGAAGAAACCACCCAATCATTCCGCATCATAACACACCCATCTCTTTAAAGTGAATCATCATTATATAAGAATAAGTGAAAATTTAAAGAGTTCGGATCAAAAACTAAATCACTCACCAATATTTATTTCAATTCCTAAAAAAATCTTCCCACTATTATATAAAAATTAAATTAACTCATGTTCAAGTTTACTTATTCATTGGATTGGACAATAATGAAATGTATTCTAGGAACTTCTGGTATTATCCCACTAATATAGAAAAACTATGTGTCTATTTGAAATTTTATAGGTATTGGACACTCCTAAATAACTTATGTTTTAGTTGGGACAATATAGAAATTCACATTTTCTAAATTTTACATATAGATTTATTTATATTAATGTTTGGAAAAAATAGGTGTATTTAAGGGTAATTAAGAAAATTAGAATATCCCAACATATCATGAATAACCAAAACTCAATAATTATATAAAAACTCAAGGAAAACTCTATTAATAAGGTCCATAAATTAATAGGGTGCTTTAGAAAACCTAAAAGGGATAAATACAGACTAATAATGACCATATCATGTTTGAAAATCCACCATATTAATAAATTCCTAATTAACATTCAATTGTTGATACCCTAGTTTGAGATCAAGAATAAAAAAATATTATTCTCACTGGAGTTTACAAAATAGATGATTTATTGGTGGAAAATCATACTTTCTGTTTATTGTGATGTTATTCAATGATTTATAATTAATGAAAAGTCACATTAAACCATATTTAATTTTAGTAAATAAAATAGGAAAACCCCATGGTGAATCTTTGGGATGAAGGAATCATTTATATAGATACTCAGGTGACCACTATTTCAATTCCCAATGTCTTACTTGAGTTACTGAATAAGAGGTTTTTGAAATAGGATTAGAATAAGGAGCCCATTCAAAACTAAATCCTACCTCCCTATTTGGGAAAATACCACAAAATAATCACGAAATACATGTACTTATTCATTTAATACTTATACATCACTAATTTTGCCAATTTTTTTCTTTTCAATAACATGAGGTAGGTACAATTTACTACCATGTTTAATAAATTTTGAGCTTCTCGATGGGTTATCAAAGGCATTAAATCATTTTAACAAATTACCGGACATAAAATATATATTTTCATGATATACAGAAACTCAATCCATAACAAGAATAAAATAAATCACTATAATGGGTTGTTCAATATGATTTTCAAGGAATATCACCCCACTAATAACAATAAGAAGATTTATATAAATCAATGTCATGTTAATTTTTCCACCTATAGTTTTCACCAAATTATATATATTATTTTCATAATGTGATATTTTCTTTTTTCCAAAATATTTTTTAGAAATAAATAAATGGGAAGATCCCATGTCGAGTTGGATATAAGAATAATTCGAATAAATAATGACGATATTAGTCACCAATTCATCATATGGTGTGAAATAAATCATAATAGTAGAAACCAATTTTTCTAGACCACTTTACTTCGACCATGATAATCTCTATCGTAAGTGACTAATTTTGAAACCACATCACCATAATTTCATAATACATTATAATAAATTAATCTTACAATAATCTTTCATTATTTTTATGATCATTTTAATGTAGTCATTAACCACATGTCAAAGCATCCCACATCAGAAACACATCTCAGATTTTATAATACTTTCTCTATAATTCTTTTTACCACACTTATCAATATATGGGAACCTTATTTTCTTAACTCTATATTTTTAATGGATACTCCCCAAATTTAATACTATCATGAGTTTTATTAGTTATGGGGTACATTATCATCATTATACTCCACCTTCACAAGACATTTTACCTATTTTTTAGAAGTTTTGAATTTATGAGAATTTAATGGACTTCGATATCTCAGTTTCAAACATATTTATAGCTAAATAATTTATATATGAATATATTTTATAACATTATCATGTATGTTTCCCTTTAAGTGATGTTTTATTTGTATGTGGACACATATTTATCCTTCTAACATCTCAATTAAATTAATTGTTTTTCTATTCTAAGTCCAACAGCCTCTTGAAACTACTTAATTGTGATAATATTCAAAAATTCATCTCATTATTAGGTATAAATATTTTCTATTTATTTCATAGTATTAATGTTTGACAACCATTTCACCTTCAATATTATAAATTTAAAGAGTTACTTTTTGTGCTTTGAACAACCCATTACATAGAATATCTTCTCCATGTCATCAATCATTACCTTAAATAATAGAGTGTCTGATCATCCACTAAATGTGGCAGGGTTTTGTTTTATAAAAATCTCAACTATAGACATGTTCATTTGTGGTGAAAAAGGTCTCTCTATCGCTTTAATTACATTTCCATTTATATAATGTTTTAACTAGGCCGTCATAGTAAAAATACTCTATTCCAGTTCCTACCATTCCATTTGGTGATTTGTTTGCATATTTTCATCTTAGTTCCTTCTTATTTCAATTTCCCAGTTTCCATGATGGAAAAAAATTCTTAAAAAAATTAGTTTAGATAAATAAACAAGTTAAATGTTTAAAAAATCACCTACAACAAATATTGGTCACCTCATCATAAAATAAATTTCTTCTACCATAAAAATTTCATGTATTTTATTTTCTGTATATTATTATTTTTGATATTATATGTATTTTTTTTAGACCAATTGCTATGATAGAATGCGATTCTGAGTCCTGGTGTACCCAGAATAAATGTTTAAAATATATTAAATATAGTTAATAGCATGTGTACATATTTTTCATGAAAAATATGAATAAATTAAAAACAAAAGTCTAGATCAAAAATTTTAGGGAACAATTGTATTTAAAACCTGTGCTTTTCTATAGGTGCGACATAACCTTGTCACCAAAAGACGTTTAAGAAAAATTTATCATTGAAAAAATAATTAAAACAAATTAAATGATTAAATTATCATTATTTTTGGATGAAGTGAGCTATTAGATTCATTATGAATAGGGATATATAAATTAATCATGTATGGATACTCGAACCCAATAGATTTCAGATAAACCATTGGATAACATTTATTTGAAGATGATGATGGGTCAGGATCAGGTCACAGATATTCATTCCAATAGTGTCCATGGATCTCATAAATTATGGGAAAATCAATTTTCTTCATCAATTATCAATCCAAATCCAGGTTGGGAGTTTTTTAAACTTATTTTCTTCCTTGTTCTTGATACTTACATCAAACATGATTCAATTTACTAACGAATTGATTCACAGATCGTCCGTATTGAGGAGTGGGTTTTATTATTGGTATTTTATTAGGATAATTAATTATGATTGTTTATTGTTTTATTTTTTAATGTAAATGAATGGAGATCGACATAATCATCAATCAAGGTCTATTTATTATGATTGATCTCATTCATTCTTCCATATTTCATCGATCATCATGGGAATTATTTGTTTGGCATGCAGTTCGACATCCACTAATTAAATTAATCTTTTAACACTTAATTCTTAGCGAAATTATTTGATATATCATAGATCTAGAATCATCTCGGCATGAAGGTGGATCGATGATAGAGATGGAAGGAGATGGGATAATTTAGGGACGTGATTTTCATATTCTTTGGTACCTAATGAAGAACAACGTATAAATATATTTTTCTAGCATATGTAAGGACCACATCGTGTTATCCAGTGATGCATTGACTTGTTAGATTCAATCATTTATTTTATAGGAAAAAGATCTGTATATCAAAGATGATAAGAACAACTGGAGCGTACATAAAAATATATAGATTTCAATAAAAATCATATTACACTGTGTGTATCTTATACTACACACCTTGTGGGCCCCATGTATTTGATTTAATGGTTTTATCCAGAGTTAAGGATCACACATTGTGTGTCCCCCTATCACACAGAATTTGACCCCATCCATGTGACTTGATATGTACATCAGGGAGAACATAGACATGGGAAAATGTAAATGGCCATATACCATGTCGTAAACGTATACATAGACATGTTTAGGCATACAGGGGCCTGTAGACAGACATGAAATTGATACATGGACCCAATTGGGTGATAAATAAATAATCCCATTTGTCTCTACATGTATTATACTCCTTCGACATACTATGTATAAGGAGAAATCATGTTCTATGAGGATCTTCTGCCTGGAAATTCATAGGGATTACTGGACACACTGTATAACCCAATATATAAAAAGTATACCCCAATCAAGAGTGCTTATGTATCTTTTTATCATAGTTTGGGATATTATAGTTTGATTGTGTATCCCATGGTCATATCCTTAATGTATATAGTGCATAATTACATACATATCATACGATTATGATCCCCTCTATAGGACGAGTCTTAGATAGAGTTATGGTGTCCCTCTGTGAGACTAGAGTGTGATCATCTATCATCCTTTTTTTCTGAGGTGGAGATTATCAAATCAACATGACATCTGGATTAGGGAATTGATCCTCTCTATAGAAGTATGGATCCATTTTGTTTGGATAATCATTGGAATATGATAACCTACATAGTGGGTTGATCCAGATTCGGTTTGTGGTGTCCCCAAACACTTCTAAGCATGACACAAAATCTGTGTATCAAGGTACTTATTAGGCAATTTCAGTTTCATTGGGTGGAGACTAATGATATTTAACTCTTCATTAAGTATCTATGATGATAGCATGTCTCATGTAGTGGGTTCTCCCGAAATGAGCATTACATCAAGCAGAGTCCTTTGGATAGCTGTTGGTTATGACTACCCAGTTGTGTGGTGTCTTTCCTATGTATATCTTGGTCTTTCTATTATAAATTGATTTTTATATCTTTTATTGATATGAATATACTTGGTTCTTCATGTTTAGTGTTTTGGGGCATCCTAATGAGTATTTTTATACTCACCCATGCATGGGATTTTCCCACATTTATCGTGTCTTGTGTAGAAAACGTCCCCATTGACATAGTCATGGGAGGGAATGGAGAGCTTGGAGAATAGATGGAACAGGTTAGACCAAGGTGTTCACTGGTATATTTCATTTGAATTATTCCCCACCATTGGAGTAGGTTGAGCACTTTATAGTTATTTTTGTCTTTTATTTCCCCTTTTCTTCTTTTAGTGCATTTATTGTCATACTCTATTATGGGATCATAAATGTATGCAAGTATTGTTTTAGTCGTATTAAATTTCTACATTTTTGTTTTTGGATATGTGTTCATGTGAATAGGTACATTAGGATATTTCCTCCCATTGAAGGGATATTGATACTCGACGTAGATCTGTACACCCCAGATTATCAAAGGTAGGCTTGGGGTAGTCACAAGTTGGACCTCGACTGTTCAGGTCATGACAGAGTGGTGTCAGAGATTTCTATTATACATGATAACTGTAAATTGTTAGTTTTGTTTGGGGAGAAATATATTGTCTTTCAAATTCAGATTTTAGTCCAGGGACCATAGTGGAGGTGCATCGGCCAAAATATCCATACATTAGGGATATAATCACCATCCTTTTCACTGAGTACATGTAAAAATTGTTTATAAGGAAGTTTTTTATTTACATTTACCAAATAGTAATGGTTGTGTTTTCAATGTCCTTGATTCATCTCCCCAAACATACTCTATGTTCTATGGTACATCTTTTTTTGTTTTTAGAATGCCTCGACATAGATAGACTACCAGGATACCTCTGTGTGATCATGAGGCTTATCAACCTAGTGACGAGGTGTTGGTATAGAGGCCAGTATCAGGGATAGATCATTCAGGTGGTTTACCAGCTATACCACTACCCATTAGAAAGCATATAGAGCTGGAAATATCAGCCGAGGATGCATGCAGGTTGAGTGCCTTGCACAGATTTCAAATTAAACTTATTCTTAGGTTTTGGGGTGATCTAGACTTTCTGGAGGCTGAGGATTAGCTAGAGGAAGTCACTCATGTTTTTTCTTCTAACAAGGATGAATACTGACCAAATGGAAGTCTTCGAAGTGAGTGATCTTCATGGATCTACTAGGAGACGGTGGAGAATAGTGACTCAGTAATACTATGTGATATCTCTCTCATGAACTAACTTTGAGTGTCTCTTAAATGCGATGTTCTATACAATGAGATTGTTATCGATACACATATATAATCTTCTACATATGTAGTAGGGAAGTATGACCATGGAATAGTACTCAATGAGATTTTTCTGATCTCTTATGTTACTCCTTTGATATGGTATGGGTCCATTTCATCATATCAAGGACCATTGAACATGGTGTGTGCTGTAACCTAAATACTTTAGTTGTGTCCATTTGAATTACCACCTGTGTTGGGGTGTTTGAGTGAGACTTTTTCATGGAGGGATTTTTGGAATGGTATATAGTAGTAGTGAGAGATACTAGTGGGCACCATGTAGTGGAGAAATTAGAAGGTATCTATCATTAGTCATAGGGATCCAAGCATTTCATACCCTTTAAGAGGAAATCCCTATACTTATCAAAATCATTAATGGGAAATCATGGTGGCTCAAATAATCTAGGGAATATAATATGTTTCTTCGGTGATGGTCAAGGACAATGAGTCCGAGACTGTTAGACATGTTGCATAAAATAACATGATATGGTTGAGGGTCCTCTAAGAAAGATACATCAGAATGAGTATGGTGGTCTAAAAGAAGGAGGACATGGTAGAGTGTCCTATAAGGATGTATAAGGTGTTCGAAGGTTCGATCATTTACATCCACCATCCCCAAGTGGTTTACACAAGACACATGCATCTGGTGGATAGGGATGGGGCCAACTGTATGCTATAGAGGACTATGACCCTGAAGCTCAAGGGATGATACAAGGTGCGATCTCTATCATTTCTACATTATATATTTTACTTATATAGACTAGTGATCTACATTCCTTCCATTCTACTTCTCTGTTTTGAGACTTAGTGATTCTAGTTAAGCATTAGGTCTGACCTATGCGATTGGAGACTTTGATAGGTGGTGAAATAGTGATCGAGCAATTATAATGACAGTTTAGTATGACAATCAGAGGCGAGAGTTTTTTATGTTGTCACTTTTTTGAGGTAATGAGTCCATGAAATGTTATCTTTCATATGGACTGGATATGCACATTCCATGCATAGATTGACTATTTTAGGAAGAGGTTGTGGTCTTTCCATGGTAATGGAATGATTTTTTCCTTTGGTAATGTGATACCTTTGTAGAGTATAATGAAATTTGGAATAAAATTGTGTACCAGATTACTCATTAGATTGATGTAATGTCTATTAAAGTATTGGATGCATTGGGTTTTAGTTTCATATAGTGGTTCTAGAGTATGAGGTCGTATTTCATGAGGATGTAACAGGTTTACCTCCCCTTCGAGAAATGGAATTCTACATCGAGTTTCATCCTAATATGACACTGATATCAATAGAATAATATCAAATGACTCCCATAGATATTCAATATCATAGGATGTAGTAGGAGGCATGTAATATAAAGGCATTGTGATACCTAACATTTCCCCCAGGGTATCCACAGGGTTGTTCATAAGAAGGGGACCATAGCTTAAGGATATGTGTGGATTACTGATGCTTGAATCATGTGAACATAAAGAATAAAAATCCTCTACTGAGGAACAAAAACCTCTTTGATTAGTTGAGAGAGGCATTATGGTTCTTGATTATTGAACTCAAGTCTGGCTATGAACACTTTTGAGTACGTGATCAAGATATACCAATGATGAAATTTTTTTGTGAATATGGTCACTATGAGTACATGGTGATTTCATTTTTCATGAAATACTTCTATGAAGTATTCATGGGATTCATAAACCATATTTTCTAGTCCCACTTTGATCAATTCATTGTAGTCATCATCAAATAAATCCTAGTATAATCAGCATCTGAGGAGAATCACACCCGACACTTGAGGATGGACCTAGAAACACTCAGAGAGAACCAGATTTATGGAATTCCCTTGAAGTGTTAGTTTTGGATTCATAAAGTCCACAATCTTGGAGACATAATCTCAATGTTTTGGATAGTATTATATCCAGCAATGGTGGAGGAAACACTTTATTTGGATCCACCTAATATTGTTTCAGAGGTGTGGAGTTTCCTTGGGTTGGTAGAATACTATTAGGGGTTTGTACCTGACTTGTCTAGATTTTAAGAACCCTTGATAGCATTTAATTGGGTGGGGCACCCATTCACGTGGATAGAAGGGACATGTACTTCTTTTAGGAACTATGATAGAGGTTGATGATCATTCCCATTTTGAGTTTTCTAAAATATGTTTTTGAGTAATTAGTGTTCTACGATTCATCAGGGACTGAACATGGTTGTGTGCTGATGTAGAGGCCAGTAGTTAATACTAAGAGATCATTCTAGTTGAGACCACTTGAGAAGAACTATGTGGCCCACTATCTTGATTTAGAAGTAGTTATATTCACATTGAAGATGCAGCGACCCTGCCTAATAGTCGAGCCATTTATCGTTTACTCTTACCATAAGAGTCTCAATTATATTTTCTCCCATAAGGATATTAACATGAGGAAGAATATGTGTCTATAGTACCTCATGGAATTGGAATTTAATATTATATATACTCTTTGGAAAGGTAATATGGTGGAATATGTTCTTAGTAGAACATATTCTTCTCAGTTGATGGCTGAGGTGTTAGTGCAGCTAGCCCCGTTGAAGTTGTCCTCTCGAGACAAGAAGGCTGATTCATATCTTTTATTGATGGTAATTACCCCCACCACTTTTAAATTGTTTCAGTTATTATCCAGATAGATATACCGACTATGTGACCTTATGTACATAGATATCCATTGGACGTGCTTCTCAAGGAAATTTTGAAGGTGGGGAGAACATTATACTTTTCAGAAGACAAATGATGGTACCTTTGAAATTGTTGGCGGAGGTGTTGTAGGATATTCATACATCAACTTTGGAAATGAATCTATGTGTGGAAACGATGTATCATGACCTCCAATATCACTTTTTCTATCCAGGTATGAATAAGGGTGTTGTAGAGTTTGTTTCTCAGGTCCTCACTTTTTAGTAGGTGACGACTGAGCCCTAGGTTCTAGGGGGTATAACATAACATCTTGAGGTGAAAGAGTGGAATTGAGATTGGATTTCCATGGAATTCATAATGGGATTACCACATATATCCAAGGGACATGATACTGTGTAGGTGATCATAGGCCAACTCACCATGTTCATCCACTCTATATCCATGAAAAAGAAGAGTTTAATAGAGATATTAGGATACCTCTACGCGTATGAGATAGTTTAACTCTATGGAGTTTCCTCAACGATCATATCTAAATATAATGATCACATCAAATCCTGATTATGGAGAGGAATACATTAGGATTTAAGGACTCAATTATGCTTGCACATAGATTCTCATCCCCAGACAGATATCCAGAGAGAGAGAGAGAAACATTCATGACTTGGATTACATGTTGTGATCTTGCATGTTGGACTTTGGACATAGTTGGGAGGATCACTGAACTCCAGTGGAGTTTACATACAACAATAACTACCAATCCACTATTAGTATGAAACCATTTAATTCTTTGTATGGGAAACCCTATAGGTCACTACATTGGTGGACCGATCAAGGTGAGTTGGCACTGATGGGCCCGTAATTGGTGAGAGCTACTATAGTCAAAGTACATACCATCCAAGAGTGGATGATGACTACATAGAAAAAGTAGAAGTCCTATACATACTGATGAAAGAGAGATTTGGTGTTCAATAAATTAGACCCTTAATTCCCTAGAGTCTCATCTCAATGCATATTAAGTTGATTTGGATGCGATGACATGTTATCTTCATGATTCATTGGTCACTTTCAGTTACCACATAGAGTTGGTGAAGTGGAATACCACTTAGCTTTACTACTCTAGTTGGTATGGGTACACGATGTCTTCCACATGCCATAACTAAAGAGATAAATGCATGTCCCCATGGAATTTATTGGCTTGGGCAAGATATACATATAGGATAGAGATACCTTTTCTGAGTACTCAATGGAGATCACGGATCGACAGGAGAGGATTATTTATAAGTATTTGAGTCCCCTTGTGCATGTCTGGTGGTAGCACATGAATCATCAAGAGAGAACCATAGAGAGGTAGACCCAGATGTGATCCCAGTACCATGATATTTTTGAGTAGATTTTTATCTTTTTAGGATTAAAATACCTAATATGGGGAGAATGTAATGAATTAGACTTTCCCTGTAATATTTTATGAGATTTTATGGATAATTTTCAAGACCAGGCATTGAAAAAATGTGCAATTCCAAGGCCCAGTGTTCTCGAAATTAATGTCTTTATTAAATATATTAAATATAAATCATAGAATGTTATCTTGAAAAAGTGGAATAACATCAAAAAATACCAAATTAGAAGCATGGGGGAACTATTGAGTTTGGAATGTGGGTTTTACCATAGGTGAAACATTACCATTGTTAGCATAGGTTGTTTTTTAAATGGTTATTGAGGTTGTAAATAAATAATATAAATTAAGTAATTATTTTTTTTTGTCTGTTTTGAAATAGTAACATATTTTACCCTTTATTTATATTTTTATAGAAACTCCTCAGGGTGACCACTCGTTTTTTGGAGATTTCAAACATACATTTGAACAACCTTTCTTGGAAAATGATGAAAAATTAGGATCAAATTATTGATTGTCATGATAGCAGAGAATATGGATATTATCAAAACGGATACAGAACTTTTATTCATAAAATATTGATCCAAATCCAATTATGATTTTTTTATTTTTATTTCTTACCCATTAATGATTCTTATGATGAACATGAGTGAATCTATTAAAAAATTGATACACGGATTATGTGTATTTCTATATTGATTTTATTACATGTATTTTATCAAGAGAATTGTATATGATTGTTCATTTTTCGATTTTAATTCTAACAGAAATGAAATTAGATTTACACTAACATTGATGGAGGTCTATTAATCTTTAGTTTTCTCCAAATTTTATCCCATATTTATCCTATCATTTGTGGGTGTTGTTCATTTCACCCATAGTTCGACATATTCTGATGAAATCAAAGGTTGTGAACTCAATTAACAGTACAATTATTTGATATTGTGGTTGTGGGATTAACACAACATGAAGGTGGTGTGATGATGGAGATGGTGGTGGATTGAAAGTCCTAGATACCTGATTTTTGTGTTTTTATGAGTGATATAAAGAATGTTGTATATATATATTTTCTGAGTAGATTGATGGACTTAATCTTGTTATTATATGATGTCTTGGATCAATAAAGATCAATCCTATTTTTTTTTGAAAAATGATCACTAAATCGAATGCTAGTGGAATGGTTGGATTTTTTTGAACTAGATCTATATTTTTTGTGAACAAATCACATTACATGGCATATAAGATGGATCAACAGACCATGTGGGCCCCCTTGGCTACGGTGGTAAGGATTCAGTGAGAGTTAAGTATCAGATAGCATGTGACCCATGTCACAAAATGTGTGAAACCTTCCATGTAAATCAGTATTACATCAGGGAATACATTGACATGGGAAAAATTACACAACAAGATGGACCACTATGTACTTATACAAAGACATGAATTGACTTACACATGCTAGTATACATACACGACCTCGGTACACTGACACGTCCATGTGACACAAGAAGGATTCTTTGTGTCTCTACAAAATTTGTAATCCTTTTACACACTGTTTATATGGACACTACATTGTGTGTACGGATCTTAAACATGGGAAGGAATGGTGATTGATTGAAATTCAATGTACGACTTGGTACATGACATTTTACACCATCAAGAGTGCTTATGGATCATTGTTTACTTAATTTGGACTAGAATTGGTTGATTGTGTTTCCCTTGGTCCTTTCCATCAAGGGTAAAGTGTGGAATTACATCCATATCATAGAATTATGATACACTCTAGAGGTCATGCCTGAGATAGAGTTATGGTGTCCCTCTATGAGACTAGAGTGTGATCCTGTATAATATTTTTTTACCTAATTGGAGTTTTTTTATTCAATGTGACCTCCCTATAGAGGTAATTGATCCTCTAACTATAAGGTCATACCAGTAGGGTTTGTGGAATATTTCACATATGATCCCCTATGTAGTGGGTTGATACATATTGGTTTCATGGTTCCCCCATTTGTTTTGGGTGTGACCCCCAATCTGTGAATCAAGTGTCTTGTTGGAATAGTGAGATTTCATTAGTCTGGGTCTACTGGGCTAGACCTATTCATCATGCTTCTCCATTGATAGAAAGGATAATGGAGTTGGTTCCCCTGAAATGAACATTGATTCGAGTATATTCCTATTGATGGAAGTTGGTTATTACCACCTAGTGGTGTGGAATCACTCCTGAGTATATCTACGTATTTCTATTATACATTAATTACTATATATTGTATTTAGAAAACTATTCTTGGTTATTCAGGTTTACTGTTTTATGAGTTTTCCTATTGAGTATTGTTTTATTAACTCCTGCATAGTATTTTCCTGCATGTGTCATGTCTTATGCAGAAAATGACCCCTTTGATTGTGTCCTTGGAGGGAAGGGAGCGGGTGAAGAATATCAATATATTGTAAGATCTAGGTGTTCACCAAGAGACTATATATGTTTTATAACTCTCCCTTGATGTATGTTGGAATCTATACCATTTATTCGATTTTTATTTGGCACATTTTCATCTTTTAGTACTTTTACTATCATTCAATTTTGAGGGATCATTGATGAATGTATCATTGTTTTAGTTATTTTACATTTTAGCAATGTGTGGGCTTGGAGATATGTGCATGTGTATAGGTACTTTAGGCTAATTCCATCTATTTTGTGGGATATTCCAACTCTATACTAGTCACTTGCACTAGGCCTATTAGATGGGGGATCAAGGTCATCATGGGTTGGACCTTAGTGGGTCTTGTCTGAACCAAATAAGAGTTAAAAATGACCATATTTTTTTAATGAAAAAACATCATAATTTTTATATTGACCTCATCCTTGTTCTTAAAAATCTTTAAAACCCTAATAATTTTTTTAAAACATGGGACGAGCACAAAAATCATAATAAAGGAAATAATAATCATAATAATAAAATTGGTTGGTCAATTTTAAAATAATGGGATCATGAAAATAGTTTTTTTTATCATAATAAACTTTTTCCTCAAATAATAATTTACGATCAAATGAAATAAAATTTACTAGAAATAATTTTTTCATAAAATACCCCATAATAAAATATAATAGAAAAATCATAATTGAAAGGTTTTTTTTTGAAAACATGATAACCTATAAAAATGTTTTCGAAAACATGCACGCTTTTACATTGAAATAGTATAGTCCATTCTTTAAAAAGTTCGCCACTATACCTTTTTAAATAAAACAATTTCCTTGATATCTCATGGAAAATAATAGAAACTTAATGTAGGTTCCTTCGCACATCATCTTAAGAGAACCACTATATAAAAATCCTTGTGATTTTAATAACCATATGATCAAATTCTAACATAATTCTCTAGATAACATAATAATTACCCAATGAATTTGGGAGCTATATTTGGCTCACCCATAACTATGATCTATAGCAGGCTCACCCATCATAACGAACTATATCGCTCTTAGATATCATAATAAACAATTTACATGGAATATATAATGAATAAAAATGTTTATGCATGCAATTTTTCAACAGAAAAACCTTGAAAAAATCTTTTAAACCTATATGAAAAACACTTTTGGATACACAGATAAAATTTCATTAATTTTTTTTTAAAATAGTAATACATAGAACAACGGAAGGATGGTTTTTTCTTTGAAGAAAAAATATAATATTAGAAAGGAATAAAATAATTTATGGTGCTGAAAATTTGTTAGACCTTATATACATTAAAATAGAAATCCATTTTCTTAAATTATAAATGATGTCAAAATGTTATGTATATTCATTTATATCTATATTAATAAATAAATAATATAATTTTAACAATATATACTTTGAATATAAATATTTAATAAATAAATCTTTAAAACATTTAAAATGATGTTTTTAAGGTAATTTATCCCTTACCTCGAGTCTAAATAGTGATTTATATTATTCAAATTCTTGAATAATATAGTTATGTTAATTATTTAATTTATTTTGAACCACATTCCAAATCATAATTTATTTTACCATGTTATAATCAATAATTTTATCAATTAAGATCGTGTACATATTTTTATGATAGTCAAGAAATATATCCAAAATGAATTTGGTAGGTTTGTCATGGTCAAATAGGTCATTATTCCACCACAAAAATAAATATAATAATTAAATAATTTTTTTTCTATGTCATTATTATAAAACAATCTTTGAATTATGGATATAAAAAATGAAATATGTTTCAACCAGTTAGATGATAGTTTGTAAATACACATGAGTAATTATTCCATTTGTCAATGATCTAACAAAAAGGTAGTAAGTATTATTTATCTATATAAAATGATAATTATATGATTTATACTATAAGATTTATTTATTTAAAATAATATATTCTATCCAAGTGACTTGGTCATGAAAAATGAACCTCATCGCTTTTTGGAGGTGTTAGCCCACACATACGCATGAAAAACATAATCAATTTTCAATGGATAAAAATGTAAGGATGTATATGATTTATTATCTTTAAATAATGATAAAAAATTAATTAATATTATATATATATATATTAAAATTTTCATTATAACCATCCCTATCAAGGATATTCTCGTGGAAGAGATTACGTTGTACCTTAAATGTCGAGGGTCAGTATCATGTGTGGCATGAGATTATTTGGGTAAAGTGTACTCCCACCAAGTTCAATTTAATAACATAGAGGATCAATAATGCATATATCTGAGTATATAAAAACATTTGGCATTTTTTTATCCCCTTTTGTTCCATGTGTGTGTGATACAAGGTTTATAGTATGGAGAGAACCACTCACATGTTATTCAAGAGTGAATGGGAGAATGGTGTGTGGAGTGTTCTTGGTGAATTCACTATGTTCTCCACTTGTATCAAGACTAACCTCCCATTCCTATAGATATAATTCTATGATATTGGTGATTAAGGGTCAGAATTATCAACTCGCTCAGTCATGCTAAATGCGGGGTTCTGGTGTATTGGCGGGCTCGAAACAAAGTGAGATATGAAGGGGTGGCTGTGTCGGACCTTGTCAATTTTGTGTGGGTTAGAAATCTGTTAATAGATTTGGCCACAGTTGTGAGAAAATGATAGGAGGATCCTTCTCTACCCTGGTTTGATTCAGTTATCTATTATGCTCATTCGACCAAAAGCAACACTGTTAACTAGATCTACTGCCCCCTTACAGTTTGAAATTGAACACATATGGGTCTTGTGTCCAGAAGAATATGAGGAGAAGAGGGGTTGTGCATTATGAAAATGGTTCTATCTACCTATAATTCTCGACCAGTATGGGGTAGGGCTTTTGTCTCGAAGAGGAAACTTTGGCGATGCTCACTAGCCTCAACAAATATGGGCAGAAGGGTTTAGATTTCAGTGAAGCTGAAACAGACTAATTGATTGTACATAAATCATTACATAGACATGGAAACCCCACTTGGAAAATTATCTATGTAATAAGAAGGTTTCAATTCTCTCTCATTATAAGAACTTAGTTCCTCCACGCTTGGTGGGAGGGGAACACAATTACAGATCACCTGGCCTCTCTGAATTTTTTGGTCATGAGGATGTCTTTTTGCATAATGTGGTGAGTATAAAGTCTGAGGGGGTCAATAATATTAATTTTGATGCCCTAGGGCTCTACCATTTCAGGCCTCCTTAGGATTTATCTATTTTTTTTTCATTTTTTCATTATGTTCTTCTCTATACTCTTCTCTCATTTTGAATAAAAATTAATCTTGATGATGATCATTATAAAAATCCGTGAGAGGTAGTGATGAAAAACCAATTGCATCGGTTCACATGGTGGTATTCCAACGTAAACAAGAAAGATAGTTTCACTTCCAATGTGAATGAAGATGAGATAGAAATAGGTTAATCATTTAATATAATAAAATGATATTATATGTAATATACTAGTGTTATTATTTTATCATGTTTCAAGAATTTTTTAAGGAGGTAGAAGGAGAAATAAAAAATGGTTGGCTAAGAAATATACCTATTCAATAGAAAAACTCATAACCATTAAAAAAAAAATGTCATAGTATAGTTTTCTTATAAAAAATACCTATATGTAGTGGGTTCTATGAGAAGAATGGATTGTGGTGGGGGAGATTTTTAAAACCATTTTTTTATATGTGATTAAAAGAGCATACGATTTTCCCTTTTATATGAGAGATTAAGGGAAATCATAGAACATCCTAATGTATTAAATCAATATATATTTATTATCAGGTCTAATGGATCCTAATTCAGATAATCAGAATATAAGATTGTTATGTTTCAGAAAGCACTCATTCTATAAAAATTTTACTTGTTTAGGTTCTTTTTTCACCCTAGCTTTTGGTTTTAATATTTTGAAAATCCTTTTGATGAATGATGTGATAACAAGGGGTAAATATTGATAATATTAAAGGATATTTGGACCATAAATGTACTATTGTTTATATATTCAATCATATCCCAATAATAGTTCCATAAAAATTATTTTTATGAATTTAAAATCCTTAAATAAAATATTATTTGTTATAAAATATCATTTATGTAATTTTTGAACTATTTATTTAATTTGTATTTCAGAACTACATGAAAATAATATAATTATAATATTATCAATCAACACATACATATGTTTTTTTATTTACCATTTTTTTTTTGAAATATTAAATTACCCAAAAAATAATAATTTTATATTTTTGAAAATCATTTACATGATTTTTCTAATGTTCCTACAAGAACTATGTCGACATTATGTATGAATTTTAGGAAATTATCCTATAAATAAATATTTAAATTAAATTACTATGATAAATAATTATTTATCCATCAAATTAATATTTAAAATTGTAAATAATTTTTTATTACTGTGAAATATATTATAAACATTAAAAGAAATAATGTAGAATTTTTTCTTTATCTTTTATTTAAATATTATTATGGTTAAATTGAAATCTAAGAGAAAAAAGTATATATTTTCAAATATTATATTATTATTTAGGAAATATAATCATTTGGGACATATAGAAAAGTTTTAGGACTTATTTATAATCCTTCTAATATTATTTTTAATCTTACTTATTTTATTTACCCTTACCGTGGTGATAAATTTTTATTACGGTTACTATTCAAGATGAAAAAAAATAAAATGCAACTATATAATAAATTTTTAAAATCTGATTAAAAATATATAATTAATTTTTAAATATTAAAATAAAATAATTTTTAAAATTGAATCTAAAATTATACCCATAAACCTCTACTGAAATATTTTCTTTCATAAAAATACATTTTTTAGTATGAAAATGTACTTATATCAATTTCATGTATAAATTTCATTAAAAAAATATGATTAGATTGTGTTTAATTAAAATAAACTAATGAAATTTCAAAACTAATCCACAATATAATACAAATTGAAAATATTTTTAAATAAAATCCAGTTTTTAATGAAAATCATTATTTTTAAATATTAATCAAAAAATAATTTTTATCAAAAAAAAAATCACTATAAGATAATGTTGATATTATGATTTAAAAAATTAAGTTATTTTTTTCATATTTAAATTTTATAATTCTTAATTAATCTTTTTCTAGTGAACCATATACTGTTTTAAAACATATTTTGGTTAGAAAAAAATATTTATTGTTTAGTTTTAGGAATATCCTTATATTTTTATAATATTAGTAAAATGTAATTAATTTCTATTAATAAGACTTGAAAATTATTTATCTTGATAATACCTCAGTTTTTAAATTCTACTTGATTCAACAGTTTTTTCCCAAAACATGAGAAAATTAAGTATTATAATGTTTTTCCGGATTACTCATCCAATTAGGTTATACATCTCATTTTGGTAGTCATCACATTTCCCATCACATTGGTTATTGAATCGGTTCCTCACATTTCTTTCCATTGACTAAATAGAGCATTTATTCAGGATGAGGATTTTCAAACTAATATGCACGTAAAATGTAAACTTATGAATACTGAATAGATAACTCATAAATAAAATAAATTCCATAACCTATGAATTTATAGGTTTTAATATATGTTATTAATTGTAAATTTCCTAACATAAAATTTTATGTGAATTTTTTTCAATCATAATTGTTCTTAATGTTCTTTTTATTTTTCTAGATCATATCCCCTTGGAGTGTCAATACAATTGAGAAGTAAGGACTAATTTTTATGAACGTGGTGATTAACACGTTAATAAGTAATACACCCTTTTTGTGTTGTTACCCTTGTGTACAATTATGTTATAGACACATCCTTTAATAGTTTATAGAAAAGGGCATTGTTTCTAGAAAACAACATACTCAATAATTTACCAATATTTTGGGATATTTTTCTTTGTTTATTATTATCTCGAAGGCTTTGACAATGGTTTTCTAATCATAATCCTCAAACTATTGGAAATTGTACCTATACCAACAAGGCGATACATATGATCTGGAATAACAATTAGTATGGAATGATTCTGTTAAGACCATACCAATGGTTTTAACTGACCTTTTTTATATCCTACTTATGTAATGGCTATTCTAGTTGTTTTAACTAACTCTTGGTATAAATAAGATATACCAATAGTTTAAAAAACATTTTTCATGCCCAATATTATTTTCCTAGTGCATGAGGCCACCCCTCATCCCATTTTACAACCAGGCAGATTGAGAACCCTATGGTATACTAATTTTTTCCTTATCTAAATCTATCACTCCTCCCTTATAGTTATAATTTGATTCATCTTCAATATCAAAATGATAAGTTCCAAATAAATTATCTCTTCTATCAACCATAATTTTTTTATCAAATTTCTAAGGCTAAAAAACTAACCTATATTCTTTATTCAGATTATAGATTAATTGAATGAATTTTTTTAATTATATTTCTTATTTAATTTCACAATAAATCTTAGTTTTTGATGTATTTTTTTTAATTCATTTAATTACTAATTTTATTTAAATCTATTGTGAAGCTACTATTTGGTGTGATATATTTGAGGTATGTCTGAAATTACTTATTACATTCCTTTTTTGTGTGAATATATTATAGGGTTATAAAATTATTAATTTCACTATTTTATTTTAGAAGAATTAATTATTTATTTCATGTCTCAAAAAATACCACACACCCAACTCTACTTTTTATATCCTTGATAACTTGAATCTACCACCACAAAGACATATTTTCTTTGAATGGATAACCTATTAAATATATAAATAACCCCTCCCACACTTTGAAGCTCAATTAATTTTGATATTTTGTTATGAAGCATTGATAAAATATCAGTACATAATATTTTTTTCATCACCGTTCAACAAGTATTTCATATTAACTACTGAAATGTATTTACTAAGAAATACTCCCATGATTCCATGGATGAAGGTTAATTATTATCACAAGTATTTTACCAAATTACCCATATTAATATAAGCTAAAAACATTTACAAAACCAAATGTCAAAATAATATTATTTAATTTAGTTTTTACATAATATCCAAACTACATAATTTATAAAAGGATTTGACATCCTAAAAAATATGTTTATAAAAAAAATTCAGGCCACACAATTCAAATCTATCCACCTGAGAAATAGTTAATTTAAATAATGTTTTCATTAATTCATTCACTTTGTTACTAATTTAACACAAACACTCATTATTCATACTTTATCATATAATACTACACTTTGTGGCACACACACTTTTAATAATGTTTTTCTATTTTTTATAATTTTCATCTATTTTATTACATCTATAACACTTTAACTCATAATCACTCACACCTGCACCAATATTTTGTGTCACAATACTTATCCTAAATCCCAATTCAACTAGATTGTTTTCTTGGGGCATTATTAATAAATTTCATAAAGAATTACTTTAACACCACTCAAAATGAAGAATACCTATTTTTGGATTTGTTTAACCGAACATCATATTTAATTCATATATAAAAAGAACATAACATAAATGTGATAATCATTGGTTCATGAATTTATTAAATAGGAATAAAATTAGTTCAATAGTGAATAAAATAAGAGAAAGAACTAGAAAAAAATAATTATTAATAAAAGATTTTGTAGTACCATGTATAGTTTTTACGCATTTATATAATGAAATTCAACATCATGGTTTTATAATTATAGTATTTTTATATATATATACTATTTTATAATCATTTATACTATTATTCTCATAGTGACAGGCATGTGAGTTATGGTTTTATACAATGTAAAAATTACCATTTTCTTAAATGTATTTTCAATTTAACTTATATATTATTCTATTAAATTTATGAAAATAAATATAATTTTTTATTGAATGTAATGAATTTAGATGTATGAAACTGATTGGATCAGAAGTGATTTTTGTAACAAGTTAGAGAGATTTTCATACTTTTCATTTTAAAAATCTTCAGATAGTGGTCATATACACTAACAAAGTTATAAATATTTTGGATGAACATGGTTAACTCATAAAAATGTTATGAACTATATGAAAAATATAGTTTTTAGAAAAAATAAAATGTCTAGTATCTCAATAGGGAGAAAATTCAATCTCAAAATGTTTATGATATGAATTAGATGAATAGAATGAAGAATTTATTAGATGTATGATTTCCATTTATTCATCATCATGAGAAATTGAGGATATTGACCTAGGAAGACTTCAATAAAATCACACCTACTTGATGTAATGAAATAGATTATGTTGAAAGGGTAAAGAAATTTATTGATGATTTAATGACTCAAGTGTAGCGATAATGTGGTTAAATGAAAGAATGGGATTTTTAAACTATCTCTTTCATAGGAAAACGATGAATAGGATTTGAAATACTATCATTGATTATATTATTTCTATTTTGAAGGAATTACTTCTAGTTGACATATATATTCTCTCAAACCATTATATGACATGGATTTTGATTGATGAACTTGGTTTTTATAAAAACAGAAATCGTTTTTGCTGAATGATTGTATATTATTCATGGAGGAAACTACTAAATGAAATGAATGCATGAAATGTGGCACATCATGTTGGAAGAAAAATGTTCATGGAACATCATAACATGTTCTATAAAATATAATTTATTTCTTTTCATTGATTCCCATACTTCATAATATTTTCAGGTATCATTAAATATCAATAAATATGTTATTTCATGATACCAAGAGAAATAAAGACAATGATTAGTGTGTTCATCCTATATATGGATTAGCATAGTTTACAGTGGATGCTCCATATCATGATATTGCAACTAATGTCTGTAATGTGAGGTTGGTTGTAACACCCCATGGATTTATAAATAAATTCATGAAACCCTAAGTCTCCACCAACAAAAACCATTGTTATAAAATAGTGATTAAAAATAAATTTTCCTGTTCTATGATCTAAATTTTGAAAGACTGACATACACGATTGCATTCAGTAAGATATTTAAAGTCTGATAAGACAAACTTAGTTTTTTAAATGTTCAACATACCCTTTTGAATAGTAATATTAATAGTAATATGAGCATTTTTAATTGTAAAATATATTATTATTTTACTATCTAAATGTTATAAGATAATGGGATCTTGATTAATTCTTCAAAGTGATATAAAATGAATTATTATTGTAAAATTTTTATTTTTAGAATAAATGATTATTTCATTAAAAAGTTGAATTAGTATTATTTATAAAAATATTTTGAAAAAATGGAGTTCATTTTTTAATTGTAAATTTCAAAAAGTGGTTAGGATGAATTTTTGGGATTTATTTTGAAATACTCGAATGTTTGATGAATAGTAAAATATAGTAATTTAACGTATATACACATTATTAGTTAAATTCAGTATTTCTAGAATCATGGATGATTGAATAACACTTATTTCAAAAACACATTCACTTATTAATATTATGGGTCACATTAATTAACATTGTCAGTTGTCTTGAGGGAAATAATAAAATAATGAATAAGATATTCATAAATCACACATCTCCTCCACTGTACCCCCCCCCCCCACTCCCACTTCTCTTCACTCAACTGAAGATCCAGTCCTTTCCTAAATGCTGTTCAAATATCATCCCAAGCTCCTCACCCACGTCTAGTTTTCTATTTGTCTCATAAAAAAGCCAAAACCTCTCTCCCAAATAGGCTCTCAATGAAGATTACTTGAAGAGGTAATCTTTTCTTTTTATTTCATTTATTTCATTTTCCTTTCTATTCATTATGTTTTGTCACCTACTTTCATCCAAATGGTATGATGAATCTAGTACCATATATTTACTATAATTTTTTTATGATAAAAAAATTATTTATTTTATCTCCTTCCCCTAATTTTATACTATAAATCATAACACCATCTGAGATGTGCTAATTTACCTTATTCAGAGACAACATGTATTCCATTTCTATTATATCTTTCAATTACAGTCATGAAACCATTTTTATGGTTGAAATAGATAATAATATATGTATTATAACTTACCTAAGGTTCTATAATCCTTTTTTACAGATGATATTTGTTTATAAATTGAAATCAGTTCGTTGTGATAAAGACCCCACTAATTATCTCAAATAATTGTAATTAATAAAGCATTTAATGATTAATATTCACTCCTAATAAAAAAGGAATTTTGTAACCCTAAATTCTCTTATATTTTCACTAATAACACATCACATCTATTCTGGACAACCATTATCATTCTACATGTTTATCCATACATTAATATAAGTAAACTGATTTGGAAAACAAAAGAAGTAAACACTCCCAAACAATGAAATTAAATCTCTTAACCCAAAAAAGGACATGAATGAACCTAATAATGTTATAATATATCGATTAAATATAGTGGATGTTTTGGAATTATTAATTTATGAACCTAAAATTTATTATTCAAGTCATTGTGATAATGTGAGGAAAACCTTGGACTAAATGTAAGGGTTTTCCACCCAAACCTCAATTTTCTTTCGGGTTACTATTATTCCCTATATACCTCTACGAAAATGATATTTATTATTATATACTAGTCATAAATAATGTTGGAATATTCTATATATTTTTTCCAACCAAAATCATTCTTTATTTTATTGGGATTTACATGTTTTAAAAAAAATTAACAAATATTCATGAAATAAAAGCCTGATTCAAGGGAATTTATCAAATTCTCACAAATTTTGAAGTGCACTCTATAATATATTTAATTCAATAATTATAATAATAAAATAAAAAAATTATCATGAAAAACTATCTCAGTTCATTCCTAGTTTTATGAAACAAAAACATTCCTTTTCTCTTTAAAAACTCTTAATTATTTTCTTTAAACATCATTAAAATGTTTTATTTCTAAATCTAAATTAAAAATATTTTTAAATTATTTCACATAAGTGGGGAAACATTTATGGATGAAATATAACTTCAATGTACTCTCCTTTTCTTTTCTTGTGTATACTTGTTTATAATCTGAATTCATGAAAAATATGAAGAATTTTCCAAAAGAACTCTTCATTCCAAAGTAAAAAAGGAATTTTCTCATCTCCAATTTATCATTTATGAGATATATGCCTTGTTCACCACTTATTAATTTCATGTGGTGTATGTACTACCTTTTTTATATCATATCAAGAGACTCCTTATTTTTATGATATTCTAATGGTTTGTGATTTTAATATTTCAAGGTTGTGTGGGATACTTTGGAATGTTTAAGAAGTATTACCTCAAGGATTTTTTAATGGACACATTTAAATTTTTATTCATCTAGGTAAACCTACCTTGTTTAATCTTATACTTTATTGAAGTTTATATCTTTTAATATCATATACCATATGTTGTTGAAGGTTTGAAGATCAATTTGACTTGGGGTTTTCTAACTTGATACATTTCATGGGTTATAGTTTATGTATTCACATTTCATATGCTAGTATTTAATTATGAATGTTTATGATGTCTATGTATAACATTAATTATATGAGGAATATATTGGACTTAGTATGTGATGGGTGGGTCCCATTATAGACCCTCGATGCATCCAAAAGTCTCAAGTGACAAATAAATATGGACTTGGATAAGGCCTTCCCAAATTTTAGATATGGTTTTGGCCCAGGCCTTAATCATTTTTAGATGCCTTGGATTAGGCTTGATGGTATGTTTCAGAATGTCTGAGATATGCATTTCCCACATTTTGAAGCTGGAAATTCATAGTTCTTCAGGTTTTTCAACTTGTATAATACCCATGAAAATGTTTTGTTATGTTAATATTTACCCAGCTCATATTCATTCCATATCATCTGTAACGACTCGTAAAATTAAAGGGAAATTTTTTCTTAATTTTCTTTGGGATTTTACAAGAACGCAGTTTCTGACGACACTTGATTCCGAGGCCCGGTGTGCCCAGAATTTGTATCTGAAGCTTAGCTCGGGTACATTCAGTGAACAAATGAGTGGGTTTTCCAAACTTTTGAACCGGTGCTCGGAATCGAATTCTGAGGGCACCAATGAATTCGCAGCGCTAGTAATCGCATAGGAACACCTTTTTCGGAGTTGCGTTTACACAGGAGGAGTTGTTAAAAATTGTGGAAGGTAAAATAAATTTGAGCTTCAACTTTGTTTTTCACTAAGTGGTTATCCGTTATGTGGAAGTTGTAAAACTATCCTACATAGGTTATGAGGGCGGTGGGGCCCCCACGAACCCCACCCCTTCATATTCCCTAACTCCTTCAAGTCACCAATTAATTAGATAAATTAAGTTAATTAAAAAAGTGAGTTTAATTTGAATGTTTGAAATTAAAATACTTAAGGCATAGGTAATAAAATAAGACTAAACACTTATTTTATTATTATTGGAGCTTGTTGAGAGTGGATTGGGGGAAGAAACTCTAAAGTTATTCTTCACCATCAAAGAACACGAAGAACGCGAGGAACGCACTGATCTCCGACGAAGAATGCCGAATCCTCGGAGATCGACTACGCGACGCCGTATACCACGACGCCAACGACGTTCCTTCCACGATGCCTTCTTCCGCGATGATAAATTCCGCGACGAACCCTCGCTCAACGAATTCGATGAGGTAGGGGTCTATTTTAGATGTTTGTTTGTGATTACTTCTGTCACTTTATTCTTTTCAATTTGAGGCGCCTGATATCGCAATTACAGGAGGAGTTCGGACCACACGAACACGGCCGACCCTCCTCCCCCTTGTTGGTTTTATTTTCTTGCGGCACGTGTAAGGCGGCACGGTGCCGGAGCACCGCCCGAGAAATATTAGAGGGAGGGCGGAGAAGCGCGGCGCCATCGCACAACGCTGTTGAAGACGAACTAAACCGAGGCGCCGTCGTGCCGCGCTAGAGAATCACAAAGGCACTGCGGCCGTAGCAGGGCCGCGGCGGAGGGGCGTGATGCCGTCGTGCCACCCCGGATAGACCAAGGCCGCGGCTTAGGCCATGGTGGAGCAGGTACCGGTGGCCGGTTCCGGGCCGCCGGCATCAGAGCAGGGGGACTGGCCCAAGCCGATCCCGTGGCGGCAACAGCCGGCTGACCGGAGCGGGCCGACCGGTCAGAAGAGGAGCCGGGGGTTACAACCCCCGGCTAGCTGGACAAGAGCGGCCCCCCACATGGGGGCTGTGGTTATGAAACAGGGGGGCAGCACCCCCCCCCCCTCCATCCGCTCGACCGAAACGACCGAGCCACCTGGCCACCCTGCCAGCGCCAGCGCGCCGGGCCGCGCCAGCCGGGCCGGGCCGCGCCCAAGTGGGCCAGACCCAGACGAGGGTCGGGTCGACCCGGTTCAGGCCGACCCAGGGGGTACCGGGCCGGGTTGGACCGGGCCCGAACCCCCTAATACTGGACCTCTCACGGTCTTTTTCCCATAACTTGGGATGTGGACCTCCGATCGACGCACCTTCAGCTGTGATGCGATCCTTGGATCACGCCGGTCGTTTCGGTATGTTACACTCAAGGTTTCGGAGAACTTTGGGTTCGGTCGGGTTGGTTCGTACACGAAACCAACCGGGCATTCGGAGCGGAAACACTTATAACATGAGCTCCGAACGTCCAATTGACATGCCTTCAACTTTGATGGATTCCTCTGAGTGAGACAGACCTTTTGGCGTACTCCACTCGAGGTTTGGATGTAGTTGGAGTACGGTCTGGTTGGTTTTGACTTAAAAACCAACCGGTCCCCTGGGACGAAAAAGCCAATAACTCTCAGACCGGGCGTTCGATGGACGCGCCGTCTGTCGCGTTGAGTTCCTATTGACGATACGAAACTTTTGGATACATCAACTCCAGAATATGTGTCAGTTGATGTATGAGCCCCTCGTCTCGTGGAGCGGACCCTCCCAAACAAGCTTGTTTTGTGCGGGAACCCTAGAGATGGCTGCAACTGCGATGACGATGACGACTGTACATAAATCCTCTATGGATTTGACGGTGATGACTACAGCACTCAGCGATCCTACATGGATCAGTGCTACCGATCCTGTGTGGGTCAGATCCTGTGTGGGTCAGCGCTCAGCGGTCCTATTTGGGCCAGCGCCTACAGATCCCGTGTGGGTCTGATCCTGTGTGGGTCATTGTGGGGGTCAGTTACCTATCGATCCTTTGTGGGTCATTGCGGGGGTTAGTACCTATCGATCCTGTGTGGGTCCGATGGCTTAGATGAATCAGTGGCTACATCTGATTATCTCTATCATCTTACGAAGAAGTATACCTATGTGAGATGAGTCTTGAGTTTCAATAATTATCTTTGATATGATTGACTTGCTTTCCTGCGTGGATTGTGTTGTGTTATCCTGTGTGGATGTGATCGAACCAGGGCTCGGATGTTGGAGCCGAACTAGAATTGAATACTTAGGTATATATATGGGCATATAACTAAGTAATGTCGGATGTTACTTCATTATTGAATCTTTCCTTTTTGAATTATCTTTTGTGGATTCTGGGAGACCTTCGGGGGTCTCGGGGTCCGTACTGAGTAGGTTATACTCACCCCTGCACGGGCTATGCCCGCACTACGTTGTGTTGGTTGCAGACGACGGAAAGCGCTGATCGTGGTTGAGGAACGAGGAGCTGGTCGGTACCTGGAGGTGGACCACTGGGTGGGGCGTACTCGGAGTGGATGGCTGCACCCGAGGAGTTGTGGAGGCTATCTGTACCCACCCTTCAGGTGGGACTTCCAGTGGATGACTCGAGGCTGTGGATTTACTTTTCAGTTGTTGTACTCCCTTTTTCAGTTGTACTTTACTTTCAGTTTGGGTTTGTATTCTGGCCCACATACTTTACTGCACTTTCTTTTGTACCCAGGTTTTACATAGTGTTTACTTCTTCTTTCTTACTCTGAGGTGTTTGTTTACTTTACAAAGGAAATTCCTTTCCTTTTTACCAGGAATTACGCCTTGGTGCTAGTCGCTAGCCACTGGCCTATGGAAGGTGGGTTTGGGGTAGTCACGGCACAGGCCCCGAGGATGGGTCGTGACAAATTGGTATCACAGGGAGGTTGGTTCTACCGCAGAACTTTGGAATCTGATCTTTTTTCTATGTGAATCAATAGTGTTAAGGGTATTGGGTGTGGTTATCAGTCCAGGGAGTCCAGTGTTGGTGCGGCGGCCAACGTATCCGTACACTAGGACCCTGACTTCTGATTTCTGACTTAATGCACGAAAACATTGATTGCATGTGTGTTTCAAGTTTTCTTTGTGATTACTTTATGTCAGCTCACCAGGTATACTATTTGACCATGGCACAACTGTTTCTTTCAGGATGGCCCCACGGCGGTAGCCAGCTAGGGTTCTGAGAATTGTACGCGACGACAGCCCACCGAGCAAAGAGGCCTCGGTATAGGGCCCTTTGACAGCAGAGGCACCGACGGTACCTCTACCCGCCGTGCCACCGATACTAATAGCCCCAGCCACTGACGATGCATGACGCCTTAGTGCACTGCACAAGTTTCAGCATCAGCGACCGCCGAGGTTCCACTGAGAGACAGACCCTAATGCAACCGAGGATTGGCTGGAGGCAGTTGTACGAGTTTTCAGGTTAGTGAGGAAACTGGCTGACCTCATGGTGATCCTCGTAGCGATCCTCCTACATGAGGTAGCAGGCAGATGGTGGAGCTTGATGCTCTAGGTGCACGATGAGGAATCTCTCTTCTGGACGGACTTTGAGAGCCTCTTCCGCTCGGAGTTCGTCCTGGCCACCCTCCGTGCAGTGCACATCCAGGAGCTACTACAGCAGCGGCCGGGCAGCTTGATGGTCGCCCAATACTCGGTGAGATTTACAGATCTCTCACACTATTCGACGGACATGATACGAGACCCATTATTCTGGGCTCGGACCTTTGAGCAGGGATTGAGGAATGAGATCAGGGTATCGCTGATCTCCCTCAGCATTCTGACACAGGCAGGGGTACTGGAGCGAGCCCTTCTGATCGAGAGCTTCCATGCTGAGCCTACATCAGCAGTGAGACCTACTGCAGTGCGACACGTAGCAAAGTCTTCTGTAGTAGGCAGTCGACGGATGACTCATGGGTCCAGGCAGACCAGAACCTCAGGCAGATGACCTCAAGACACTGGCTCATTGGTGCGGGGCACACAGCGCGAAGCCAGTCTTTCGAGAGGCAGACTGTGCTACGCATGCGGCGGGCAGGGACACATGGCTCGCGACTGCCCGACCGGCCATACTGAGGAGTAGCAGATGGTTGAGGGACCACCCAGGCAGAGGCATAGGGTCGACCAAGGCGGTCCGAAGGGAGTAGGTGGACGAGGCAGAGGAGCTGGCCGAGCAGCAGGTGGTGGGCGACGCTTTGAGGCTCTAACACCACCACCACCAGGAGGCCCACCCCGACCACAGGGAGCTCGCGGGCAGAGACAGACACAGATCCAGGCAGCGGAGGCCTACGACCATGGCGCGCCACAGATGATTTGAGGTACTATCTGTGTCTATTCCACCCATGTTGTAGTTATTATATACACAAGAGCGAGTCATTATTTCATAGCCACTGCCCTTGTTCGGAGCTCGGAGATTCCGACAGAATCGTTGACTCGATCCTTATAGCTAGAGACTCCTTCGGGAGAAGGCTAGATGATTACGCACTGGTGACGGTAGTGTGAGATTACTCTAGGAGGTGAGAGCTTCGGCTGGGGTCTTCTTGTAGCCACGTCGAGGCCTTACGACGTCATCTTGGGCATGGATTGGTTATCTAAATTCCATGCTCATATCGACAGTATTAGGCACAAGGTGCAGTGTTTATGCACCGACGGGAGAAGGTTAACCTTCACCGGCGAGAAGGGAGCCTTCACATCACATGATGAACTCTCGTAGAGGAGAGGACAACCCATCACTCATCAGTTGGCTAGCCTCATCCTAGGAGCAGTTGACATGTGGAGACCTGGTTTTCCTACAATGGTGGATCAGTATGCGGACATTTTCGCCGACGATGTTCTAGGACTACCTCCTCACAGATAGGTAGAATTTTATATTGATATGTACCCCGGGACAGCCCCGATTTCTACTATAGAATATCGGATGGCCTTCGCTGTGCTTCGAGAGCTACGGGTATAGTTGGAGGACTTGCAGGGCAAGGGATTCATCCAACCCAGTGTTTCACCCTGGGATTCCCTGATATTGTTCGCCAAGAAAGAGGACGGGAGCTTGCGACTTTGTGTCGACTATCGTCGCCGGAACCTGGTGACCGTGAGGAAAAAGTATCCACTACCGAGGATTTAAGACCTCTTCGATCAGCTAAAGGGATCATGGTGGTTCTCGAAGATAGACCTCAGGTCAGGCTATCACCAGCTCAGAGTTCGGGATGAGGACGTGCAGAAGACGACCTTCAGGTGTCGGTATGGCCACTATGAGTTCTTGGTTATTCCATTCAGCATAACCAATGCTCCAGCAGTGTTCATAGCCCTCATGAACAGGATATTTCAGCCATACCTCGATCGATTTGTCGTGGTCTTCATCGACGACATTTTGATATACTCGACCACTAAGGAGGAGCACTCCTACCACTTGTGGGTTGTACTAGACACACTCTGAGAGCACCGGCTTTATGGAAAGCTCTCGAAGTGTCAGTTCTGGATACGTGAGGTCCACTTCTTGGGACACGTCATCTCTGAGGTGGGAGTTGCGGTGGATCCTGCGAAGATCGAGGCTGTGCTAGCTTGGGAGCCACCCAGGAGCGTGACGGAGGTGCATAGTTTCTTGGGTCTAGCTGGGTACTACTAGAGATTTGTGGCAGACTTCTCTAGAGTTTCAGCACCACTCTCAGCTTTGTCGAAGAAGGAGAAACCATTTGTGTGGTCAGACAGATGTCAGAAGAGCTTCCAAGAGCTGAGACAGAGATTGACCAACGTGCCTATCTTGAGGCTACCAGAGGAGGGTGTTGGGTACATAGTATACTGCGATGCCTCAGGGACCAGACTCGGATGTGTCCTGATGCAAGAGTAGACCGTGATCGCCTTTGGATCACTTTAGTTGAGGGAGCATGAGCAGAACTATGCTACCCATGACCTGGAGTTAGCAGCAGTGGTCTTTTCTCTGAAGATGTGGCGACACTATCTGATGGTCGAGCACTTTACAGTCTATTCTGATCACCAGAGTCTTAGGTACATCTTCTTTCATAAGGACATGAACCTGAGACAGCGGCGATGGCACGAGTTCCTCCAGGACTATGACATTGAGATAGTCTATACTCCTGGAAAGGGGAACGTGGTAGCTGATTCTCTCAGCAGGAGGACGGGAATTCAGCTACTTGGGGAGGTGACAGAGCAGCTAGTTTCTTTGCAGATATCCTTCATGGATAGAGATGGAGAAGCCATTCTTCAGTCACTCACAGTCACTCCTCCACTACTGCAGTAGGTCAGAGAGGCATAGTGTGGGGACGCTGACTGTGAGACGTGGCGTGCCTAGATATCCTCAGTATAGGAACCTGATGGTTTCTCTTTAGGAGGAGAGCACAACCTCTTTTTCAGAGGACGTACCTTGGTACCAGTTTCTTTACGGAAGGAGGTTCTAAGAGAGTTTCACACTTCCCCTTTTGCGGTACATCCTGGAGTGGCGAAGATGTACCAAGATCTCAAACGACAGCACTGGTGGCCATGCATGAAGAAGGATGTGGAAGAGTTATTTTCTCGATGCCTCACCAGCCAGCAGGTGAAGGCAGAGCACCAGGTACCAGCAGTCTTGGTGCATCCCTTGGAGGTCCCGGAGTGGAAGTGGGATGGCATATCTATGGACATCGTGACTGGACTTCCACGCACTTCCATAGGTCGCGACTCCATTTGGGTGATTGTCGACCGACTCACCAAGTCGTCTCACTTCTTACCCATCATAGATAAGGGCTCAGTGGAGAGCTTTAGACGTCTCTATGTTCAGGAGATTTTACGGCTACAAGTTGTTCCATCATCTATCGTCTCCGATCGAGATGCTCACTTTACTTCCCAGTTTTGGAAGGGGTTACAGGAGGCATTCGGGACGCAGATAAGTCTGAGTACCGCCTTTCACCATTAGATAGATGGTCAGACGGAGAGGACCATTCAGACTCTCGAGGACATGCTTCGCGCATGTGTCCTCGACTTTGGTTACAGCTGGGAGGACCAGCTACCATTGGTGGAGTTTGCGTACAACAACAGCTACCACTCCACCATTGGGATGACACCATACGAGGCGTTGTACGACCGACCTTGCAGATCTCCTCTGTGCTGGACAGACCCTGGGGAGTCAACACTTGTGGGATTGGAGATGGTCCAGGCCACGATAGTGAAGATCCAGGTCATCCAGAAGTGGATGAGGACAACTCAGAGCCTGCAAAAGTCTTATGCTGACAGGAGGCGGACGCCACTAGAGTTCGAGGATGGCGACCATGTCTTCTTGCGGGTCTCACCTCAACGTGGATTACAGAGATTTGTCCAAGGCGGCAAGTTGTCTCCATGATTCATCAAACCATTCCAGGTCTTCAGCAGGATTGGCGAGGTGTCTTATCACCTGGCTCTACCACCTCAGTTACACCGGGTGCACGACATTTTCCACGTATCCTAGCTGAGGAGATACGTGCAAGACCTGATGCATATCATTGACCATGGGGAGCTGGACATTGATGATGGGGAGAATTTTTCAGAGGTTCTAGTGGAGATCGAGTATCTAAAGGAGTGGGTTCTACGTGGACGGTTGATTCCTCAAGTGCGTATCAGATGGCAGCACAGGAACCTATAGGAGAGCACTTGGGAGGTGGAGGATGAGATGCGTGCACAATACCCACATTTGTTCCCATAGTTTATGTTGTATCTTTATGGGGAAGTAAAGCTCTGAGGTGGGAGTAATGTAAAGACCCGTAAAATTCAAGGGAAATATTTTATTAATTTTCATTGGGATTTTACAAGAACACAGTTTCTAAAGGCACTTGATTCCGAGGCGCAGTGTGCCTGGAATTTTTAACCAAAGTTTAGCTCGGGTACGTTCAGTGATCGAAAGAGAGGGTTTTCCTAACTTTTTAACCAGTGCTCGGAATCAAATTCTAAGGGCACCGATGAATTCGCAGCATCGGTAATTTCTTAGGAACACCTTTTCCGGAGTTGTGTTTACATGGGAGGAGTTGTTAAAAATTGTGGAAGGTAAAATAAAATTGAGCTTCAATTTTATTTTAATTTCACTAAGTGGTTATCTGTTATGTGGAAGTTGGGAGACTATCCTTGATAGGTGATGAAGGCGGTGGGTCCCACACGAACCCCACCCCTTCAAATTCCCTAACTACTTCAACTCAACATTTAATTAGATAACTTATGTTAATTAAATAAGTGAGTTTAATTTGAATGTTTGAAATTGAAATACTTAAGGCATAGGTAATAAAATAACACTAAACACTTATTTTATTATTGTTGGAGCTTGTTGAGAGTGGATTGGGGGAAGAAGCTCCAAGGTTCATCTTCATCATCGAAGAACGCGAAGAACGCGAGGAATGCACCAATCTCCGACGAAGAATGCCGAATCCTCGGAGATCGACTACATGATGCCATATACTGTGACACCAACGATGTTCTTTCCACGATGCCTTATTCCGCGACAATAAATTCCGCGACGAACCCTTGCTCAACGAATTCGACGAGGCATGGGTTTATTTTAAATGTTTGTTCGTGATTACTTCTGTCACTTTCTTCTTTTCAATTTGAGCTGCCTGATATCGCAATTACGGGAGGAGGTTGGACCGCACGAAAACAACCGACCCTCCTTCCCCTTTTGGTTTGATTTTGTTGTAGCACGTGTAAGGCGGCGCGGTGCCGGAGCACCGCACGAGAAATATTAACGGAAGGGAGGAGAAGCGTGGCGCCGTTGAAGACGAACTAAACCGCGGCGCCGTCGCGCCACGCCGGAGAATCACAAAGGCACTACGGCCGGAGCAGGGCCGTGGCGGAGGGGCGCGGCGCCGGCGCGCAGCGTCGGTCGGACCAAGGCCTCGACGGAGTTGGGACCGGTGGTCGGCTCCGGGCCACCGGCGTCGGAGCAGGGGGACCGGCCCATGCCGGTCCCGTGGCAGCAACAACCGGCTGGCCGGAGCGGGCCGACCGGTTAGAGGAAGAGCCGAGGGTTACGACCCCCGGTTGGCCGGACAAGAGCGGCCTCCCACATGGGGGCTATGGTAACGAAACAGGAGGGCAGTTCCCCCCCATCCGCTCGGCCGAAACGGCCGAGCCACCTGGCCACCTGGCGAGCGCCAGCACGCCGGTCCGCCAGGCCGGGTCGGGCCGCACCCAGGTCGGGCCGGGCCGCGCCCAGGCCGCGCCAGCCAGGCCTGGCCGTGCCCAAGCAGGCCGGAACCGGACCCGGGTTGGGTCGACCCATTTCGGGCCGACCCAGGGGGTACCGAGCCGGGTCGGACCGGGCCTGAACACCCTAATACCGGAGCTCTCACTGTCTTTTGCCCATAACTTGGGCTGCAGACCTCCGATCGACGCACCGTCAGCTGTGATGTGATCCTTGGATCGAGACGGTCGTTTCGGTATGTTACACTCATGTTTTGGAGAACTTTGCGTTTGGTCAGGTTGGTTCGTACACGAAACCAACCGGGCCCTCAGAGCGGAAACACTTATAACTTGAGCTTCAGACGTCTGATTGATGTGTCGTCGACATTGATGGATTACTGTAAGTGATACGGACCTTTTTTCTTACTCCGCTTGAGGTTTGGACGTAGTTGGAGTACGGTCGGGTTGGTTTTGACTTAAAAACCAACCGGGCCCCTGGGATGAAAAAGCCAATAAATCTCAGACCGAGCGTCCGATTGACGCGCCGTCTATCGCATTGAGTTCCTATTAACGATACAGAACTTTTGGATACATCAACTCTAGACTATGTTTCAGTTGATGTATCAGCCCCTCGGATCGTGGAGCGGACCCACCCGAACGAGCATGCTGTGTATGGGAACCCTAGAGCTGGCTGCGACTGCGACGACGATGATGACTGTACAGAAATCCTCCATGGATTCGACGGCGACGACTACAACACTCAGCGATCCTACGTGGATCAGTGCTACTGATCCGGTGTGGGTCAGATCCTGTGTGGGTTAGCGCTCAGTGGTCCTATGTGGGCCAGCGCCTACAGATCCTCTGTGGGTATGATCCTGTGTGGGTCATTGTGGGGGTTAGTTAGCTATCGATCTTTTGTGGGTCATTACGGGGGTTAGTACCTATCAATTATGTGTGGGTCCAATGGATTAGATGAATCAGTGGCTACATGTGATCATCTCTATCGTCTTATGAATAAGTATACCTGTGTGAGATGATTCTTGACTTTCAATCATTATCTTCGATATGATTGACTTGCTTTCCTGTGTCGATTGTGTTGTGCTATCCTGTGTGGACGTGATCGAACCTGGGCTCGGATGTTAGAGCCGAACTAGAATTGAATACATAGGTATATGTATGGTCATATACCTAAGTAATGTCGGATGTTACATCGTGATTGTATCATTCCATTGTGGATTATCCTTTGTGGATTCTGGGAGACCTTCAGGGGTCTCGGGGTCCCTACGGAGTATCTTATACTCACCCCTGCACGGGCTACGCCCGCACTACGTTGTGTTGGTTGCAGACGACGGACATCGCTGATCGTGGTTGAGGCACGAGGAGCAGGTCGGTACCCGGAGGTGGACCACTGGGCGGGTCGTACTCGGAGCGGACGGCTGGACCCGAGGAGCTGTGGAGGCTATATGTACCCACCCTTCAGGTGGGACTTCTAGTGGACGGCTCGAGGCTGCGGATTTACTTTTCAGTTGTTGTACTCCTTTTTTCAGTTGAACTTTACTTTCAGTTTGGGATTGTATTCTGGCCCACATACTTTACCACACTTTCTTTTGTACTCAGTTTGTACTTAGTGTTTACTTCTTCTTGCTTACTGTGAGGTGTTTGTTTACATTACAAATTCAATGCCTTTCATTTTTATTGGGAATTACGCCTTGGTGCTAGTCTCCAGCCCCTGGCCTATGGATGGTGGGCTTGGGGTAGTCACGGCATGGGCCCCGAGGATGGGTCGTGACATCATCTACAAGTTTATTTCTAAAGAGATGAGTTTTCAATTATTCACCATGTGTAATGTTTATGTTATCTTATACTATAATTTTTTCCCTTTCTAAGCATCTGAGCTAACCCCTTATTATGTTTCATTTTTTACAGTACACGAAGAGGGATATTATGGTTGACATTCAATGAGAATATTGAAGTTTTTGATGTTCTCAATGGATCATATATGTTGTTTTTTATTTCATGTTGTAATTTTAATCTTATGTATGTATCTAGTTTCAAGGCTATTAAACTACTAAGTCCTTTAGGATGAATATTCCTTGTTTATATTCTAGTTTAATAAAAAAAGGAATCAGTTCCGGGCAACTGGGGTTGGGTTATTATTTTTTTTATCAGTGGATGTTTACTAGAAAACATGGAATCAAGATTTAGAAAACATAGATTAGGGAACCAACCCCTAAGATAGTCTTTGTGTATAAACACACAAGAACATATTGGTGTTTTGGTAAAGAATTTATTATTTGGATGTATCTATAAAATTCATCCATATCTAGATATTACATGTGGATGTGGTTCTTTCATAGATATACCTAGGAGTGAAAACTCCAACACGGAATTTTGGGCTTGACACGGGGTATCCTGGTACACAATAATGTGACTTACCAGACTCCTATTTTGATAGTTCTTGGGGATATTCATGGAATAATTCAAAATTTCTTTACAAGCCATTTTGAATAAATTTAATGTAAAATTTTCCTTAAAGAATACTTGTTTATGATAATGGGATTATCCACACATCAAATTTCAATTTATGCTAATTTTTTTTCTATAAAGAGGTTATACATTTTGAAAAATTACTTAATATAGTGTATGATATTATTTAGAAATGGATCCTAGTGTAAGAAATGGAGATCACATGAACACATGTATCCCATGCATGGATTTCCCTCCTATAAAGGATAATGATTTTGTCTCTCGAGCTGCAACTGGTGTAGAGAAACTTATAACTACTCTCGAACAACATACTCGGGTTATGAACAATAACCTTACACAAATAGAGAATATGAATCCACAATGTGGAGGAGCTATGTTATATCAGTTTATGTGTCAACAACCTACATCATTTAATGGAAATATAAACCCATTCGTAGAAGAGTAGTGGATAAGTTCCTTAAAGAACTTTTTTCTTGCATTGGGATGTAATGAAATAGAGAACATTGTCATTTCATTTTATCATATATTAGGATATGTTGATCAATGGTGGTATCTAATTCAAAACAAAAAAGAGAATGAAGAAATGTAAAACATTGAATGGAGTAAACTTAAAGAATATTTCATAGAGAAATACATTCCTTGTGAACAGTCTTTGGATATGGAAAGGTTGTTTTTGAGTTTGAGGAAAAAGGTAGATGAAAATGCTGTGATGTATGAAGCTAACTTCACAAGGTTATAAAATAATGTTGTGGACTATATATTTAAGTTAAAGTGCCAGATTTATTGATTCTTTGATGAACTAAATCCATCCCTCTTATAGGCTCTGGTCTTCCAAACACTCTCATCATAAAAACAAATATTCTCACGTGATATCAAGATGGAAAATGATTTAATTACATCTTATGAATTTAAAGTAAATAAACAGAAGAATAGGGCTATTGAATAGTATATAAAAGGAAGTGAGGAAATCCGGAAGAAGGGAAGAGTTTAGTTTTAACCCTGTAATAATTGGCGATGGAAACACCCTGGTGCCTACTTAAAAGGAAAAGGGGTATGCTACAAGTGTGAAAAGAAAGGCCATAAATCTAGTGATTACAATGGGAATAGAGAATCTAATAATGTTCAATGCTATAATTTTATATAGATGAGACAATATTCTAATGATTTCTCAAAGATTCAATGAAACATGCGACATAAAAGTCCAATGGACCAAAGAAAAGATTATGAGATCACAAATGATGATATTGATGTTTCTAATGACATGGTGGATGGTAAATTATTAATTTAGTCAACCATATACAATGATTTATTTTATTTTGGATCAACAAATTCTTTTATATATTCTAATTTTACCATGAAAATTACATTTCCAATTTGATTTAATAAAGGATTTGTCAGTCCAAACTCTTAAGGGAAGTATCACTGTAAAACAGATGTGTCGATTAGTCCCCCTCATGACACATAAACATTGTTTAGTTTCTATTCCTATAATAATATCATTTATTTAATTTGAAATAATCCTAGGTATGAGTTATAATTCATGTTATGATACATATATCTGTTGAAAAAAGAAGGAAATTATTATTTCTGTGAATGTTGTTGAATCCCTAATCTTTAGAGAAGAAACCTCACCTGCTAATTCTTATCTATATCACTCCTAATTATCTCTATGCAATTCAATTAAAAGGGATGAATGAAATTCAATATCTATCGGTGATAAAATAAATGATAATATAGAGAGATTATCTATTATGAAAGAATATATTGACGTGTTTCCATAGGATTTACCTAGGTATCCTACAGAGCTATAAATTGGGGTTTACACTAATTTATTTCTTAGTTCAAGGCCTATACGAAGTAATCCTTATTGAATGGACACTATGAAAGTTTTATAACTGAATATACAAATAGAAGAATTGAGTGATAAAATATTTATTCTTTCTAGTGTCTCCCAATGGGGATCCACTATTCATTTCGATTAGATAAAAGATGGATCTATGAGGTTAGGTGTTGAATACATTGAGATCAATGATATAATAATAAATAAAAAGTATCCCCTACCTCACAATGATGAATTATTTGATCAGCATTATGGATTCCAATATTTTTCAAACATTTTCCATCGATCTGTATATCATCATTTCGATCTAAGGAAGGCTAATATTCTAAATATTTCATTTCAAACCAGTTTTGGGCATTGCATGTTTATAGTAATTACTTTTGGACTGACTAATGCACCCTCTATATTCACAGATCTAATGAATTTGTTTTCAATGAATATCTTGAGGGATTTATAGTGGTATTTATTGATGATATCTTGGTATACATTAAAATCTATGATGATCAAAAAAATCACATGTGCACTATTCTGAAGACTCTTAGATGAAAATAATTATATGGTAAGTTTATAAAGTTTGAATTTGGGATTCAACAAGTTTCCTTTTAGGGCCACATTGTCTCTAAAGATGGAATATTTTTTGATCATGTGAAGATAAAGGTTATTCATGAATGCACTACTCGAACGAACATAACTGTCATACGTAGTTTTATTGGTTTAGGAGGTTATTATCGACATTTTATTAGAACATCACCCATTTAGCAAACCCAATAACCAATCATTCTCGTAAAAGGTTTATGTTTTTATGGAAAACATCTTATGAGTAATATTTTGAAGAGTTGAAGAGGAAATTAGGGAATTATTTGATCTTAAATTTACCATCGGGGAATGATGGGTTTTTGATCTATAGTGATGAATCAAAGAAATGACTTTCTTACGTCCTTATGGATAATGATATATTTATTTACAATGCATCTAGGTTGTAGAAAATTCAAGAAATTAATATCATACTCTTGATCTTGAGTTATATACTATGTTTATTTCTCTAAAAATATGGATAAACTATATCAATGATGTAATATGTGAGATATATACAGATCACAAGAGTTTAAATTATATCTTTCACAAAAATAACTCAATATGAGTAAAAGTTGATTGCTCAAACTACTCAAGGACTATGATTGTTCTATACAGTACCACCGAGGAATGGAAAATAAGTTATTTGTTCCATTTATTTGGAAGGATCATCATGTTTTAAACAAAATTATGATTGAATGGGATCCTGTATTGATGAATCTAATAAGGATATACATGGAATTATCAAAGAAGGTAAAACATCATTACTTTTTCAATTGTTCTTCCAAAAATATTTATTAGAAAGGATTAAAATCTCTCATCCTGATGTTGATAACTGTCAAAATAAAATTAATTCTGTGAAATATAGGAAGTTAGATGACTTAGAATGTAATGATGGAATTCAGATATTTGGGTAGAGGCTATGTGTTCCCTCTATATCTGAGCAGAAAAGGGAGTAATTGGATGATGCCCATAGCTCAACTTTCTCTATACACCATTGTAGAAATAAAATGTATATAGTTTTAATGGATCATTTAACATGGGACATAATGAAGGGGGAAAGGGATGATTATGTATCAATATGTCTAGCCTATAAACAAGTTAATGCCGAAAGACAACGTGCTAGAGGAGTCATGAACCCTCTACCTAATATTATATGGAAAAGGGATTACATCACCCTAGATTTTTTCAATATATTACCCAAAACTCCAAGGATGAATGATTCAATATGGGTACTTATTCATCGACATATGAAATGAGACCATTTCCTAGCTATAAGGGATGATTTTTTATTAGAGGGACTAACATGACTTTATATCAATGAAGTTGTGAGACTTCATGGAGTAGTTCTTTCAATAGTTTCTGATCACAATCCTAGATTTGCACTGGTATTTAGGAAAAGTATTCAGAATTATTTGGATACTGAGCTTTATTTGAGTAATGATTATCATGCTCAAAAGGACGGGAAATCAGATAGGATGATCCAAACATTAGATGACATGTTGAGATCATGCTCACTTGACTTTCATGATATATGGGATCATTATTTACAATTGGTGTAGTTTTCCTACAATAATATTTTCCATTAAAGTATTCAAATAGAACCATGTGAAGAATTTTTTGGCAAAAGATGTCGTACCCCAACATGCTAAGATGAAGTTGGTTAAAGGATGCTAGTGGTCGCAGATCTTGTGAAAAAACAACAATAACGATAAAGACTATTCAAGGCCATATCAAATCATCCCAAAGGATACAAAATATATTTTCTGATAATTGAAGGATAGATTTGGAATTTGATGTGGGAGATCATGTTTTCTTAAAACGATCTCTATAGAAGGGTGTTGTTTGATTTGGGAAGAAAGGGAAACTGAGCCCTAAGAATATAATTCCTTTTGAAATTCTAGAGATAATAAGAGTTGTTTCATATTGTTTGGATTTGCCACATGGAATTTCAAAAGCACACAAAGTGTTCCATGTCTAATTTCGAAGAAAATACATGACAAACCCAACACATGTCCTCACATCTGATGGTATAGACTTGGAACCTGAACAATCTTACTGTGAAGAGCCTATCCAGATTCTAGACACTAAGGTGATGTTTTTGAGCAATTGGACGACTTGACTGGTAAAGATACTTTGTACAAATCATAAAATCAAATAAGCAACATGAGAGCCTAAGGATCTTATGATGTAGAACTACCCAAATCAATTTGTGAGGTAACATTCATGTAATTTTGAGGACTGAATTTTTGTAAGGAGGGGAGAATGTAACACCCCAAGGGTTTATAAATAAATTCATTAAACTACGAGTCTCCACAAAACACCCGTTTTTTATAACCTAGTTAGTAAATATAAATTTTCAAGCTCTGTGATCCATATTTTGAAAAACTAACTTACATGATTGCGTTCAATAAGATATTTTGTGTCTGATAGGACAATCATAATTTTTGTTGAATTTTAACAAACCCTAATGAATAATAATATGAATATTAATATGCCCCTTGATTATAGTAAATAAAATTATTATTTTATCATCTTACGGTTATAATATAATGATATCTTGATTGATTTCTAAATGTGATATAAAAAAATTATTGTTTTAAAATTGTTATTTTTTGAATAAATTACGATTTTATTTAAAAACTAATTTACTCACATATAAAAATTATATTTGGAGAATGGAGTACATTTCTTAATTGAACATGTAGAAAAATGGTTAGGGTGATTTTTTGAGATTTCTCTGAAATACTTGAATTTTGTACGAATTGTAAAATACAATAATTTATCATGTATACACATTATTAGTTAAATTCACTATTACTTGAATCATGGAGGATATAAGCAAACATTATTTTTACTCACATTCACTTATTACTATTATGGGTCACATTAATAATCACTATTGGATGTATTGATAGAAATAATAAAATAATGAATAAGATATTCAGAAATCACCCCTCTTCTACACTATGACCCCCCACTATCTCTCTCCTCCACTCCTTCCAAGACTTGTTACATCTCTGAATTCTTCTAAAATATCATCAAAATATCCCCACCCATGTCCATCAGCCCTTGGTTTTATAGAATGACCAAAACCTATCCATTAAAGAGGATCTCAAGGATGATTACTTCAACAGGTAAATTTCCCTTTACATTTCTTTTATTTCAAGTTCATTCCTATCATATTTCTTCCATCACCTCCATTAATACAAATGTTATGATGACTCCATTACCATAAATATACTATAATTTTGTTATGATAGATGTATAATTTTTCATCATCTATCATTTTCCCTTGTTTTATACAATAATTTAGAACACCATCTAAGATGTGTTAATTTATCACATTCATCGACGATAAGTTTTTCATTTTCTGTTGTAATCATTAATTATGGTCTTGAATCCATTTTTATGGTTGAACCGGACTATTATATATGTATTAGAACTTATATAAGGTCATGGAATCCTTTTTTACACATGATAATAATTTGTAAATAAAAATGAGTTCATTGTGATCAAAACCCACAAATTAACCCAAACAATTGTAATTAATGTTTTATATAATGATTTATCTTCAATCCTGGAGACCAAAATAATTTTATAAAAATTTAATATTTTGGATGTTAACTAATAACATACAATTTCTATTCAGTAAAACCATTCTCATTCTACATGTTTATCCATACATGAATATAAGTAAATCGGTCATGAAAACCAAGAAAGAAAACGCTACCAATCAATGAAATTGAATCTCTTAACCCATCAACAGGCATTGAATCATCCTAATAAGTTTTTAATAAATAAATAATATTTAATGGAGGTTATCGAATTATTAATTTATGAACATACATTTTATTATTCAGGTCTTTAAGATCATGTAAGGAACACCTTCTGTCTTAAGGTAAGGGTTTTCCACCCAAACCACCATTTTTATTCAGGTTACACTTACTCTCTACATACCTAAATAAAATTCTTACTTATTATTATTTAATCTCCATAAATTCTAGGTGAAATAAATATATATATGATTACCAACCAAAATAATTCCTTATTTGATGGGCATTAACAAGTATTAAAATAATCTTTAAAAATATTTTCCTTAAATACATGCCTAATTCAAGGGAATTTCTCAAATTCCTATGTATTTTAAAGTTCACTCTGTAATATGTTTTATGAAATAATTACCTTTAAAAAATATAAATTTTCAGCTTGAAAATATATCTTTTTTATATGGTTTTATGAAATCAAATTAGGCCTTTTTTCATTGAAATCTCTTCAATATTTTCCGTAAACCCCATTAAAATGTTTTATTTATAAATCTAATTTAAGAACTATTTTTACATGATTTCACTTGAATGGGGAAACATTTATACCTCAAATATATCTTCAATGTACTATCCTTTTCATTTATGGTATTTATATTTTTACAATCTTATTTCATGAAAAATATAAAGGATTTTCTAAAATAACTATTCTTTCTAAAGTAAAAAAGGATTTTTCTAACCTCATGTTATCTTTTATGTCATATATGCATTGTTCACCACTAGTTCCATGCATGTGGTGTATGTAATTTCAATTGGTATATAAAATCAAGAGTCATTTAATTCTCATTACATTCTATGTCATTATTATTTCAATGTTTTATGGCGGAATGGGACTCTTTGAAATGGTTATGTATAATTGCCTCAAATTTTTTAACTAGTCACATTTAAATATATCTTCGTCAATGCCAACATCTGTTGTTTAATATTGTATATCATTGAATTGTACCTCTTATTATATCTTCTAAAATATTTTTTTGAAGGTTTTATGATCAATTTGGATTTGTCTATTCCTATTTGATAACATTCATGGGTTATAGTGGATGTATTCACATTTCATATGATAGTTTTTCAATACGAATATTTATGATGTCTATATATCACATTTATCATATGAGAAATGTATTATAATTAGTAAGTGATAGATGGGACCAGCTATATCCTCTTGATGCATCAGCTGGTCTCATGATACAAATATGTATGGACTTTTATTGATTCCCAAATGATTTTTAGATTTGGTTTTGGCCGATTCATTAATAATTTTTTGATGTATTGGTCGAGGCCTTGATGGTATGTTTTAGAATATCCGGAATAAGAATATCAATCACTATGAACATATAAATTCATAGTTCACGAGGTTATTCAACTAGTAGAATACCCATGACTATGTTTTATTATGGAAATATTAACTCATCTCATATTTTGGCCATATTAAGTTCATGTTTATTTTTAAAGGCATGTATTTTAAATTATTCACCATGCCTAAGGTTTATGTTTTCTTCTGCTGTAATGTTTAACCGTGATGAGTTTCTGATCTCTCACCTTTATAAATTACGTTTTCCAAGAACATGATGTGGTATATCATGATTGACATGAAGGGATAATATTAGAGTGGTGGATATTCCCTACATAATTATATGTTGTTTTTCATTTCATGTTGTAATGTTGATATTATGTACGTATCTTGTTTCCAAAGATACAAAACTACTCAGTCCTTTAGGATGAATATTTTTGTATATATTCCAATGTAATAAAATACGACACTAGATCCATGAAAGTGGGGCCGGGTTATTACATTAGGTATATCATGTGACTATTTTTTTCTATTTGGTATGATTCATACTTTTCGCAACACATGGCCAATTTTCATACACATTTACAAACTTCCACCATGGATATTAATGAAAAAATATTATACTATGAATGTATAAAAATAGATTTACATTTTGATCCTAGTAATGAGATATATGTATACATGAAATATCAAATAAAAGATCTAAATAATATTTTTAATTTGGCTGTGCACATATACAATTCCTATTTGAATGAAATATTTAAAAATTCTATTGGGCTTATGTAGATGTTGTGTAATTTTATTTCAAATGAAATGAAGTATTTCTCAAGTATGGTGGAAAAAATTTAATATCCTTTTTGATGAAGAATAAATGATCTAGTATTTTTAAATAGTGCTATATTATAATTTTTACGGCACAAAACTAATGGTTGAGTACAGAAAATTATAATCAAATGATTTGTAAAATATGGAGAGATTATTGGAGTTTTATGGAAACAATCCCAAATAATATGACATCATTCCTTTCAGGCCACTCTTCAAGACACACCTCTAATATAAATTAATTGTTAATGTCTAGGAACAAAAACTGGTAAGAATATTCCTTTTATTTATTGTGATATTTTTATTTTATTTATAGAAATTAATATTCTATTTCCATATTTTGTATAATTTTCATGATGGTGAGGCTGTGAGGAGTACATGAATCATTGAATTAGAAATTCAATAAGGATAATATAAGCATTAGTTCTATAGTAGATGAATTTCTAGAGTTTCTATATATTTAGTGGCCATACCTATCATGAATGAGTGGAGTGTAACACATTATCGGGGAATTATTACACATTGGAAGAGTGATGAGATTAAAGAACTAATTAAATTGGAGGTTTTTGAATGAAAATTACAATCATTTACATTAATATTCTTTTTATTGAAAATTAATTTCTAGGATGAATAATAAAAAAATAAAAAATTTATTCTAAAAAATAACTCAACACATTGGGGCAGACTACAATATCGGGACATGAGAGTAAGTAGGTATGCCTCGCATTTTTTAATTATTTTATTTTTGTAGATTATAGAAATAAAATTTATTCATTTTTATATTATACATAGTCTTTAGAAATTTTTCATATTATCTATATTTAAGTAAATGAGGGTTTATGAACATCAAAATATATTGATGAGAAAAAATAGATTAAAGAGTCTGTTTATGTATTGAATTAATAATTTTTATTATTATTGAAAAGTATTTAAAATACGACACTTTATAATATATAATCAGAAACAAAATACAATATTTTTATACTATATACCGAACATATATTTTTAATGGGATAAAAATTACTTATTAGGATCTAAAAAACTAACATATTAATTATTATGTTAAGGAAGAATATTAATTTCTTAATGAAGGATTATGTATAACTTGTCTTTATATTCTTTGTATGGTTAGAATTTACAACAAAAATAATTTTATTTTTGGTATAACTAGTGTGTGAGACACATGATAAAGAAATATACTAAAATAATGTATATTATAGTGAATGAAATATATAAATTATAACCATCACATATATAGATTAATTAATCTTTAGAAATCTAGGAACATATGTTTTGTAAAAAGTAAATATTTGAAAACCTTATATCATTTAGATTTATTTTCATCAAGTTTCACTCAACATTATTCTTGATAATTTCTATAAATAGTAATTACCACATTAACTTTTTTAATAAAAAATAACTCAGATAATATGCATTCATGAGTAAAAATATATATCAACCTATATATGCAACACATATAATTTGAATTTTAAATTTAAATCCAAATTCCAGTAATATTTTATCTTTAGCTATTTATAAAGTTATTCATTTTTATAATTTTTATTATTCTTTTAAAACTCTATTCCATATAAAAAACAAATCATAATTTTCTATAGTGTGGTATGTGATTAAATTGTAACAACTTATAATTCATTTAGAGTAACTCAAACACCTCTAGATATAGAAATTTATTATCATGGATCCAAATTCCACAATATATAAAAATACATTCTTTGCAGCATCCAAACTATTAAAAAATTAGTCTAATAATATATAAACACTCACTAAATCTTGGAATGAACATCATATCAAATGGATGAAAAATTATCACTTCAGTTTGAACATGTTTTTCATTCAATAGAAAAGAATCATATGAATCACAAACTTTTTCAATCTTCTCTAAAAAATATTCTTTCAATAGTTTTATCATTTGAAGTTATCAATTCAAAACCATAGTTTTTAGAATAGAAACGATTAATTGAAACACATACACTTTATTCAGAAACAAGGTATTCGCTTAAATTCATTATTTAATGTTTACATAATCATATACCAAACACAAATTCCAGTAAAACAAATTAATCACACTTTATAACTCACAACTGAATGAAACAACTATAGGAATCATCTCTTGAGTTTATTAATTAATAAAATAATCATTTATTTTAAATCATATAAATAGTCTATAAAAATTATTAATTTCAATCAATAACCTGTAAATTAGGTTTATAAACTACCATAAGAATTAACAAAACATCCTTGTAACTCAAAGGTGGAACATATGAATTTGTAGAAGAGTATAGGATGCAATTATTTATTTTCTAGAATTGAACATTGTAGAAATTTTCAAAAGATATTTCTAGATCATTAGTGAGTCTGAATAGAATTAATATAAATTTATAGTGTCTGTACCTTGAACAAAAATCATTATTGGGGATATCCCCCTTCTTCAAACTAACATGATAACATCCTGACTGCATATCCATCTTGGAAAAATATTATTCTCTACGTAGATGACTGAACAAGTCATCAATCAATGGAAGATAATACTTGTTCTTTCTATGTTCTTGTTGATCTCACGATAATCAATGAAATGACGCATTGACCCAACCCTTTTCTTAATGAAGTGGAATGTTGAACCCCATGGTGAAAAACATCAATGTATGAACCCTTTATCAATACTCTCATATTGTTTTATTCAGTTTCTCAAGTACCAAAATATCAATTCAATATATAGTATTTTATAATTATAACACCCCAAGTATATGTATGATTGAATATTTTACATGTCGACTTAGAGGAAGTCCAGAAAATTCCTAAGGATACACATAACTATATTCCCTCTCAACGAGCATGTATTAAATGATGATTATTTCCTTAGAATCAATAACATGATGTAGATATGATTGTCCATTGGGAAATACTATCCATGCTTGTGATAATGCTTCTAAATATGAATCATTTACCTCCTTACACTTGTATTGAATTGAGGGTCAATTCGCAATACGGAGACTGATTTTTTTCTCACAAAAGTTTATGTCATCTCTATAGAGAGAAATCCTATCCTTTCCTGTAAATGCATAAAATTACACCAAAGGGAGTATGTGAAGGTTCTATAGGATGGAAAGGAAAAACAATATGATAAGGGAGGAGGAGTTATATACTTGAGATACAATAATTCCCACATTTTTCACCTTCACCTAAAACTCCTCTTCTATGACTTTTGATTGTTTTTTAATAGTTCTACACAAATTTCATGATATGAAGGAATGTATAGAACCATAATAATAAATTATTTTCTCTATTATTGAATATATTACTATCATACATGTCACCTCTTCATTTTTAGGATCCATTTTGATAGTTTCTATGGTGAAATCTCTCCCTTGTTACCTTGAAGGTTGTTGATTGTATCTCAAAACACGTATCTTAGTGAAATGGTTTGGAAAATCCCCTAGTCCATTGTAGTAGTAGAATTGAACATTATACTAAGGGTTAACTATAGAATTACTTTCCCCTATCATAGTAATAGGGATTTTGGATGGATATCATTGTCTTGGTTCCCTTCCTTCTCATACCTAAATAATTTCCTCATCCCCTTCAAGAATATTCTAGTGTGATTCTTTCTAAACCATTGGAAATTGGGATGTTGAAATTTCATAGCACCATTTGATCCCTCTAATAGAGTAACAAAATTGATCTCCACTTTCTGCTTCATATCCCCTTGATACCACTAAGATTCGCTGATCTCAATTTCATTTTTGGGGGAATATTAGACAATTTCCTTATAGCTATCAAAGTCATGGATCCCCAACGATTTTTTTGGTTAGGTTTTATCTCACCAAAGAATTGATCAACCTTGTATTCATGGTAATGAAAAAGCCAGAGGAATTTCATGTAGTTCTTATGAATTATTCATCTTAATCCATGATATATTCTTTATCATTATTTTTGAGGTGAATTTATATACATTTACATTTTCAGTTGGAGGTTGTGGGGATAATATATATCAAAAACGATTTTCCTAAAATCCTTCGATACCATTTACTCGATCTCTTCCACATTATTTGTATTTTTGATCAATTTACACTATTGATTATCTTCACCTTTTATAAGATAATCATCTAAAAGAGCCTTCTCTTGTTTGGATAATTGATGGATGAATAAGATATTTTCAATGGAGTTGATTCATTGTTCGACAATTAAGGGATCATGAGATCTATTGAAAGTAGGAGGGATTTGTCAAATTATGATTTAGATTTTGGATTGATTTATTTTGGGTGGATTTGGATGATCCACCAGATCTAGGATTCTATTCAATACCAGATTTGGATGAGAGTGTATCATCATGAAGTTCATGATTCATGCTCGCATTAGGATGGGCATCCCATTGGGGATGTCAACGCATTGACCATCATGATGATTGTTTACTTGATTCTTATTATTTCTAGCCATTTCCTAGAATAACAGTAATAAAATATAAGTATTTTGAAAATATTAAACACGTAAAGGATAATACAACGAAATTAATGGGATAACATATAAATTACATGTACACACATAACTTATGAATTTCTAGGAAATAATATATGTTATCCATGATCTCTTTCAAAACATATATTCTTATGGTAATTTTTTGTTTATTTAGCAATGGTTCTATGTAAGCTTATAAATCTCTCAAACAATATCCCCTAGGAGTTTCAAACCAGGTGCATAGTATGGTCTATTTTCATCTACCAGGTTACCCCATGATTGGCTTAGGACACCTTGTTAGAGTTGTTATGGCTAGGTAGATCTATTCCATAACCACATCCACATGTAGTATACAAAAATGGATGTATTTTCATGATAAAACACTTACTATATACTCACCAATGTTTTTGGGATGTATTCCTTTACATAGTATTATCTCTAAATCATTTTCTTGTGTATTCTAGTCCTAATCTGAAAATTACTAATTTTTGCTTATGATTCAAATAAAAACCCTTATCTTTATTACACATAAATACATGATATAATTAAATATAATTAAAATTAATAATAACCAAAAGATCAATATGTTTAGTGTATTTTAGAATTATGTATATTTTATTACATATTTAAACATAAATTACAACATCTTTATTGAAAACATATTTAACATGTTTGAGCATAAAACTGCATTAAATAATAAGGGAAATACATAATAAATGGGAGATACAAATATCCCTATAAAGGAATAAACATGAAAAAACATTAAGAAAATAATAAATTTTAAAAAATGAATATGAATAAGGCACAAAGGAGCACGAATAATAAGGCATGATATAGCATGATAGTCATAACATGGGAAATGGGGCCACATCATAAAATAATACATCATAGACATAGGTCATGGATAAACTGCCAAGAATTCAAGGTGGAAAAATTACCAAAAAATAATCATGTACACCCCTATCCCAACATTATATATCATGATACTATACATTACCCAAAGTATTGGAGCACTATGTAATTCCGGGAGCACCCATCAATTTCATTTCATTCTCTTGATAAAGTGTGCCATATAGATCATGAAAAATGGATTCATTCATCATTATAATTTATTAAATGATTAGGGACTGTGAAATACATACATATAAGTCCCAAATAAAAATTTATATGTGCATAAAAGTGAACATATTTGATTGGAAATGGGTAAGAAATTCACTACACAATTGGTCTAGCATGGAAAATCACTGTGAAAATTCAGCAACATAACGACGTCACTTTAAAATTCATAAAAATGGGTTTCTGTGAGAAAAATTGGAATATCATCCTTTGAAAATGATTTGGATATTAATAGGGACATGGAAATACGTGTCCACAAATTCATAATTATTAAAATAATGCATGAATTAATTAATAAGCTTTAATAAAAAGGGAAAGGAAAGATGCTTATGAAATTTCATCATTGTAATGGGTGTACGTGGGAGGTATTAATGAAAGATAAAGTTTCCTCTCATTATTTATACATAATATGAATAATATGATGAGGTTTAAAAACATTCCCCATCAATAGCAATGTAAAATAAAAGGACATAACAAGATATAAAATCTTGTATAATGATAAAAAAAGAAGGAACCATTATGTGAATGTGTGGCTCCAAAATCTTGAAAAAGGTATTCTTGAGAGCTTTGGGAGACCTGAGAGGATTCTAGTTATGGTATGGATGAGTAAGTATGTGATCCAAGGATTTTTAATTAAGTGAAATAGGATCATGGGTGGGTTTATATAGGAAATGAGAATGGAATTATTTAATATTTCAGAAACATAGGTTTTGGACTCCATATAATAAAATATTCAAAACCACAATCCATCACATGGCTTTTTCCCATGATTTTTTCGAAAATGGGGTAGTTTTTATTAGTTTATTAAAAAATGGACTGAATATAATAAAATATTATCCTTGAATATGTGGAGGTGGTTCACTCTTTTAAATAAATGAATTTAAAATCACAAAATATATTGTACATTTTAGAGGATTCATATAGGAATTATAAAATTAATCAAATACACATAAAATAACTTTATTTTAAGGGGAAGAAAATATTTTCCTGGGGATACCCATTATAGTTTTTATTACATTAATTTTGGGTCATTATTATGTTACAAAACACACTGTATATTTACAGGATATGTAATTTTTTCCCAAAATTATGACAATCATCGAAAATTTTGAAAAATTCAAGATTTGATAATTTTGACATTGTATTTCAAAAAATAATATTTATTTTATCTAAATAATTTTATATATTTGTTTATTTTTACTTTTATAATAATATTCAACACGTATTGAAAAAATGTTGGGTTTTTTCAAATAACATGTTCTGATCTCTTATAAAAAGTATATTTTCCTTCATAAAACCTATAAAAAAATTATAATTAGTTAAAAATATTTAATAATAATTTTGTTTAAAATATAATTTATTTAAAAAATCAATTAATTAATCAAAATAAATTTCTTAATTGAATTTGAATATTACCCAAAAATAAAGTTTGTGTTAAATTGAATCAAAATCAAAATCATTTATAATGTTACAATAAAAATGAACAAAATTTCATTATTCTATAAAATAAAAATATGAATATTTTCAAGGTCTCGATACATATCAAATTAATACATTGGGGTATTCCCTAAGTGTAAGGTTCACAATGGTGAGAAATTCATTGGGCCGTTGGGTTAATATAGTTTGGGTCGTGAACTCGATGCGCTTGAACCTCTCCCATAAATGGTTTCACTAATTCTTAAGTTTTTGGATCTCAGCTTGGGATTGGTCAATAGAACGACATAGAGAAGCTATCTCTCTCAGAATCTATGATAAATGGGTGTCACAGGGAAAAATTATACTAGTTGAGGCAATAAATTCTTTTTTATGACTCATTTGGATTTGTTAAAAGATTTTTATTTACACTAATCATGTGATAAATGTTCAATTGCTATTTTAATAACGGTAATATTCATAACAATCTTATAAATATGAACATATACCTAGGAAAGTTAATTTGTTTTCTATAAAAATATTAAATAATAATACGTTTTATTAAATCACATTTGGAAACTTCATTTATAACAGTTTGAGTCATTATAGTAGGTTTTCAACATGTCATCTAGATTCTTAATGGTCCTCTCAGTATGCTCATCAATCTGAGGGTGATACATTGTACTCTACCAAAACTGTGTTCTAAATGCATCTTACAAGATCCCATAAAAGCCATACATGAATCAAAAATATTAGTTAAAAAATGATGATCAATGTTACCTCATGAAATTAGATGATCTCATCTCCATGCATTCATTCTATGGTTTCTACCAAACTGTACTCTTGAAAAGGAAGGAAGTGATTTGACTTATTTATTATTTTGATGATATCCTAGATCACATAATGAACTTTCAATTAATGTTTAAGTCTCATTACAATGTACATCAATATACTATACCACTTCTACTATAGAACTTTTTTCTATTGATATAACATTTCTAGAAATTAGTGCTGAACCATCACCTATTGACTGGGGAGACACTATGAGTTAAACTCCACAAATATCTTATTTATACTTGGGAAAAAAATGAATCTTGAGATTTTCATACTTTATCACCACACATAGATGTACTTATGATGAAAGATACAAATTACTCATCTCTTGTTAATGATTTATTTTATAGAAATTAAATACAATGGTAACTATATAGTTCTTTAGTGAAGATGTTATTAGAAGTAAGTTCTAAACTATAACATTAGTAATCTATTTTTGTAGTAAAATTATATTTAAATTGCAGATTTCTTAAGATAACAAAATTATTTATAAAAAAAATAGTGTTGAGAGTTAAATGGTAAAAATGTTGAGATTAGAAACACATGAAAATGAACTGTGATAATCAGATTATAAAAAAGAATATATGAAAAGTTTGGATCCCTTTGACTCTCCCTACTTTCTTGGCTGGATGATTTATCTAATATTTATTTATAAATTTTTACTCAAACACTGTTAGGTAGACACCAAAATCTTTATAAACAGTATAAAAAGACCTTAGTATTGGTTTTATTCCCTTTATAACAGTTATTCAAAATCCTAAACACCTCAAAAAACATAAACCGGACCAAACTCAATTTTCTTAAGGAAATGACATTGATAAGTAATTTTAAATGATGAGAGCAATCAAATTATTATTTCAAATTAACCAAATATCTATAATTGTTTAGAAAAATATAATTTCAAAGAAAAATATTAACCCCTTCATTGAAAAAAATAGTGTTATATAATTATAAATAAGATACAGTAAAAAATATAGACATGGAACGAATTATTCTAGGATCACACACATCCACTTTTGAGTTTAGTAGAGAGGTAGAATTCAATATTGAGACGGAGGTAGAGGTCACTATTAAAATTTTTCATGGAGAAGCACTAGTATTTATTATTCATTACCGGTAGATCCTACTGATCTTTAAGAACTCAAGATGCAGTTGGGGACTTGGTAGCCAATGGTTTTAAATAACCTTGCACTTTACCTTGGAGTTCACTTATGATTTTATCCTAAAAGGTGGATGTTTCCCTCATGCTTTGTGTGGAATAATAGAAATTGAATCAACATGTGGGTAAGAATTGTTACCATTTACCTTATATAGATTACCTCCTTGACAAACAAAGTGGAGCCAGAGTTTTCAAAAAGATTTATTTAAGGGTAAGCTAATATTATGTACGAGTTTGACCATTATATATACCATGTAAAACATTCCATTTTCAATATTACATGAATGAGTATATAGTTATGCCATCCGACTTTATGATCACATCGATTAGTTTTATATCTTTGATAAATTGTGTTTTTCACCCGTTAATGGATTATTTTGTTGTGGTATCGGGGGATGATATCTTATTGTATTCTCCAACAAAGAATGATCCCCTATGGGAATTTATCTTTTTCTAATGGGATATTTGGGACAGGTGGAGGTCCCCTCACAAATAGGTCGTCGAAATAGACTATTTTCGATGGGAATCATATCCAATAGTGAATAGTGGATAAAAAAATGTATTTTTTATGGGAAGATATTCTAATCACAAATACCTTTGGCACGCCGTGTGTTCGAAAGCCGTGGATGAGTATTTGCAATGGGGATAAAGCCCCATCGAAAATAAAGTGTGGGTATAATAATATTTACAATGAGACAAATAGGAAATACTATATTTCATGTTATGTTATTTATGGCAGGATTTTCACCAATCACAAATTATATTTTTTACCACCACCATAATTAATAACTACAAAACAATTATCCATAGGAATCCCATTGCAAATACTCCCATCGCAAATGATCTAACCTATATACACCCCCTTGAATTTTTCATTCTCATATTCTCTAAACATGTTTGAACATCTCAACTCTCTTATTTGTTTAGTTTATACTTTTGAGAGTTTTTAACATTATATGGAATCAACATTCAAGCTTTGAATCAACTAAAAAAATCTGTTTCAAGGTATTTATGTGTTTTTATTTTTTTTATTAAGTATTTTACATTATACTTGTAATAATAATTATTAATAATTTGTAATTAGATTTAATTAGAATTAAATATTCGTACTTTTTATTCGTTTCTTTAGACACATTTTCTTTTAATTTGCAGTAATGTCTGTAATTAATTTTTTTTGTTAATTTCAAATAATTTGATTTAATTATCAGTAACTAGTAATAATTAGCATTAATTACTAATAATTTGCTGTAATTAGTAACAATTATCTATAAATATCAATAATTAGTTGAAAATAGTACTAATTAATGGAAATTATTAATAAATTAAGAAAGATTAGTAATAAATTGTTATAAAATAGTTAAAATTATTATTAATTATTATAAATTAATAAAAAAATATAAATTTATATATTTATAAATTATAAATTACAATCAGAAATTATTTGTAATAATTAATAAAAATTAGTGGAAAATAGTAAAATTTAGTGGTAATTTGTATAAATATGTAATAATTAGTGACAATTAGTAATAATATGTTGTAATTAGTCAAAATTACTAGTAATTATTAATAATTATTAATAAACTATAAATATTAGTAATAAAGGTTTATAAAGTAATAAAAATTAGTCAAAAATACAGTTAATTAGTAATAATTAATCAAAATTAGCGTTAATTTTTAATAGTTAGTAATAATTAGAAAAAATCAGTAAAAATTAGTTAAAATGAGTAATAATTAGTCATAATTAGTTATAATTAGTAATAATTAGCAACATTAGTGGTAATTAGTAAAAATAATTAATTATTAGTAAAAAATAGTAACAAATACTAACAAATACTAATAATTTGTAATATTTAGTTAAAATATCAATAATTATTAATAATTAGTAATAATTGTCATGAATTAATAATATTATTCATAATTAGTAAATATTAGTGGTAATTAGTATATATTAGTGGTAATTAGTATTAATTAGTGAAAATTTGTATTAATTAGTGCTAATTAGTATTAATTAGTGGTAATTACTAATAATTACTAATAATAACTTATAGTTAGTAATAACTAGAGGTAATTAATAATAATTATTTTCAATTAGTAAAAAAAATTGGTAATTAGGAATCATTAGTGGTAATTAATAGAGTTAAGGGTAGTTAGTAAAAAGATGTAATAATTTGTAATAATTTGTAATAGGTAGAAATAATTTGTAATAATTTGTAATAATTTTTAATAATTAGTGGTAATTAGTAATACTTAGTAATTATTAACGGTAATAATTAATAATTAGTAATAATTAGTGTTAATTTGTAATAATCAGTAGAAACTAGTGTAAATTAGTTTTAATTAGTAATAATTAGTAATAATTAGTGGTAATTAGTAATAAATGTTAATAAATAGTAATAAATAGTTTCAATTAGCAATAGTTAGTTATAATTAGTTATAATTTGAAAATATTAGTGGTGATTAGTAATAATTTGTGAAAGTTATTAAAAAAATAATGGCAATTACTAATAAATATTGATTATTTGTAATAATTAGTAATAAGTTGTAAAAATTTGTAAAAATTAGTAATAATTTATAATAATTAGAAAATATTTGTGGTAATTAGTAACAAATTGTAATAATTAGTGGTATTTATTAAAAATAAGTGATAATTAGTGTAAATCAGTGGTAATTAGTAAACCTTAGTAATATGTAGAGGTAATTAGTAATAATTGGTAATAATTAGTGAAAATTAGTAATAATTAGTTACAATTTTAAAAAATTAGTGGTATTTAGAAAAAATTTGTAAAAATTTGTAATAATTAGAAAAAATAGTAAAATTAGTGGTAATTAGTAAAACATATTTTTAATAAGTAATAATTAGTAGATATTAGTAAAACATAGTGGTAATTAGTAAAAATTACAAATAATTAGAAAAAAAAGATTAATCCCCCGACCAACACACAAAACCCCCCCTCTTTATGAGGGGGGCGGTTCTTTGAAGGGAGGGGGGCAGCCGGCCCCCCGGTTCCGCACAAACAGGCCCCCCACGTGGGGGGGGGGGGCGTTTTAAAAAAAATGGGCGCGGCTATAAGCCGCGCCGCCCCCTTATCCGCGGGGGATTGATTTCCCCCGCCGCCGCCTCCAAGAAAGCGGGGGCTTAGCCTCCCGCGTGCAGCCCGCGTGCGGCGTCTGTCCGCCGCGGTCCCCGCGCCGTCGCGCCGCCGCACCGCCGGCCGACCGACCGGCCGGGCAGACCCCGGGGGGGTCGGGCCAGGTCGGCCCGGACCCCCCCATTTCAAACCAGTTTCGGTCTTTTGGACATAACTTGAGCCTCGGACCTCCGATTGACGAACCATCTGCGACAACACGATCCTTGGATCGAGACGGTCGTTTCGGTATATCACACTCAAGGTTTCGGATTAATTTGTGTTCGGACGGGTTGGTTCGTTCACGAAACCAACCGGGCCTTCGGAGCGGAAACGCTCATATCTAGAGCTACGGACGTCCGATTGACGTGCCGTCAGTCGTGTTGTGTTCCTCTTAGTGAGACAGATCTTTTGGCATACTCTGCCCGAGGTTTGGACACAGGTGGAGTACGGTTGGGTTGGTTTTGCCTTAAAAACCAACCAGGCCCCTGGGACGAAAAGGCTAATAACTCACAGACCGGGCGTCTGATTGACGCGCCGTCTGTTGCGTTGAGACCCCTATGACGAGGCGGTCCTTTGAGATACTTCTTTGCGGGACTTTGTGATACTTGGAGTATCGACCAGTAGCTCATGGATCGGACCCTCCCGGAGACGAGCGTGCGGAGTACGGAGACCGTGTAGCCGACTGAGACCTGACGACTGCTTGACCGACTCGACTTGGAGTGAGTCGACTAGCCCAGTGGAAGGAGCGCCCGGTATTTGGCGACAGACCCACGACGGACGGAGCGCCCGGTAGTTGGCTGCAAACCCGCGGTACTCGACAGGAGGAGTACCTCTGTAGGCTATTAGTGGGAGCGCCCGGTATTTGGCGACAGACCCTCAGCGGACGGAGCGCCCGGTAGTTGGCCGCAAACCCGCAGTACTCGACAGGAGGAGTACCTCAGCAGTCTTAGGTTAGTGAGCAGTACCTCGGAGTCGTGATAGGACCACTGTACACTCCAGAGACGGAGCTCTTCGGCAGTTACGGTTTCGATAATGAAAATCCTGGTTTGAGATGAGACTTTTGACCTTGTGTTTACCTCATGATTGAGATGGGTCACTTGCTAACTTAGGTATATGTATGGGAATATACCCGGGTAGTGGTTATCCGTTGATTTCACAATCCTTGTGTTTCCTCATGATTGAGATGGGTTACTTGATAACTTAGGTATATGTATGGGCATATATCTAAGTAGAGGTTATCTGTTGAGATCTTCTTTGTGGTTATCCTTGTTGGTTTAGTGAGACCTTGAGGGTCTCGGGGTCGCTACTGAGTATCGTTATACTCACCCCTGCACGGGCTATGCCCGCACCTCGTTGTGTTGGTTGCAGACGACGAGCAGTGTTGACAGAAGCCGAGTGTTCGAGGACTGGGCAGTACCTGGAGGTGGACTATACGAAGAGATGGTACCCAGAGGAGGACCACACGACGAGGCGGTACCCAGAGGTGGACGTGACGACGAGGCGGTACCCAGAGGTGGACCACTGGGCGAGACATACTCGGAGCGGACGGTGGGACCTGAGGAGCAGAGGAGCTATCTGTACCCACCCTTCAGATGTGATTTCCAGTGGACAGCTCGGAGTAGCAGCTTTACTTTTCAGTTGCTGTTTTCCCTTTCGAGTTGTACTTTACTTTCAGTTTGGGTTTGTATTCTGGCCCATTTACTTTTCCGCACTTTCAGTTGTACTCTGCTTTTGTTTAGTGTTTACTTTCCGCTTGCTTACTCTGTGGTGTTTGTTTACTTTTCAAAGGCAATGCCTTCCCTTTTTATCGGGATTTACGCCTTGGTGCTAGTCGCCAACCCCTGGCCTATGGAAGGCGGGCTTGGGGTAGTCACGGCACGGACCCCGAGGGCGGGTCGTGACAAATTGGTATCAGAGTTCGGGGGGGTTTTGGAAGGGAGGGGGGAAGCCGGCCCCCCGGTTCCGCACAAACAGGCCCCCCACGTGGGGGGGGGGGGGGCGTTTTAAAAAAAAGGGGCGCGGCTATAAGCCGCACCGCCCCCTTATCCGCGGGGGATTGATTTCCCCCGCTGCCGCCTCCAAGAAAGCGGGGGCTTAGCCCCCCGCGTGCAGCCCCCATGCGGCGTCTGGCCGCCGCGGCCCCCGCGCCGTCCGGGCCGACCCAGGGGGGGGGGGGGGGTCGGGCCGGGTCGGCCCGGACCCGGACCCCCCCGTTTCAAACCAGTTTCGGTCTTTTGGCCATAACTTGAGCCTCAGACCTCCGATTGACGAACCGTCTACGGCAACGCGATCCTTGGATCGAGATGGTCGTTTTGGTATATCGCACTCAAGGTTCCGGATTACTTTGAGTTCGGCCGGGTTGGTTCGTTCACGAAACCAACCGGGCCTTCGGAGCGGAAACGCTCATATCTAGAGCTACGGACGTCCGATTGACGTGCCGTCAGCCGTGTTGTGTTCCTCTTAGTGAGACGGATCTTTTGGCATACTCTGCCCGAGGTTTGGACGCAGGTGGAGTACGGTCGGGTTGGTTTTGCCTTAAAAACCAACCGGGCCCCTAGGACGAAAAGGCTAATAACTCACAGACCGGGCGTCTGATTGACGCGCCGTCTGTTGCGTTGAGACCCCTATGACGAGGCGGTCCTTTGAGATACTTCTTTGTGGGACTTTCTGATACTTGGAGTATCGACCAGTAGCTCGTGGAGCGGACCCTCCCGGGGACGAGCGTGCGGAGTACGGAGACCGTGTAGCCGGCTGAGACCTGACGACTGATTGACCGACTCGACTTGGAGTGAGTCGACTAGTCCAGTGGAAGGAGCGCCCGGTATTTGGCGACAGACCCACGGCGGACGGAGCGCCCAGTAGTTGGCTGCAAACCCACGGTACTCGACAGGAGGAGTACCTCTGTAGGCTATTAGTGGGAGCGCCCGGTATTTGGCGACAGACCCTCAGCTGACGGAGCGCCCGGTAGTTGGCCGCAAACCCGCAGTACTCGACAGGAGGAGTACCTCAACAGTCTTAGGTTAGTGAGCAGTACCTCGGAGTCGTGATAGGACCACTGTACACTCCAGAGACGGAGCTCTTCGGCAGTTACGGTTTCGATAATGAAAATCCTGGTTTGAGCTGAGACTTTTGACCTTGTGTTTACCTCATGATTGAGATGGGTCACTTGCTAACTTAGGTATATGTATGAGAATATACCCGGGTAGTGGTTATCCGTTGATTTCACAATCCTTGTGTTTCCTCATAATTGAGATGGGTTACTTGATAACTTAGGTATATGTATGGTCATATATCTAAGTAGAGGTTATCTATTGAGATCTTCTTTGTGGTTATCCTTGTTGGTTTAGTGAGACCTTGAGGGTCTCGGGGTCCCTACTGAGTATCGTTATACTCACCCCTGCACGGGCTATGCCCTCACCTCGTTGTGTTGGTTGCAGACGACGGGCAGTGTTGACAGAAGCTGAGTGTTCGAGGACTGGGCAGTACCTGGAGGTGGACTATACGAAGAGATGGTACCCAGAGGAGGACCTCACAACGAGGCGGTACCCAGAGGTGGACGTGACGACGAGGCGGTACCCAGAGGTGGACCACTGGGCGAGACATACTCGGAGCGGATGGTGGGACCTGAGGAGCATAGGAGCTATCTGTACCCACCCTTCAGATGGGATTTTCAGTGGACAGCTCGGAGTAGCAGCTTTACTTTTCAGTTGCTGTTTTCCCTTTCGAGTTGTACTTTCCTTTCAGTTTGGGTTTGTATTCTGGCCCATTTACTTTTCCGCACTTTCAGTTGTACTCTGCTTTTGTTTAGTGTTTACTTTCCGCTTGCTTACTCTGTGGTGTTTGTTTACTTTTCAAAGGCAATGCCTTCCCTTTTTATCGGGATTTACGCCTTGGTGCTAGTCGCCAACCCCTGGCCTATGGAAGGCGGGCTTGGGGTAGTCACGGCACGGACCCCGAGGGAGGGTCATGACAAAAAGGATAAATTGAAAATAATTATAAATAATTAGTAAGAATTAGTGGTAATAAATAATAAACTGTACAAAATAGTGGTAATAAGTAAATAGTTGTTGTAATTAGTATAAATTAGTGGTTTATAATAAACAAATATTAAAAAATCGTATTAAATAAATATAGATCATTAAAAAATATAAAAATATAAATATAAAATATGATAAAATAGTATAAATTATTATAAATTAATAAATAGATAATAGTGAATGGTGGCATAACATAGTGGAAAGAAATTTTTTGACTTGGTTGTTATAAATTCGTTTCACCACCTAATGATTTTATAATCTATAATTTACACTATTTTAATGAATCATATAATTTAAAATTTTTAGGTGATTAGGTGTTACCAGTTTATGCCACCCTTGTCAATATTTTCATTATATCTCTAGAAACGGGGTGGGAAGGGTGTGACACATCCATGAGAACAACACCCTCAAGAGGACGAGATTAGTAAAATTTAATGGTAAATCACTATAATTATTAACAATTATCACATATTAGAATAAAATTGTAAAAAAAACGTCAAATCACTATAAGTATGTAAAACTTTTCACTAATTAGAAATAATTTTTTGTAATTAATAATTATTAGTGTAAATTAGTACTAACTAGTTGTAATTATTAAAAATTAGTAATAGATTTTTATAAAATACTTAATAATATTAATATTTAGTTGTAATTAGTAATAATCAGTGGTAATAAGATAACATTGAAAAAAATTATAAGTAAATTATAATTTTTAAATTTTCTACATTTTTTTGTTCATCATTTTCTTCGATAAAATTATTCAAAACAAATTTATTTATTTTTTATTATTTTAGTGTAATATGGAACAAAGAAGACTACATCAGTCTTTATTACATGATCTCGATTGGATAAATCATCTTAGGACTCCAAAATGTTTTGGTATAGATCATGTATATATTGATGGTGTTGATGTTTTTTTTATAATTTACATCATCAAAAACAGAATTTTTTTAAAAATGAAAAATTGTGTATCCATGTAAGAAATGTTATCTGATGAGGTTTGATACATTTGAAAATGTTTAGGCCATCTATTTCATTTTTCTTTTTGAATATATCACATTTCTTGGTATCAACATAGTGAACATAGTTATGTAGATGATACTAATTATTTGGTTCTGTTCCATCACAGATTAAAAAATTATTACATGATGTGTACGGTCCTTGTTTTGAATAAACTAAAACTCAAGATGATATTAATTTAACTATAATTTTGGAACCATATCAATTTTATGAGTTTTTAATTTTTTCTAGTGTTTCATTATATATTGGTTACAAGATAAGAAAATATGAAGTAGTCACAACTTTTTTTGGCTATTAAATTAGAAAATGAAATGTCAAATAACTATTTGATCATATATTATCTTTGGATGAAGAACTGTTAATAGAAAAAAATGTGCTGCCTAAAATTTTTTATATGTTCACGAGGCTGGTTCATAATTTAGTTATTGGTTATTTGAATATTCATGCATCATTAGACAATTACATCTTATATTATATTGAAAATAAGTTTTCAGTTAGTTGTCCAATATGTGGACAATAGAGGTATAAAGAGGATAACCTAGGGAGATATAGATTTATTACTATAAACTAGTTGAGGTATATACCCCTTATACCTAGGTTGTTGAATTTATTTATGTATAAGAAGATAAAATAATTTATTTCATGAAAAAAACCAATATTTAAACTAGTAAAAGGTTAAATAATCCATGTGATGTTGATTCATGATTTTTTAACTAAGTACATATATATATTTCTTCAGATGCCCGATACGTTCAATTGGTAATTTCTACTTTAGGTATACATCCATTTGGTTCTTATAATATTCAATATTAGCATTTTCTGTTATTTATAACTCTATACAATTTTTCTCTTGGGATGTTTCTGAATGAACATTATATCATTTTGAACTCATTATTTCTAGGGCAACAAAAAAATAATATTAATGTTTTTAAAATCCAATGATTGATTAGTTATGTTTATTCTAGAGTAATGGTCTCAGTACATATAATGTTTTTGCGAATGAAAATTACATAATGAAAGATTTATTATTGTGAACAGTTAGTGACTTTCCAGAATATATCATGTTATCTGACTGAGGTACAGATAGTCCAAAATCATTTCCATTCTCTTTGTGAGACAACAATGTATTCATGATTTTCAGTGGAAGAAAAAATTGTTTTTATACTTTTATCATAGATTTTTTCCAACATATCAACATTTTTGGACGAATATATATAAATATAGAAAAAGAACAATTAAAAATGATGGAACTCCAATAATGATCTCATGTATGTAGTTAAAATAAATTGACTCTTAATTACATAAAATTGAATTTGTACTGAATATAAAGTAATCAAAATTGATATCTTTGGGAAACAACACAATAGAATAAAATAGAGAATTATTTTGGATCATCAATATTTATATGATTTGTTGGTCTTTCACATGATGGATGTCAGTTATATTAAGAATAAATATTTTAATAATATATTTTATAATATTTTTGACACACCATGTAAGACCAAAGATAATGTAAAATCACGATTATATATTGCCAAAATATGCAAGTGACCATAACTTGAACTGTTTGAAAATGTCATATCACTGAAGTTAATGAATCCAAAAACGACTTATAAGGTATCCAAATAAAATCGATTATTATTTTGTCTATTTATTATAGGTGTGAGGCTTCTAGATGGTTATGTTTCCAACTTGGATAGATATATTAGAAATGGTTATATTATCGGATTAAAAATTCATGAATTTCATGTTATAATGGATATACTTATACCTATTGGATTTAAGGGTTTGTTTAATTTTATGATTTGGGATGAACTAACAAAAATATAATAATTTTTTCAGACATTTGTTTGGAGACGAAAAACTATGATGTACTATGCAATGTCAAATCAGATATCGTTTTAATTTTTTGTAAATTGGAAAAAAAATTCCCTCTAGATTTCATTGATTAAATAGAGAATTTGTTATTAAATTTTTTGGCATGATGAAAATTTTTGATGTGTGATATAGTTCTGATGGATGTACCCATACAAGATATGCATGTAGAAATTGATGAAAACGATATATAACAAAGCATCAGTTAAAGAGTCAATTGCGAAATATTATATATAGGATGAAATTTTGTTTTTATGCTCTCATTATTTTCAATGTCAATATCACTCAAAATCTAACATAATGGTCCGTAAAAGTAAAATTTTTAATGTTAAATGAAAGATCAATTAATAGTTTTTAATTATCATGAACATTTCTTTAGTGGATTTCATGAATGATGGATTTTAGATTATGAATATCACAGGGCCCATACATAGGTTCTTCTCAACTGTGAAGAAATGACACAATTTTTATAATGAGTTCTAAAAATTACATATTCAATATATTTATTAAAAATATATTATATTTTTTAAAGTCATATGATAATAATATCATGAAATAGTTTCCACAAATTATAGAATATGATATTGAAAAACATCGGAAAAATAATTTTTCTTACTTTTTTCAAAAATTGGTAATGTAAATTGTCTATGACTTAACATATAAAATCAATTTATTACTTGATATATTGGTATTTTTTGCAGTTTTTGATTATATCCCCATGATGATGAAATTGATAATAGATCTTTTTTATTGTGTAACCCACCACCAAAAATGGTTTTATCTTATAATGAAAATGCGGTGAAAGGTTTTATATTTCATACACATGTATAAGGGGAATAAAAAAATTAATAACAGTGTTCTCATGATAGGATATCATTATAGAGAAAGTTATGTTGTATTTTTTGTCTTTCTAAAAGACTAATTGAACTTTTTTATCTAATAAATAATTATATAATTATTTTAAAGGTCATTGGTTGGATTCTAATAGAGGATTGTGCATTCATTCATGCCATGGAATCATTGATATTAAATATAATTCATTTTTATAGTAGATGAACCATTTTTATTGGCTCATTAGTCACATAATTTTTCTTTTGAAAATTATGGTACTGCTTCAAGAGAGCTAAGTGATATGTGGAGGACAATAAAAATGAAATCTAATGAAAATCAATTGATCCAATGTGAACGAGGATCCAATGAACTATAAGGAATTAAAAATTTTCAAGAGAATACTCCAAATCCATCTTTTCCATGAATATACACAAATATCGATGATGAGAACCCATATTTATGTTTCATTGGTGGTGATGATGTCATTTATATAACAAGTGGATTTGAAATAGAAAGATTTGAAGGAGACGAAACACCTATATAAATTGATGATGCCTAAGAGGAATATAATGATACTGAAAGAATCGTATACGAAGATGAGTTTAAAGATTCACATTCATAAATGCTAGATATATTCATATATAATATGTATATTATTATTTTTTGAATTATTGGATGATGATAATCATTTCATGTTTCAGATGGATGATGAACATTTATTTTAATGTTTTGTGAGTTAGAGGACGTTATAATACAAGTTTACGAGCTTGATGCTACATCATATAACCCCTAGACTAGTGGAAGTTCATCAATGACATAGAGTGGGTGTGGTCTTGCATGATTGATGATTCTTGTCCCTATGACTGAGAAACTTTGACATCTTGATTTCGATCCATGAAAGGAGAGGTACGTTTAATAGGATATTTTACATAGTTTTCATTAATTTTCATTTATTTATTTATATAATAACTATTTGATTATTTTATATCTTTTTCATATATTTTCACATATACCTGTTGGATATGGGATTTCTATATTGTAGAATTATTTTTCGAGATCAGGGGTTATGTTCAATCAGATTCCCATTGATGTTCAGTACTATATGTTTTATCATTGTATGGTTCAAAAATAAATAATAGTTATATTGAAATTTATTTAATTAATAATATGATATTATTAATTATTTTTAATATTTACGGTATCCTATCAATGATGTCATGGGAGAATCTATCTGGTAGGTATGGGATGCCTTTATGAATGAGTGTTGCATTTAGTTTTTTCCCAATATGAGGAAGACAATACTGTGGAATATTGATGTCATTGGTTTTGATATGTATTGCTTCACCCATAGAACATATTAGATCTCATCGTTGGTTTGGGATGAATTATTATAATACTTGATGAGAGTTAGTTTTCAAGAGAGAAAATCATTAGGTTGATAGAACCTGAGGAGATAGAAGGTGACACATCGAGCTGGTAGTAATACATTAAGTAAACATAGACAAAAACTAGTGAGTACATTATTTTTCAATAATTTATATAACATTCAACTTAAATATTTTATTTTATACTAATATAGAAATTCAAACATCCCTATATTATAGAGTTTGAAATTTATAGGAGGATGTACAACGATCCTATCACTATAGAGATTAGAGGATATCACCAGTGTAATATTTTGGTCAATATAATTTCTTTTTGAGTTATAAATTTTATATTATTTTATATTTTAACTAATTTAATTTTAAAATGAAATTTATGGAGTCATATAAGGACATGGTGTCTTTGACATAGGCTTACAGTTAGGCCAAGATAGAGGATCAGACCACCAGTGCATCATAATTTAATGAGGCAGCGTGAATGAAAGTGACTAAGTATGCATTGAAGAAAGGATGAGTAATCAGTATCAGTTATAATTAGACTCCTAAGAGTTATTAGTGTACCATTATGATGTCTTCCAACAGCTCAAGTGGATCTCATAGTGAGTAATCATCTGCGTCTTCACCTTATGAGGAGTAGCTATAAGCTTAGGGTGATCTTATAGAGACCATACATAGGGAGAAGTAAGAGATCCATCGATAGGAGGAGGATGAGGAGGAGGAGGAGATGCTAGAATGAGAGAATAAGTAACATGATCAGGCGATGAAGTACATGTGATGTCTTGATCATGGTTTAAGGATTGAGTTCCCTCCACCACCTCATCTAGATGATCACCTCTATGTGATTTATGTACTTTTTCTAGTAATCATTTGAATGCAATTTTTTTAATAATATTTTTATCAATTAATATATTCACATTTCTATATAGTATATTTTTTATTTTGTTTCGAATATTCTAGTTTTATTATTATTTATATTAATATTTGTTAATTTTTTATTATTTTTATTAATTTATTTAATATTCTTATATTATTATAAATATTATTATTATATTGTTATGAATATTGCGGTTTTTTATTTTTTTATTTTATGTTATTTAAATATTTTTATTTATTGTATTTTTTATTTTATTAATTATTATTATATTATTATTATTATTATTTTATTTAATTTTATAAATTTGTTTTTTATTTCATGTTTTTATGATGGGTAGATCATCCCTTCACAATGGTTTTTAAAAAAAATATGATATACTAATTGTAACACCGTTTTCTACAATGAGCCATTTGTGATAGGACCAGATCACAAATGTCCTATCAGAAACATATTAATTTTTAGTTGTGATCATAATAAATATCATGGGATCATATTGAATGCACTGAAAGAGAACTGATTAAATGCTAAGATCACCAAATTACACATTTCGATTGATAAATTTCACTTCATAGGTCACATTATCTTAGAAGAATGAGTATTAATGGATTTAGAGAAGGCGGGAGCCACCGATTCATGGGAACAGCCCAAGAACATCACTAGCATATAGAGTATCTTGGGTATAGTTAGATTCTAAAAGAATTTTATCTATGACTTCTCAGACATTTCAGCAACTATTATAGGCTTGAAATATAATAGGGTAGTTTTTATATTTTATTATAGTTTTGAAAAATCATTTTAGGACATGAAAGGTAGGTTAAACTCATTACTGATTTGGATTCAATTATATCTTGAATGGAGTATTGTTTATTGTGATACCCTAGGTGTTTTTCTAGGTGTTATTTTGATAAAAGGGTATTTAATTATGGTTTATAGATCACACTAGTTGTAGAATGATGAATATAACTACATAATACATGATCTATAGGTAACTATAGTTGTTCATGCACTGCATTGTTGGAGGAATTATCTGTGGGGATAATGATTCATAGTATACACAGGCCATAAAATTATCAAATAAATTTTAAATTAACATGATTTGAACCTTAAATAGGTATTATGGTTTTAATACCTAAAATATTTTGGCATTGATCTTTCTTATTTGTCTACGAAATGAAATTTAGTGGTTGATGCTCTGATCCAAAAAACTCAGACATATGTAGTTCATGAAGTGAGTGGTGATTGAGGGATTGATTTTCTATGATGCATGTTTAATTTCAAAAAGGTTATAAAAATCAATTCCTTGTGTCCTTAAAAGTGAAATATTCCCTTCACGATCGAATGCATATGAGACAACTATCAGATCCCAAGTTATTTGTCCTAAGGGAAAGTGTTTCAGGTGAGGACCCATCACTAGGTTGGGTCATTAATAAAGATGATATAATATATATTAATGGGAATGTCAAGGTTCCTATAGATGTGTGATATGAATTGATGCCGAAGTATCACATTTCTAAATGGGATGTAAATCTCTAACATACCAAGATATACCATGACCTAAGCAATAGTATTTTTGTAATGGAATGAAAAAAAATAAATATTAGGTTTTGTTACTCGGTGTTTCACATGTTAGAAGGCTGTAGTTGAACACCAATAGCCAAATAGCCTTTTATATCCAATTCCCCGTCTATTTGGTAAAAAATAATAAGTCACTATGCATTTAGTGGTATGTGTGTTGAAATACCCTAAAGGTAGTGATTCAATATGTGTGATCATGGATAGGTTAATAATGGTTTTCTAATACCAACCAATTAGGGAGACCTTTTCCAAGGATGAACATAAAAACAATTATCTTTGAGAGATAAGAAACTTTTAGGGTGTCCCACATAGTATCATATTTGACGGAGATTCACATTTCACATAAATATTCCTGCTGGGGACGCATAGGGTGCTTGGTTCATTGGTACTTCTGAGAATAATATACACCCTCAGATCAATGATCAAAACAAGAATATAATATTTGTGTTTGAGGACGTGATTAGTGAATGTGACCTTGATTTCTGAGGTTCTTGGGAGGAAAAAGTGCCTCTAGAAGTGTTTTCCTATCATAAAATATTATAAGAAAACACAAAAATGAATCCATATGAGGCCATATACATCATGTCATGTTTATTAAATATATGATTGTTTTATGAAGGGGAAAAACACTACTAGAGTGTCAAATTGTTTAGGAGACATCAGAGAAAGTACATTAATTTTTTATGTGTGTGGATATTGGTCAGCTATTCCTACAAATTATGTTGATCTTAGCCTTTAACATTGATTTTTTAGGGTGGTAGATCAGTTATTCATACATGTTCCACCAAGGATGAGACATAAACAGATTTGGAAGTGGGGAATGATGGATCATAGATTCATCGGACATATTGTTATTATATAGAGGGTCATAGATGTTAATTAACACACATAACACTCTTAGAGATAATAGGGTATGCATGATGTCTTTCATGTCTCTCACTTACGTCTTTATTACTCCAACACATCTCACATACTTCTTCTGAATGATAATGAGTTGGATATTGATGCTTAATTAGGGGATTATCATATTCATAACATCGATTGAAGTACATTGGATAGTTGTGGAAGGTTATTTCCACTAGTTCAGGTGTTAGGAAAAAATGACCATGTAGAGGATATAGCTTGTGGGAGAGAGGCTAACATATATTATTAGTGGCTAGAATTATTATAAGATTATGATAATCCACCCTTATGGAAACTCAATGATGAGTTTTTTAATGAGGGAAGGTTGTAAGATCTATGTTATTCTACAAGGTATGAATATTTTAAATTTATATTTATATATCTTGATTAATCAATTTCATATTTTCTTAGGGAGGTCATGAAATGTTTGGGAGCATTTGAGGCTTGTTTGGAGAAAGGATATTATTCTTTTGAAGAAACAATATGAGGTACATGACATTCTCATAGTTAGTAGTAATATTAAATCTCAACCACATGACTGAATAAGAGTGATTCATGGTTAGTGCAGTCATTAAAGGAGGTCTGTGGCTATGAAAGGCCTACCAAATATTGTAGATATGTTGAGAAAGGGTTTTTTTGTGGTACGTATAAACCATGAACATGGTTGTGCAGTAGGGATGTCTCCCTGAATTGTTAACATGAATAGGTCACACAATGATTTTCAAATTGTGTGATGAGAATATTCCAGGTTTTCACCATGGGGTAGTGCTAGTACATAGTAGCCACATAGTTTCGCCCACTTTATGCCAAAGTATAAACCCATTTAAAAAGGGTAAAATGATATTTTTCCCCTTGGGTATTTATAATTTCTTCCATATTTTTCATATCCCATTCACACATAGTATCCCCAAATTGAGATACCTCCACCTCCTATTGGATTTTAAATTATTACTACATCTATTTTCTGATTCAAACATTGTTCATTTCATTGGAATAATCTTCCTTAGGCTATCAATTCTCTTCATTAGTTTTCTATCCATATCATCATCGAATGAATTATATCTATGTGATCTATTATTCTCTATTTTCAGGGATTTTTTTGGGGTTTACCAATTTCATCTATTATGACTTTAATCTAAAGCATATTTCAGATGACGGGTCATTTACTAGTGTAAGGTAGGTGGTATATACCTTGTCCCAAAATGTTTGTTTTTAATATTATGTAACCATTTTGCCAAACATTGGACCTTCTATGTGCCTCCTCCAAAATGTGAAATTAATTTAGTATATTTTTATGCCTCAAATTAGTTATCCATTTCTCACCAAACTACTCTATTGGAGGTTGTATTCCTCGACTCAAACAAACCATTGGGGTGTGTTGCTTATATACATATGAACCCTTTTAGTCATTGGATTGAATCTAAAACCACATTTGTGGTGTGTTGACCAATCTATTGGTAATATGTATATTAAATGGAATTAATGAAGTATATGTGGAATGGATGTAAACATGGACCACTGATCATAATTAAATTAATTAATTTCATGTCTAACAGCAATACCATGTCACTTAATAGATTATAAATGATTTCATGCAAGATTGTTTTCACATATACCCTTTTTATTACTCTTGAGTCACAGGACATAAATGGATAATTGAATTAATTAAATGGAATGGAATATACTTAATGGAACTTGTAAATATTTATTATTTATAAGTCATTGATATTTTAATATAATTTCTATAATGGAAATAAGGACATAAAGTTGACATAATTTTCATATAACATTGATGTGATTACATCATTTTTCCTTCTATAATTGACATGATTACCCTTATTACTTATGTTGAATTAAAGGAAACTGAGTTCCATATTTATTAACATGGAATTGATGTACATAAATTTCCTTATTGGTTATATGAATTAATGGACATAACGAACCATATTATTTATGAATAATTAATGAACAAGATGCGGAGTGTTTTATTTTTATAACAAATAGAAAGTACGATGCATATTTATTATTTATAATTAAGGGAAATTATGATCTTTATTGTGTGACTAGAAATTGATACAAATGATGTTACATATTGTTTTATGGTAATTAATGGAAAACAAATTCCATACTATATGTTTTGAATAAAGGTAAAATATGTTCCATATTGTTTGTTTCGAATTAATGGACATGACGTTCCTTGTTGATCATAAAATAGTATATGTTCATAGACATTCTGAATTAGTATGATGTGGGTGTGTAATATGGTGGTCATTTGAAGAACCTGAATTGAAACTAGTTTTTTGTTTAATTAATTTACTACATATTTATTATTACCTATATAGTAATTCATTATATATTAAAAAACATGATTATTTGTAGACACCGTTGTTAGTAACCTACTGAGTTTTACTCACATCATATTCATGCCACTAATTGGTTCCCAGTCAGACTTCCTGGACGAAAGAAAGTACAAGGGGAAGTGCCCTGATATGTATTATTAATATTCTATAATAAGATGAAGTATGAGAGTTGAGGACAATGCTTGTTCTTTTGATGTATCTAGAGGTTGAATTTGATTAGTTATTGTATTCATACATCCTCTTTCTATAACATCCCATTTTTGTATAGAATCATTAACATCAAAAAGTTTTATATGATATTCGATATTCATTATCTTTTATATAAATTTGGATTACTTATCGTCTCCTTATAACTTATTAGTACTATCCACCATTTGAATATTATTTACCACAGTTTCCTACTATAATAAAGAGGTTATAATATCCCCACTACACCATCATAGACTTTTGAAACTAGTTAGGAGCCTCTAGAATAAGAGGATGCATGTTTGAGGCAATTTTTCCTACTTGGTTCAATTACTTATGTGTAAACCAGGTCTCATATTTCATAGATTGGTATTAGAGAATTCATTTATCACTTTACAATTTTTTGATGGTTACAAGATATTTGGATGTTTTTTAATTTAGTAATTATCCTATTTATAGTTATATATAACCAACATTGAAGGAAAAATCCTAGTTATCTATGTTATGACTTGATTTTCTGGTCATCACCTGTAACAATTGTATTGATTTCCAAATTGGGTGACTCAAATGACTTGTTTTGTTTTTTATCGTTATGAAATTTTTTGTTGTGTGATTGATACTACAAGGAGGTATTGATTCATGAATCATTAAAGGCACAGAGTGAATCTCATTCCATACATATGTCATTCAATATAGATTTTATTTCTTGATTTCCTAATATGTAATGTTTGTGACTTGAGTTATATATAAGTTATTTTAATAACCTTTCCCCATGATGAATGAGATTTATTATGGGTTAAGTAATGTATCTATATCATACTAATTAGATTTTTCATGAATATATTAATTATGGAACCTTTACTAAACAATTATGTCTTGTTTGAGTCATGGACCATTTGATCCAAAGTCTAAAATGTCAACAGTTCAAATTAAATTCAAGATTGTTTCATTTTATAGTTTCTTCTAGATATATATAAATTGAGAATGAAATTCCATATAATTGAACCATCAGGATTAGAATTTTTTAGCCAAATTAACTTCCAATTGCAACATATAAAACATCGTAATTTATAATATTTTAATGGAAGATGAATCTAATAATAACATGATATATATATACCTAAAAATGTTTAATACTTAATGGGTAATTTTGTCATTAAATTGGGATGCCAATTGTAATATAATGTGAATTTTACTCTATAACATGGAATAAAAAATCCATATAATGGGGACATATGATTAATGTAATGACATATAAGCGTTCCTTGCTTAAGTAGTTGGCAGTTTGGTAATTTTTTGTTGGAAAATGAATGATTTATACACATTATTTATTTCCATTAATTTTCTAGTAGATTTATTTCTATTTTGGGGTTTGTGATTGGAATTTTTGAGTTTTTATGCCATGAAAACCTTGAGAAGAACATCTTAAAAGTGGTTATGACCATTCTATTGAGGTGGTAGTACCTAAAACACATATAGTTCCACCTATGATACATAATGTAAAACCTAATATGGGAATCAATGATTTGTTTCAAGTTGTTTTCATATTATTTATGAAAACCATGAAGGAGACCCATGACCATCCCCTGCATATGATGAGTTGAAGAGATAATTTCAGTAGCATCATCCACCAATTATTTTGGGTATGGTGACCCCCCATGTTTTTGAGTCCTGTATAGATCCTATCCTTTCTATCATTGGTTAGAAATCCACAATGAGGAGGGTTAATATCATAGATTATATACTTTATGGATATTTATGTATTTTTCGGATGTTATTTTTTTAGAAATATCAACATCTAGATTTGGATTGGAGGGATTTCTATTATATAATCTGTGATTTCATATTTCTAGAAACCTTGAGAGTTGAATGAGATCCAGATTTTAAAAACCTACAAAAGGGTTCTATGCTCACCATGGACTTCTCAACTCACTTTACTGAACACTAGTGTTTAGCACTGGCTTAGGGTATTGATGAATTAACTAGAGAAAGGAAATATGAGGGTAGGAATAGGCATTCTTAATGTTTATTGGTGAACATTCTCCTTTTGACTACCATATCTAGAATAGTAAATTTGGACATCATCACAAAGAATATCTTGAGGCAAACAGAGGGTGATGGGAACCTTGGTTCAATTCCAATATATGGATATATTTCATTAATTAGTAGAAATCATTGTTGGGATCATTCACATGGGTGAAAGAGTAGTTAGACTATGCACCCAGGTATAAATGTGTTAGGCTGTCACTATGTAATGTTGGGTTACGTGAAGAATCAATGTATCATAGACCTTGTTAAGTGTCAAACATTTAGAAAGACAAGTTATCTTTTGTGGGGTTTCAGAACATCCCCACTTTTTCTAATTTGAGAGGATCCATAATAGATCTACTTTCTCCAGTGGGAGAATTAACTCCACATTAGTAATTGAGTTGGAGTACTACAATCCATTTTTGATGAGGATTTTATTGTGGATATTTGAGCAATCCTTATAAGATGATGTGTTAGTATAGAGGACCTTCTCAGGGAAGTCATTTTGTGACTCAAGGTCATGGTTTAGTAAAGTTCCTTATATTATACCCTATAAATGAGGAGTAGAGTTTAGGTCCTTGTATAATATGATTTATGATCCTTGTATCCACCAAACTATTATATTATTTATATGAAACAGGAACCTTAATTAAATTCATGTACACTATTTTATCACGTAGCTTCGATTTAGTAGTCAAATACTTCCACGGAGTGATGACGATGGATACTCCATTAGGAGTCCGATCAAATAGGTTGCACCTATATAAAAAGATTCTCCATGATTTTTGTGATTACTATTTTCTATGGAACTCTTTCTTTCCACTAGATGTCACACTTTGGTGTTATTCCCATGATGTATTAGATAGTCCCTTATCGATACTATGTTGACTGTTATTGTTCCTAGGATTCTTTTTCAATAGTAGAGGGTGGCACCTAAATTCAAAAAGGTGAATGGGATATCCAGGAGAGTTGAGATCGAACAAATAATCATGGGACTTATTATAGTGACAACACAATATTTCTTGTGGTTTTATGAGTGATTCAGAGGAATATTATATAGATTTCACTCTTGTGGTGGATTGTTTTATAGATGTTTTCCTTGATGAAGTTTCTAGGTTACCTCCTGACTGATAGGTAGATTTCACTATTGATCTTGATATAGGATAAGAATATGTATCTATTCCACCGTATAGTATGTATCCAACTAATCTTCATGAAATTAAGAATTAGTTGGAGGACCTATAAGATAAAGGGATTATCTGACTATGTATTTCATCTTTGGGATCACCCGTGGCTTTCACCACAGAGGAAAATATGATTCTAAAGACTTATGTGGATTATCAGAAATTAAATTAGCTTAAGGTTAAAAAACATTACACTTTACCTCATATATATAACATATTTTACCATCTCTGAGGATCATGGGTTTTCTTGAAGATTGATATGAGTTCAGTCCATCATCAAGAATGATTTAGACCCAAAGATATGCCATATAAAACCCTCTATAGATGATATGTCTTGTACCAAAATTTAGATATACCATTCACCCTTCTATACACGTAGAATATTATCATTGAATTGATGAATAAATTTTATCACCCGTTACTGGATGATTTTGTGGTGGTTTTCATGGATAATGTCTTTGTGTGTTCTCAATCACAATATTATCATGGTAACATAATTTTCATTATACGTAATAATCAAAGAGAGCATAGGTTATATGCTACAATGACAAAATGAAACTTACGGATTGAAAAATTTTACTTACTAGATCCAATTATGTTAGACGATAGATTATGTGTGGTTATAGAGATGGAAATATTTTATGGTTTCGTGGGAACATCCAGAGAATGTCTTTACAAAATGATGTTTCTTGGGGATTACTGGATACTATTGTAATTGTTTCAAGGATTTATCAATCATTGAAGCACCTATAATGGGATTTTAAATTGGGGTTTTAATTTAATGTGTCTGAAAGAGTGTCCAAATTACGTATAGGTGTTTAATGGTAGTTTAACCTCATCATAGATCTTAATTCCTATAGATATGGGAAGGATTCATATAGTTTATTTTGATGAAATAGGTGTAGGGATTGGTGCCGTTTTTATGTATGGGGATCGAGTCATGGCATTGAGGAGTCTCCAGTTGAGGCCTCCTATGTGTAATTATCCAATATATGATCTCAATATAGTTGACATTTTTCATGACATTTATTTTTAGAGGAATAATATATTAAGAGAATGGTTCATAGTATACATAGACCATATATGTCTCGAATATATATTCACTCAACATAGTTTAAACTTAAAATATTGATGATGGTTTGCATAACTACCATATTTTGACATTTATGTTGATTATATTACAAGGAAAGGAAATGAAGTAGACAAAACTCTAATACTTAAGCATCAGACAAATGATATTCATGAATATAGAAGTGAGTAGAGAATGATGGTTTTGTTTTCTAAGATACATATGGATGTTTTGGATTATCACTAGAACACTATACTCACAACCTTATCTATGACCTACTAATTTTTGGATCAACTGGAGATGAAATAACACTCAGATCTCAATGGCCTAGTCTATAGGGAGAGTGTTTCTGGTGAGGACACACCACCAATTTGGGTCATTGATGAGGACGAGGTTTTGAGTAGTCATGGATCCATCTAGATGAATTTAGACATGTGATTGGGATTTATGATGGATTTTGAATCTTCTTAATGGGAACTAGATCCTGAACATACAATGATTTACTAGAACTAATGAATCTAGTATTGGTTCCCTTGTATGAATATGTAGATATCATATTTTTTTGTTCAGTGTTCCACCTATAAACTGGTGAAGGAAAAACACCAACTGATGGTGATATTTTATATATATAACACATTATGGAGTGTAAATCAGATGAATTCGCTATGTATTTCTCAATGGGATATACAAAATCCCCACAAAGAGGTGATGTAGTATCTGTGAATTTGGTCTTGTTTATAAAAGTTGTCCACTACTTACAAAAACATGAGAGCTTTTAAGTGGATGATGTAATGAACCAAACATTTACTAATGGAAATTAGTCTTAATCTAATTAAACATCATATATATTAAAATGGTTATATAAAATATGCGCTTACGTGGTTTTATGTTTCTATATTTCGAAATACCATTAAGAAATGTTACCGTTTCTAATATAGACATTTAATTGTGATCAATTTATTAATATAAATATAGTTCTTTAACAAATCCAATTTAATCGTACCAAAGAAGTGATGACCTGATCTAGTAGAATTTATCCTTATAAAGCCAATTTTTTGGAGATTAGAGAGGAGGTGGAGTCATAGGGCTTCTCTCTTGACAAAGACCAAGACGAGCTTCAACACGTTAAGCTCAAACGGAACCACCTATGGGAGAAGTGGAAGTTGATAGAGATTACCACATGAGGGATGTTATCTGAGCCACCTCAATAGTCTGTCACCATCATAAACCTTACTCTTAGTTCTTATGCGGGAGTTATAAGAGGTTATGTAAAAAGACCTTATAACTTTGATTATGTGCATTATTTTTGTATAAAATAAATAATATACATTAATTTTATTATTATTACTTTCTAAATGGTTTTTGGAGAAAATGAACTATATTTTGTTAATATTAAATTAAATAATATATTTTGGTGAACATATTTTTTTGGAAAAAAATAATATTTTATAAAATATTATTATAACGAAATTAATTTTTAAATATAAATAATCATATAATTTTTTTGAATACAATTTGTATTTTTATAATTGTTTGAAAAATATTTTTGAAAAAACCCATGAATTTTCATTAAATGTAATTTTTTATTTTAAAATTGAAAAAACACATATTTAGAAAATTATTTAGTTAAAATTAATATTATATTTGGAATCAGGACATCAAAATTTTTCTATAGTGAATTTTTCATAATTTTCTGAGACAGTTGAATATTTGGGTAAAATTTAAATATTGTTTAAATATATAATGTATTTTATGATATCATAATAACCCAATAGTGATGTAATAAAATAAAATAAAATAATGGTTCTGCAAATATATGTTTTTCCATTAATATAACATGATTTTATGTTTGTTTTATTTATTTTTAAAATCATTACAGTACCCTTCAATACTTATAAAACATTTTAACTTTTTAAAAATATTTTCATGAAAGAGTGACTTACCTCCACATAATAAAGACTAATATTTTAATATGTTCGGACATTGGCCTTATAAAATAATTATTTCCATTATACTTTTCAAAAAACCATGGGAAAAACCATGTGTTGGTTTGTGGTTTTGATTAGTTTAATACGTAGTGTCCAAAGCCTAAATAATAAAGAATTCTCTCTCTTTTCCAATATAAACTCACCCAAGATACCACTTTATCTTCACTAAAAACCATTGGAGCTTGACCAATCTATGACCACATATCTCTAGAATCATCCGAAGGTGCCCCATGCTCCCAATAAGCCACTATCAACCCACTCATAAGCCTTTGGGATTACGCGTCCAAGTAAGGGATTTCTTCATTTCTCAATTTTGTCTCAATTTCATTATGTTGTTGTACCTTGTTATTTTCAATTACAAATTACGGGGTATGATTTTCCTACCCCATACATCCCTCATGTTTTAATGATGATATCCCCCTTTCAAACTAATTAATTCCTCCCATGTACACCTGTTACTATGCTGAAGTTCTGTAAGGTATTTCTCTCTCCTCATTCACATTCAAGCAATTGTTTTGTATTATGAATCTAAATTTCATTACATATGTTGGGACATGTACCTATATGGCCCTATTAATTTCCATTTCATTTATATATTATGATACCCTTTTCACTTTCATAAACCATTTTTATGAATTGTTATGTCACACTATTATGCTGCCAAAATTGCACCCTGATTTTCCAAACTAATGTTATTGTGTAGTGAATACCCTACCCATTTCTCTGTCAAGGGTATTAATATTTATACACATTTACATATTTATTATAGAGTTCTATTTATGAATTCCAAATTTCTTTATCGTGGAGTAAATGATTATATTTAATGAATCCATGTCATATGATCCCTGTGAAACAATCATGCACCATGTGAAATTATACTTGGCTCATGGTAATATAATGTTAAATGTTGTTCCCATATTTCCAAGTTATTATAATCATGATATATCATTCCATTATGTTCATGTTTATCTTTTGATACATTGATATTTTTTAATATGTATTGCATTTGTCATTGTATGCCTTGTTTACTCTTTACCGAGGTTTATAGCTAACCATTTTCTTATGAATGTCTTTAGGTTATCTCATTCAATGCTATGTACGAAGGAATGTGTGTGGTCATGTAAAAAAGGTCTTCAATAAAGATGTTTATTTCATATATTAAATTTTTATGTAACATTACTAACCCCCAATGACACTAAAATTATCAATCTTATATGTTGTGTCATGTGTAGAGTTTATGTAATAAATCCTTTTTAAGTTTGTAATACAGAGCAGGGTTGTTATAGTAAGTATGAGAGGATATGTTTAGTTATATTTGTGATTATGATTAGAAAACCCTCGTGAAATCCTTAGGAATAAGACCAATTATAAAAAAAATCTCTAAATTTAAGTGTGTACTGAGTAAGTGGTTTATCAAGAAAACAAATCCATGTCCTGATATGAGCAGGTAGAGGCAGCTCTGGCACCGATGTATCAAGGGGTAAAACCCAGAAACACCACTTTGAGCTAGTGTCAAATGGTAATTGGTGAATGAAAATGGTCCTTTTTTCACTAATGTTTATGAAAAATCTAGGAGATATGTTTTTGTAAATTCTTAAGCTTAGTATGAACCATTGTTAAGGGAAAACATTCTCCAAAAGAATATATGTTGGAAAACAGATCATGGATTACATAGATTGATTCCTAGGAATTCATAAGTTATGTAAATAAGGGTAATTTATAAGTTATCACTTTTTTTCATTAGATTACCCTCTTTTGTTTTACCCTTAACTTTTCTTTTATTCCATCCAATGGCCAGTAATAGGAGGACTCGAGCTAATAATTGATACGAAGATCAATGTGATGATAATTCTAATGAGATTCAGAATACGATGGGTGATGGAATCGCAAAAGTCGTCACGATACTCACTCAATTAAATCATGGTTTGAATATAAACATGGTTCAAGGGGAATTTTAAAACCCCCATAATAAAGAATATGTCACAATAGAGAGCTTCACGAGAAAAAGGCCTCATACTTTCAATGTATCACCTGATCCCTAAATCTCCGAACAATGGATCACCTCCATTGAAATGATCTTATCCTTAATTTAATGTTCCAAAAAATAGAAGGTTCTTTTGGTTCCTTATCACATGGAGGGTGAAGCTGATGAATGGTAGATATTCATAAAAAATACTAAGCCTAAGGAATAGATTGAGGCATTAGAATAGAAGGATTTGTAGAAAATGTTTTTTAGTAAATATTTTCCTCACCCACTCTGACTTTAGATGGAAAGGGACTTCCTTGACCTCAAGAAAATAGGCGAAGGTCCAATTAGATCATATGAGGAAAATTTTACAAGGCTTTCACGATACACATCTATCTTTGTCGTTACCCCTGAATGCAAGGTTGAACACTTCTTTAGTGGGTTAAAACCTAGCCTATGGAATTCCTTGGTGATATGTGACTTCGATAGCTATGAGGATATTTTCCATTGTTCCCTCATAGAAAAAATGGAGATATATGGACACAACGTGTATCTTGGGGATAAGAAGTTTAATGTGGTATTTAACTCTGGTCATCTGATGGATAAACCCAACGGTGCTAAGAAAATCCATAACCACAAATGCTAAAGATTTGGAAAGAAGCACTCCCTAAATTGCCTAAAGGGGATGAGGGAATGCTTATGGTGTGGTAGAGAATGTAACATGGCCATTAACTATCGATATGAAAAACCTGTGGCTACGACAGAGGAGTGGACCACTCTGTTCGAATCCCAATTCATTGTTCATTACTTCAATTGTAAAAAACCATGTAACTTTTCAAACCAGTTCCCTATGAAATGGGTTTTTGGAGGCAACCAACAACATCCAAGGTATTAAGGGACATATTTTTCTATCACTACCACTGATGTAAAACCTAAAATAAAATTGGTGATAGGTATTCTAGTTATTCATTCAAGAATAGAAAAAGAACTTTTTTATTCTAGTTGTACACATTATTTTATATCCTGAAATTTTAGTTGAACAACCCTAACACCACCATAAATCAGGGAGGTAAACATGTCAGTGAGAAAAAATGGTGAAATAATTTCATCCCATGAATATAAATCCCCCTATCATAATTTGTGGACTGAACATCCCTATGAACCTCTTCATACTCCCCCTGGTGTAATTTGATGCAATTATTGGCATGCATTGGCCTTCCCTATATAGATCCAACATAAATTGTCATGAGTGGGAAATAACTATCCATATGGAGAATCATCCTTGGATTCTATACACGTGTAAGGAGGAGGATGAATCTTTTTTAGCACCATCATCTCATTCATGAATATTAATTTCTTATGAGAACGTCTATCTTGCTCAGTAGATTGAGTCTAAGGAATAAACCATCCTTGAAGACATGCCTATTGTGAGAGAATTTGCTGATTTGTTTCCTGAGGAATTACCTAGTCTTCCTCTTAGAATAGATATTTAATTCCCAAATGATCTTATACCTAGGGAATTTCCAATATCCAAGACTCCATATAGAATGGTTATTGTGGAGCTTGAAGAGTTAAAGAAACAACTACAAGAGAATTTGGATAAAGGGTCTATTCACTCAAGTGATTTACCATAGGGTGAACCAGTCCTCTTATTCAAGAATAAGTATGGCTAAATGCGTTTATCAATTTATTATTGTGAGCTCCAAAAAATCATGATAAAGAACAAGTATCATCTTCCATGAATTGATGACTTGTTCGATCAGCTATGTGGAGCACAATAATTATCGAGGGTGGATCTGTGGTCGAGATATTATCACGTAAGGGTGAAGAAGGAGGATATACCAAAGACTACTTTTGTTAAAAGATATAATAATTATGAATGCATAATAATTCTTTTCAGCCTCACTAATGATCCAAAAATCTTTATGGACTTGATTAATAGAGTCTCTATATATTTACTCGACAAATTGCGGTTGTCTTTATAGAAAATATTCAAATATACTCCAAAACCAAGGAGGGGGATGAGGAGCATCAAATAATTTTACTAGAGACATTGAGAAAGGTGAAGCTCTATGCATAGTATAGAAAGTGTGAGTTATATTAGAATGAGGTCACATTCTTGGGTTATATCATCACAAGAAATTAGATATCTATGGATCCCTCCAAGACAGCTGCAATTGATGGATGGCTGAGGACAACACGGTAACAGATATCCATATCTTCCTAGGATTAGCTGGATATTATCTCTTATTTGTGGGAAATTTCTCACCATTGTACAACCATATTACAAGACAACTCAGAATGGAGTATAGTATTGATGGAGTGATGAATGCAAATAAATCTTCAAGGAGTGGAAAATGATGTTTATCATTGCACCCGCTCTCACACTACCCAGAAGTGGAAACATTTTTTGTGGTATTTTGTGATTCTTCGAGAAGGTAATGGGATGTTTGTTGATGAAAAATGAAAACTTCAATGCCTCTAATTCATGGAAGATTAAATTTAATGATAAAAACTATCCAACACGTGATCTAGAGTTTGCTGTAGTATTATTAGCTTTAAAAATTTGGCGACATTACCTCTTTGGGGAGAAGTGTGAAATATACATGGATCAAAAAAGAATCAAGTATATATTCACATAGAAAGTGTTGAATATGCACCAATGAAGATGGATAGAGATGATCAAAGACTATGAATGCTCAATCCATTACCACATTGGGAAAGCAAACAAGGTGTAAGATTCTCTAAGTATAAAGAACTCTGCAATTCCTCAATGACGAGAATTTAAAAGAATCCAATCTTCTTATATTTTATGAATATTGACATGGGAATCATAAAGAAGAGAACGTCATCAATCCTTTCACAAATTATTTCTTAACCGTATCTTTTGGAAATCTAAAAGGATGCTCAAAAGGTTGATGTAGGAATTTAGAATTAAGTTGAAACTATGAGAAAAAGAAAATCCTCAGAGTAAAATGCTAATGAAGAAGGAATTGTGAGACTTTGGTCAAGAATAATTGTTCTATAAAATCCGGAGTTAAAGAAATCGCATTTTTAATATTCACATAGTTTGAATTTATCCATTCACCTAGGAAACAAAATGATGTATCAAGATCTCTAAGAGCTTTATTTTTGGGATAACAAGAAGAATGAGACTTGCTGAGTATACATGAAATTTCCTGGTATGTCAGTAATTGAAGGATGATAGGAATAATTCTAATGGGATGATAAAACCATTACCCATACCATCATGAAAATGGGAAAGAAACACCATGGAAATTTTCACCAGACTTCCAAATAAATACAACGAAAACAATTCTATTTAGGTTGTTGTTGATCTTCTTACAATGACTGCACACTTCATTAGAATTCAGGTGAAATTTTCATTGGGTCAATTTTCACAAATATACATCAGATATGTGGTATGGATTCCTAGAGTACCACTATTGAATGTATCCAATCGAGGTCCAAGTTTCACATCTATGTTTTCAAAGAGTCTTCATCATGATCTGAATGCTGAGCTAAACATCAGTACGACTTATCATCTTTAAACTGATGGCCAATCTGAGAAAACTATACAAACACCTGAGGACATGTTGAGATCATGCTCAATAGACTTTAAAGGAGTATCCAATAAAAATATTCCTCTAGTTGATTTCTCTTACAATAACAGTTTCCACTCAAGCAACCAAATGACGCCTTATGAATCCCTTTATGGGAAGAGGTGAAGAACACCGGCATGTTGGGATGATGTTTGGGAGAAAAAACCCCAAGGTCTAGAAATGGTCTATGAAATGGTGGAGAAGGTTAAGACCATCCATCGGCTTATTAAATATGATAATAGTCGACAAAATAGATATGCTGATAATCATTGACGAGACCTAGAGTTTGATGTCTGAAACAGTGTATTCTCCCGCATATCCCCTTGGAAGAGATTAGTGAGATATGTTAAGAAGGTAAATCTTAGTCCAAGGTACATTAACCCTTTTTAGATCCTTGATCACATTAAATTAGTGGCCTATCGACTATCGTTAACACTAATCCTATCTCAATTATATGATATATTTCATCCATCACACTTGAAGAATTACATACTAGACCACATGTACTCAATCAATAGGTAGTACCATTGGATAATGACCTCTTTTATGAATAGAATTTGGGGAAGATCTTAGATATTTGGGAATAAGTTCTACAAAATAATATAATTCCCCTTATAAAGTTGTTGTAGTGAAACCACATATTTGAAGAATAAACATGGGAATCAGAGGAGGTGTTGTAGAAGAGTTACCTGCATATAGTTTTGTGTGGGAAAAGAAAAGTTTATGGGAGAAATTTCTTGATGGGGGAAGATAGAAACAACCCCAATATTTACTAATGAAAATTCATCTTGATCTTAATAGATTTTTTATTTTGTAAAATAGTTATATAAAATATGCACTTCCTTGGTATTATGTTTCTGGATTTAAAACTATAGTTAATAATTGTTACTGTTTCTAATATATCCATTGAACAACGATAAATTGAATAGTAAAAATATAAAGCATTAAAAAAATCCAATTTACATAGAAAAATGAGGTGATGGTCTCAACCAGTAGAATTTCTTTGTACGAATCCCATTTTTCGCAGCTTTGAAATGAGGTGGCATCACTCGGCTTCGCTCTTGACCAAGCCCAAGACTAGCTTCAACACATTAAGCTTGAATAGAACCTTCTATGGGAGAAATGGAATTTGATAGAGATTACCACCTAAGAATTTTTATCCGAGCCACCCCGAGAGTTTGTCCACATCTCACACATTACCTTTAGGCCATATGAGGGTGTTAAAATGGGTTATATAACAAGAACATAGCACAATGCTTATGGGTATTACTTTTGTATAGAATAAAGAATACACATTCATTTTAGTATTGTTCTTTAAAAATATTTTTTAAAGAACAAATAGTATTTTTAGTAATTATTTTATTAAGTTTAATGCTCCGACCCCGGATGCACGGAGTCGATGAATAATTTTATTCCATTGGAATGATTATAATGAATCTAGTCCCAAAAGACCGATCAGTTTACCAGTTTTGGAAAATATATTACAAACATGAACGTTACGTTTCACATTAGAAAATAAAACACAAAATAAATGATCCCTTGATAATTCCATTAATCCTCTTGCTTAAACTTGCTTATCAATAATAAAACACTTCTTGGAATCCTAAGAAGATAAAACATAATAAAGGGGTGAGCTCAGATGCTCAGTAAGGATGACATTATAGTGGAAGATTTCATTAATAAGATTAAAAATTTAAGGGAGTGTATAAGATTAAAACACAAGCCTTTTAAACATAAACATCATCATAATATGAAAATGATATATTAAATAATTTCATTTACTTATTCACATGGATATTCTACAAGTCGAATAATCACATGTAATATCAATAGCTAATTACATAATGATGGAATGCATAATTCTAGACAACATAACCACATAGTCAATGCCTTGTACGAGGACTGAAAATAAGATTTTTTCATGGCCTTGTGGAAAGACAAAAGTTTGTCTACTGAGACCTACCAAGGCATCAAGGAGCTGTAGCGGGATCCGCCCGTCACATACTAAGTCCAATTCATTCCTCATATGAAAAGGAATAAACATAACATAAACATTCATATTAAAACTAGTATACAAAATTTCAATACTTTATCCCTAAACCATGTCTGGTATAAAAATAACATATCCACTGTCAAACATATCAGAAAACCATCAACTCAAAATGGAATATTTTCATCATAATAAATCAACCTCGATCTAGAATAACATCTCGTAAAGGACTTTGGCAATGTTGAAAATGACCAGTAAAATTATTTGAGAGAAATATCTCTTTTTCATGAAATCATTTAAAATTCACATAATTTATAAAGTAAATTATTTAAAAGATTATTTTAGAACAAAGTGTCCCATACCACTTGGAAACTATTGAATGAAATTAACATTTTAAATCATTCGTGTCCATATAAAAAATCCTTAAAACAATTTTGAATACAAGGACATTAACGGGAAATGTTTAGAAGAATAAATCTTTTAATGATTTAACATGTTGTTTTAGAAAAAAATTAAATTAAAAAAGAATACCTTTGAAAAATATCTTATGAAACATGGATATGGATAATAAATTTGTCCCAGTGGATACATACATATAAACATCCTCAGATAATAAAGGGATTGTGAATTTAACCCTTACCTTGCACTTTCCTTTGGTTGAGGGAACGTTTAAACATCTATCTAATGACCATAGTATATTATTAAATTATACCATAACCATATTCATATTTATTATATCATACATGATTCATTTATGACTTTATACTACCCATTTAATAATGGCTTCCATGTTAAATTAACATTTCTTGAAATAACCGCTTTCTTTATCGTACGTGTTTTAACTTGTTATTCTTAATAGTATCCTTTAGATAATGATTTACATAATTCCAGAATATAACATGTAATTTATATATCAAATATATTTAGAATATAAATATTTATAGAAGATAGATTTATGAAATGTAAAACACCGTTTATGGAGACGGTAGGCCATACGTGCGCATAAATGCTGTTTCTATTTTCATATCGTGTTGAATAGAAGTAAGTGAATAAGATATATGTTAGTACACACACAAACACACTCAAAAACACACACAAACACACAAATATATATATATATATATTAAATAGCATTATTATGTCATATATTACATACTTATTAATAATATATATTTTTATAATCATCGACTAATGGTGAATGTAGAAATGAATTTCATCGCGTCGTGGAGATGGTAAGCCGTACGTACACACGAGAGACGATGTCATTTATTTAATGATTAAAAGGTGTGGAATTGGATGGTATATTATTTTTACAGAGACATTATCATGTTATTTTTATTATTTATATACATATTACTCATCATTGTATCTATCCAAATAACATAGTGTTGAATAACAAATTACACCCCAACGTGGAGACGGTATGCCGTACGTACGCACACATGGTGACATTATCATTCATACGGAGGATATAATAATGAATATGGTTGTACCATATTTATAATAACATCTCAGTATGTAGAAGTTACTGGAGTAATTATTTTATTATCTAAAAAACAATGAAAAAGGAAGTGGAAGAAGAAATGAGCTTGAAAGAGGGTGGTGAAATTATAATCTCTTCTTCGGGCGTTTCCCATTGAGTAGATCAAAAATACTCCATAGGTTGGCTTTTTGGTCAAATTATAGACTATAGGTTTATGTGGAGGATGTTGGGAGAATATTTGGGTAGGGTTTGGCCAAGAAAAATAACATTGGAGGTATGATTTTGTGAGTAGAATAAGTGTCCTTTTATAAGAGGGGTGAGTGTCACTTTAGGAAAAGATTTAAATATTACTTTAATATATAATCATATTCAGTTAATATTGGATACAAATGAATTTATTTAGGTCCTTAGGTGGTTATGGGTATAAATAATCTCAACCAATAGGTTTTAGACATGTTTAGGTTACCATTTTAACCTTGCATTTTAGATTTTACTATTAGTTAAATAGATTAACTTTCACCATGTCTTCTTGTATTCTTACACTATGTGGTTAATAAACAAACTCTAAACTTCCAAGAGAACCTAAAGTGGTTCATTAATTACATATATAATATTAGTTAAGCTCTTTGGACAAAACTTATATTTTTAGGAATATTATATCAACCAATAATATAGTATTTGTTTTAAAAATTATTTTATGCCAATTTTGACATGATTTGGTATTTTGTTTTTTTAAGTCATAAAAACCTTATCACTTCGTAATTTTTTTATCAAATCAACCCTAACATGTAGTATAAATCTAGAAAATTCGTGGATGGAATCAAAACTTTTAAATTTTATTTATATTAATATTTATAATATAATGTATTTTAATATTTCATTAATAAAGTAATTACTTCATCATCATTATGACATAATAATATTTAATTATTTAATCCATAAAAATTATAAATAAAAAACAATTATGTGGTAAATAGTTTTATCTTTCTAATGAATATTTTTAGTTGATTTTATCTTATGTATAACCCTATATTAAAAATGGTTTATTTATTAAACATTGAAATTAACACTTTTGACTCTTCATTAAATAAAATTATTATAAATGTCCTAATCTAATACAAGTGGACCTAAATAATCATATTTTATTCCTAAGGTGGTTTTGGGTCGAATTAAATTTATCCAAAAGAATTAGGACACGTGTTAGGGTAATTATAATATCATTTTTACCTTTAATTACCCTATATACTTTTAACCATGGTAATAAAAGTCAAAAGTTACTATTCACCAAAAATTTATTTTCATCTTTTTAAAACACTTTTTACATATTTATGTTAACCATGTCTCTATTATTTTTGAAATTCAACTCACAGAAGTAATAAAATTATGTTTTATGCAAATTTGCAAATGCTCTTAGAATGTGGGTAAAAAATGTTAAAAAGTTAAAAAAAAATTATACATCTAATTTTATTATGAAATGTCTATAATGAATTTAATTGAGCTTATAGAGGTATTATATATATATTTTGACTTATAATAAATTTAAAGAAAATAAATAATTATTTAAATAAAAAGTTGCATTTAAATAATAACCTAGTGTTTTTCAATATTTATCAAAAATTTAATGTTTTCAGAATAATACCAATAATTCACCAAATTCCAGTTTTTCTATTTGGAATTCATAAATGAAGTCTATTTTAAAAAAATTAAAAACATATAAGTTTCATTTTCAAATTTTAAATTAATTTCGGTTGTCAAAACCAAAAAGTGTGTTTTTAAAAAGTAAAAACTATCAAAAGATTGACATGCGTTTATGTCAAATTGAAATTTTAAATTTCTTATAATGACCTAAATTGTATAAAATAATAAAAATATAATCTAATTATAATTCCAAACTATTCAAATGTATAATTGAACACTATAAATCTTTTGTAATAAAAAGGTAGTTTTCATTAAAAATTTATTATTTTTTACTATTCACCCAAATACGAAAGTTATCAAAAAAACACCATAAATTTTTCAAAAGTAAATTTTTTATGTCCCGATTATATTGAAGAAAATTATTTTGTCATATTGAATATATAAAAGTGTCAAATATTTTATTTAGAAAGGGTTCTCCATTAAAAGGTGAAAAAATTGTATTTTCTGAAAAATACTTTCTTTATCTAAAAAAATAAATTTGTTCTTATATTATGTCTAATAAACACATAATATGGTTATTATAATTTATATGGAATATATAAAATTCAAAATTCAGATAATACTATTCATAACCGCGTTTGAAAAGTCTGTTTGGTAAGTCATGGTGTGCTCCAACTCAGTATTGCGTGTATCGCAATTTACTGAATTACATTAAAGTAATAATATACTAAGAAATTTTTTGGTGTCACCTTATCCCCTACATCAATAAATTGCATCCTCACAATTTGAAATATTTTTTTAAAAATAAATGCTTAAAAATAAAAAATATACCTTTGTGGGAAACCCACATCGGAAAATGGGTTAATAAAATTTAGTCCTAATAATAGTGAAAGGAAAATGAAAAATTTACCACAAAATTATGATCTCAATTTGGAGAACATTGGTAAAAATTAAAGACACATAATTTGAGGAAAACCGTAAACATTTATAGGGAGTGATTGAGGTCATCAATCACAAACAACTGTAAAATTAAGGGCCTCAAAACCATAAATCTATGATGATTTAAAATATCATTGGTTCAACAAAACATAAGGTATTAGGATAAAAATATTTTGTTTTAAGGACCCTTCTATAATGTTTAAGAATTAATTTATTCATATAATAAGAGGGAAAAAATATACTTGACCGGTAGAGTTTCATCCTTTAATTAATTCCTACAAAAAGTTAATATTTCACTCCAAAAGATAATAGAATTAAATAATATTATATTTATCTTAATCGTATAGGGTTCTAAAAATAATGAATTTATAATTCATTCTCCTGACTAATTAAAAAAAATAAATTATAGAAACCAATTCATCATGTAAGCCAGTGGTAGGTGACACACCTTTGTCGCCTACTCAGTTGTGGGTTCAAGTCTCACGACCTAGCCGGACGCGAAGGGTTGTCACCCCACTTCTGGGTTGTCCATTTTATAACAATCCCAAAAAATATTAAGATGTTTTTTGACGTCAATCAATATAATCTATTATTTAACGTAAACCATTCCAACATTTTGACTTATCCAAAATACTTCTGTCCAAATTCAAAGTCCAAATTTTATAAAGAAGGTAAACACAATGAAGATCCCTTTTACCACGTAATAACATGTGAATACCTTCATCATGTATTCTTTTAAAACATAGTAACACCCTGTATTACCATAAAAAATTATTTATTACATACATTATCCATTATTCTTTATTGAATACCGTATATACTCTTTATATCCAAAAATTTTGTAAACTCCAACAATGATGGAATATACAAATCATTAATTAGTTTCAAGGTAGTCAAGAATATCCAATTTAATTTTTCCAAATCAATCATATCTTATTCCAAAATCACTACCTCATTATCAGAACTATATTAAGGATTATGTTTTCTCCCAATCATATATTTTCCATAAAATATTCCCTGCTATTGAGTCACTTTTCTTGGTTCCACACAATCTCATGTCCTTAATGAAATAGTACTGTAGTACCATCCTTATATACTCTATAATTCTTATAACATATACATCATTAATACAATACTCAAATTACACAATACATTAATAACAACATAATAAATAGAATCATTCTTCTCTATATTTGGTAGTATCATAACTTGATTATTATCGAATAGTAGCATTTGGGGTATACACTGATGATTTGGACATTGATTTGTATAGTGTCCCAACTCCTTGCAGATGAATAATTGTACATTTGAATCCTTTTTCTTTCCATTGAAATCACGTACTTGGTGTACTTTTTCTCCACACTTATAACAAACTCTCATTCCTTTCATGCATTTACCTAGGTGATTCTTTTCACAGTTATCACATATGGTAAAATCTTTCTTTCCACTCTTCCCTTTAGCCATCATTCTCTCTCCCATTTTTTTCTCTTGTTTCCCTTCAAAACCATAGGACTCATAAAATTCATTACATATCATATTAACACATGATACGATTTCATCATATGATGATGATACATGGGAGACTATTTCCCTTATAAATATTTCATTAATACCTTTAATGATATGATCCATCTTAATCATTCGATCATGCGTATTTCTAGAATTCCATTCCTTCTACTAGGTGCCATTTCTAAACCATTTCATACACATGGTTAGTTTATGAATCACACTGAATAATTCCAATCTTATAAAATTACTAACATAAATAGAAAAGATTATGTATATAATATATAATAATAAAATTCTTTCATGGAGGAAGTATTTAATCAGAAATCTTTCATAATGGATGGTAATGAAAATGTGAATTATCCTAAGCATATGTCCCGTGAGTTTCGTAACCAAGAGTGTAGCACAGACCATTGTTGTGTACCAGGATACCCTGTGTCAGGACCAAAACTCCTTGTTGGAGTTTTCATTCCTAGGTACCTCTGTGTTAGAGCTGCCTCTACCTGTTCGTATCCAGATAGGGATGGATTTCTTGGAAAATACAAAAAATCTTTTCATTACAAAAATTCTAGGAAGTTCTTCTATACTAATCCTCAAAGTATATCTTCGGGCAATTTTATCTAATAAGAGTTAATCTAAATCTATTTCCAAGGTTGATTCTAAACATCCTCTGATACCCATTGCAATTACCTGACCTCATAAGCCCAGTGTTGGTGAATTATTCTAATATATTGACATAATTACAAGGAATCAAGTCCATAATGAACGATCAATTTAACAGTCTTCGAAAATAGATTACATACCTGATCGTTACATTTCACATTACAATATAAAACACAACATAAATGATCCTTTGACAATGCAATTAATCCCCTAGATTAACCCTTCTTACCAATCATAAACACTTTTGTAATACTAGGAAAATAATACATAAGAAATGGGTGAGCACATATTCTCAATTAGGAGAACATTGTAGCAGAAACATTCATAAATAAGCACAAACATTTAAGGAAATGTATAAGATTAAAACAAAGACCTTTTAAATGAAATGTTCATCATAATATGGAAATTATAAATCCAATAATTCCATTTACTTATTCACATGGATATTATACTAGTTGAATAATCATATGTAGTATCAATAGATAATTTTATAATGATGGAATGCATAATTCCAGACATCATTACCACATAGTCAAGGCTTTGTGCCATAACTACAAATAATATTTTGTCAAGGCCTTGTTCCAAGACACTAGTTTGTCTCATCAGACCTATCGATTCATCAATGAGCTATAGAGGTCTCCATCCGTCACTTAGTAAGTCCAATGCATTTCTCATATGAAAAGGTTTAAACATAACATAAAAATTCGTATTAAAACTAGCATAATAAGTGTTAATACTTTATCCATAAACCCTTATTAGTATAAAAATAAAACATCCATACTCAAACATATCACAAAACCTTCAATAAAGTAAATAATATTTGAATCATAATAAATGAACCTCGATCAAGAATAATATCCCATAAAGGATATTAAAATCGTTGAAAATGATCAGTAAAAATCATTGAGAGAAATATCCCTTTTTCATTAAATCATTTAAAAGTCACATAATTTATAAAGTAAGTAATTTGAAAGATTTTTTTGAATTGAATGTGTCCAATAATACATTGAATCTATTGAAAAAAATTACCACTTTAAAACATTCATTTCCATAACAATAAATCCTTAACACCATTTTGAAATGATGTACATTAATGAGAAAAGATTAGAAGAATAAATCATTAAAACAATAAAAATTATGTTTTAGTAAAAATTACATTAAAAATAATCCCATTGGAAAATATTTTATGAAAAATTATCATGGATAATAAATATGTCCCAGTAGATTCTTAAGTAAAAACAACCTCAGTTAATAAAGAGATTGTGAAATTAACGCTCACCTTGCACTTTTCTTTGGTCAAAGGTACGTTTAACCTCCTATATAATTAAAATAGTATGTTATTAAAATATTCATGAACCATATTAAAATTTATAATGTCATACATTATTCATTTATGACATTATAATAACCCTTTAATAATGAATTCCATGTTAAATACACATTTCGGGTAATAATCACTTTCTTTATCGTACGTTTTTTAACTGGATATTCCTGATCGTATCATTTAGATCATGATTTAAATACTTCCAGAATATGACACATGATTTATATATCATATATATTTAGAATATAAATATTTATATTAGATAGATATATGAAATGGAAAACACTGTTTATGGAGTCAGTAGGCCGTACGTATGTATAAATGTTGTTTCTTTTTTCATATCGTATTGAATGAAAGTAAGTGAATAAGTAAATGTAATTATATATATACATATATATTTTTTCAGTATCATTATCATGTAATTTATTACATACTTATTAACAATATATATTTTAATAATCATCATTGAATGGTGAATGTGGAAATGAATCTCATCGGGTCGTAGAGACGGTAAGACGTACATACACACGAGCAATGATGTCATTTCCTTAATGGTTAAAAGATTTGGAATTTGATGGTATATTAATTTTACAGAGACATTATCATTTAATTTTCATTATTTATATTCATATTACTCATCATTAAATTCATTAAAATAAAATAGTGTTGAATAACAAATTACACCACTGCATGGAGACGGTAAGCAGTACGTACACATGCATTTCGACATTATCATTCATAGGATAGATAGAATAATTAATATTGTTGTACCATATTTATAATAACATCAAAATATGTATAAAGTACTAGAGTTATTATTTTGGTATGGAAACAACAAAGAAAGAGGAAGTGGACGAAGAAAAGAACTTGAAAGTGTTTGGTGAAATAATTACCTCTTCCTTAGGTGTCACACCTTCCTGCTTAAATTAATATTTTTTTTATTAATTATTGACCTGGGTTCTCTCACCAAGGACTGAACTGGGTCATGGATCAAAATTGACAACATTTAATGTTTTTTTTTGGGTTTCACACCCGTGCGAGGTCACCCCACGTTTGGCGGTAGCCGCGCAACTGGCCCTAGTGTCATTTAATTGCTTATTATTTTTATTATTATTATTTTATTATTATTATTTTATTATCATTATTCTATATATTATTTTTATTATTATTCTTGTCATCATTATTTTTTTATAATTATTATTTTAATTGTTTATAATTTTTTTAATATTATCTTTATTATTGTTAATTTTATTATTGTTATTATTCTGGTATATTATTATTATTATTATTTTATTGCTATTTTTATTATTTTATTTCATATATTATTATTATTATTACTATTTTATTATAATAAAATGAAAATAAAGAAAGAAACCCTAACCTAACCTTAATACCTAGCCAACCCCCTCCCCTTTCTACATGTTTCGTCGTGGGTCGCAAACCCCCCTCCCCCATTTTTCTTCCTGCGCGACCCAGCCCCTTCCTATCCACAGGTCCGCACCGGCACTCCCTGTTATGTCCCAACCGGCCTTCACCTTGTCCCCCCTACCCGGCTCCTCCCTGACATGCCTTCTACTCCCTTAGCCTCACCCCTTTTGATCTCGCTCTGCCAGGCTCATCTCGGCCCTCTACACTCCCCCTCGCCAGTGCTGGTCGCGCCCCTACCTTCGACCATCCGCCTCCTCACCGCCAGCCTCTCATGCCATTCCCCCCTTGTCCCGCACCCCTAGTTTTTCCTAACCAACCAACTTCGGCCTCTCGTGCTGTGCCCCTCCACCTTCGGACCCTGTGTCCGGCCCCTAACACCTCGCCGCCTCCTGCCCTCCGCTCCCCAGTGCCTTCGGCCAGTAGCTGCGCTCCAGCCCCCACCTCTGTCTGCCCTTTCCCCTCCCCCAGTTCACATTCGGCTTGCACTGGCCTCGGCCGCATCTCCGGCTAACCACCTCTCCCCGCCGCACCTTCAGCTAGGCCTTTCTCTGACACCATCTTCGTTTCCCTTCACCGACATCCCGAAAACCCCCCTTCCATCCTTGTTTCGGACCCCGCCAACCTCATCGCGCCTCTTTCATGATTCCTCTCCCACTCTGGCTGGCAGCGTCCCCCTCTGGTATATTTAATTTATTCATTTATTTAGTTTTTTATACATTCATTTATCTATTATTTTATTTATTTATTTATTTTCTTATTCCTTTCATTATTTATTTATTCTTTTAATTAATTATTTATTCTTGTATTTATTGTTTATTTATTTTTTTATTTTTACTTCATTGGATCATGGTGTTTTTATTTAATTTGGATTAATCCTATTTATGTCGTGGGTTGGGTGACGTGTTCTTTTACTACTGTTCAGCGTGCGCAGTTAGTCTGCAAGGGATTGTTCTACCTTTCGTCGGAGTTTCGTCGCGGTCGCTCGCCATTGAGGTAGGTGAAACCATGTTTTACTTTCCAATTGAATCCATTTAATGCTTGATTGATTTTAGTTAAATCTTTGACTTGTTTCACATTCTCAAAATGAAATTAGTTAATATGATATAGTTTTTTCAGATTTATTGGTTTTGTTAGAAATAGTTTCGAAGTACTTTTGTCTGGTTAAATTTATGTGTACTTATGCAGTTTTCTTGAAATGGGTAACTTATTTTACCTGGTTATTGAATCGTTAAAAAATTGTGTGGTTTTATAATACAGACAGTTTATGCGTTGTCTAGTCTACTTATGAAAATAGTTTAGAAATTGGTTTTCTTATTCATAAAAGTGTTTTTAAACTGGTTGAGTCTTGATCAAATTTTATTAAGTTGTGCAGTTGGTTTATCAAACTGTTTGGAAGCTGTGAAAATTATTTGGTTATGGCTTTGGTGTGCGTTTGCATCTGAAAGTGGATTTTGAGTGTGTTTACATTGGTGGTTATGGAATACTGATTGTGTTACGATATTTTAAGAAGGGATTGATGTTTCCCATAAAAGGGTTTATGTTATTTCAATGAAGGGGAGTGGTTGATTTTGATTTTAAAAATGGTTCTTGTATCCCAAAGGATGGAGGTTTTCTTGTGTGTTTTCAAATAAGTGGTTTAAAATGTGTTCCTCAAGTATTTGGCCCATTTGGCTTTATAAATTTAAAAGTGGTACTATAAAGATGTTTTGGGTAAATGAATTTAGACATGTTGACTCAAAGGCCCATTTGGAACCTTCAATTCAAAGGTGATGTTTGGGTAACATTTTTGGAAACGTTGGACTTAAAGGCCCATTTCACTCTTCCAATTCATGGGTGGATTTGTGTGAACATTTACAATGGTTTTTGTTTGGAAGTTATGTGCGTCTCATCGGAGTTTTAAATGTGTTTAGAAAAATGATTTCGATATAGATGTAACGCGATGACCCATTTGGCACTTCCAGCTTTAGTGTGATGTTTGTCTTGATTCATTGAAATGACGACGTTTTGATTAATATACATCTGTTTAACAACTTTAATGTTTTGAAATAAGTATCGAATGGTTTTAAATTAATTCATTGCATGAAGGCCCGGATGGAACCTTTGATGATATGGTATACATATATATTTATGGGGAACCTCTATAGGGGGGATATCCCTTATGGGGTATCGTATTGAGTGTCCATGTTTGGGGTAGGCAAGTGCGGTGAGATGAGTCCCGCATGAGAGGGCCTCATACTTACATAGTATGTCTGTAACCACCATGGGTTCCTAGGATTCTTTTAGAGACTGAGTTACTGTTATTGGTCAACCCCGATTAGATGTGTTGGTACCCCCTAGATTTTATTTTGTTAGGCCAGGTAGGCATTGCCACTGGATTAGTCAGTTATGGCGGCCAGTTGGTTATAGACTTAGGAGCTTCACCATACGCTGGCAGGTGGTCCTGAAACCGAGTTCGTCCAGGGGTCTTCTAGGGATGTTTAGGATCACCCATGGTTACTGGATAATTTTCATTACTTGTTTACTTTTCATGAAATAGTTTATTTTCATCTTGCACTTTTACTTGTTTTACTCTAGCAAAACATTAATATACTTTGTTTTGGATTTTATTTATAAAATGATAAACGATTTTGGGAAAATGGTATTTTTCATGTGTTTTTGTTAAATAGGGAAAACATGATTCTTATTTTCAAATGTGAAAAACCTAATTTTATAATTGTATTTCAAACTTGCGTTAACGGATTGATTCGGGAAGGGATACGTTGGGTTATGTAGTTTATTTTGGCATCTCCACTAAGAATTTTTAATGCTCATGCCTATATTATCATTTCAGTGGAAGGTTTCCTTCCTCAGTTTTTCTTGGCTGAGTTCATCATGGTTGGAGAAAAGTTGGACATTGGTCGGAAGGTGACCTGAAAGATCACATGGGGGTATGTTTAGTTTTATTTTTTTTATTTCCACTTTTAGTGTTATGTTTATCAGTTGTTTGTGTATATTTGTTTTCTTGTTTATTTGGTTTTGTTAATGAAATAAATTATTCCCAATAATTAATCTTTGATGCCCGACATTGGTTTCTAGCCCGTGGGGATCCGGAACGCCCTTCGGGCCATGTCGCGGACCTGTCCCGCTCGGGTGACCGGTTTAGGGTCGACCTAGGTTTGTTCTTGAAAAAAAGTTATTAGAGGAGGCCCTTGTTATTTTGGGTGTCCTGTAGATGGAGATTAGGACTGTCGGGACTCGATAGGTAAGTACGGGAAGGACGTCATGAACCCTCTCCCGTTCCGAACCTCGGGTCACCAGGGGTAGTCCAGGAATTGAGTTCTTGTCTCATTCTGATTTGTATTGGATTGAGGGATGACAATAGAGAAAAACTGATTCTACATTGTGATTTTACATAGATTAGTGACCCATGTCGAGTCCACGTACATAGTTTATGTTCTTCCTTGTCATTGACACGTACTTGGGGCATGACCCACTACTATGTCGCTAGGTTAAGAATGACTACTATTCCATCTCTTTAGTAATTTAATGTAAGTTGTGTGTTGTCTTGGTTCTTGTGGGTTCAAGTGCACTTTTGAAAATGAAAGAGAGATTTTGAAATGAGAAATATTTCTTTTAAGTGGCTTTAAATTTGTGAAAGGGATTTTTAAAACTGAATGCTCTTGGTCTAAAAATATGGTGGTCGCTTGGAACTAGCAGAGATATGGTTTGGATGCAACCTATGGTACTCTTTATGAACGTTTGCACATGTAAGGGAATTCATGAGAAGTACATGTTGGTGAATATGGATGAATTTGGATGAAGACATGTTCAACGCTTCATGTAATTTCTGGGGTTTGCACTTGAAATTAAAGGTTTGACCTTGTTTTCCTAATGCGATTTTAAAAAGCGAAAATGATTCATGGAAATTGAAGTTGGTTTGAATAGAGGATTTGGTGTTTGGAAAATGTCCTTGAAAGAAGGGGGTTTTGAAATCTAAAATAAAAAAGGGGTTTTTGAAAAAAAGAATTTGTCTTGTGTTTGTATTTGTTTAGTTTTTGAGCTGGTTGTTTTTGGATAAAAGAACATTCAATGATGTTGCTTCGGCTTGATATTGGTTTTGATTCTGTGTTTTATATGTTGTTCAGAAAATTCTTCCCAGAAAAGTCCCCGTGTTTTCTGATAAGTCATGCCCAGTTTTTGGTCCCTCTCAGACATTGCCTATCCTTCAAAGTGATTGTGGTCTGTTAGAAGCAGTAGACTGGCTTTAAGGGGTTGAGCATGTCTTTAGGGTATTGGGTACTCCCGAAGCTGTGAGAGTGCATGCTGTTTTGGGTCTGTTTGAAGGTATGGATCTGGGCGAATGTTATTTAATGGCCCCACCATCAGTGCGAGTTGGGATGACATGTGATGTCTTTAAAACCGTCTTTATCCGACAGATTATACTTGAAGAGGCAAAGACAATGAAAAGGGAAGAGCTCATGCATATTCAATATGGCCAATGAATGGTGAAGGTATATGTTGACCATTTTAAGGAGCTTGTGTACTTTTCTCCAGAGGCAACGTCACAAGAATTGATGAAAAATTCACTCTTCATTGGGGGTCTTCATCCAAAGATCAAGGAGCGGGTCCTCCTTTCTAAAGACCATTGTTTCGAGATGTTGGTGGATGAGGCGTTCTTAGCAGAACTGGTCCCCGGAGCGTAGGTTCTTGGTAATCCAGCATATCAAGTTACTCATGAAGGTTCCCCATCTAGCGAGCAGGATGTGCTAGAGAAACTTGTTCCAAAATATTCCTCTGCAGTGACTTTGGATTCTAGTTCGTCATACCGTTCTATGGTGTGCCACCAGTGTGGCCAGTTTGGGCACGTGAAGTTGTCATGTCGCCCCCTCTGAAGACGTTCCATCGTTGGGGGTGTCTGGGTCATCTCAAGAAGTTTTGCAGGAGGCGTCTCTTGAAGAAGACACTATGACCAGACGAATTTCAGTGCCTAAATATGAGGCAGGAGATGCTTCAGCCATCAGAGCCCCAACAGCAGGCCTTGGGGTGAAGCTTGCACGCAGTCAAGAGTTTCCCGGGGTGTGAAGCCTTGGTCTGGGTTTTGTTTTCTGTGATGGTAGTGGAACATTTAAAGTATTTTCGTCCTTTCATTTTCTACTGTTTATGTTTTGACGTCATTGTAAGTTCATTTCTTTGTCGTGGAGTTATAATAAGCATGTTCTGTTATAATCCAATAGTTTTCTTTTTCGGATTATGGTTTTTGGAATTGTGTGTTTTCATAGGCGTGTGTTTGACCCTTGTATAGTTTGGTCTTGGTTCGGCGGTGTTCGTTTGGAGATGTATGTGCCTGTGAAGGAGTGAAATCTAGTAGTTATACTTGGGTTTACTATCTATGTTAAGTTATGCTTAGGGGTTTTTCTCCAGTATTCAGAATTTTGGTCCAGGTTGAGAGTTTCAAGGTTCAGTGGGGGTGTTCGTTCATGCTGTAGAAGATAGTTTGGATTGTTTGGGATTTCCCGTGTCAGCTCCCCTTCCCGGGGTGGTATGTTTGAGTGTTAAATTTCTATATTAGTTGGAATCTTATGGTGGGGATAACCCCCTTGTGTTCTTTAATTCTTTTGTGGTGTGGTTTCTTTTATTTTCAGTCGGGCATGGAAATGTATTCTATCTATTGTTCGGTCAAGTGACTTTTTAGGGGCAGAAAGTGTCTGTGGTGGGGAGAATTGTCACACATGCCTACTTAAATTAATTTTTATTTTATTAATTCTGGGCCCGCGTTCTCTCTCCATGGTCTAAACTGGTTCCCATATGAAAATTGACGACGTTTAATGTTTTTTTCCTGGGTTTCGGACCCGTGCGCGGTCACCCCACTTTTGGCGGTAGCCGCGCAACTGACCCTCGTGTCGTGCAGTTTCTTATTATTATTATTATTATTATTTTGTTATAATTATTCTATATATTATTATTTTTATTATTATTCTTTTAATTATTATTATTTTTATATTTATTATTTTAATGTTTAATAAATTTTATTAGTATTATATTTATTATTGATAATTTTATTATTGTTATTATTATGGTATATTATTATTATTATTATTATTTTGTTGCTATTTTTATTATTTTATTTCATATTTTATTATTATTATTATTATTTTATTATAATGAAATTAAAATAAAGAAAAAAACCCTAACCTAACCCTAATACCCAGCCAGCCCCCTCCCCTTTCTGCCTGTTCCGCCACGGGTTGCAAACCCCCCCTTCCCCATTTTTCTTCATATGCAACCCAACCCCCTCCGATTTGCAGTTCCCCATCGGTGCTCCCTGCAGCATCCCAACAGGCCTCTACGTGGACCCCTACCTAGATCCTCCCCTGCGCGTCGTCCACTCCCTTAGCATAGCCCCCTCCAATCCTGCCCCGCCAACCGCGTCGCGGCCCTCCACACTCCCCCTCACCAGCTCTGGTCGCGCCCCTGCCCCCAGCAATCCGCCTCCTTACCACCAGCCCCTCATGTCGTTAACCCTTGTCACGAACCCCCAGTTTCCCCTACCCAACCACCTCTGGCCTCCCGTGCTGCGACCCTCCACCTGATGACCCCGTGTCCAACCCTCAACACCTCGCTGCCTCCTGCCCTCCACTCCCCAGCACCTTCGGCCAGTAGCCGCGCTCTAGCCCCCACCTCTGTCCACCCTCGCCCCTCCCCCAGTTCTCATTCAGCTTGATCCAGCCTCGACTGCATCTCTATCCAACTGCCTCGCCCCACCGCACCTCTGGCCAGGACTTTCTCTAACCCCCTCACCGTGTCCCTTCACCGACAGCCCGAAAACCCCCGGCCATCCTTGCCTCGAACTCCGCCATCCTTGCGGCACCTCCTTCACGCTTCCTCTCCCACTCCGTCCAGCAGTGGACCCCTCCAGTATATTTAATTTATTCATTTATTTAGTTATTTATTACTTCGTTTATCAATTATATTATTTATTTATTTGTTTGTTTATTCATTCATTTGTTTATTTATTTTTTCTTGTGATTATTTATTTATTATTGTATTATTTGTTTATTTATATATTTATTTTTCATTCATTGCCTTGGGGTGTTTATTTAGGTTGGATTAATCCAATTTTTGTCGTGGGATGGGTGACGTGTGCTTTTACCATGATTCAGCATGCATGGTTAGTCCGTAAGGGTTTTTTCTACCTTCTTGTCGGAGTTTCGTTGTAGTCACTTGCCATTGAGGTGGGGGAAACCATGTTTTCCTTTATAATTGAATCCATTTAATACTTTATTGATTTTAGTAAAATCTTTGACTAGTTTTTCATTCTCTAAATGAAATTAGTTAATATGTTATAGTGTTGTCAAATTTATTGGTTTTGTTATAAATAGTTTCGATGTACATTTCTCTGGTTAAGTTTATTTGTAGTTATGGAGTTTTCTAGACTTGGGTAACTTATTTGACCTGGTTATAGTATCATTAACAAATTTCGTGGTTTTCTTATAAAGACTATTTATGTGTTGTCTGGTCTGCTTATGAAAACTGTTTAGAAATTGGTTTTCTTGTTCATAAAAGTGTTTGTAAACTGGTTTAGTCTTAATGTCATTTTATTAAGTTGTGAAATCAGTTTATCAAACTGTGTGAAAGTTTGGAAACATATTTGGTTATGGATTTGGTGGGAATTTGATTCCAAAAGTGGATTTTGAGTGTGTTTACATTGGTGGTTATGGCATAGTGATTGTGTTAAGATATTTTGAGTAGAGATTTATGTTTCCAATACAAGGGTTGGTGTTATTTCAAATAAGTTGAGTGGTTGATTTTGATTTCAAAAATGGATCGTGGATCCCAAAGGATGGTGGTTCTTTTGTATGTTTTCAAAGAAGTGGTTTGAAATATGTTCCTCAAGGATTTTTCCCGTTTGGATTTATAAATTTAAAAGCGGTACTGGTAAGATGTTTTGGGTAAATTAATTTAGACATGTTGACTCAATGGCCCATTTGGCACCTTCAATTCAAAGGTGATGTTTGGGTAATTTTTTGGACACGTTGGACTAAAATGCATGTTTAGCTCTTCCAATTTGAGTGTGGATCTATGTCAACATTCAGAATGGTTTGTGTTTGGATGTTTTTTGTGCCTCGTCGATGTTTTAAATGTTTTTAGATCAATGATTTCGGCACAGATGTAACGTGATGACCCATTTGGTACTTTCAGTTTCAGTGTGATGTTTGTGTTGATTCTTTTAAATGATGACGTTTTGATTACTATATGTCTGTTTAACAACATTAATGTTTTGAAAGAGGCATGAAATGGTTTTAAATGAACTAATTTCATGAAGGCCTGGTTGGAACCATCGATGATATGGTATACATCTATATTTATGGGGAACCTCTGTAGGGGGGATATCCCATATGGTTTATCATATAGAGTGTCCATTTTTGGGGTAGGCAAGTGCGGTGAGATGATTCATGCATGTGAGGGCCTCCTAATTACATTTTATGATTGTAACCACAATGGGATCTTGGGAGTCTTTTAGTGATCGAGTGATGGTTGCTGATCAACCTCGATTAGACGGGTTGGTACCCACTAGAATTTGTTTTGTTAGGCTAGGTGGGCTTTGCCATTGGATTGGTCAGTTAGGGCGGCCATTTGGTTATAGACATATGAGCTTCACCATACGCCGATAGGTGGTTTCAAAACCAATTACGTCTAGAGGTCTTCTAGGGATGTTTATGATCACTTACAATTATTGGATCATTTTCATTTTGTGTTTACATTCCCTGAACTAGTTTATTTTCATCTTTCACTTTTACTTGTTTTACTCTAGCACAACATTGATATACTATGTTTTGGATTTTATTTATAAAATGATAAACTATTTTTGGAAAATGGTATTTCACGTGTGTTGGTTTTCTAAATGGGAAAAACATATTGCTTATTTTCAAATTTGAAAAACCTACTTTTAAAACTGTATTTAAAACTTGCGTTAATGGATTGCTTTGGGAAGGGAGACGTTGGGTTTTGTGGTTTATTTTGGCATCCCTACTGAGAATTTTTAATGATCACACCTATATTATCATTTCATTTTCAGGTTTCCTTACTCAGGCTTTCTTGGATGAGTTTCTTGTGGTTGGAGCAAAGTCGGCCTTTGGTCGGGAGGTGACCTGAAAGGTCACGTGGGGGTAGTGTTTAGTTTTTTTTCTTTCCGATGCTAGTGTTATGTTTATCAGTTCTTTGGGTATATCTGTTTTCTTGTTTATTTGGTTTTTTTAATGGGACAAATCATTCCCAATGATTAAAATTTGATGCCCGACCCTAGTTACCAGCCCGTCGGGATCGAGAACGTCCTTCGGGCCATGTCGTGGTACCGCCCCGCTCGGGTGACCGGTTCAAGGTCGACCTGGGTTGGTTTGTGACATCATGCGTTTCCTTTTGAGTAGATAAAAATGGATCCTTAGGTTTTGTTTTTTATCAAGTAAGGAATCTAGGTTGATGTTAAGGAAATTATATGGATATTTGGGTCTGGTTTGGCCAAGCCAAGTGGCATAGGAGGTGTGATTTTGAGAGAAGGGGAAGTGCCCTTTTATAAGAGGGGTGAGGGTCACTTTTTGAAAAGAATAGATTATTAATTTATTATACAATCACATTCTGTTTATAATGGAAAAAAATGAATTTATTTCAAGACTCACATGGTTATGGGTCTATAGCCTCTCAACAAATAGGTTTTAAACATGTTTAGGTTACCATTTTAACCCTATCGTTTAGAATTAACTATTAGTTAAATATATTAACTTTTATCCTGTCTTCTTATATTCATACACTATATGGTTAATAAAATTACTATACACTTACAATATAACAAAAAGTGGTTCATTAATGACATATATTATATTATTTAGGACCTTTGTACGAACTTTATATTTTTATGAATATTATATCAACCAATAATATAGTATTTTTTTTAAAATTAATTTATTCCAATTTTGACACTATTTGGTATTTTGTTTTTGTGAAAGTCATAACAACCTCATCACATCAAAAAAAAATATCTATTCCACCCAAAAATGTCATATTAACCTAGAAAATTCGTGTATGGAATCAAAACTTTTAAATTATATTAATATTAATATTTATAATATGAACTATTTTAATATTTCATTAAGAAGTTAATTACTGCATCATCATTGTGTCATAAATAAATTTAATTATTTTTTTATAAATTATAAATAAAATTAAATTATGTTGGAATTTTTTTAGATTTATAATTATTATTTATAGTTTAATTTATCTTATGTATAACCCTATATTAAAAATGGTTTAGTTATTAAGGTTTGAATATAACACTTTTAACTATTCCTTAAATAAAATAATAATAAATGTCTTAATCTAATAAAAGTGTACCAAAAGGATCGTATATTATTTCTAAGGTTGTTTTGGGTTGAATTAAACTTATCCATTATAATTAAGACATATTTTAGGGTAATTATAATATCAAATTTTCCTTTAATTATCCTATTTAATTTTAACCGTGGTAAATAAAAGTCAACCGTTACTATTAACGAAAATTTATTTTCATCTTATTGATCCACATTTTACTTTCTGATTTCAACCACATATCTAAAATTTTTGAAATTCAACTCACATAAGCTGTAAAATTATGTTTTGTGCAAATTTGAAAATGCTCCAAGAAGGTGTGTAAAAAACGTTAAACAGTTCCAAAAAAAATTATAATTCTAATTTTATTAAAAAATGTCTCCAATGATTTACATTGAACTTATATAGGTAATATATATCTATTTTTCCATAAAATAAATTTAAATAAAATAAATAATTATTTTAAAAAAATTAAGTTTTAAATAATAACGCAGTGTTTTTCACTATTCATTAAAAACTGAATGTTTTCAGAAAAATATCAAAATTTTTCCCTAAGATAATTTTGATATTCTGAATTCCAAAATGAACTCTATTTTAAAAAATTCAAAACATAGAAGTTTCATTTATTAAATTAATATTAATTCTTGTTGTCAAAACTAAAAAGAGGGTTTTTAAAATATAAAAACAATCAAAAGACTGACATGTGTTTTTAACAAATTTGAATATGAAATTCTATATAATAACCTAAATTTTATTTAATGATAAAAATATAATCTAATTTTTTTTCAAAACCATTAAAATGTATAATTTAACACTATAAATAATTTTGATTAAAAAAGTTGTTTTCATTTAAAATTTAGTATTTCTCACTATTTACTCAAATATGAATGTTATCAAAAAAACACAAAAAAATTATCGAAACTAAATTTTTATGTTCTGAATTTAAAGAAAAATTTAATTTTTCAAATTGAATATATAAAAGTGTCAAATATCTGATTTAAAAAGGATTCACCATTGAAAGGAGTTAAAATTCCATTTTCTAAAAAATACTTCCTTTATATGAAAAAATGGAATTTGTTCTTATATTATGTCTAAGAACAAAAAATATAGATGTTAAAATTTATATAAAAAATATATAATTTAAAATTCAGATAATACTATTGACAACCACTTTTGAACAGCTAGATTGGTAAGTCGTGGTGTGCTAAAACTTGGTGTTGCATGTACCACAAGTTATTGAATAACTTCGAATAAATAACATATTATGAAATCTTAGAGTGTTACATTAAGAAATATATTTTATTGAATGAATAGATTTTTGGAATTAAATAATATTTTAATAAAATATTATTATTACTAAATTACTTTTTAAATATTAATGATCAGATAATTTTGATGAATAGAATGGTAATTTTAATTTAGGATTTAATACAATTTTTGTCAAAAGCCATGAATTTACAATAAATGTCAGTTTTTTTAATGTAAAACTGAACATTTTTAGAATATTGTTTAGATAAAATTAATATTATTTTTTGAATCAGGATGCCGATATATTCCAATGGTGTATTTTTCATAATTTTCATAGACTGTCCATGTTTTGGGTAAAAATTAAATATTGTTTAAATATATAATGTGTTTTATGACATCATAATTATATAATAATGATGTAATAAAATACTATAAAATTTATTTTTGGCCAATATATGTTTTACCATTAAAATAAAGTGATTTTGGTTTTGTTTTATTTATTTTAAAATGCTTTAGTGGACCCCCCAAGTCTTATAAACATTCTTAATTTTTGAAATGATTTCCATGATAGAATGAATCTAATCAACATATGCAAGCCAATGATTTTAATAATTTTGGCCATTGGACTTATAAAATAATTTTTTCTACTCCCCTTTGGAAAAACCCATTGGAAAAACCCATGTGTTAGTTTGTGGATTGGATTATTTTAATGTGTCGTGTCCTAAACCTAAATAATAAAGAATTCCCTCTCTTTTTCTATATAAAACCACCCATGATTACACATCTGATTCACTAAAAACCTTTAGAATGTCGACCAAACTTTTCCCTCCTCTCTAATGAACCCCCGAAGGTGCCCCAAGCTCACAATAAATATCTCTCATGCCCTTTCCCATCCCTTGGGATCACAATTCCAAGTAAGGGATTGATCCCTTTCTCATTTTTGTCTCAATTTAATTATATTATTTTACCCTTTTATATTCAATTAAAAATTATGGGGTATTTTTAAGAATCATTCCATATTTCTCTAATTATATTTGAATGATTATATACCCCTTTCTCTCTCATTAATTCTTCCCATGTACCCCTATTACTATGCTGAAATTCTGTAAGGGGTTTCTCTTTCCTCATTCACATTTGAGAAATTATTTTTTATTATGAACATAAATTCTATTATATATGTTTGTAAATGAATCTATATGACTCCCTTACAGTAAATTTCATGTAAATATGATGAGACATAACTTTCTCTCTCATAAACCATTTTTACGAATTCTTATTTCACGCTGTGATGCTATAGAAATTGAATTTCTATTTCCAAGACAAAGTCATTGTGTAGTGTATACTTTTCCCATTTCTCTACCAAGGTAATTCACCTTTATTCACAATTACATATTCATTATAAGGTTTCATGTACTAATTACTCATTCATTTATCATGGAATAAATGATGATGCTTAATGAATCAATGTTATACAATCTACATGGTACACTTATGTATGAAATGAAATGATTAATAAGGGTGCGCCCCAATAGCACTCCATTTCATTTGATAAAGACTTGTATTTTGATAAATAAAGATATATGAGGGTTTTAGCAATCTAATTCATGTTAAAATATGGTTTACTCATGCTCCATGTGCATTTATACTTGGCTCATGCTAATATCAAGTTAAATGTTTTTGCTACATTTCCATGTTATGAAAATCACGCTATATCATGCCTGTATGTTCATGTTTCAATTATTATCCATTGATATTTCCTAACTTGTATTTTATTCTTAATGTTATGCCTTTTTTACTGCCTTAATGTGATTTATATCTCAACCTCTTTTTATAAATGTTCTTAGGTTATCCCATGTAATTCTTAGTACAAAGTAATGTCTGTGGTCATGTAAAATTTGATTTCAATAAAGATGTGTATTTCATGTTTTAAGTTGTATTGTAATGTTACTAATCCCCAATGACAATATACCTCTCGTTCTTCTGCATTGTATCATGTGAAGAGTTTATGTAATAAATCATATTTATTTTTGTAATAAAGTGCAGGGTTGTTATAGATGAACATGGATGTATTTATGTATGAGAAATAATACCCCTAAATGATATTATAAATAAAATCATATTTGATATGTATCATAATATCAATTCATGGTTTATACTGGGGTTGTATATGGATCATGGTTTTTAGGTTCTTCTAGGCATAGCTTACCACCCTTAGATTGATGATTAATTTGATCGCACAATATAATGTTTGGAGTATATTCTAAGGTAATTCATCCTCACTTTTGGAGTTTATTGTGAGAATTAAATAAATAGTTTATTTGAATTATAAAAAAGTATTTAGTAGATTATATAGATGGATATATATGAGGCCCTATATGATCGTACTTTTTAATTGCCTCTCTTCTGGTTAGAGGTAGAGGTAGTGCTTTTAGGACCGTGTCTCTTTCAAGAGACATCAGATGATGTTTTTTATCCAAAATAATATAGCTACAAAGTATTTTAGAAAAATGGGTTTTTTCTATCTTCATCGCTAACATTTAGATTTTTAGGCATGATATTGGGTATTTTTATATGTTTCACTGAAGACTTCATCATTGATGAATTATGAAGCATGTAAATCTTTCTCCAAGATTCATAAAAACATTCAGACTATGGGGAGGCTCACAAAACTATATTATTGGATAATACTCCGTTAGATATATAGGGATATGAATTATTTATTTCACGTGTCTCTGTTATGTTGTTATGAATCCAACCCATATCACGTCCTTCAACATGTTGAGTTTAAGATGGATGTTGTTACATCTTTTGAGGACGATCCACTTTTTCATCATTGATCAAACCACATAGACACTTTGAGGTAGGGTAGTTGCTATATTTTGTATGATATATTGGAAAAAACATGTAAATAATAATAACTAGTAGATATGGGAATAAATAAATTATATGTGGCTGGAATTATTCTCAGATCATAAACAACCATCCTCACAGAAACTCAGGTAAAAGTTGTTTTAATGAATGAATATTTTAATATCCCAATTTTTTCTACATGGTATGGATACTTTAACATTAATTTTAAATACATTTTTTATCTATAAGATAATGTATATGGTTTTTATAAATGTCACATGAGTTTCTACGGATTATTTGGATCCTCAATATCCAATTTTTAGAGAAACAATATAAGGTGCATAGTTAGTAGTAATCGTGCAGTTCAATAGGGTGGCCCAGTAAGATGGTATCATCTTCATTTTAACTATATACAGTAGGAAAAAAACTATTCATAATCAATATATGGTATATATATGTAGATTATGGGATACACATTTTTTTTGAAAAACAATGCGCCTAGCCATGTAAGGGGAAAGTCTTCTTGGTCAGTGAGGACACAATGGTGGTGTATAGTTTTCCTAACCTTTTAGTGAGACAGTGAGGGGTGTGATACAAAGGGAATTGTTAGCGATGGTTGGTTCTTGGTTTGGAAAGTTGTGAAGCCAAATTAACAAGCCATTTAAATAGGGTAAAATTCTGATTTCCCCCTTGGTTCATTATCCATTATTCAGATTTCTCTACTCTAATTAAAACACAACTACCTTCCCCTCTTAGAGTTCTCAAAAACTCTATCTCCTCTAGGATTTGAGATTACTGCAACACCAAAAATCCAAATCTAGTTTTTTTTTAGACAGAATCCTCCCAGAATGGGTATCAGTATTCTTCTTTTTTTCTCTCTCTATTTCTCTCACCATTGTGATGTTACCTCAAAGGAAGATAATATTACAAATTTTCAGGGAGTTTATCTAGTTTTTAAATACTATTAATTATAGATTTAATGAAAATATGATAATATATAAGGAGTTGTCTACCGATATAAAGTAGGTGGTTTATTCCATTCCCTTAAAATTAAGGGTGTTTTTATTTTGGTGTCATTATGCTGCACACCAAACCTTATGTGCCTCACCACTAAAATTTGAAATTAATTATTTTTATTATTATCATTTAAATTTAGTTTCCCATTCACACCAAATTTCTGAATTGGATTTTTCATACCTCAATTCAAAAAATCCCATTGGTGTTTTTTTCTTAATGGCCTACGACCCCTATTAATCATTATATTGAATACTAAACCACAATTTGGGTGTGTGGTACTATTCTATAAAATGGTTTTATTAAAATGAATTAATGATATATATGTGGAATGGACATACCAATTGACCCTGTGATCACTATTAAATGAATTAATTATATGTTTAATGGTAATATCATATTATTTGACCCTTTCTGAATTGTATAGTAGAAATTAAATTTTGTATATTTGGAATTAATGTAAAAGAAATTTCCTATTTTTTATTCAAAATTAAGCGTAATAAAATTCCATATTGTGTAATTAGAATTTGATGGACATGATATCCCATATTTTCTATTAGGAATTCATGGACATGACAATCTATATTTTATGATTTGGATTATGGGAAATTAAATTTATACTTCTTGTTTGGAATTAATTTTACATGGTATTTTTTGGGATTATGAAATTTTAATGCCCAAATATATTCTAGGATAGTTTAAGGTAGGTAGTATGAGGTAGGGGTCCTATGAGGAACCCAAAATAACATGGGATTTATGTTTATTTCTTTAATACCTAATTATTATTACATAACACAAAATTTTTATATTTTCACAATATGGATTTGTTATAAACACTGTTGATGGTAGCTTACCGGGTTTTACTCACACCTCGTTTAGTCATCATATTTATGTTCAACTATAGTTCATAGATGCAGGCACAAAAAAAGGGGGGATCCTAACCTGGATTCTTGATGTTATACACTTAGATTGTGTACAAGAGTAGAGGACTGAACTTGTGCTAGAGATTTTATTGGAGAAATATTTTGTGTCTTTTTATGATTACTAAACAATAGTTTTCATATACTTTATTCATATTTCAATTTCTCCCTTTTTTATATAATCATGATATCATCATTTTGTATATAATATTAGACATGGATTATCTATTATATATATCAAGATATAATATCTTCCATTTCTTACATATAACTATTATCTACTCAATTTATCTATTATTTACCATTGTGAACTACTCTAATAAAGAGGTTATAGTCTCCCACCATACCATTATAGACCCTCATCTGTAGTTGGTAGCCTCTAGTATACAAGGAGTCAAGCATGGGGCTATCAGACCAAATCAGATATGTTACTTATGTGTGAATTGGTCCCAACCATTATAGTCACCTATGTTTGATATATTATTATATATATACCTTAATAAATTCAAGGTATGAAGTTACATCATGAGAAATTGTTAAAAAAAAATTACAAGTATTTCAGTTGGGAGGTTAAAACTGTTAATTTTGTTTGGTTGAATAAGGAATATTAGGATTTTTTAAGATAAAAAATACATGTTCTTTTCATAGAAGTGGGAAAAATATTCATTCTCATAGAAAAAAAACCAGATAAAATGTTTTGAAAATAATAAGGTTGCAACAAACTCCTTTAAAAAATCATCAACACATAGTTTGTTTCCCTCTTCCATCAAATTATAATTGTGTTTTGTAGTTTTTTTATCTTTATTTCATCAAATTTTGAGATTGTAAAAGGAATACGTGAAACTTTTATCTTAATAATGTTGATTGAATATCCTTCCTATTTAGAGAATGAAAATTTTTATATTCACATTTGAAAAAAATAAGTTTTATTTAGTTTTTATTGTATCTCATGGTCCACAATTTCTTTCAACAATTTGTTTTTATAAATTTATATTCAATGATATAATAGGGAAAATCTTTTAGATTGATCATCTTTTAGAAGGAAAAATTTCTCCAAATTGTTTTCTTCTTTCTATTAATTTTCCGAAATGATATGTCTAACCACAAGGAACCTTCTCCCAACATAAATTCAACCAAATCATGAAATTTTAAAATAAGAGTATAGTGGATAGAGAAAGTGACTTTTAATTAGAAAAAATATAGGTTTTTCATAGCTTCTATGTCAATCATTAGGAAAATAATGTTTAGGTAGTGTTGAATAAAAAAATTTCTTACAAAAAGGTAATCAATATCAAATAAATTTTTCAATAATATTCAACACAAGTTCCTCAAAATCAAAGAATTTGTCAAAACTAAAGAAAATTGATTTTTAAAAAGAATAAATAGGTTCCTCCATGAATAATGGTGATTGTGGATAAGATTTAAAAATGTATTATACGCCACAATGTTTTGGGAATTTTAATTTCAGACCATTTTTTATGATATGAGATTCAATATTTTAGTAGTCTTTTCACCAGATTCCCAATGCTTCAAATCTATAATATTTTTATTTTTACTTATTTAACATCAGTTCCATGAGAATATCAGTTCATTTACTTGATTATGTTTAAAAAGTTTCATGGTTGGTCAATTTGACATTAAATCTCTTTAACAATACACTAAAATGATTAAAAAACACATAATTGAATGAAAAAGAAGAACAATAGAATGAAAAATAATATAGAACTACTCTCCTAGTGACTCCTAGAAATTTTATATAAATAGATTCAATTAGTTTACATTTACTACTAATGGGGTTATTTTATAATTTTATTTTCTTTGAATTATATAAAAAATAAAAATATGGGTAACATTGTAAGGTCCTCACAACATGGAACCAAATTTACTAGAAAATAGATTTATTCCAGAGTCATACAAAAACATGTAATCTTATTAATTAAATTTATTTTAAAAATACTTCCATCATTAAATCATGTTATTTTGTCTTTAATATCCTATCACTTTCATAAGAATTGATTATAATTTCTTCCTGCTACTTTATGGAAAACTCTATTTATTTTTCATTAGAGAATAAAAACATGTTACATGATTTGAAAACAAAAAAATATTTTTTTTCTTTATTTACATGAATGTAGAAATATTATTCATATACTAATATAAAATTTAAATTTTTTTGGGGTTTTAATATTAGTTCTACATTTCTAGCATTCATAAGCTATCATTTAAATCCTATAATACTTGTTTGGGTGAACCATTTTCTCCAAAATTTGTTTGATTTATCTGTTGGATAATTCATACATTCTATTAGCTTATGGGTGATAGAGTGATAAAACCACATTAATGACAACTAATTTCTATAAATAGCTTCTAAAAATAAATTATAGATTTGGGTTCCTTGATTAGTGATTTAAAAATTTGTAAAAATGACTCTACAAAACATATATACGTTTATAAATTTTGGCACCATTTTCCATCACTTGTTCTTGTGGTGATGAATTCTATCCATTTTCATACAAAATACAATGAGTTGAATTTATAAATATATCTAAAAATAATTAGGAAAGGGTACCTAGAAATCTATTCCCTGTATATTTAATACATAACATTAAAAGAGAGGTTATTTTAGAATTTTCATTCATTTTGGAATTATTTCCATTAAATTAATAATTCATACAAGTTATATAGAACAATAAATGATTATTAAAAATTGAAGGATAATATAAAATATAATATTTCCCGTTTGAATTAGTTCATTTATATATGAAATGACCTCCACATATTATTTTGTGAAAAAATTAGGATTCATTGGAATTCATAATATTTAATGAATCTTCTTATTATTTGGTCACTTCCCACATGTCATAAAAATGGATAATCCAATATTTATTTCTTTTGAATAACACCCAAGGGTAGAATTTTTTTTAAAAAAACTAGTTCTGTATTTAATCAAATTCATAATAATTTACAAACATAAGAAAGAATTTTTTTTACTTTTTACCACATATAAATTTTATTCAGGTAATTCTTTCTAAATTGGTGGATAGTTATAATTTTTATCCTTAAGAAATAATACTATTTAGCTAAAATGGTTAGAGATTATATTTTTAGATCCATTAATTTCATTTAATTAAATATTCAATTATCATAATAATAAAATCCATCAAAAAATAATTGATTCTAAATTATTATTTTTCATTGAATATATTTCTTAAAATGATTTGTAATAACAATCACTTTAGAATCGAACAAGTAACAACTAAACATCTCAAAAAGAACACATAACTAATATTTTGTAGTGATTTTGTAATTCGTTTGGAATTTATGTATATTTGATGTATCACAAGAAATTACATGATATTTAATTTCCACTTTTTGACTTAATAAAAACCCAAATAGAAAAAAATGATGCATTTTTCATAATTTCAATGGGTAAGATTTAGTTAAGTGGTTGGAAAAAAGATGGTGTTGTATGTTTATTTAAACTCTTTAATGAAATATTTACATCTATTAGTAATGAAAAATTATTATTTATTTTGTTGTAACCATTACAATGTCAAATCTGTTTGTATGTTATTTTATGAATCATATATACAATCCTGACAAACAAATGAGTGATCTGAAATGTCTCACATTTATCAGGAAGATATGTAAAGAAATTAACTCAAATCTGGATTTTTTAACATGGATTCCATATTGAGACACATCATTGCCAAGAATAATTTATTTATTTACCATGAAATTGCATATTCGTATTTCAAAATAAGATTTAGGTAAATGAAAGTTCCTATAACATTTGAGAAACACTTTTTGAAATGTTAAAATTTTGACCTGTAGATAGTAAAGTCATTCATAAATACATACTTTAATTTTTATAATAATTTAATGAAAATACTCATCATATAATTATAAAATGTTTCTGATGCATTGCACCAACTAAATAGAATTCTATTATAAGTAAATACATCATTTAGGGACAACCAGAATGACAATCAACAATTTTCTTCTAAGATCAAAATATTATTATAGAATCCAATAACATGGTAATATCTTTTATAACATCTACTAACTAGGTTGGATTCAAGATCTTTGAGAATTACCTCACTGGTTTTGAATTCTTCCATAATATAATTCTATTCGTGCAAGTTGAACAAAATATTCCAATGAGACTAAAGAGGTTTTATCCAAACACATTCTTATATATTTAATTGAATCCTCGTAATTAGATATCCTCATATTCTAATAGATCATTTGAAATTATGATTGGTAGTTATACATATCACAATTAATTTTATTTTTTATATCTTAATAAAATTATTTTAGTTCTAATCAATGTGGAATTTGTTTATGGTAAAACAATGTCATGTAATAGATCTTCAACAATTTTAGCTTCCCATTTCCCCTAAATGATACTATTTTATATTTAATTCGAGTATCTCATATTTTACTATAGTTTTTCTATTTATTAATGTATCAGAAAATTTCATGATTTGGATTGATCTATAAAATATCAATTTCTATCATTATGTATATAAATTTGAACTTCCTCCATAGTGTTTTTACAGGGTAAATTATCATTTTTTTGAAGATGTAAAATATATTTCATAGTTTCATTAAAATTTAAAATAGCAATAAAAACTAAAACACCTTTACATTTAATAGTTTATAAAAGTTCTATAAATTCATAATTGGTTATAAATTCATAATTTTCATCTTATTTTAAAGGGTTATCACAACCTTCATTTTTTAGGTTTTCAATAATTTATCAGAGATTATATGAACCATATTCAATATTATGAGTCTATCAATAATAATTTCTATCAATATAATTTGATTCTATTTTTAAATGGTGGTTGGTTCATTGCATGAAAAACCAGAAAACATTTCACTAGAATCCCAATAAATCATCTTGACCTGATATGTTTCATTAACATAAATTGTGAGTTTCATTGATTAAAAAACATATAAGTGGAATACTTGTCTTACAAATTCTAATAAAATATTTATTTTGTTGATGTTGATGTTAAATTTAGCATTTTTTAAAGGGTCTCCCAAAATGATAGGTTAATTTGTGAGAAATGACTCAAGTTCCATATCACATATATAAAAATCACTTGATAAAACCATGATTCTTATAAAAACTAATACATCTTAAATAACATAGATAATATTTGGTACATAAGTTAGTATGTTGAATGATATTTTCACTAGGTTTGATTTCTATATCCTATAATGATTAATAGGTAGCGTGCGACATAACATTAATATATTCTCTTAAATAGAGAAATACATCCTTGAATAAAATTCTACTTCTGGTAGAGGGATTGTTGAAATTTCATTCATCAAGACATTTGATAAGAAATTAATTTTTTTATCATTATAGAAGAATTTATTCCATTATTAACTTTCTCTCTTCAATTGAATATTTTTTATTGTAATATATTTATTTAAAAAAATGAAAATATTGAAAAACATGTTTCAAAACATCTAACAAAGGGATATTGAATTTGAAATTTCTAAATGTTTCTAACACTTATATATCCAGTTTATTTTTAATTTTTTTCTATAGTAGACTACTCCTAGGATAGGGTTGTGGTTTTTGAGATGTTGATTTAATATTCTAATATTATATAATGAATAACATTTTCAAATCTTTTTAATATATTTCAAGAAAACCCTCTTATTGGGAAATTAATTTCCCTATTAAAGTATATTCAAAATTATAAATTGAATTAAATTATTTAGAAAAAGACTCAAAATGATATTTCTCTACAACATTTTCTATAATTGGTGGAAATGTTTTAGAAGACTATTTATTATATTTTGGTACAAAATCATCATTAAAACTATCATATTGGGGTTGATTATCTTAGTTTCACTCATTATTTTAATAAAACATTCATTTTCCATTCTTCTATATTAGTAATAAACTAGAAGTTTTTTAGGTAAATATCTTTTAATTTTATTTTTTATTCAACCAATATGAATAACAAACATTCTATCTTGCTTCTTTAAGAAAACCATCTTTATCTATTATTGATCTAAATTTTTTAATTGTTGTCATGTTAGTTATTGTTGTTTCTTTATTGTTTTTTGTTTTTCTCTCATACCATATTTTTAATTATTTTTAATTTTTTATATGGTGAATAGGATGGAAATTCCATCTAGGTTGATCATTTTATTTCTTATTGTATTATCTTGGTTGAGAATTACTCAATTCTACATTGAAAAATTTGTTTCGTTGTTCAGTTTGCCTAAATATATATTGAAATACATTATTCATACCCTAGTTTTAATTTAGGTTGGGTTTAAAATATCTATATTTTCTGGAATGAAATGGTATTATAGAAAATATAACATTATAATTTTAAAAAATCATTTTCATTTGAGGATACTGGCCAATAAATTTACATTTTTTGAACAAATTCCAGCATGAAAAAGTACTCAAAAAGTGGTTTTCTGTTTGGGTAGGGATATATAGTGTTGTAAAACATCGTTTATCAAGATATTTTTGGCAAAATCACTATATCATCTTGGAATCATGTTAATTTAAGAGGTGAAGATGAGCATATCTTAGATATATTTAATAAGAAACAAGCCTCTTTTTCTATCTAGATTGGAATTTGGGCTATGCGTTCTTTTAATTTTCATTCATCATCATCTATTAAAATATTATAGGTAATAAATTTTAATATTTAATATAAATTAAATCTATGAGATATAGGCATTCAAAAAAATATTCGATCAACCTTTTTCCACGTATGTGGTTATTGGGGTATCTAAAATAATATCTCTTTAATATTTAAAAATATTCATGTAAAAAATTTCCTTTGTATTTTTGAAATCAATAAATTTATTTTCAAATAAAAGTAGTTCTATAAAGGATTGCATATTTTGGATGAAAAACAATTTTTCATTTCATTCCAAACAATGATCAACACATAATATGAATTAATGGTCCATTATTCAGAATCTCCATCTAAAAAATGTAAATTCACTCAGTTTCAATTGATTTCAATCTATTCCTTGGGGTTTAATGTTTATTAAAAAATGAATAAACTCTTGTAATTTTTTATGTGGGTACAAACCTAGATGTCCAATAAATTTCTGATGTTGGTGAATAAAATATTCTTTGATTCCAAAACTCGAAGGTGCATCAAAATATTCAACCTCATTTATTTGATTATATTCATAAGATGAAACAAATTATTATAAATTTATATTGTCAGTCATTAAGGTTTTGGGTTCAGAAGTTCTTCTTATAGGAGTAAGAGTGGTAGAGTCACAACTAGGGATAATATAATCTTTAATAGTTCTATCAATTTTAGGATTTAATGGTAAAAAAATCAGGTTTTTATTTTTTAACATAAAAAAAATTAAAATCAATTTACAAAATGTGCCCAAAAATGACACAAGTTGATTGAAAATATCTATTATGGTTCTCATATAAATTTTATTTCCAATACAAATACAATAAATTGGTAAGCATCAGTTGTCTCACAAAGACACTGTTAGTCATTATTCTCAAATGATCAGTTTGTATTTCTATTATAATATATAAATTATTGCTAATTATTATTTTTTGAGTTATAAAAATAAATCTAAAATTGGAATGAAATTATAATTAAATGATGAAAATTTTGATATTGGAAACAATTATAAAAGAAGACTAAAAATTAAATTATAGTGAAAAATCATGGAATGTCTAGATCCCTTATACTCTCTCTTCATTCATGATTGAATAATTTATCTATTTCATTCTCTATGGTTACAAAAATGACTTTATAAAAAATAAATATATACCTAAATACCATACAAAGGATTAATTATTTTTATATTTCATTTTATAAATCATATTTAAATGATAAAATACCTCCATTTGAATAATGATGATCAAACTCACTATACTTAGTGTGAAGAACATTCTTTAAAATATTAAATAATTAAAGTAGTCACATTGTATTTATAAATTCATCCACCTTTTATAATAGTTTTGATTGAAATAATTTGATAAAGAAATTACACTCCTTTATTTAAAAAAACAATTCAAAATAAAAAATATAATGATGTTGTTGAAAAAATAGACCCATAAATGTTTTTCCTTTGTTCAAAATGGAAAATATGCAGGGTGTTTTCTTAGCATGGATAAATAAAAACACATATTTATCCTTCATCATAATTATAAAAAATATCTATATGCAGTACAAAACCAATTAAACTCACCCTGTTTGTTTATCTTTATAGCCTACAAGACTTGTTTTTTTATCATGGGGTTTCCATGAGAATAGAGGTAAAATATATTTATTTCTTTCTATTATTCAATCACACCTTAGTATGCATATTTTAAATTTAATAAATCATCCAATAACTCTCCATGTGGTACAATAGACAACAATTATCTCTTTATGCACACATGGGTTTTTAGTGCTTAATATTCATGTAGATGACATGCATTTATTCAATTTTATTATTCTGTTAATTCATCGCCAAGATGTTGTAGGATCGAAATAACGATGTAGATGCTCAATATAGAAGAGGGGGGGGGTGAAAATTACACTTTAAAAATTCATTTGGAACCTTTAAATTTGCTTACTGATGACTATGTTTTCCTTAGATAAGGAAAATTCTATGTTTAACAAAGTTAAACTAAGAAAATTCACAACACCTCTAATCACCCACTGGAGAATTGGAACCAAGATTTACAGAATGAGATTCTACCTTAAAGCATATAGAATATAAACTAATTAGAGTACAATTGTATGGAAATATAAGAAGGTTATAATTTCCTTACCATACAATATGCAGCGGAAACAAACAAGTAGTAAAAATACACGTAACAAGATATAAGTCTTTTAACCCAAAGAGAAGGGTATCCAACAACCTAGGATAAAGGTCCCTTGATTTATACTTTCAAGCAAGTCTGTCGTACCTATAGCAGGGTAATCCCTCGATACAATGATCAGAATCTCTGTCTTGCTATTCCCGCAAGCCCTCAACTTCATGGTAGTTGGTACCTCTGTCTTCCTTAGAAAGGAAGCCCTCAAACTTCAAGGTAGTCAACACCTCTGTCTTCCTCAGCAAGGAAGCCCTCGAACTTTAAGGTATTCGGCACCTCTGTCTTCCTATCCCCGGAATTCCTCAAATGTAATTCCAACATTCGGTGTCGCACAAAGCAATCTGAATGAGCGGTTCAGTACGAACAAGGCATGAAAATATTATCTCTCTAGAAATCACCTTAACAATGTGTGGTCTCTAGATCGATAAACTTCTTGCTGAGCTCTTTCAAATGAGCTCCTATTTATTGGAAAACTTCCAACGGTCGGCTCCCTCTCCCAACTGTCATCTTTTCCATGAAATTCGGAGGGACCTGTACACGTGTTACTCAACCAACGGTTAATTAGAAACAAAATAGACGACATCATTTTATAACAAACCATGTATAATTGAATGCATGACATCGTTTTGAAATGAATCATATGTAATTAAAAGATAATCAATATTTCGGAGGTTAAGAAAGTCAAAAGTTTGGAGTCTAACCGAAATGAAATTCGGAGTCTATGTTAATAAATGTTCAGATTCTGTTTTATAGGAATTCGGAGTCTGGTTTCACCAGAGATCGGAATCTGAACTTGCAGAGTTCGGAGTCAAACTGTATAAGAGTTCAGAGTTGAACAACTTAAGAGTTCGGAGTCGAACTGCTTATGATTTCGGAGTCCAACTGCTTAAGAGTTCGGAGTCGAACTTCATAAGAGTTCGGAGTCGAACTTCTTAAGAGTTCGGAGTCGAACTATTTAAGAGTTCGGAGTTGAATTTCATAAGAGTTCAAAGTCGAACTTCATATGAGTTCGAATTTGAACTGCTTAAGAGTTTGGAGTCGAAATGCTTAAGAGTTATGAGTCGAACTGCTTAGGAGTTTGGAGTAGAACTGCTTAAGAGTTCGGAGTCGAACTACATAAGAGTTCAGAGTCGAACTTATGAAATTTTAGAGTTCAGAATTTAGATTGGAACTACATTATAGTTTACATCCAGAATTCGGATCCTAAAAATAGAATGCCCCAAATCATTACATTATATGGCTCCGAGATTTTGGTTATGAATCCGTTTTTTGTACATAAGAAAAAAATGGCCATGTATAAGAAAATCCAGGTTAGGGTAGATTTCCTTGAAGATGTAAATTTTCCTTATGAAGGTAAAATTTATATTTCCTTAAGTATAAGGTGTTTGTGATTTTCAAAACAAGAAGGAATGGAAAAGTCATAAGGAAAACCTTATTGACTCAAAAATCTCCCCCTTTTTGGAATGCACAAACATCCTTACGAAAAAGAAAATAAGTACTTTGAAAAATTTCATTAGACTTTGAAATTAAACACTTATCTCCCTTTGTTCATGGATGAAAGTGAATACAACTAACTCCCCCTTAGGCATTGAAACACTAAGGATTGTATTCTGAATTTTCGGAGTGATGTTTTTATTATTGTAAGAATGAAGAACTTCGTAGTGGGAAAATCCCCCTTACTTTAAGAATATTTTTCTTAGGAATTTTCCTTTCTCCTCCTTAGTAGTTGTAAAGACCCGTAAAATTCAAGGGAAATTTTTTCTTAATTTTCTTTAGAATTTTACAAGAGCGCGGTTTCAGACGGCACCTGATTCCGAGGCCCGGAGTGCCCGGAATTAATTTCCGAAGTTTGGGTCGGGTACGTTCAGTGAACGAACGAGCGGGAATTCCTAACTTTTGATCCGGTGCTCGGAATTGAAATCCGAGGGCACCGATGAACTCGCAGCGCCGATATTCACTTAAAGAGACCTTTTCGGGAGTTGCGTTTGTTGTGAGTTGAAAGTTAGTTTTGGGGTTTTTCAGTTAAGTTAAATAAAATTGTGTAAGACAAATTTTATTTTTAACTTTTAAAAACCTACCAAAGGAGGTTGGAAGTGGGACCCACACCCACTTAACCTCCCTTGGGAGGATTAAGTGTGGTGGGGCCCACACGAACCCCTTTTTCTTTTCAAATTCCCTAACCCCTCTAAACCCCCTCTTAATTATGTAGCTCTTCCTTATTTTAATAACTTGAGTTACTTAATTAATTTAAGGGAGTTAAACCCCTTTTTTTGAATTTCAAAACTTTGAAATTCTTTTGAGTTATGTGTTAATAAAATAAGATGTAATCTTATTTGATTAAGGGTTGTTTGTTTATTCCCTTGAGAGCTTTTTGAGAGCTCCTCTTCATCTTCAAGCTCTGACGAAGAACAAAGAACGCTGAAACTCCGACGAAGAACGACTCCTCTCTTCTTCGTCCTCGGTGTCAACAAGAGGGAACGCCGCTTCCTTCTCAGACCTTCTTCGTCGGCAAACGAAGATCCGCCAACGACGTGTCTCTTCGGGCATAACTCTTCGTCAACGGATTTGACGAACGACGACCGCGACACCCGACCTCCGCGACGCCGTCTTCCGCGGAGCGTAACCGAATCTTCGAATCTTAAACCCAAGGTAGGGGTTATTGATTTCATTTTGGTTTCCTTATTCTTTTTTTTTGATCGTGAATAGCAAGTATAACGTGTGGCTTAATTTATTTTAAAGTTGCGTTATTATCTTAACGTGAGGGGGCCGGACCGCACGAACACGGCCGAACCCCCTCCAACGATCTTGCTTGTTCTTGCGGGTGGAAGCAAGAGGCGTGGTGCCGTCGCACCACGTGGTTGATCGTGCGTTTATTTTACGCAACACCGTCGCGCGCACACCATGGAAGGAACATCAAGAACGCGACGGCGTCGCGCCGCGTTGAAAGAAATTAACGTGTGGCGAAAGGGGCGCGGTGCCGTCGCACCGCGCCGGACGACGAACGCCGCGACCGGTTCCGGGCCGCGGCGGGACGAGAAGACCGCGGCCGGTTCCGGGCCGCGGCGGGACGAGGAGACTGCGGCCGGTTCCGGACCGCAGCGGGACGAGAAGACCGCGGCCGGTTCCGGGCCGCGGCGGAAGAGAAGGCCGGCGGCCGGGCCGCCGGCGTCGAAAGTCGAAGGCGGGACCGGAATTTCCGGTCCCGTTAGTAAAAACCGGCCGGCCAGCTGGCTGGCCGGATGGCTGAAAACCGGGGGAATAAATCCCCCGGACCGTTCAGCAAACCCCCCTCTTAATGAGGGGGGCGGTTCATTTAAGGAGGGGGGGCAGCAGCCCCCCCGGTTTTCCAATTAGCGGGCCCCCTGGAAGGAAGGGGGGGGGGGGGGGGGGGCGTTGTCAAAATCGGCGCGGCAAAGCCGCGCCGCCATCCAGAACCACGGGGGCAATCAAGCCCCCCGCGTGCGCCGCGGCCCGCTGCCGCCATCGCGGCCCGTCGCCGCCGCCACCGCGGCCCGCCGCCGCCGCCTCCGCGGCCCGCCGCCGCCGCCACCGCGGCCCGCCGCCGCCGCCGCCGCGCCGCCCGCCGCCGCCGCCGCGCCGCCGCCGGCCGCCGCCGCCCGCCGCCGCCGGCCGCCGCGCCGCCCCCGGGGGGGGGGGGGGGGGGGGGGGGGTCGGGCCGGGTCGGCCCGGACCCGGACCCCCCCCGTTTCGAACCAGTTTTGGTTTTTCGCTCATAACTTGAGCCTCGGACCTCCGAATGACGAACCGTCTGCGGCAATGCGATCCTTGGATCGAGACGGTCGTTTCGGTATATTGCACTCAAGGTTTCGGTTTACTTTGAGTTCGGCCGGGTTGGTTCGTTCACGAAACCAACCGGGCCTTCGGAGCGGAAACACTCATATCTTGAGCTACGGACGTCCGATTGACGTGCCGTCAGTCGCGTAGTGTTCCTCTTAGTGAAACGGATCTTTTGGCATACTCCGCCCGAGGTTTGGACGCAGGTGGAGTACGGTCGGGATGGTTTTTCCATAAAAACCAACCGGGCCCCGGAGACGAAAATGCCAATAACTCACAGACCGGGCGTCCGATTGACGCGCCGTCTGTTTCGTTGACTTCCTCTTGATGAGACGGAACTTTTGACATACTCCGCCCGAGTTTTGGATGCAGTCGGAGTATGACCGGGTTGGATTGTACCCGAAATCCAACCGGGCCCCTGGAACGGGAAAGCTGTTATCTTTCAGACAGGACGTCCGCTTGACGAGCCGTCAGCGGCGTTGGTAGTTACGTTTAGTAACGGTCCCTATGAGTATACCCTATGGGATTTCGGGGTACAGTTGAGATACGGCCGGGATTGGTTCGCACTCGAAACCAACCGGGCCCCTGGGACGAAAAGGCTAATAACTCACAGACCGGGCGTCCGATCGACGCGCCGTCTGTTGCGTTGAGACCCCTGTGATGAGACGGACCTTGAGACACTTCTTTGTGGGACTTTGTGATACTTGGAGTATCGACCAGTAGCTCGTGGAGCGGACCCTCCCGGAGACGAGCGTGCAGAGTACGGAGACCGTGTAGCCGGCTGAGACCTGACGACTGCTTGACCGACTCGACTTGGAGTGAGTCGACTAGCCCAGTGGACGGAGCGCCCGGTACTTGGCGGCAGACCCACGGCGGACGGAGCGCCTGGTAGTTGGCAGCAGACCCGCGGTACTCGACAGGAGGAGTACCTCAGTAGGCTATCTGGGTAGCGCCCGGTATTTGGCGACAGACCCTCAGCGGACGGAGCGCCAGGTAGTTGGCCGCAAACCCGCAGTACTCGACAGGAGGAGTACTTCAGCAGTCCTAGGTTAGTGAGCGGCAGCCTCGGAGTCGTGACAGGACCACTGTACACTCTAGAGACGGAGCTCTTCAGCAGTTACGGTTTCGATAATGAAAAATCCTGGTTTGAGCTGAGACTTTTGACCTTGTGTTTACCTCATGATTGAGATGGGTCACTTGCTAACTTTGGTATATGTATGGGCATATACCCGGGTAGTGGTTATCCGTCGTTTTCACAATCCTTGTGTTTCCTCATGATTGAGATGGGTTACTTGATAACTTAGGTATATGTATGGGCATATACCTAAGTAGAGTTTATCTGTTGAGATCTTCTTGTGTTTATCCTTGTTGGTTTTAGTGAGACCTTGAGGGTCTCGGGGTCCCTACTGAGTGTCGTTATACTCACCCCTGCACGGGCTATGCCCGCACCTCATTGTGTTGGTTGCAGATGACGGACAGTGCTGACAGAAGCCGAAGGTTCGAGGTCTGGACGGTACCTGGAGGTGGACTATACGACGAGGCGGTACCCGGAGGTGGACCACTGGGCGGACATACTCGGAGCGGATGGCGGGACCCAAGGAGCAGAGGAGCTAACTGTACCCACCCTTCAGGTGGGATTTCCAGTGGACATCTCAGCGTAGCAGCTTTACTTTTCAGTCGCTGTTTTCCCTTTCGAGTTGTACTTTACAGTTGGGCTTGTATTTCCGGCCCCTTTTACTTTTCAGCTCTTCTTTTGTACTTAGTGTTTTACTTCCGCTTGTACTCTGTGGTGCTTGTTTTCTTTATAAAGGCAATGCCTTCCCAGTTATCAGGATTTTACGCCTTTGGTGCTAGTCGCCAGCCCCTGGCCTATGGAAGGCGGGCTTGGGGTAGTCACGGCACGGGCCCCGAGGACGGGTCGTGACAAATTGGTATCAAAGGAGTTCGGTTCTACCGCAGAACTTATAACTCTGATGATTCTTTCTGTGAAGCAATAGTGTTGAGAGTACCGAGTGTGGTTTTCAGTTCAGGGAGTCCAGTGTTGGTGCGGGCGGCCGACGTATCCATACACCAGGACCCTGACAACTGATTTCCGACTTTGTGCACGAAAACACTGATTGCGTGTGTGTTTTCAAAAGTTTTTCCCCTTAAAACAGCTCAAACTAGGTCAGCTCACCAGGTATAATCGTTTGATCGTGTTACGTTGTTTCTTTCAGGATGGCCCCACGACGGCAGCCAGCTAGGGTTCCGAGAATCGAACGTGACGACAGCCCACCGAGCGACGAGGCCTCGGTGCAGGGCCCTTTGTCAGCAGTGGCACCGGCGGTAGCTCTACCCGCCGAGCCCCCGATGCTTCCAGCAGCAGCCGCTGACGATGCACGTCGCCTCAGCGCACTGCATGAGTTTCAGCGCCAGCGACCGCCCAGGTTTCGCGGGGAGACGGATCCCCAGGCTGCAGAGGACTGGCTGGAGGCAGTGGTTCGAGTGTTTAGGCTAGTGAGGACACCAGCAGACCTCATGGTGATCCTCGCTGCGAGCCTACTACACGCAGCAGCAGGTAGGTGGTGGAGCCACTTGTTTCAGTTTTGCGATGAGATGAACTTCGCATGGGAAGACTTCGAGACCTTCTTCAGGGTGGAGCTTGTGCCAGTATCTCTACACCCCGAGCGTGTACAGGAGATTCTGCCTTTACCGCGTGTTTTTCGATCAGAAGCCGAGTCATCTGTGGGCAGTAGACAGATGATGCAGAGGTCCAGGAGGACCAGACCAGCAGTTGGGCGATTTCGGGTTTTAGGACCAGTGGTGCAGGGCACCCGGAGTGGGAACAGAGCTAGCCGTGCAAGGAGCAGGTTGTGTTACTCATGCCGCGGAAAGGGTCACCTGGCACGTGACTGTCCGACTCCTCGATCCGCAGGTTTGGAGGGAGCCACCGAGGTTGAGGCAGCGACAAATGCTGGAGCTCTGGGAGCAGGTGGACAGGGGAGGAACTAGTGGATACGTCTTTTGTACTTCTAGTTCCATGTTGATGTTGCTTTTGTGTAGCGTCTTGTAATATGAGCTGCAATAATAAAAAAACGCATACCTTTGTGATGTTTTCTTTCCTGTCCTCTTTTGTGATGTTACTAAGAGGTTCCAGTTGACTGTTGACTTGACCCTCACTTGTGAGACATCTACTGGAGGAGACCAGTTACCACACACTGATGCCGACAGTGTGACTCAACCCTTGGAGGCGATAGTAACGGTTGGATCTCTTAGTAGTAGCGTCGAGGCCTTACGACGTCATCCTTGGTATGGATTAGTATCATCCATGTTAGGATTGACTGTTTTAGGCAAAGAATGTGGTTCATCCAGGGGATGAGACCAGGTTTCTCTTATCGGCAAAGAAGAAATCTTGCAGCTCTTGTGGGACCAGAGATGGTCCGGGCCATGTCAGAGGAGGTCCAGGTCATCCAGGAGCGGATGAGGACAGCACAGAGCCGGCAGAAGTCATTCGCTGACAGGAGGCGGAGGCCACTAGAGTTCGAGGATGGTGACCACGTCTTCTTGCGGGTCTCACCTCGACGTGGTATTCGGTGATTTGTCCGAGGCGGCAAGATATCTCCGCGCTTCATCGGACCCTTCCAAGTCCTCAGCAGGGTTGGCGAGGTGGCTTATCGCCTGGCTCTACCACCTCAGATACACCGGGTGCACGACGTCTTCCACGTATCCCAGCTGAGGAGATACGTGCACGACCCGACGCACATCATTGACCATGGGGAGCTTGACGTTGACAATGGGGCGACTTTTACAGAGGTCCCGGTGGAGATAGAGGATCGACAGGAGCGGGTCCTACATGGGCGATCGATTCCTCTTGTGCGCAACAGATGGCGGCACGGGAATCTCCAGGAGAGCACATGGGAGCGGGAGGCTCAGATGTGTGCTCAGTACCCTCTTTGTTTCCCTAGTTTTTGATGTATCTTTACGGGGACGTAAAGTCATGAGGTGGGAGTAATGTAAAGACCCGTAAAATTCAAGGGAAATTTTTTCTTAATTTTCTTTAGAATTTTACAAGAGCGCGGTTTCAGACGGCACCTGATTCCGAGGCCCGGAGTGCCCGGAATTAATTTCCGAAGTTTGGCTCGGGTACGTTCAGTGAACGAACGAGCGGGAATTCCTAACTTTTGATCCGGTGCTCGGAATTGAAATCCGAGGGCACCGATGAACTCGCAGCGCCGATATTCGCTTAAAGAGACCTTTTCGGGAGTTGCGTTTGTTGCGAGTTGAAAGTTAGTTTTGGGGTTTTTCAGTTAAGTTAAATAAAATTGTGTAAGACAAATTTTATTTTTAACTTTTAAAAACCTACCAAAGGAGGTTGGAAGTGGGACCCACACCCACTTAACCTCCCTTGGGAGGATTAAGTGTGGTGGGGCCCACACGAACCCCTTTTTCTTTTCAAATTCCCTAACCCCTCTAAACCCCCTCTTAATTATGTAGCTCTTCCTTATTTTAATAACTTGAGTTACTTAATTAATTTAAGGGAGTTAAACCCCTTTTTTTGAATTTCAAAACTTTGAAATTCTTTTGAGTTATGTGTTAATAAAATAAGATGTAATCTTATTTGATTAAGGGTTGTTTGTTTATTCCCTTGAGAGCTTTTTGAGAGCTCCTCTTCATCTTCAAGCTCTGACGAAGAACGAAGAACGCTCAAACTCCGACGAAGAACGACGCCTCTCTTCTTCATCCTCGGTGTCAACAAGAGGGAACGCCGCTTCCTTCTCAGACCTTCTTCGTCGGCAAACGAAGATCCGCCAACGACGTGTCTCTTCGGGCATAACTCTTCGTCAACGGATTTGACGAACGACGACCGTGACACCCGACCTCCGCGACGCCGTCTTCCGCGGAGCGTAACCGAATCTTCGAATCTTAAACCCAAGGTAGGGGTTATTGATTTCATTTTGGTTTCCTTATTCTTTTTTTTGATCGTGAATAGCAAGTATAACGTGTGGCTTAATTTATTTTAAAGTTGCGTTATTATCTTAACGTGAGGGGGCCGGACCGCACGAACACGGCCGAACCCCCTCCAACGATCTTGTTTGTTCTTGCGGGTGGAAGCAAGAGGCGTGGTGCCGTCGCACCACGTGGTTGATCGTGCGTTTATTTTACGCAACGCCGTCGCGCGCACACAATGGAAGGAACATCAAGAACGCGACGCCGTCGCGCCGCGTTGAAAGAAATTAACGTGTGGCGAAAGGGGCGCGGTGCCGTCGCACCGCGCCGGACGACGAACGCCGCGGCCGGTTCCGGGCCGCGGCGGGACGAGAAGACCGCGGCCGGTTCCGGGCCGCGGCGGGACGAGGAGACTGCGGCCGGTTCCGGACCGTAGCGGGACGAGAAGACCGCGGCCGGTTCCGGGCCGCGGCGGAAGAGAAGGCCGGCGGCCGGGCCGCCGGCGTCGGAAGTCGAAGGCGGGACCGGAATTTCCGGTCCCGTTAGTAAAAACCGGCCGGCCAGCTGGCCGGCCGGATGGCTGAAAACCGGGGGAATAAATCCCCCAGACCGTTCAGCAAACCCCCCTCTTAATGAGGGGGGCGGTTCATTTAAGGAGGGGGGGGGCAGCAGCCCCCCCGGTTTTCCAATTAGCGGGCCCCCTGGAAGGAAGGGGGGGGGGGGGGGGGGGCGTTTGTCAAAATCGGCGCGGCAAAGCCGCGCCGCCATCCAGAACCACGGGGGCATTCAAGCCCCCCGCGTGCGCCGCGGCCCGCTGCCGCCATCGCGGCCCGTTGCCGCCGCCACCGCGGCCCGCCGCCGCCACCGCGGCCCGCCGCCGCCGCCCCCGCGGCCCGCCGCCGCCGCCGCCGCGCCGCCCGCCGCCGCCGCCGCGCCGCCGCCAGCCGCCGCCGCGCCGCCCGCCGCCGCCGCCGCGCCGCCGCCAGCCGCCGCCGCCCGCCGCCGCCGGCCGCCGCGCCGCCCCCGGGGGGGGGGGGGGGGGGGGGGGGGGTCGGGCCGGGTCGGCCCGGACCCGGACCCCCCCGTTTCGAACCAGTTTTGGTTTTTCGCTCATAACTTGAGCCTCGAACCTCCGAATGACGAACCGTCTGCGGCAATGCGATCCTTGGATCGAGACGGTCGTTTTGGTATATCGCACTCAAGGTTTCGGTTTACTTTGAGTTCGGCCGGGTTGGTTCGTTCACGAAACCAACCGGGCCTTCGGAGCGGAAACGCTCATATCTTGAGCTACGGACGTCCGATTGACGTGCCGTCAGTCGCGTAGTGTTCCTCTTAGTGAAACGGATCTTTTGGCATACTCCGCCCGAGGTTTGGACGCAGGTGGAGTACGGTCGGGATGGTTTTTCCATAAAAACCAACCGGGCCCCGGAGACGAAAATGCCAATAACTCACAGACCGGGCGTCCGATTGACGCGCCGTCTGTTTCGTTGACTTCCTCTTGATGAGACAGAACTTTTGACATACTCCGCCCGAGTTTTGGATGCAGTCGGAGTATGACCGGGTTGGATTGTACCCGAAATCCAACCGGGCCCCTGGAACGGGAAAGCTGTTATCTTTCAGACAGGACGTCCGCTTGACGAGCCGTCAGCGGCGTTGGTAGTTACGTTTAGTAACGGTCCCTATGAGTATACCCTATGGGAGTTCGGGGTACAGTTGAGATACGGCCGGGATTGGTTCGCACTAGAAACCAACCGGGCCCCTGGGACGAAAAGGCTAATAACTCACAGACCGGGCGTCCGATCGACGCGCCGTCTGTTGCGTTGAGACCCCTGTGACGAGACGGACCTTGAGACACTTCTTCGTGGGACTTTGTGATACTTGGAGTATCGACCAGTAGCTCGTGGAGCGGACCCTCCCGGAGACGAGCGTGCAGAGTACAGAGACCGTGTAGCCGGCTGAGACCTGATGACTGCTTGACCGACTCGACTTGGAGTGAGTCGACTAGCCCAGTGGACGGAGCGCCCGGTACTTGGCGGCAGACCCACGGCGGACGGAGCGCCTGGTAGTTGGCAGCAGACCCGCGGTACTCGACAGGAGGAGTACCTCAGTAGGCTATCTGGGTAGCGCCCGGTATTTGGCGACAGACCCTCAGCGGACGGAGCGCCAGGTAGTTGGCCGCAAACCCGCAGTACTCGACAGGAGGAGTACTTCAGCAGTCCTAGGTTAGTGAGCGGCAGCCTCGGAGTCGTGACAGGACCACTGTACACTCTAGAGACGGAGCTCTTCAGCAGTTACGGTTTCGATAATGAAAAATCCTGGTTTGAGCTGAGACTTTTGACCTTGTGTTTACCTCATGATTGAGATGGGTCACTTGCTAACTTTGGTATATGTATGGGCATATACCCGGGTAGTGGTTATCCGTCGTTTTCACAATCCTTGTGTTTCCTCACGATTGAGATGGGTTACTTGATAACTTAGGTATATGTATGGGCATATACCTAAGTAGAGTTTATCTGTTGAGATCTTCTTGTGTTTATCCTTGTTGGTTTTAGTGAGACCTTGAGGGTCTCGGGGTCCCTACTGAGTATCGTTATACTCACCCCTGCACGGGCTATGCCCGCACCTCATTGTGTTGGTTGCAGACGACGGACAGTGCTGACAGAAGCCGAAGGTTCGAGGTCTGGACGGTACCTGGAGGTGGACTATACGACGAGGCGGTACCCGGAGGTGGACCACTGGGCGGACATACTCGGAGCGGATGGCGGGACCCAAGGAGCAGAGGAGCTAACTGTACCCACCCTTCAGGTGGGATTTCCAGTGGACATCTCAGCGTAGCAGCTTTACTTTTCAGTCGCTGTTTTCCCTTTCGAGTTGTACTTTACAGTTGGGCTTGTATTTCCGGCCCCTTTTACTTTTCAGCTCTTCTTTTGTACTTAGTGTTTTACTTCCGCTTGTACTCTGTGGTGCTTGTTTTCTTTATAAAGGCAATGCCTTCCCAGTTATCGGGATTTTACGCCTTTGGTGCTAGTCGCCAGCCCCTGGCCTATGGAAGGCGGGCTTGGGGTAGTCACGGCACGGGCCCCGAGGACGGGTCATGACAGGAGTAGTTCTTTTTTCTTCTCCCCCTTTGTGATTTTCAAAAATAATTAAAGGGAATGGAAAAAAAAGTATGGTACCTGAAACATTAGTATATGACAAGACACAACCAACCAAATAATCATTTTATTAGAGTTGGAAAATTTTACAAAGAAATACAATTACAACAAAAGACCAAAGTGATTTCATTTGTCTTCCTTTTCCATCAGAATGAGCTTCTTTAACAGGGTTTTGAGTTTCTTTAAGTCACTTTGGTCTTCCTCACCTTGCCTCTCCAAGGCTTTTACCTTTTCTTCTTGGAATTTTAATGCTTCTTCCTGAACCTCCAAAGCTTCTTTCTGCTAATTTATTATCTCATCTTGCTTTTCCATCTTCTGCTAAAACTCAATCTGGAAATCTCTTTCAGTTTTCCAATTATGAGATACTGAGTTAAGGTTCCAATTCAGGTCTATGACCTGTTGATTCCGAGAATTTTTCTCTTGGGTCAGCCTTTCATAAATCTTGTTAACCTTTTTATCCTCCATTTCAAAAGAATTTTGAACTTCAGCCTGAAAACTCTCAAAATGAAATAAATCTTCTTGAAATATCTTAGAACACTTAGTTACCTTAATTTAAGACTTTCTATGCACATCATAATCGATAAGAAAAATTTTCCTTTCATCTTCCATCTTAAAAAACTTATCCATGACCGTGGATAAAGAATCCGATATTTGATTCATAGTTTGTTGCAGCATCTGGAATCTGTAATCTATTGTTGGAAGAATCAGAATTGTGTCCACCAACTTCCTCAGAGACTGAACCACAAAATCATGCCCATGAAATGATGATTCTGAATCAAAAAATTTTCTTGGAGACTGATCTTCTTCATCTTGCACCAACTTTCTTCTAGAGGTGCCGCCAACCTCTTTCTTCCTGATGACATCTTTTATAGGTGTCTCCATGAGAGTTTTCTTCCCCTTATCAGCTCTTGGAACAGGTTCCTTATTAAGGGATACTTCTTCGAATTCAGATACTTGAACGATCTGGTCTTCATCTGGGTTTTGTTTTTCTTGTCCTTCCTCATGATAATTCCTTTCATAAGATTCTTCCTCATCATACAAGACATTCTCTTCTTCTTCTTCTTCTTGATGTTGCTTGCTAGCTTCCTCATCCCCCTTTCTTGGAGTAACTAACTCTGCGGATTCAGCCTTATCATTATAGTCCTGTACTTGCTTGATCAGGGTATCCAAATCTTCACTCTCCTCCTCTTATTATTATTCTTCTTCCTCAACTTCTTCAGCAAATTATTTCTCAGCTTCTTCAACTATTTCTTTCCCCTTGGATCTATTTGGAGAGAAATAGTTCTTGGATGGAGTTTCTGGTAATGATGGTTCAACACCAAATGTTTCCGAAATGGGAAACATTCCAGAAGCCAACTCTATAGCTTTCAGCAATGATCGCACCACTTTAGCATTAGACATCTTCTTTTTCATTTTATTCTCATTCTCTTGTTTCTCTATCTCCTCCGCAGCTTTTTCTTTTAAGGCCTTAGCCTCTGTAGGGTCCAATCCGAATTGAGGATCCCCTTACTTCCTCATTTCTTTATCTTCCCTCCACTTGGCTATCACTTCATATATATATGTTTTATGCTTCTTCAGCTTGGGGGGAGCAGATTGAGTTTCCGTAGCTTGTGGAATTTCTTCATCAGCAATGACTTCCTTAACATTTCTCTTCCTCTATTGCTTTTTGGATGGATCCGGAGAGTGTTTTTATTTTTGAGATTCTTCAAACTCTTCCACAGATAGAGTGTAAAATTCTCTAGATTCACTGGAAAAACCCATCTTTATCCTCTTGAGAGTATCATCACTGACTAGCATGAGCGTGCAATTCCGGATCATTGATTTGCAGGAAACCATGAAGGATTCTAAGCACCGAACTATCAGCTTAGATAGTAAGGTAGGAAACATGATAATCTGAGCTCTCAAATTGCATTCTTTTATATTCTTGATCGTAACCAAGACATGCCTCATCAGATTTATCGTTCTTAGATTTACCAAAAAATCTAAGACATATATATCACTTTTCTTCAGATTGTCTTTATCACCCTTTCTTGAAACCAGAAATCCATGCACCCAAAGCTGAATAATTCTATTGTTCAGAGTGAGATGATCAATAATGATAGTTGAATCATCCTTAAGCCCAAGTCACTTTAGTGCCTTCTCATTGTTGAAACTTCCTTGCACATCGGGAAGTTTGTGTGAGCATAATTCAGCTTCTACTTCATATGACAAACCAACCAAGCTTGCGGCCTTGGTGTAATAAAGCTTATATGTCTTCCCATATGACTTGAAAGAAAACCATTCTATGCCATCTTCCATCAGGAAGGAAACATACTTGTAGAACTTGGTCAGCAAATCAGTATAAACCGGATCCTTTTTATCTGACATTGCTACGCAGACATCTTCCCATCCATTCAACATTATATTCATGGAAATAAGGGAATCAAGCTTATTGAAATCCAGATTAACTAACCTATCCCTAAAGACTATCCACTTAGAGATTGGTTTTGCAGTCGACATATCTTGAGATGTTTCTTCAACGGACATTTAGAGTGAAGAAATCAGAAAGATTCGGATCGGCTTTGCATAGATCAGAACCGGCCTTAAAAAGAGAAGCAGGGCTTTGAGACGAAAAATCTTGAAAAGCCGATGTGTGATGAGTCTCAGGGTCTCCTTTATATAGGCAATGGATGTGACCGTTGGTCTTCCAAAAGCCATATAACGGTTGAAAAAAGCTTTGATCTGATCTGACAGTTGAGAACAATCCCGCAAGAAAAACTTGACTCCGATCTTTTGAGGTTTTTAAAGAAAACATTCATGTTTGAAGAAAACTATAATCTGATCTTTTACAAACTTAGGAAAATAACAGCAAGAATAATATGATTACGAAACTATAAATAAGGAAATCACAACTCTCGGATTGGATAAAAACATTGTTCGTAATTGATAAAATTCTTCTTGTAGAAATTTTTTTTTTAAAAAAATTCATTACGAAAGTTCCAGTACGAAAATCACGTTACAAAAACTCCAGCCCGAAAATCACCATTCCGGAAGTTCCAGTACGGGAAAAAAACTCCATTCCGGAAGTTCTTATTCCGAGAATTTTAATCCTGAAAATTTCACTTCCGAAAATTCCCATTCCGGAAATTTTATTTTATGAAATTTCCATTCCGAAAACTTCAGTTCCAAATGGTTTGAAAAACTAATTACGAAAATTTTTAGTTATACTAATTTGGAAAAACAGATTCCGAAAAATTTTAGTTACACTAACATTCAAATGTACCCCCCCTATGAAAATGAGTTTATTACTGTTAGGATAATTCTTCAACAAGAAGTTAATAAAGAATGATTACCTTACAGTAATCATTCCTAACTTTTTTCTAATGTATTCAAATCTATCGGAGGGTAAAGATTTTGTGAAAATATCAGCAAGTTGATCTTGCGTTCTGATAAACTGAAGAATGATATCTCCTTTATGTGTGTGATCCCTAAGAAAGTGATGCCTAATGTCTATGTGTTTTTCACGAGAGTGATGTGCAGGGTTCTTACTTAGGTAAATGGAACTTGTTTTGTCACACAAAATTTGAGTCTTAGTAAAAGTCAGGCCATAATCTGTGAGTGTGTGTTGCATCCACAACACTTGAGCACAACAACTTCCAGCTGCTACATATTCAATTTCAGTAGTGGAAAGTGATACAGAATGTTGCTTCTTGCACGACCAAGAAACTAACGAATCTCCTAAGAAATGACAAGTTCTAGATGTACTCTTTCTATCCATCCTACATCCACCAAAGTCAGCATTAGAAAATATTTTTAGAACAAAATTATTTCCATAAGTTTAAAATAATATTAGATCCATGGTTCCCTTTAGGTAGCAAAAAATTATTTTTACTTTCTTTAAATGAGATTCCTTAAGATTGGATTGATATCTTTCACATAAGCATACTGAGAACATTAAGTTTGGTCGACTAGCTGTTAAGTAAAGTAGAATTCCTATCATACCTCTAAAAGATGTTTGATCTACTGGTTTCCCAGCTTCATCAAGATCTAAAGAGTTTTAGGTACCAATGGGAGTACTTATACTTTTAGTATTTTCATAACCATACTTTTTGAGAAGATATTTAATATACTTATGTTGAGATATATAGGTTCCTTCTGGTTTTTGAGAAATTGAAAACCAAGGAAAAAAGTTAACTCACCCATCATACTGATTTCAAACTCAGATTCCATTAGACTTGCAAAAGAATTAGTTAAATATTGCTGAGTTGAACCAAATATGATTTCATCAACATGAATTTGAACAATTGAAACATTTTTCTTATCTTTCTTTATAAAAAGGGTTGGATCTGCATTTCCCTTAACATAGTTATTTTGAAGAAAAAATCATGTGAGTCTATCATACCAGCCTCGTGGGGCTTTCTTAAGACCATAAAAATCTATGGTAAGTCTAAAAACATGATCAGGATGTTTTGTATCTTCAAAGCTAGGAGTTTGTTCAACAAAAACTTCCTCTTGAACATAACCATTCAGAAAAGCACATTTAACATCCATTTGAAAAAGTTTAAAATGGAAGAATGCTGCAAAGGCAAGTAGAATACGAATAGATTCTATTCTAGCTACTAGGGAATATGTTTCTTCATAGTCTATTCCCTCTTGCGGATTATAGCCTTTAGCAATGAGTCCAGCTTTATTCCTTACAATGAGTCCATTTTCATCACACTTGTTTCTGAAGACCCATTTAACTCCAATAACAGACGTTTCCTTAGGTATTTCAACCAATGTCTAGACTTTGTTCCTTTCAAATTGATTTTTTTCATATTGCATAGCTTTGATCCAATCATCATCACCTAATGCTTTATCAGTGATTTTTGGTTCTAATTGGGAAATAAATGCTAGATGTTCTACTTCATTACTTAAGGAACTTCTAGGCCTTACAGGTTTATTTACATCACCATTGATTCTATCTCTGGGAGGATTCTTAAGAAACATCAGATTTGGGTTTTTTAATGTCTGTTCATCAACAAAGGGTAGAAAGTTTTCTGGGGTAAATGTTTCAGAAGTATCTTTTTGAACATTTTCTTTATCAGAAGGATGTTCTTTCAAAGGTTTACAATCAGTTTTTGGAAACACATCCGGGGATGTAGATTGGGATATTTTGAAAACAAAAGGATCAGACTCATCAAATTTTATATGCACTGTTTCTTCAACAGTACAAGTATTTTTATTGAAAACTCTATATGGATTAGAAGTTTTGGAGTAGCCTAAGAAAAATCCTTCATCAGATTTTGGTGAGAATTTATGTATATTATCTTTACTATTTAGAATGAATACTTTTCGACCAAAAACCTTGAAATAAGAAAGTCTTGGTTTTCTACCATTCCATAAATCATAAGGATTTTTATTAAGAAAATGTCTGATCAAAACTCGATTTATAGTATAACAAGAAGTACTTACAGCTTCAGCCCAGAAATGTCTAGCTATAGAATATTCACTCAACATGGTTCTAGTTATTTCTTGAAAAATTATATTTCTTCTTTCTACTACACCATTTTGTTGAGGAGTTCTAGGTGCTAAAAAATTGGGAGTAATTCCTTTTCTACTACAAAAAGTTTCAAAATCAGAATTTTGAAATTCTCCTCCATGATCACTTTGAGTAGTTTTCAATAGAAGATTTTTCTCATTTTTAACTTCTGCTATAAAACTTTTGAGAAAAGAGAAAGCTTCAGACATTTTTGCTAGAAAATAGACCCAAGTAAATCTGGTGTAATCATAAACTAGATCAAACACATAGTATTTTCCACCAATTCTTCCAGTTTGTGTTGTACAAAAAAGATCCATGTGTACTAACTGTAATTCATCAGTCGTTGAGACTTCACCAATTGATTTAAAACTAGATTTACATTTCTTTCTATATTGACAAGGATAACAAACTTTAGAAGAATAAAATCTAAGCTCTGGTAGATCCTTAACTAGTTTCTTCTTAGAGATTTTACATATGTTTCTATGGTTACATTAAACTAATATTCTTTTCCATAACCAGGAATGACCTTCCATTGCACTTAGGTAAGGTAAATCTTGGCGTCTGAGGTCTTCTAAGTTCAAAGTGTAAACATTCTATTGCCTATTGGCTGAGAGAATAAATTCTTCCTTGGAATTGTGTACTAAGCACTTATAATTCCTAAAATTCACAAGGTACCCTTCATCACATAACTAACTTATGCTAATGAGGTTGTTCTTAATACCCTTAACAAATAAAACATTTGAAATCATTGTTTTACCTAGAAGAACAATATTACCAATACCAACAATTTCTCCCTGTGCATTATCTCCGAAAGTTACCTTTCCTCCTTTCGTTTTGATAATCTTTTCAAAATAGCTTTTGTTACCAGTCATGTGCCGGGAACATGCACTATCCATGTACCATGTATTGTTGTTGGTACTTCCTCTATCTTCCTAAAAACAAGAAAAGAATTAGACTTTTAGAATCCAAAGTTTCTTGGATCCGAGATTTCTAGGCAATAAAATTTTCGGAACCCACACTTTCATAGAAAAATAGGCTTTATGAAAACCTAGAGATTGAGTTTTATTTAAAGAAAAATTCTTCGCCCAGTGACCACCACATTGACACTTGGTACAAAATGGGGCACTTTGTGGAACAAAGTAGTTCTTACTAAAAGTTGGTTTTTCATGGGTATAACCAAATCCGGATTTGTTTCTTAATGGTCATATTTGAGAATACATTTTATCAAAATTTTCTTTAAAATGGGTAAAGTTTGATAAACACTTCTTTAAGGAAAAAATTTCAGACTTGAGTTTTATAACCAAGTTTTTATCTTCAAAATCATTGGGTTTAGAACTAGAGCTAGGCTCGAAGATACTTTTTTTAGGAATTACTTTTTCTAACTCTTTAAAAAGTTTGTTCCTTTCTGAACTTATTTCCTCAATATATTTTGAAATATTTACAAAATCACCATGTTCCTATGAAGATATTTATAAAGATCTGATATTTCTTTTGTATGAATAGAATTCCTAGAGTTTGCCTTATCAAGTTTTTTATTGAGTTTAGAATTCTAAATTTCAAGAAGTTCAGCAAACCTAGAAACTTCTTCATAGGTAGGTGAAGTATTTTCTTCATCAGAAGAGGACTCTTCATCTAAAGAGTTGTAATACTTACTATCATTAAAACATAAAGAAACATTGGTCAATGATTTAGCATTTCATACCTTAGACAAAAAGCAATGATTGTCAATGGGTAATATGGCTATAAGACCAAGATTCTTCTGTCCTGAAGATTCATAATCAGAAGATTCATCTAAAGAGTCACCACCACTTGCACTCCAGGTTTCATTTTCTTTCAGAACATTCTTAGCTTTGGTTTTGTAATACTTCTTTCTATTTCTCTCAGAATCCCTTTCTTTCCTTTGTTTCTTTTTGAGAAAAGGGAAATCTAGTCTAATATGTCTTTCTCTCTTGCATTCATAACAAGTAACTACTCCGTCTTTCCTATATTTCCTTTCCTTTTTTTATACTTGGATTAGAAATTTCTCAAGACAGCTATCTTGTTCATTCTTCGAGAAAGATTTGCTGACTAATTTTATGAGACTTCACTTTCACTAGAATCTGATTGAATAACAACCTTCTTAGACTTGGATCTGGTTACTCTCTCTGGAGTCTTAGTTTTCATATGATTTTATATTTTTGTAAAAGCGATACTACCATTCCCATTCTTCTTTTTGATGTTGTCAGCATCTCTCTTCATTCTTGTTTGATGTTGGAGAAGAGTTCCAAATAGCTCATCAAGAGAAATTTGAGTGACCTTCATGTTCTCATATATAGTTATTCTCTTTTATTCCCACTCATTAGGCATAATATCAATTATCTTATCCAGAAGGGATTCATAATCTAACCCTTTTTCTCCCATAGACTGTAAGTTGTTGACTATATTTATAAACCTCTGTTGAACTTTACAGATTGGTTCTCCATACGGAAAATTGAATCCATGGTATTCAGCTCTAAGCATAGCTCTCCTAGTTTCAATCACATCAGAAGGACCAAAGTGTGTAACTTATAACTTCTTCCAGATAAAATTATCTCCTTCACAAGAATAAATTTGGATATATATATTTTTAGTCATTGAACATAGTAAAGTATTGCGTACCTTATAATTGAGTTGATACTCTTTCTTTTCCTAGTTAGTGAATGTTCTAACTTACTTATCTGGAATTTTATAATCACCAGTAAGAATAACGAAGTTATCCACTGCAGTGTTGATAATAAAAGTCTTAATTAGATCTCTCCAGTACTCATAGTCATCACCATCAAAGATTGGTGGTCTTGTAGGATTTAGAATGTCAATAGAACCAAAATTGACTCCTGCCATTCTTAAAAAAAACTTGGCAACAGAACTTGTTAGTAGAAAAAGTTCTTAACCACAATGTTTGGAATGAAAAAGTTTGGAATGATAATGTTCGGAATGACAAAGCTCGGAATAAAAAAGAAAACTTTCTAAGTAAAGAAGAAGAATAAAGAACAAAATGAGCAAGAAAAACTTATATGTGAGTACGAGTATTTCTGAGACCACCTTTGATACCAATTGTAGGATCGAAATAACGATGTAGATTCTCAATATACAAGAGGGGGGGGGGGGTGAATTGTACACTTTAAAAATTCATTTGGAACCTTTAAAGTTGGTTACTGATAACTATGTTTTCCTTAGATAAGGAAAATTCTACATTTAACAATGTTAAACTAAGAAAATTCAAAACATCTCTAATCACCAACTGGAGAATTGGAACCAAGATTTACAGAATAAGATTCTACCTTAAAGCATATAGAATCTAAACTAATTAGAGTACAAGTGTAAGGAAATATAAAAAGGTTATACTTTCCTTACAATACAATATGCAGCAGAAACAAACAAGTAGTAAAACTACAAGTAACAAGATATAAGTCTTTTAACCCAAAGAGAAGGGTATCCAACAACCTAGGATAAAGGTCCCTTGATTTATAATTTCAAGAAAGTATGTCTTACCCACACCAGGGTAAGCCCTCGATACAAAGATCAGAATCTCTGTCTTTCTATCCCCGAAATCCCTCAACTTCAAGGTAGTTGGAACCTCTCTCTTCCTTAGTAGGGAAGCCCTCGAACATCAAGGTAGTCGGAACCTCTGTCTTCCTCAGCGTGGAAGCCCTCGAACTTCAAGGTAGTCGACACCTCTGTCTTCCTATCCCCGGAAGTCCTCGAATGTAATTACAACATTCGGTGTCGCACAAAGCAATCTGAACGAGCAGTTCAGTACGCACAAGGCATTAAAATCATCTGTCTCTAGAAATCACCTTAACAGCCTGTGGTCTCTATATCGATCAACTTCTTGTTGAGATCTTTCAAATGAGCTCCTATTTATAGGCAAACATCCAACGGTCGGCTCCCTCTTCCAATGGTCATATTTTCCATCAAATTTGGAGGGACCTGTATATGTGTAACACAACCAATAGTTAATTAGAAACATAATAGATGAAATCATTTTATAACAAACCATGTATAACTGACTGCATGACATTGTTTTGAAATGAAGCATATGTAAGTAAAAGCTAATCAATATTTCAGTGTGTAAGAATTTCAAAAGTTCGGAGTCTAACCAAAATGAAATTCGGAGTCTATGTTATGAAATGTTTGGATTCTGTGGTATAGGAATTCGGAGCCTGGTTTCACCAGAGATCGGAATCTGAACTTGCAGAGTTAGTATTCAAACTACTTAAGAGTTCGGTGTCGAACTACTTAAGTGTTCGGAGTAGAACTGCTTAAGAGTTCTGAGTCAATCGTCATAAGAGTTCGGAGTCGAACTTCTTAAGAGTTCGGAGTTGAAATGTTTAAGGGTTCGGAGTCAAACTTCATAAGAGTTCAGAGTGGAACTTCATAAGAGTTCGGAGTCGAACTGATTAAGAGTTCGGAGTCAAAATTCTTAAGAGTTCAGAGTCGAACTTCTTAATAGTTTGGTGTCGAATTGCTTAAGAGTTCGGAGTCGAAAATATGAAAGTTCAGAGTCCAGAATTTGGATTGGAACTGCATTATAGTTTACATCCAGAATTCGGATCCTAAAAACAGAATTCTCCAAATCTTTACATTATATGGCTCTGGGATTTTGGTTATGAATCAGTTTGTTGTACTTAAGAAAAAATGGCTATGTATAAGAAAATCTAGGTTAGGGTATATTTACTTGAGGAAGTAAATTTTCCTTATGAAGGTAAAATTTATATTTCCTTACGTATAAGGGGTTTGATATTTTCAAAACAAGAAGGAATGGAAAATTCATAAGGAAAACCTTATTGACTCAACAAATGTGACTCTTAATATTTTTTTAAATAAATAATTGGAGGTCAATATTTGTGACATCATGAAATAAACTATATGACATATTCACATATAAACAACATAATGTGTTGAGTGTATGGATTTGGGAGATTCATTGAAAAAATATGTTCATTATAAAAAGTTTCATGTCTTATGATAGTGCCCAATCTTTTCATTCAGGCATAAAAATCATTTGGTTTATGGGTATTTTATTTTTGGATAATCTATAAATTATTACGAGATTCGAGATAGATTTATGATAATATTAAAATATTTTAATTAATGATTTTAAAAAATTTGTATAATTATTATGACACAGTGAAAATCCTTTTAATTAGATAGAAAAGAATTATAAGTTGGCTAATAAATTTAATTTCCATATTTACTATAATTATGTAACCAAATTTAAAATTTCATGTTCAAATAATAAAACTTCATGTAATTAATCTAAATTAAAAATACTTACAGGGCTTGATCAATTTATTCAAAAAATGATTAAAAATAATGAATTTATCCTATTTCATTGGAATTCCTATAATTTACTTGAAAAATAAATGTGTTAAAAGTAAATTACAATTGATTTTTTTGGGAATTCATTAATTTAAATTCACATAAATGATATTAAAATATTGGTTCTATAAACCACCAAGGTTGTTGTATGGAACTCTTAGAAAACCTCCTCACATAGTGAATCTTGTACCACTGTCATTCATCAAAATGGATTATGTGCTTTCCACCTTCGGAACATCTATATGGTACATCACATGTGGTTATCTGATTACATGAGACTATGTAATTGATATATCCCAACTAGGACTCCCTTATGCATTGTTGAGGAAAAGTGGACATCACCATTTACAAAAGACAAACAAACTATCCCTTATATATTGAGGATAACTACATCACTACAAACTACTCTGATGCATTCTCGATCAAATAGTTTTGGGATTTCTTATTAATGTCTTCAAACACATCATTTACCTTATATGGTGTATAAAAAAATATCAATGTTATAGTATTATATAAATTTAAACTAATGTATATATCTTAGGATAATATCTACCTGAGTGATGTTGTATATAAAGAAATTATGGTCATTTTGGACTATGAACCTCTCAATAAGAAAGAAATGTCTCTATTTCCTCAAGGAGACATGTACATTAACATTCTAAAAATAATTGGTTATTTGATTATATTAATGATATAATTATTGTATATACCATAATCATGCAAAAAATTCCTTTTCATCAATACACATCCTATCAAAACTCCATAGGCAACATAGAACAACGTGTACATGAAAACCTCCTCTGGAAATATTTGTACATGAGAACTAGTCGATCATTATTCTTACTCATTAAAATATCTTTGGTATAACACAAACCATATGGAATGTGTCTGATAATGGATAAGGGAGATCCCATTATTCATAATCTAGGATAAATATTCTATGAACCTTTAGTAGTATCCAGCTAAAGCAAGAAGCTTTTCTCGTCACAAACAATCATTGATGGCTCCCAAAAAAGTAGTACCTCAATATTTTAATGATCAATAGTTACTCCTCCATCTAAGAAGTCAATACCTAAGAAGTGGACATACATAACTAATGGGTGGTTAGCCGTAACACCTACCCATGAAGGTTGACTGCAAACCATACACTCAAAAACACATGACTCTCTAATTAAAAGACACTATATAGGATTGAGCTATATATAACATGTCCAAATAAATAATGATGTCATATGACTTCATATAAAATACCCATGCTTATCATAACAAAAATTATATATCTTAATATACTAATATTCATTACATAACATAATGATCAACACCAAAATCATTTAGGATTGGAGATTTTGGAAACATGGAAACATAAAAATTTGGTTCATAGGTTAGAAAATTTATCTCCAACTAAGTTCATCAAAAATAACACCATTCACGGACAGAGAATACATTATACATTTCATCATAATTTAAGAAATGGAAACTAAATAACGGGTGTTCATAGATGCTCAATAACGGTAAATGAGTGATATATCAAAAAACCATGATATAATAAATCCAAAAACTTCATAAGATATAAATAATAATGTAATCAATGACAAAAGTTATTATATTGTACCATTTAAAAAATATATAGAGTTCTGAAAAAAACATAATCATAGAAAACTGTTTGTCAAAACTACCCAAAAATACAGTCATGACATGTTAGGCTTGGTCAAGCCACTTGTGTATATGATCTACGCTTGGGAAAACCTCCTGTGTACCCTCTAATAAAATTTTGGATAACCTCCTGTGTACCCTCTAAACTTATTGAACATTAATCATTATTTAATGCATCAGGGAGAGATATAGGTATCCCCTATCCCTTAAATAAAATTATACAAATGTATTCCAAAATATTATAAAAGATTTAGCATATCATAACCTATTAAAAGAAATGTTTTGCATAAAAATTTCATCATTTCATCATAACATAACATTTGGATAGATGAATTTTTTGTAAAAATCTTTTCATCATTACAATAATCCATTTTGATAATAAATAACAATGTTATATTTAGATCATATCCATATTAAAGTTAAAGTTACACAAAATGATTTCATCATAGATGGAAATATATTTTTGAAGTAAATAAATCTTATTAATTTCTTGATCAAAGCAGAATTTATATGAAAATATAATTTCTCAAACAATAAATTCAAAAAAAAATTACAAAAATACTATTATTCGAAAATAAATTAGATCAAATATATTATAATCATTAAAAATAATTTACATCATTTATTAAAAAAATATCATTTCCACTTAGAAAAAAATATTTAAATCATTAAAAAATTTTAAAATAATTTTATATGAAAAAAAACCTTTGAAACATATAAAGTAATATTTAAAACATTTATTGTTCTTGAAGACGGTAAATTTTGTGACCATCAAAACAACAGTTCCTTTCAAATTTTTATGTAAAATCCAAACATGAAATGATTTTAAAAAAAACCATAATATTCAATTTAATTTAAAAAAAATAAAATAGGGTAAAAATAAATTTTATCAATATGATAGGAACATTAAAAAAAATTAAAACATTTTTAGAAAACATGGATATGGATGAAAATGGTTTTCCAAAGAAAGTGTGAAATGAAAGAGAATTCTTTTAAAACTATTAATTTAGAACAATGTCTATAGAAAGGGAGTAAATTAAAAGTAAATACTTAATTATCATTAAATGAATATAGGAAAATAAAATTAAATATTTTCATTAGTTATGGGTCAAAATATTTCATTATTAGAAAAAAATCATAATCAATCTTGATGAACAATGAGATCTTAATATCAAACCCTCACCACTATTGTATCTTTTGGATAATAAACTACATTAAATAATAACATAAAAATAAACAATAAATATAATTTATGTAAGATTATACATTATAAATAATTTCAATGTGTTTGTATATAGACATAAATAAAGATGATATCTGCATAAAATAATATATGTCCCAAAGAAGACAAATTGAGACAAAAACCCCTTACTTCTTGTCTCGAATTCTTTGTACACGTTTGAAACTCCTAAAACATAAATATATTTTTATTATACATAATTTATTCAACCAAGTATTTATATATCATCGAATATTGAATTTTCATTATACTTTTTATTTGAAATTTATTTCCAATTCCATGTTAAAATCACATTATAAACAATAATTGCTTGGTTTATCGTGTATGATTTTTATTTTTATTTTTGGTACTATTAATTTCATCTTGGTAATATTTTTTTTAAATATGATATAAATATGATATATATTAAATATATATTAATATATTTTAATCAATAAATTCTAGAGATAGAAACTAAAATACACTGTTAATACAGATGGTAAGTCATAAAAAAGCATGTATTTGTTTCCATATTCTCGATGGATAGAATTAAAGAAAGGTAAATAATATATTAACTTAATATAATAATAATTATTTAATATATATCAAATATATTCAATAAATGCATCATAATTCCTTCCATGAAATTGTTTAGTGAAAAACAAATCTCAACACTTCACAAGGTGGTAGTCCACTGTACACGAGAACACCATTATCCTATCCCCCACAGAATGGAAATTATTAAGTTTTATGTGACATAAAAATTATATAATTATAATTATTTTTAAAAAATCATATATATTTACTTAATATATCTTTATTACCATCCCAATAAAACATTAATCAAAATGACATCACATCAGTTGGTGATGCGGTAGGCCACTGTAAACACGAGTGAGATTATTGTTTAGTAGAAGGTTGGATGGTAGGAAGATATGTGATATGTTATAATTATATAATAATAATAATAATAATATATATTATATAAATATTAAATATTTCATTATATAAAACTGTGATAGGTGGTAATGGAAAATTAATAACCTCGATTCATGAGTCGGTTGTCCGCCAAACACACAAGAGACAATTTCATTTCACAATTGATGGAAGTGAGGATGCATATATTTTATAACATTAACATAAAAAAAATCAGTATGTGGTATATATGTTTTGTATTATATCTTCATATATGAATACAATATGAAGGTGTTTGAAGAGTAAATAATACATGAACAAAAGTTTATGAATTTTACCTATTCTTTAGAGAGACTCTTTACGTTTATACGAGAATCTTAAATCGTAGGGTTTTACAAAAAATATAAGGCTAGTGGAATATATATAGGTAATTTGGGAAGGAATATGGAATTTTATTTGATAAAACAATTAATATTTTATCTGTTATGTGGGGCGTTGAGGGTGTGGCCTTTTGTATGTGTAGAAATGGACAAACATTGAATTTTTAACGGAATAAACTGTAGCCATATGTTTACATGCCAAAAATATCAAAAAATGGAAAATAATATATCATTAGGGTTTTTTTAATAGTATTATTTATTTAAAATTGTCTATGTACATGTTTCTATGTCATTTTACCCCTTATATATTTATTTTAACCCCCAATAGTCCAGTTTCATCCTTGATCGTGATAGTAATTTTTTACCTTTCTTACTATTAATAATGGTAAAAACATTAGTAAAACAAGTTATATAATATAAATTAATATTATTTCTTATTCATAATCCATTTTTTCAAATTCCATTCATTTAACTAGGAAAATATAATTAAAACATAATCCCACAGATGCGAGGAAAATGATGTTTTTCATACGGAAAAGATTCCCATGTTTAAAAATGATTATATCATATTTCATAATTAAATTGATTAAAATAACATAATTTGGTTAAATAGATATTTAGTTAAAATATTTTTTAAAAAATAAATCTAAAATAAATTTTTTTTATAAATTATTTGAATGCAAATGTAGTTTTTAATAAAAACTATTATTTTCACTATTCCCAAAAAAATTATATTTTCAAAAAACTTTAATCAATTACTACAAAATAGTTATGAAATTAATATTTAAGAAATTAATTTATGTTTTAAAATAAATTTTAAAAAATTATCCAAAAAGTTTATATATTATGTGTTTCAAATGAGACTAAACATATCTTTATAAAAATTAATTTTAATCATAAAATTTGATTCAGACTTATATAATATGTAAGAAATGAATAAGTCGAATAATAAATTTTTAATGAATTTATAATACAGAAATTTCATTAAAATCATTTCCCAAAAGTTATTTATTTAATTTATTAAGGTAAAAAATTTTATTGCACCAAAGAATAGTTTTTCAGTTAATGATTACCATTATTTTAAAAGAGTTTTTAATTTCATTTCTTATTAATTGGACTCTAAATAATTCATTTCATATACAAGTTTAAAAAATTATTTTTTATAATTTAGTTAATTTCATTCATACTTCCCATCCCAAACACTAGATGATAACATTCATATTATATAATAATATTTTAATAGTATGTCATCTTTTTATTAAATATAGAATTACATGTAATTCAAAATAAAATCATTGTTTCATGTAACACATGCTAATATTGGTGTTTCACGTAATATAAGCTATACACCAAATAAAACAGATTTGAAAATATATATTTTAAAAAATATTGAGGTGTTATGTTCAACTCAACATAAACTGAATTTCTCAGGAAAAATTACATCCCTATGATATAAAAAATGTGGTTAATTATTCCATATAATATCTTATTTTTCTATTATTTATTCTTCAAGCTACTGATTTTCACCAAAACAACATTGACCTAGTGAGTTGTCTTATCTCCCAACACTTCTTCTTTATGATCGAAAATATAGAAAGGTTGTTCCTTATAAGTGTGATCCTGCTCTAGTTGTACTACATCTGTGTTTAGTACATGTGGTGGGACTAGTATGTACTTATTCAGAAGAGATACACTGACACATCATCGACTTAATAGTGGGTTGGTGGAAGATCCATATTATAATATACCATTCGTATAAGATAAATAATTTTCAAGGGGCCAATATAGTGAAGCCATATTTTTCACTTCGTTATTACAGAAATAAATATTTAGAAACACATTTTCACTAAAATAAAATTTTGGATCACATCAGATATTTTTTTGTAACTTTTGTAACACCCCAAGATTCCACGGTACGCTTCCCTTTGAATAATACAGTAGTGTGTGTTGTAAACAACGTCGAATTCTAACACACCACAACCAATCAAACAAGCCGTTATGAATATTAATACCCACTTTTTCAAATTTTATAATTTTATGATTCAAAATGGTCTTCATTTTTGGATTCCGAATATCGAAATGAACTTAGGGTGAATTTTTGGTATTTTTCTGAAAAGTTTCAATTTTTGATGAATAAGGAAAAACAATGAGTTATTGTTTAAAACCAAATTTTTATTTAAATAATTATTTATTTTATTTAAATTTATTTTATTTCAAAATAGATAAATAATACCTATATAAGTTCAATTTAATTCATTGGATTCAGTTTATAATAATTTTAGATATATAAAAAATTTATTGAAATTTTCAACGTCTTTTACCCACCCTCTAGGAAAATTTTCAAATTCACGTAAAACATAATTTTACTGCTTCTATGAGTGGAATTTTGAAAATATAAGAGACACAGTTGATTTCAGAAAGAAAAAATTGGTGCAATAAGATGAAAATAATATTTGGTGAATAATTAGATTTTACTTTTATTTACCACAGTTAAAATTAAATAGGGTATTTATGGGTAACAATGATCTTATTATTACCCTAACACATATCCCAATTCTATTGGATAAGTATAATTCAACCAAAAACAACCTTAGGAAGAAAATATGAACCTATGTGGTCCACATGTATTAGATTAGAACACTTATTATTATTTTATTTAAACAAGAGTTAAAAGAGTTAAAATCAATGTTTAATAAATAAAACATTTTTAATATAGGGTTATACATATGATAAATTTGACTATTAATTTTCATTAGAAATATAAAAATATTTACTAAATAATGGTATTTTATTTATAGTTTTTAGACATAAAATAATTTAATTTATTTATGACACAATATTGATGCCGTAATTACATAATTAATGAAATATTTAGATACTTAACATTATAATCATCCAAATAAATGTAATTTGAGACGTTTTATGAATTAAAAAAAAATTATATGTTAATATGACTTATTTTGGTTGGTTATTATAATTTTATTTGAAGTAATAATGCTGTTATGAATTTATAAAAAAAAACAAAATACCAAATAGTATCAAAATTGACATAAAAGAGTTTTTGAAAAAAATATTATATTATTAATTGATATTCTATTCATAAAAATCTATGTTTCGGCCAAAGGACATATATAATGATATTTGTTTCATTAATGATCCACATGGGGTTCTCTTGGAAGTATATAGCAAGTTTATTAACCATATAATATAAAGATAGAAAGAGACATGGTAAATGTCCAACTATTTAACTAAGAGTTAAATCTAAATGATAAAGTTAATATAGTGACCCAAACCAATATAAAACCACTTGGATGTGTGTTTTTAGACCCATACATACCTCATACTTTTAATAATCCACTTCAGATCCATTAGAAACTGAAATTGATTTTTTTATAAAATAATATTTCTAGCTTTTCCTAAGGTGCCCCTCACCCCTATTATAAAAGGGAACTCCACCTTCTCTCTAATTAACACCTTAAAAGCCATTCGACTCGGCCAAAATCTACCCAAATACCCTCTCAACTGTTCTCCCTTATTTCTAGTGGCCTTAGAGGAGTCATAAATCCTACCTAAGGTGCTCTTTTGATCAAATCAAATGGAAGAACCTGAAGAATAGGTAAATACTTCATCACCTCTTTCAAGTTCCTTTATTATTACACTTCCTTTCTCTATGTTGTTTCCATTATAAAATTATAACTCCTGTATCATCAATTTAATTTTATGTTATTATAAATATGGTATAGCTAAATTCATTATTCTATCCATCCTTTGAATGACATGTCACTACACATGTGTACGTATGACTCATCATCTCCACGTCGTGGTGTAATTATTATTCAGTACATTATTATTTGGATGGGTATAATAATGATGTAAAATTGATTTAAATAATAAATATAAAATTATAATGATTATTTATATATGATACACCATCCAATTATATATTATTTTAATTTCAAAATAATGATATTGTCGCTCGTATGTACGTACGAATTACCGTCTCCACGAACGCGATGAGATTCATTACCCATCATATCCATGCAAGAATAATTTTCATTAGATGATTAAAAATAATGTTTAAATACATTATATCACTCTGGATATGAATAAGATACATCCTATCCACAAAAAATATGACTCACATAATAAATAATATAAAGGAAAATGAATCTGTTACCACCCAAAACAACGATAATACTAAGATATTATTAATAAAGAAATGATAAAAGATCATATATGATATAATATTAATTTATATGATTATTTAATAATTTAATAAAAAATATTTCACAATTATATAGTTGTTTAACCTACCCTCGACCAAGGAAAAGTATAAGGTAATGGATTATTTTATAATCTCTTCATTATCAGATATTGTTTATACGTAATTATCTACTAGGACCTCATTATCATCCACATCCATGTTTCTTAAAAATTGTTTTTCAAAACATTATTACTATTTTATAGACTATGGGTTAAAGTCATTTATAACCTTGTTTGAATTTTATATGATGTCTATAAAGGAATCATTTCATCATTTTACAAATAAGGTCCTTTTTAACCTTTTCGACAAAATTAAGGTAAGAATGTATTTTTTTAACTTATATGACAAGTGCGGCTATTTTCCACCATTATAGAATCGTTGATGATTCCCTTACAAGCTTATAAGAATATTTTCAATGTAAATGTCTTATTTTATAATTATGTGACTTTTAAATGATTTCAAAAAGGATATATTTCTCCCAAATAGTTCTGATTTCATCTATGTCAACATCCTTGGATTGATTTTAATCTTATTTAAAGTTGATTTATTATCATACAAAACTTCCATATTGTATTGAAGGTTTTGTGATATGTTTGACTGTGGATGTGTTATTTTTATACCATTCATGATTTATGGAGAAAGTATTGAAATTTCGTATGCTAGTGTTAATACGAATGTTTATGTTATGTTTAAACCTGTTTATATGAGGAATGAATTGGACTTAGTAAGTGATGGTTGGAGTCCACTATAGCTCCTCAATGCATCAGCAGGACTCATGAGACAATATAGTGTCTTGGAAGATGACCTTGACAAAATCTTATTTGTAGTCTTGGAACAAATCCTTGACTATGTGGTTATGAAAGTTTGGAATTATGAATTCTATCATTGTGAAAGTGGTTATTTGTATTTCATGTGATTATTAGACTATTAGAATATCCATGTGAATAAGTAAATGGCATTATTTCAATTTATTTTTTTCATATTATTCTGAATTTCAATTTTAAAATGCTTTTGTTTTACGTATACATTTCTTTAAATGATTATGCTTATTTATGAAAGTTTTTTCTATATTGTTATACTTACTGAGCATCTGATCTCACCCCTTTCCATGTTTTATTTTTCCCAGGATGTGAAGAAGTATCTTATGAATGACCTGTAGGGATAGTCTGAGGGGATATGAGTGTGGAATATGGATAGTGTGTTGTTGTAGTTTTCCACTTTATATTGTAATTTAAGACTTATGAATGTATCAAGTGTCTCCAAGGTTACTAAACTAATCAAGCTTTCGAGACATGATCTTTTGTGATCATTCCAATGTTATGTAATAATGCACCAACTCTTGGTAACTAGGGTTGGGTCATTACAGTTGGTATCAGATGAAGTTTAGTAAAAAAAATGTAAGCTATATTTAGATAAACTCTGACTTGATCACATTACCCTAAGATAGTCATTAAGGATTAGTATAGAAGAAATTCCTTTAATTTTTATATTGTAGATATTTTTATTGTTTTCCAAGAAATACATCCTTGTTTGGATAAGAGAAGTTAGAGGTGGCTCTGGCATAGATGTACCTAGGGGTAAAAAATGAAAACACCACTTTTAGCTAGACTCGAATGAGAACTGGTGCACGATTACAGGCCTTGCTGCACTCTTGGTTATGACACTCCCTAGTGATATGCTTAGGATAATTATCATTTTCATTACAAACCATTATGAAGGTTTTATGAGTATATAATTCCTCAAAGAAATAATTTTTATGATTATGGATTATATCCATAAACTGTTTAGGTTTTGTTAAGTGTTTTACAAGTTGGGATTTATGTATTTCAATTCATAAATTAATCAAGTTTATGTTATTGATTAGAATTGGCGCCTAGTGGAAGGAATGAAAACTGTATCAATGAATAAACTCCATGGTGGGATTTCCCTCCTGCTCAAGATAATTACAGTGGAGCTGGTGATACAACTGGTGCTGATAAGATAATCACTATATTGGGGAAACTCACTCAAGTTATGAATAATAACCTTACCCGTATGAAGCACCGTGATCCGTAGCGTGGAGGATCAATGTTAGATCACTTCATGAGGAAACAACCACCAACATTAAATGAGACAACAAATCCACTAGTATTCGAGAAGTGGATAAATTTCTTAGATAAAATATTCAATGCCTTGTGGAGTAGTGAAAGGGAAAAAGTAGTCATGGTAATTTACCACCTCACTGGAGATGCTGATCAATGGTGGTCATGGATTCAAAACACAAAGGGTGATGATGAACTATCAAATAGGGAATTGATGGTGTTTATAGATATTTTATTAGAAAAATAATTTTATCTTGACCATCGAGCTGATATGAAAATTCAATTTCTGAGTCTGAGACAAAATGAAGATGAGAATGTCACAAAGTGTGAAGCTAACTTTACATGGTTTGAGAGGCATGCTGTATATTATATACACAACCAAAGAAGTAAGACTGATCATTTCTTTGATTGGTTAAAACTGTTTCTCTATAGAGCATTAGTCTCACAATCATTCTCATCGTATTAAGATATTGTCTGAGGTGCTATCAAGACAGAAAAATAATTCTTTATGTATTACGACATTAAAGAAAAGAAATAGAAGAAGAGATCTTCTGAACACTATGGAAATGAAAATAAGGGGGAGAAGGGAAACGTTTAATATCCATCATGTAGTAAATGTGGGAAGAAACACCCTGGTACTTACCTGAAGGGAATGAGAGTCTGTTACAAGTGTGGTGGAAAATATGCCACCAAGCTCGTGATTGCAAGGGGAATAAAGAGGTTGTCGACGTTGAGTGATACAATTGTAGATAAAGGGATAATTATGCGAATGAATCTCTTAATTTCCAAGGGAACTTACCTTAGAAAAGGCTAAGGGATCAAGGCCAAGCTTATGCTATCACTACTGCTGAGGTTGAATCTCCAATAAGTACATCCTCTATTTGAACATTCCTTTACTCAGAAAAGGTCAAGGGGTCAAGGACATGCTTATGGTTTCCTCAAGTTATTAAAATGCTTTATTTGATTCTGGATCATCGCATTGCTTCATATCTTGCTATTTTTCTAAAAAATTAGATATTTCCAATTTGATTTAACAAGGTTGTTGTCAGTCAAAACTCCAAAGGAAAGTATCCTTGAAATAATGTTTTGTGAATCAATTACCATTAGAGAATATAAGTGTTCTTTATCTTCTGATCTCATCATCATACCCATGATTGAATTTGATATAATCTTCTGTATGGATTGGCTTTTGGACCACGATGAAAAAAATTTTTGTAAGAAGAAGGAGGTTATTATTTTTGATGACGATGATAAAGAACCCATTATCTTTAGAGTAGAATCATCACCACCAAATTATTATCTACATCCACCCCCAGTAGCACAACTAAATTTAATTATTAGGAGGAAGAGAATGAAATAACTGTGGGTGAAGAAAGGAATGTTCAAATAGAAGATGTACCTATTGTGAAAGAATATGTTGAAGTGTTTCCTAAATATTTACCTGGACATCCTCTAGAATAAGAAATTGAGTTTTCCATTGATTTAATTATGGGTTCATGGATCATATCGAACACCCCTTATAGAATGGACATTGTTGAATAAGTGGATCTAAAGAAACAACTAGAGGAATTCAGTAATAATAAATTTATTCTCCCAAGTGTTTCTCCATGGGGAGCCCCTGTCCTTTTTGTTAGGAAGAAAGATGAATCTATGAGGGTATGCATTGACTACAGGGAGATCAATGATATGAAAATAAAGAACATGTATCCCTACCTCGCATTGATGATTTTTTTGACCAACTTCATGAAGTTCAATACTTTTCAAAGATTGAACTTTTATCTCGATACCTTCAGTTGTGCGTGAAGAAGGAAGACATTCTAAAGACATCATTTCGAACCTGGTATGGGCATTACGAGTTTACAGTAATGCCTTTTAGGGTGACTAATGCACCCCCTATCTTCACGGATCTAATGAATATAGTTTTCCAGTAATATATTGATGAATATTTAGTGGTATTTATCAATTATATCTTGGTATACTCCAAAATATACTATGATCATGATAATCACTTGCGTATTATCATGAAGACTCTTAGAAGACATGAATTATATGGGGTTTTTAGAAAGTGTGAATTCTGAATTCAAGAGATTTCTTTTCTTGGCATTATTGTATCTAAGGATGGAATCTCTGTTGATCCTTCTAAGATAAAAGCAATCCAAGAATGGCCAGCACCAATGAGTATAATTGAGGTACGCAGTTTTATTGGTTTAGGAGGTTATTATCAAAATTTCATCAAGAATTCTCTCAATTGGATAACCCATTAATGAATCTCACATTCAAAGGGGTTAAATTTTTTTGGAAAAAAGTGTGTGAAGAACTTTTTGAATAACTGAAGAGAAGATTATTCAATTCTTCTATCTTGAATCTACCATCATCGAATAATGGGTTTGTTATTTATAGTGATACATCAAAGAAAGGACTTGGTTGTGTCCTTATGCAGAATGATAGGGTTATTTCCTATGCATCATGATAGCTAAAAATTCATGATTAGAACTATCCTACTCATGATCTTGAGTTATCAGCTAAAATCATTACTTTGAATATTTGGAGACACTATCTCTTTGGTAAAAAATGTGAGATATTTACTGATCACAAGAGTTTGATGTACATTTTCTCACAAAAAGAACTCAACATAAGGAAAAGGCGATGGCTTGAAGTACTCAATGATTATTATTTCACTATACACTACCACCCCGGGAAGGCAAATAAAGTGGAAGATTCTTTGAGTAGAAAGGATCATGGAGTTTTGTACAATTTGAGAATATAATGGGATCCTATTCTCATGGATCTAGTAAAGATGGATATGGGAATAACAATGGAAGGTGGATCATCAATACTTTTTTAAATGGTTGAAAACCCATCTTTAATAGAAAGGCTAATGTGTTCTCAGACCAGTGATGAAGAGTTTCAAAAGAAGATTAAAGCAGTGAATGATGGGAGATTGAGTGACTCTTTGTATAAAGATGGAATTTTAAAATTTGAGAAGAGACATTGTGTTCCCGATATACCTGATCTAAAAATGGAATTGATGGATGATGCTCATAGTTTCAATTTCTCTATATACCCTATGAGCACCAAAATGTTTAGAGATTTGAAGGAACATTTTCGGTGGGACAACTTGAGGAGGGAGATTACTGATTTTGTGTCAAGATGTATGGTTTTTCAACAAGTGAATGCTAGAAGGCAACAGCCTGAAGGAGACTTGAAACCTCTTCCTATAACTTAGTGGAAATGGGATAATATTATGATGGACTGTGTTATGGTACTACCAAAGACTCCTAGAAGGAACTGTGTAATATGAGTCATTGTTGATCGTCTTACCAAGTCAGCACATTTTCTTTGCTATAAGAGAAGATTTACCACTTGAAAATCTAACAAGAATATATATTAATGACGTAGGGAGACTTCATGGAGTACCCCTATCGATTGTTTCTGATCATGATCCATTTTTTACATCAAGATTCTAGAAAAAATCATCAAAAATCCCTGGATACTGAACTTCGTTGGAGCAATGCCTACTACCCTCAAAATGATGGAAAATCAGAACGGACTATTAAAACCTTATAAGCCTTGTTGAGATCATGTTTACATGACGTTCAAGGTATGGTGGATAAATATTTACCTACGGTAGAATTTTCTTATAACAATATCTTCCATTCAAGTATTTAGATGGAACCATATGAAGCATTATACAGAAAGAGATGTCGCACACCAACCTATTGGGATGATGTTGGTGAAAGAAAAATTGTAGGCCTAGAACTTGTTGAGGAAACGATGGAAAAGGTGCAGGTAATCCAAACCCACATCAAAGCAGCTCAAAGTAGGCAGGAGAGCTATGCCGATAACCGAATGAAGGATTTGGAATTTCAGGTTGGATATCATTTTTTCTTGAAGCTATCTCCATGGAAGGGTGTTATAAGTTTCAGTAAGAAGGGTAAATTGAGTCCCAGGTACATTGCACCTTTTGAAATTCTAGAACAAATTGGGTTTGGAGCTTACCATTTGGAAATGCCGCCAAGTATCTTCAAAGTCCACGATGTGTTCCATGTATCACTATTGAGAAAATACATGCCTAACCCAATGCATGTACTCACCTATGAGGAATTAGAAATGAAACCTGATCTGTCTTATTACGAAGAGCCTGTCAGGATTCTTGATACCAGAGAACAAGTGTTGTGAAAACAGACATCTTTTCTGGTAAAAGTTTTATGGAGAAACTATAAGATGGAAGAGGCAACCAGGGAACCCGAGGAACTTATGATGAAGAACCACTCGAGTCTTTTTATGCAGTAATATTCTAGAAATTTCGAGGGTGAAATTATTTGAAGGAGGGGATAATGAAACACCCCAAGCTTCCACGGTTCACATCTCTTAGAATAATATCGTAGCGTGTGTTGTACGCAACATCGAGTTCTAACACACCACAACCAATCAAACTAGCCGTTATGAATAGTAATACCCACTTTTTGAAAATTTATAAATTTTAACTTTCAAAATAGACTTCATTTTTGGATTTAGAATATCGAAATTAGTTTATGGTGAATTTTGTGGTATTTTTCTGAAAAAATTCAATTTTGGAGGCATAGTAATAACACAGAGTTATTGTTTAAAACCAAATATTTATTTAAATAATTATTTATTTTATTTAAATTTATTTTAGGCCAAAATAGATATATAATACCTATATAAGTTCAATGTAATTCATTGTAGGTAGTTTATAATAATTTTAGATATATAAAAATTTTATTGAACTTCTCACCATCTTTTACCCACCCCCTAAAAGAATTTGAAAATTCACATAAAAACTAATTTTACCACTTCTGTGAGTGGAATTTCAAAAATTCGAGAGACATGGATGATATAATTAAGAAATGTTTTTCAATAAGATGAAAATAATTTTTGGTGAATAATAACTTTTTACTTCTATTTACCACGGTTAAAAGTAAATAGGTTATTTAAGTGTAAAAATGATATTATTATTACCCTAAAACATGTCCTAATTCTATTGGATAAGTATAATTCGACCAGAAAAAACTTATGAATAAGATATGATCCTTTTTGGTCCACTTGGATTAGATTCAGATAGTTTTTATTATTTTATTTAAAGAAGAGTTAAAAGAGTTAAAATCAATGTTTAATAACTAAAACATTTTTAATATAGGGTTTTACATACGATAAATTCGACTATAAATATTCATTAAGAAGATAAAAATATTTTATACATAATCTTATTTTATTTATAATTTTCAAATATTAAATAATTCAATTTATTTATGACACAATGATGATGTAGTAATTAATTAATGAAATATTAAAATAATTGACATTATAAATATCTATAAATATGTAATTTGAGACTTTTTATGATTATAAATAATTTTATAGGTTAATATGAAATATTAGGGGTAGTTATATGAATTTTATTTGAAGTAATAATGATGTTATAAATTTAGAAAAAACAAAATACCAAATAGTGTTAAAATTGACAAAAAAGAGTTTTTAAAACAAATATTATATTATTAATTGATATTCTATTCCTAAAAATATATTTTTTGTCCAAATCACATATATAATGATAGGTGTAACATTAATGAACCACTTGAAGTTCTTTTGGATGTATATAGTATGTTTATTTACCATATAATATAAAAATACAAAAAGACATGGTAAAAGTCCAACTATTTAACTAAGAGTTAAATCCAAAAGATAAAGTTAATATTGTCACCCAATCCTGTCTAAAACCTGTTGGACGTGTGGTCTTAGAACCATAACCACCATATTCTATAAATATTCCACTTTTTAGCCATTATAAACCGAAAATGATTTTATTGTAAAATAATATTTCAAGATTTTCCTAAGGTGTCCCTCATCCCTCTTATAAAAGGGCACTCCCCATATCTCTAATTCACATATTCAAAGCCATTTGGATCGGCCAACCTCTGCCCAAATACCCTCTCAATTGTCCCCCCTTCATCGTAGTGGCCTTATTTTAGTCATAAAGAGAAACTAAGGATCCATTTTGATCATATCAAAAGCATGAAACCGAAGAAGAGGTAAATATTTCATCACCTCTTTCAAGTTCCTTTATTCCTCCACTTCATTTTTCTTTGTTGTTTCCATTATAAAATAATAACTCAAGTATATTATATATACTGTGATGTTATTATAAATATGGTACAACCTAATTCATTATTCTATCCATCATTTTAATGACATGTCACCATACATGGGTACGTAGGGCTTACCGTCTCCATGTCGTGGTGTAATTGTTATTCAATACATTATTATTTGGATGGGTATAATAATGATGTGAAATTGATGTAAATAATAAATATAACATGATAATTATTCTTTATATATGATATAACATCCAAATATATATTATTTTAATATCAAAATAATGATATTTTCGCTCGTGCGTACGTACGGATTACCGTCTCCACGAATGTGATGAGATTCATTCCCCATCGTATCCATTCAAGACTAATTTTTTTAGATGATTACAAATAATGTTTAAAGACTAGATATTATTCTGGATATGAATATGTTACATCCCATCCACAACAAATATGATTCAAATAACAAATAATATAATGGAAGATGAATCTGTTAACACCTAAAACAACGATAATATTAGGATATTATTAAAAAGGAAATGTTAAAAGATCACATATGATATCATATTAATGTATATGATTATTTTATAATTTAATAACAATTATTCCACCATTATACAAGAGGTTAACCTACCCTCAAACAAATAAAAGTAAATGGTAAGGGTTTATTTCACAATCTCTTCATTATGCGAGATTATTTATATGTAATTATCTACTTGGACCACTTTATCATCCACATCCATGTTTCTTAAAAATTGTATTTCAAAACATTATTACTATTTTATAGACTATGGGTTAATGTCATTTATACCCTTTTTTTACTTTTATAAGATGTTTATAAAGGAATCTTTCCTTTGTTTTCCAAACAAGGTCCTTTTTAACCTTTTCGACAAAATTAAGGTTAAAATGTCTTTTTTAACTTATACTGTAGGTGTGGCTATTTTCCACCGTTATAGAATCATAAAATCTTACCTTTCAATCTTATAAGAATATTTTCAAATTAAAAGTTTTATTTTATACTTATGTGACTTTTAAATGATTTCAAAAAGGATATATTTCTCTCAAATAGTTTTGATTTCATCTTTGTCGACATCCTTTGACGGATTTTAAGCATATTTTAAGTTGATTTATTATGATACAAAACATCCATATTGTATTGAAGGTTTTGTAACATATTTGACTATGGATGTGTTATTTTTATACCATTTTTGGTTTATGGAGAATGTATTGACATTTCGTATGCTAGTTTTAATACTAATGTTTATGTTAGGTTTAAACCTGTTTATATGTGGAATGCATTGGACTTAGTATGTGATGGGTGGAGCCCGCAATAGCTCCTCGATGCATCAGTAGGTCTCATGAGACAAAATAGTGTCTTGGCACAAGGCCTTGACAAAATATTATATGTAGTCTTGGTACAAGGCTATGACTATGTGGTTATGAAGGTCTTGCATTATGCATTGCATCATTATGAAAGTGGTTATTGGTATTGCATGTGATTATTCGACTAGTAGAATATCTATGTGAATAAGTAAATGGAATTATTTCATTTTATTTTTTTCATATTATGATGAAGTTAAAGTTTAAAAGGATTTTTTAGTTATACATTGTCTTAAATGTTTATACTTATTTATGAAAGCGTTCTCTATATTGTTATCCTTACTGAGAATCTGAGCCCACCCTTTTCCATGTTATATTTTTATGAGGATGTGAAGAATTATTTTATAACTGACCTACAAGGATAGTCTGAGGGGATATGAGTGTGGACTATGGAGACTATGTGGTTGTATTTTTTAACTTTATTATGTATTTTAAGACTTATGAATGTATCTATTGCTTCAAAGGATACTATACTAATCGCTCTTTCAAGACATGATCTTTTGTGATCATGTCAATGTTATGTAATAATTCACTGACTCTAGGTAATTGGGGTAGGGGAATTACAACTTTTATTTCAAATTTGTGTTTATTTTATTTGTTTCTGAATAGATCTTGAATTATTTAACGATTATTCAATCAACTCGGGCCCTAATGGATTTATTTACCCAACTTCATCTGAATATGTTTGAGTTCTACAGTTATATCCATAAATGGATTCATAAATAACAATCCAAATGATTGACTAAAATATATTATTATATGAAATATCAACTAGAGAAATGTGTTTATCCCAACAACCTTGTAATTCCAAAAAATATATGTTAGAATATCCATAATAGTTTCAATTGTTCTCTGAAACTGACCATATTTCTAAGGATGATATGTTGTGTTGAGCTTAGATCCTAATGCAGGTTCAGAAAAAAAATTCTCTTGAACATTGAGGTATACTATATATCCTAGTCTGAAAAATATAATGTTGTACTCTATGAAACAATAACACTTTTTTAATTTATATCTTGGAAATATTTCCAACGAGAAAAATTCTCTAATAGAGTTGAATTGTGCTGAATTTATAATGTAATAAAATACAACCAGTGTTATTATTATATTTAGATGTTGGGGGGGTCTAATGATAATACCCATGGTGATGTTTTTCCAATTCCATTATAGTATGTATAATTGTTATAATATCACCTTAAATTTTTTTCTCTATACATTAACATGTTTTCATATAAAAAATGTGATACATATCTATAAATATCAATCTTAATGATGTTTCACTAAAACGATTATTTCTTGTTATCTAGTGGTAGATACTATACCCTCGTCCCCTTTTAGTTATGGGCTCAAGCACCACGGTCCTGTGAGATGTAGTAGGACATCACCCAGGTTTTGGGATATCTGTTTTCCAAAACTATATTAATATATCCCCAAAAATGTTTTAAAATTTCAATAAACCATAATTAACAATATATCCTAGATAAGATAAACCCTAAATATTACCAAAAAAATTAATCATATTCCCATAAATTTTAATTCCATGAATCCTAAAAATTTTTTTTCTACTGAATCATATACAAAACCAAAAAGGGTTTTCCATAAATATCTCCCAACACGTCCTTAATCAGGAACAACAACCATCACATTAAACCTCAAAAGACATGCCTATTAAATTTATCTAATGATCAAATTTAAACTCGTAAAGAAATTATGGTTTATTTAACTCTTACGATAATCATATATGGATACATAAGAAATTCCAAAAGACAATTCAACCTATATTTATTAAAAAATATCTTATCTTATATAAATAACTTCCATTGGAAGTGTTGGTGTATCCATAAACCCATAAAATATCAAATGTGATTTCTTAATTCAAGAATATATTAAGTGTGAGAATATTAATTCATTTAATCAAATATTATTCCACTAATGGATGAATAATAATATATTAATTAGTCTTAATCTTAAAAAATATAACATGAAATTACCTTTTAAGTAGTAAAGGATCTTGGGGAACTAATTATAATGAATCACTTTATAAATAGTTATTTCATAATATTTCTCTTCAAAATTTACATTTAAGGGTTTTTGGGTCCTACCATCCTCATTATCCCTTGATCTAGGGATTTTATTTTCATAATTCTCAAACTCTTTACATTTGGTACACTAGAGTGTTAGTGGTGAATTCTATAAAGGTTTATATTAATTCCTCTCATTGGATAATTTATTCCCATCACATTGACATTTATTAACTCATTGACCTTCATTTTTGACACTTAAAACTTTTAGTATACCCCAAATGAATGTTTTCACCATGATTCCATCCACATTTCAATCATGAATGAAATATAATCTTCTTCTCTCCATATTTTTTAGAGTTTCCCTTGAATTCCATCTTATGTTCCTTATCAAAAACTCAGGATTGATGGGTCACTATATTCTCTATTTTCAATTTGACTGCACATTAATTAGATTCATTATAGCTACCAGAGTACCTTATGGAATACAAGAATTGGATACATGGTTTTGAGACACATATGAATTAATAAACCTTAAATTAATGTTGAATTATAACACAAAATTGTCTCCTAAACTTATTACAATCGAGGAAGTCATTTTTTTCTATTATAGTGTTTTAGTTTTGATTAGTCTCGACCAGTGATCTACTTCAACTTCCATGTAATATTTAGCCGAAATTAAATATCATTCTCTCAACAATGAATAATAAGAAATATCCTTTCAATGGTTTTGATCCATTACTCGACAACTACTAGATCAGCTGGACTACTAAAACAAAATGGGTGTTTCATTATAAAAAATGCAACAGTTAAATGTTCCTCCATTTTCTAATTTAGAATCACAACCAGATTCCAAACATGAGATAGTAGTGCGAGCATAGATTCCTTCTTTTTCATTCTATATCCCATTATTTTTTGGTTTTTTGGAGGTAAATAATTTCATTTTCTCTTTTATTCCCCATTAAAATAATTTTTTTTGGCATTATCCATTAACTAAATAGTGCATAACATTAGAAATAGTTTTCATAGTAGGAAAACCACATAATCATGTAAAATAATTTATAGCTTGTAAAAAAAATGACACCACATTTTGAATACATGAAACATCAGGTATAACCCAGGTCATCAAAGGTGGTCATATCTCTGAAATATTCATCATGGTATATAAAGAGTATGTGGATTTCCAAATAATTTACTAGGGACTTTCAAACTAGGTGTACAACGAGGATCATTTTTGTACACCATGTGATGCTTAAGTCCCGACCAATGCACCATTTTCAAATTTATTATTTCTTGGTACCATTCGGTTGGAGCCACATTAACTAATTGTATCCACAAGAGTATGTAATTACATTTAAACCACTTTATCATTCCATCAAAAAATTAGATGTTGTTTTCTTATACTTGTCCTTAACTTTATTGTTACCACAAAAGATATCTCATCCTAGTTTCCAAAGGTTTAACTAAAATTTTACCTAATACAAATATCGAGATCCAAACTTCCTTAAAAAATATCACATATTAATAAAATAATATTAATTATTTAAAATAATGATCAACACTAAAATAGTTTAGGTCCAGTGCCTTTGGAAACATGGAAACATAAACAACGTGTTCATTTGTGAGCTATGTCACCCCCACCAAGTTCATCATAACATAAACCATTATTATACCTATCATACATAACTAATTTCATCATAACATGGGTAATGGAAACCTGAGAATGTGTGATGTCATATGGGCACCAAGGGAAGACAATGGATATATCAATATGTAATGATCATATTGTAATGAGAACCTGCGAATAAAATTTGAAAACCATAGCCTACATGTTATTGATCATAAAGATAAATCATGGCCCAAATCCTAGTATTTCATAAGACATGAAAAATAAAATTATCAAAGAACATAGTACCTAAGGTCATAACATTATAATAAGACATAGAGATATATAAAACATAAAATCATAAAAAAATAAATTTTAATACTATGCACCAAGACATTCAAAACATGTTAGTCTTGGGATAACCACCTATGAACCTTCTACAGGATTGAGAAAATCTCCCATATACCCTCTATAAATGAATGGAATGAATTCTGATATAACCTCAACGTTCCTATAACATTAATTTTTACCCAATGTTTTTTAGAGAGATATATGTCCCACCCATCACATAATGAAAATCATACATATTTATGCCACAAGATCATAATATATTCATTATATCATAACCCATTAGAAGAAATGGTTTTTATTAACATTTAATCATATCATATTGACATAAACAATGGAAAAAGAAATGGGTTTAACGAACATCATGCCACCAAAATCATAAACCATTCAATGAAATAACAATAATTGTATCCTAGGATCATATCCCCAATAAATCATAAGTTATATTACATTATTTCATCGTAGATGGAAAATAATTTTTATGAAAAATAATGTGGAATAATTATTTTAGAAAATAAAATTTCTTTTAATGTCACCTTTTTTAAAACTTTAGATTTATAAAATATTGAAAAAATAAATTTATTTGAAAATAACCATGAAAACTTATAAAGTAATCTTTATAAAACATTTAAAACTTTCATAGAGGATAATATATATTGCACATTGAACAAAAACATTTTAAAAATATAAAATATTTTAAAAATATATTTATTTGAATATAAATTTTGAAACATGAAATGGAATATTTAAAACATCGTGTAGTTATAGTGGTAGTAAATTTCATAAACCTCGAAACAATGATTCCTTTAACATTTTTGGTAATATCAAATCTGGCCTTATTTTGGAAAAGATATGAAGATTAATTTTATTTAAAAAATAAAATAAGTGTAAAAATGGATTTAAAAAATTAGCTTTGAATTTTTTAATAATTTAAAAAATATTTTTAGAAAACATTAATATAGTAGAAAAATGGGATTTTTTCTGAAGATTGAAATAAAGATAGTTTTCATTAAAAACAACTGTTTGGAATAATGAATACATAAAAGAGGAAAATTAATGTAGAAATTTATTCCCATGTAATAACCAAATTTTATTAAAATTAATGTTTTTATTGAGATATTGATCATTATATTTCATCTTAAAAAAGCATAATTCCAAACAAACCAGGTGAACAATGAGATCGTGACATCAAACCAATACCACATAGGTAACTTTTGAATCATAAAACCCATTAAATAATAACATCATAATAAAAATTAAGTATCATTAATATAATTATTTCCATGAAATAAAATGTAAAAGGGGATGTATATGCACCTCATGAAGGCATATTGGTGCATAACATAAAATATTTCCTAAATAAAATAAATCGGGAAAAAATCCATTACCTTATATCGTGAATTGATTCATACACATTAAATCCTATGGTATAATAAATATAATTTTATTATAAATCAATTATATAAAAATAATTTTACTTATTAGATAATATATTATTTTCTTGTGACCTTATATTAACCTTTTATTAACAATTACATGTTAAATAGCATTTTAGGCAGTAATTGCTTTATTTTTTGTGCGTATTTTGATTTGTTATTTTTAGTCCAAATAAATTGAACAATGATATGTAATATGATTTTTTAAATTAATAATATAAATATCATATATTTTCTATATATATGTATTTATATTAATCCATTAAAGATAAATATTGTAAATTAAATACATCTTTAACAGAGATGGTAAGCCATACGTATGCATGAACGCTGTCACCATTTTATTAAATAATGTAATAAAACAAAGGTAAATAATATATTATCTATATAGACTCATTTTTATAACATATATATCACATATATTTTTTAATTTTAATCCAATTACTTTCTAGATAGAGCGTTACAAAAAAATAATCACACTGCTTCATTTTAGGGTAATCCGTTCTACAGATGAAGAAAATTATTGTATGACCAACATAATGGAATGTAAAAATCTATATGTGATATAACAACTCTATAATAATAATTATGTTACAAATATCATATATATTCATCTAATATAAAATTATTATCATATAATTAAAATTAAAAAGAAAAACACATCACATCGGTTCAGAAGGCGGTCGTCCACTCTACACACGAGCGTGGTTGTTGTTTTACAATGGATTTGATGTTAAGAATGAATGAATGATAGAAAAATTCAAAAATTATAATAAAAAATAAATATATTATATTAAAATTATATATATAGATATATCCATCCATGAGATGTGGTGATGGAAAATGAATTAATCTGTTTATGAGGTGGAAGTTCACTATTCACATGAGAGAAAATTTTGTTTTCCATTAGAGATGGATATATGTAATTATATTATCATAAAAAAATATGATTTTATGTGAGATAATTGTGTTATTATATCATATAATTTTAAAAAAATTAGAAGGAGGTTGAAGAAGAAATAAAATAAAAGTACAAGTTTAATAATTTTACGTATTTTTTGTAGAACCTATTTATGTTCATAAATAAATCCATATTTGGAGGGTTTGATAATAAAAATAATTCCTATAGGGAGTGTATTGGTAATTATAGAAAATATTCTAGTATGTACTGTTTGAATCAAATTATTTCAGAATTGTGTTGTGGGGAGGAGAGGGGATGACCTTTTATAAGTGGGGGAGAAAAAAGTACATTAAATTTTTTTAAAAAATAATTTATACCCACATTTTTCACATGAAAAGCCTAAAAAATGTAAAAAACTAATATATTATACTTTATAAAGTCTAAATGTATCAATATAATTTGTTTTTCATAAGTTTCAAGTTCAATTTACAATATATATTCTTTGTTTAAACCGTAAAAAACAATTTTAACCTTAACTACTGTAATTAATTATTTGGGTTTTTACAATACATTATAGTCAAAAATTAAATAAATGTTGTTATAAAATATTAGTTAATGTTCTTAAAAAATTTGAATCCATAATTATAAATTCCATTCATCGATGTGGAATCTTTTAATATAAATTTTATCCGAAAAATTGGATAAAAGTGGTTTCTAATGATAAAAGGTTTAAAGGACTACAAAGTATTTATATTAAAATTAAAAATTAAGTTTCTTCAATTGGCCCAAAATTTATTAATATTTAAATTATTGTACCAATTTTAGTTTTAATACAATACTAAAATATATTTTACCTTTTTAATGCTTTGAATTAAAAAAACCTTTTTAAATAAAATAGGTATATTTTACTTTTCACTGAAACAATTATCTTCTCAAAAAATTCTCAAAATTAAAATTCAAGATTATTTATAAATAAGGATTTCAAAAATGTAGTTAATTTTTTAGGTAAATTTTATAATAGTTGAAAAATTAATTTTAAAACGAGTTTGTAAGAAGTGAAAAACTAATTTTAAAAAAATACAGTTTTAAGGATTAGAATGGATTTATTCTTATATCATACTTCCAAAAAATATAATATGAATGTTAAAAAATTGAATGAATATATAATATTTTAATCACATTAAAATCCTTCACCAAAAGTTATTTATTTAATTTATTGAGACAAAATACATTTGTACGCATAAAATTGTATTTTCATAATAAAATATTATATTTTCAAATTGTTTTTATGTTCATTAACAATTAATTGGAAAATGATCAATTAATTTTATATACATGTTTAATAAAAACACTTCCATAATTTACTTAATCCCATTTTTAACATTTATTCCAATAGATATATGATAACTATCATGTTACATAATAATGTTTTAATATTATGTCATGTTTCGTTTAAATTTAGTGTCGCATATAACAAAAGAAAAAATCATTATTTAATGTAATTCAAGATAAAATTGGTGTATCATGTAACTTATTCAATATAAATATAAAATTTATTTTTAAAAAAATTTCACAAAATCTTGAGCTATTACATTGATCCCAACCACCATAAAGTCCTATGAAATACTCCACCAATAGAAGCTATTTTTCAAAATTTGAAGATGTGGGTGATAATGCACTCATATTTTAAGGGGAATTTAACCATATATGTTGGGATAAAGTATAAAACAAAAATTATAACTCTTGACATACTGTTCGGAAATATTGGAATTTTTTTCACTTATATTTATGTGTACATGTAACAGTATAGAGTTCACACATATTGTACCAAGAATTATATATAGTCCTTTTGGGTAGCAACCCCTATCACATACATTTGGATGTTTCCCTTGTCTATCTCTCTATTTCTGGAATAGAATCCTAATAATGAAATTATTTTATTTGGATAATAACAAAAATCAACTTTTATATTCTCTTATAAGTGCCCCACTAGTTCATATATTGTAGACACATATCTAAGGACCTCCTCATCTACCTCGAGGAGGTACTTGGTCACTTAACTACCTATAAAATATGATCTATCTACCATATGACTTACCTATAATTTAATTTGGTTTGAGAAGTTATGACCAATGGGCCCGATCCATTATAGAAATAGAAAAGTTTATGTCATAGTTGTATTGACCATCTACGTGAATCTAGAGATGTTAATCCCCAGTTCTGGGATAATAAATTTGTATAATATTTGAAATGTGAATTTTGGTTAGGTTCTATTTTTAATGACTAGAAGAAAAATATTTGCATGTTATCTCTCTATTGGGTATATAAAACGGTAATTAATATCTTTATTCGAGGAATAATATTCAAAACATGATATATTCTTATAGTTGTGTATTGTGGATAGTTCAATAGATAAATAGAATTTATGTTAATAAATTTTTCTTATTTTTAAGATGATACATATTTGGGAATGTTTGATGATCAACCAGTTGTTAGTGGCAACATTCTACATTCCACATGTGATAAAAAGTCACCATGTTTCAATGGTAGGAGGTATTCAATGATTAATATTCAATGTAACTAAATTAATCGATGACACATATTATTTTATACATGTTTAATAATAATAATAATGTTTAATTTAAATTAATAATTAAATTATTTTACTTGGATAAAATTATTATAATTCATTGTAACTTTTTATTGAATAATAAATGATGGTGGGGTTCCTTAATAAATTTAGCAATCATGTTTGAACAATGTAAATCCAAAGTGTTCATTTCATGGTTTAGTTTTTTACTGTACTCTATGGGTTCATTGGGATATGATTGAGTTTGTATGAATAGATTATCTTTTTGAGGTAAAATATGGTGAGACATGACATTTCAATGTTTTGGTATATCATGTATGTGGGACCCTATGATCAAGGATGTAATTGAGGGTTTGTTCACACATATTTTCTACTTGGGATGATAAAATCCCATGATAAGTGGTTCAAACGAATTCCAATAAGTGGTATCAGAACGTTTGGTTCATGAATAAATAACACACACTCACTATATTTTTGTAACATTAATATTGTTAGTTGTTATTTCATTTTGAATTAGAGTTTACAATTTTCAACAGGTATAAAATCAGAAGATGATATGGTCTGGATAGAATGTATTGATGGAATAAACTATTCATTTTACACCTTAAACAATGGTGTCAAAGAGGTAATAAACTATATGTTACCATATAAGGCATGAAGCATGAGATTCACTAATGAATTACAACAAAAATTTGTGTATAATTAGTAAAGAACATAGTGTTCTTGGTTACCATAAATCTTCCCACTCTATTTGGTTATGAGATTTTAGAGCATATATTTTTTGGTATACCTAAAAAAGATATAATTTTCAAAATTTCCACAAGTATCACATTTAACATTTTTAATTCCAAGGATTAAAGAAAAAACTAACTAAAATTTCAATACATGTCTCTTTATGGGATATAGAGAAAAAAATTTCTCTTTCAGATATGGGCTGATTATAAGGGAAATATTATTAGAATAAATAATGTTCTCATCAATGTTAATGTATTGTTGGGAGACCAGAGAAGTTTTTAAATTTATGTTTAGAGAAATGAACAAATAACAAAGTCCATGATGATATGAGAGTTAGTATGGGAAGAACATAAGTTATGTGGAGTTCTTATAGAAATATTAAATGTCTGAAATAAATACTAGTGGAATATGTTCTTAAATTCACAAGGACTATTGAGGCTAGAAAAGAATATTTAGAAGAAATAACATGAAAATTTGTATTACAAGAACAATTTTAGTTTCAATTAAAATTAAATATATGTAATATAGTCTAAAAATAGTTTTGGGTTTTGAATCTAACATGAAGTTTTTTATTTTAATGGATGGTGAAGAACCAGAAATCCCATAAGTGGAGGACACACATAGTTACTACAAAAATTAGTAGTCTACTATGAACAATGAAATGGATTCCTTGGATTATAGAAAAACATGGGTGTTGATTGAGATATCATAAAGTAATAAAAGGGATAATAATTGTGTTTTATATTCAAAATAGGAAACTAATGATTTGAAAAGGAACAAGATATGGATGGTGGTGAAATGTTTACAATATATAGAAGGGATTAACATCTTAAAAATTATTTCTATTGTAGTTAATAGTGTTATCATTATATAGTACTAAGAATAGTTTCCAATGATAATTGGAACTTATTAAAAATGGATGTATAGATATCATTTTTTATAGTGACATTGAATAAAAGATTTCTAAAAAGAAACCAGAAGGATTTGAGGAAAATTAAAATGAGCATTCAGTGTGTTTTCTAAATAGAATCCTACATCGATACCAGCATGTGACAAGCTAGTGATTTTTTTTTTGATATTTTCATGCTATTTAATGATTTAACTCAGGGAAATGTGGATCGTTTTTTTAATGGAATGTGTGGTAAAATGAATGTTTCATTATCCATCTCTGGTAAGTGGACACATTCTACTGGATGGTCTGAAAATTTATTGGATTTATAAATTAACATATTATTTTTATATAACATTCAATATAGATGATCATGGTTTTGAAATTTTTTTTTGGATAACAATTGAGATAATTCATAAAAGAGGATAATTGGTCTATAAAAAAGGGACTATATCTGCAAGATTATTGTGAAGTTCAGAATGTCTGTTTGTAAGAAGATATATACTCCATTGGATAGACAATTAAAATTTTCTATTAATAATGTAATAATAAATTAACATTAGGTCAATTATAATGGAAAACATCCATTTTAACAAGTGGTTGGTAGCTTGAAGTACACCTAGATTTCTACTTTCATGTACATTTCATTTTACATGGGTGTAATGATCTATTTGTTGTCAAATTCAGGGATGGAACATTTGAAGGATATTACATCGATCATTTAATATCTAAAAGTATAATTAGGTATGAATATTATTTAGGATGGATGATACATTATAGTGTTATATTAATACTAATTCATTAGGGACTCATACACAGGGATGATAACCAAATGATTTTTGTCCAATAATAGAGGAACTACAATTTGATGGATGTAATGGTTGTGACCTATTGATATTTCTTCCCAAATAGATGATGATTATCTGTTATAAATGGAAGTAGGAAAATAATTGATATCATTGGGGAATATTTTTGTGGATATTTAATCTCTTTTAACAAGATATTAGTTTGAGATTAATTTGGTGAGAAATATAGTGTTCCATTCATGGATAAAAAACCACAACATAAAATCAGAATTTATCCAAAACATGCTATATAATAGTAATGAAAACTCAAGAGAATAGATTCACCAAGGTTATAAAATACGAAAATGTATAGAAATATTATTCCTTAGTGGGAGCATGATGGATATGGGAATGATGGAGACACTATGTGATGTGGAAGTGAGGGATTGAATGATTTTCTAATGTGGTTGAGAGTTTCAATGGATTACATGAAGTGGAATTCATATGGGAGAATTTTAGGATCCTGAAATATGTTCAAGATCCTTTTATAATGACCTAATAAAGAATCAATAGATGTTATATCACCGTTGAGGTATAAGTAGAGATGACATAAATCATCTGTCAAGTTAGGATGTTTGGAAGATGATTTTTTATCAGTGTGTGAACTTTTCAGTTCACCAAAATATTCAAATAAAAGTAAATAAATAATTTTATCATATTATACTATAAAATTTAAATATTTCAATATTCTACCAAATTTTTTAGGTAATTTTACTTTTTTATAGGTGATCAAAAATAACCATGGATAACAACAGGATTTAAATAATGATTGAGGGCTAGTGAAACTATATTATAAAATGTGATGTAATATAGTTGTGTGAGCCCACTTATATATCTTTATAGGTTGAAATAGAATGATTTGCAGTAATTAGTGAAAACATTAGAATATATGGGAAAAATGATTTTAATTTTTGTGACATTAAATTGAATGAAAAACAACACTATTTTCATCGAGTCGATTTAAGAATCATTTATGAACCTTGTAAACTAACATTTTCACATCATGATTTGTTTTTTTATGGATTCATTAAATGTTTGTGTGGTTCTGTTTATGTGTACGGTAGGGGGTCGACATAGTTTGTTGATTTTGAGAATGGATGTGTGATCCTAATTTCTGTTAAACTATGTTGGGGTAGTCCACCAGAACAAAGAAGTTCTTGTTTTCATGATTCCACTTCAAGAAAATTTCAGTGGATAACATCCATAGATAGCAAGTTCTAAATATTCGATACATATTCCTCTAGTGTTGAAACCTAAATGCTAATCGATGGTCTTCCACAAATAATGAACCTAGTCCTAAATAACCAAAACATTCTCCTTCCATATTTTTTCTATACTAAAATATCATGATCATCAGGTCCCTCCCCAGTTCCCCAACATAGTTAGGGATGCATAGGTGAACCACAGTAACTTGGGTCATTTTGAAAAAGTCACACTGAAACATATATGACTAAATGAACCAATAATGAATCAGGTTGATGGAGTACCATTTGAGTTCAATGACCCCTGAGGCATACTATGAAAATTTTTAGACACAATGACGTTTCTATAATATCTACTAGACACATACAACCCTAAATATAGTTGTTTAGTATTCTTAATGAAAGAGATGATCTAAAAAATTCCTGGGAGATTTTCCTCATCATGGGTTTGTATGATAAATTTATACAGAAGAATAATTTTTTCGTAAATAAATAATTATTCTAACACCACCATTTGAATTTTGGGTGTCTACATATGGTAGAACAGATGAATCATTTATTAAATACATCACTTTTCTACACGAGTTCAATATTTTCTCAGAACATGGGTTGCGACTACCACTGAAAATTAGGATGTGAACTCATCCTACATCAATCCTCGTCATACAACACTATAATGATCCACTATTCACCATGTTTAGGGATGTATGATAGGTTTTTGATTGTTTCTAAACACTATAATACGGTAATAAGAACAAATACACAATTTATTGATGAAAATATCTCATTGTCTATTCCCTATATAGAATCCCCATTTCTCAGTTAGTCAATGAAGGTGGACCAATAATAGAAACAAAAATTTAACAACACAAATATGAGATCATATAACTCTCTTAAGATGGTGATGTCCTACTATTGAGAAGAAGAACCATATTCATTAAATAATATCTGGTGATATTACTCTGTAAGGGAATATAGAAGAAGAATGAAGTATTATATGATGTATATAACTTTCACATCTTCCCTATAATTGGTGACCAATATCGTTGAGTAGAAATTTAGTTTATCAATGTCCTGGTGAAAAAATACATCACCCCATATAAATAGTAGTTTCACTGGCCAGAAAGTGAAACTCAAAAACGACATGAATCATTAGAAAAGGTTCCTAAAAAATTCACACAAAAAATTGAACTCAATATATTTGAAAGACCAAGTCAAATATCATACTAACCTTACCAAATACATATTGGTACCACCAATACTAGAATTAAGTTGAGTGAACCACCCATAGCATACCTTCAATAGGCCAATGTTTTATGACAGGCAATGAACATGCAGACCATAAAAGATCATAGTCCTTAGAGTAATGTAATTATAAGAAATCATTAATATCCTAAATGGATAACAATATCCCCAAACCATATAAATAATATGACATGAAATATAAAAATATAGAAGTTATTCTATGATCTGTACAGAAGATTCACATTAATAACCATTATTAAATTGAAAAAACACACACAAAAAATGTCACTAAAAAAAGCAAAATCAACTAATAAATTGATCTTGATAATGGCTATCTTGATACATGTCCATAAACCACATCTATAACTATAGTGTACCACTAATGTCCTACTCCACTGACACCCTGATATCCCTAATAACTAACATACTATAAATCAATTAATAAAGAAATCCATTGGTAAAATAATTTACCATAATTTGGAGAGTATATATAAACCCAGTTGGATGACTCAATAGCAACAAAATAATAAATTAAGACACTAATAAGCTTAAATCCATTACGGTATGGAATTTCCTAACATGGTATGAATAAAATGAAACTGAAAACCTAGATATGATGTTATGCTAGATACATGGGTTACTATTCTATTACATAGTTAAACAATGGATTTCACACTAAAAGAAGCATAAAAAATAACAGAGTAAATCCATACCCAAGTCATCCCCACAAATATAGGGGAGGAAATTCACTTTAACAACATATACATTAGTCAAGGTAGTTCTGAACCACTAATTAATGACCTTAAGATCTTCATAAATGGTTATTTATTGATGAAATGCCTAACTCCATAAATATATGTTTTGTGAATTAATGATTCATGGAACATCAAATGGGGAGTAGCCAAAATTATAACCCCTATGGAGGAACCATACATTTTTTTGGTGAAATGTAGTATGGAATACTTTATTGAACTACAGAGGATCTACACCCCATGTATATGGGGTAGTTTCAATCATTGTAACTATATGGATGACATGTTCTTTATCATCATTGTATTGGAAGGGGAGTATTGAAGCCAATGGAACACTATACATTCCATGATTAAACCAAAATGTTGTCCCTGTGGAAAAAGACCTAAATATTTATATATTGAATCAGAAATAGTTTTAAAATACCTAATATAATAGTCTATTATGATATATTTCAAAAAACAGTATAGATATACTATTCAGTCACCGAAAACTGACCCATTGGTAAAAAGACATAAAAAACACCACATATGATAAGACTGATCCACATAAATGTCTCTTTTAATACCATGTTACATAATGAGGATGGTGTAATGAGAACATGTAAATTATAGGTACACAATGTGGGTTTTGATTCATGGGTATATAAATCCCATAAATGATGCATCGTGTTATTCTGGGTCGAGCCAAGCAGACATGACATTCTAGTGCTTGCCTGACCTTCTGGTTGGGATACTTCATGTCTCTATTTGGTTCTTTCTCCTATATGCTAGGAATGTATAGTTGGTTCACATTTCCTATCATGTTATGCAGATCAGGTTTTATGGAACCATTCACCTCAAAACCTGTATGCCCGTCTGTTTCATCTCGAGCTAGGGGATATCCCACTGGTAGTGTCACATCACTACAGTTAGATGCCACCTCCTCATGTTATAGTAATAAGGTCACATCCTTAAAATGTTACATAGTCATATATTTTAGTAAATAACATACATTATTACACATTGAGTATCTTTTTAGGTTTAGAGTTTTAGATAATTAGCATATCTATCATACATAACATACCAAATTTGTAAAAAGAGGATACTACTAAAAAGAGTAACCGTTTTTTTTTCAAAATATTAATTATTAAAACATAAAACATGATTTATTTTTCAACACTCTATATAATTATTGAAAAATACATTATTTATCTTACCCATCCATATATCCTGTGATTTTTTTGAAATCTTTGTATGAGTATAAATCTTAGTAAGGGATATAAAGAAAGAAATCATTAGTGAAGTGATATCATAAAAACCAATAAAACCCATAATCATAAAAAATAATATTAATGGAAACATCATTTGGTTTTCATTGGGACATATTTACCATATCACTCTTATAATAACCCTTAATCATGGAATGACCTTTTGGTTAACTTCAATCTCGAGAGTACTTAATGCATTAGAAGGCTATAATGGGGCTCACCTGTCATATCTTGATCAATAATGGGCTCAACCCAACCAATCTAGAGATATACTAGGTCCCACCCATAATATCATGTGCTATAATGGGCCCAAAACAATATAAACAATGTCCAATGAACATATCATGAATAAAACACTTCATAACTCATTTACACCCTTGAACAAAACTCATTCACATTTCAAAATAAAAATCTTTATAAATCCCTCTTAGAACATAATCACTGTACATAGAAAATAATGAACACTTATTATTCAGAAATAACAATAAAATAAATAATAAAGATTCTATATTATTAAAACATAATGTAACTAGAATATAACACTATTGACATTAAAAAAAGGAATAGCCTCTTTGGATTTCATAATGGAGACATCTAAAAGGATTTTAAGAGAAAATTCCTTTACAAATCCAATAATATTTAAGGGAGAAAGGATTAATTTAAGGGAATATGTATATATAAAATATATACACATAATAAAACATTATATAATAAAATTAAATATGAAAAACCCACTTATCATGATAAAAAACCATTTAAGTTGATGGTTAACCCAAAGAATTTAAATTTGGTTTAGAATTCAGTTACGAAATTTTGGCATGGTAATGGGTGTACATGGGATAGATTATTGGGAGTGGAAGGGGTCTCTCATAATAAGTACACCATATGGTGGGGATGATGGAGGTTAAAAAATATAAACTATCCTTATGAGTAAAAAAAATAAAATAGAACAACATAGAAGAAATTATTGAATAAAAGTGAGAAAGAGAGGATCTCTTAACTCAGGTTTGAATTCCATCAACCGTGTTTAAAACTCCTCAATGAAGGATAAAATAGTGTTAATAATATTCTATAGAAAAATATTAATTTTTATAAAACCTTTAATGATTAGTTTATAACATCATTCAATCGATTAATTAATAACATTTTGTTAATTCCATTGTTTTTGGTGCGTGGATTTCATGGTTTCTATAAGCAGCTCGTAAAGGATATTTTTGTCGATTGGAACTGAAACTCAAGAATCATAATGTAAAGGTATTTTCATATTTCTAGCACCATAAATTATACCATTAATTTTTTTAATTCTTACATGATTTTTATTCATAATTTAAGAAATTATTGATATTTTTAGGTTATTTTGGGGATTCATCACTCATAACGAACTCATTTTGTTTTAGAAATTATTAAAATGTATAAAAAATGAATCTATAACGTTATATAAGATATAATAAATAAATTATTATATGGTTAAACCATAAATGTTTTTTCATCTCCAATATTTATGTAAGTAAAAGAAATTAAAATCCCATAGTCCATGAGTTAGTAAATCGACACATCACTGACGATGTTTTAATTTCATGAATAAGTGAGAGAGGAGAAAAATTATAATGTTGAATCTTCCATAAACATGATTACATTAATAATTTTTAAGATACTTGATCACCCATGCCTCTTGGATTATGGGAGGTGAGGAATTAAGAAGAATATAAAAGAAAAAGAAATAAAAAGAAAGAAAATAAAAGGGGGTGTTTACCTCTTGATCTATTCTCCTTGAGATCCTTCTTAATGACCTTGTTTTTGGGCTTTTGTTGAGACCAAAAGGTATTAGACGTGGGTATGGGGATTGATAGGATTATTTGGATGAACTTTTGTAGGGTCAAGTCTTGAGAGGTGTGGGAGGAAGAGGGGGAGAGGGTGGTATTTATAGTAGAGGGGAGTACGAGTTTTACATTATTTTAAACAATATTTTATTATTTTTCAGTAAGACTATAAGTAGTTATGATTCCATGAACAAGGATAATAATAAGTGCATGTGAGTTCGAAATAATGGTTTCATACATCATCAATGATTCAAGGAATTGTGTATCTATCTCATTATGTAGTTAGACCCTAATTATCACATTTTACTATTCACTAATAATTCAAGTATTTCAGAGAAATACCAAAAATTCACCCTAGACATTTTTTATGTATGTAATTAAAAAATGTAACACACTTTTGGAAAATAATTTTCTAAATATTATTCATTTAATATTTAAATAAAATAATATTTTATTCCAAAAACAACAATTTTAAAAAATTTATTTACTTATTCCAATATATGGGTTTATAATAACATCAATTAAATATTATATGTATAATTTCATAGGAAATGATACTATTTTTAAGGTTATGTTACTATTCATAATGAAAATAATACTATTTATAAGGGTATGTTAACATTGACCTAAAATTATGTTGGTCTCATCAGACTCTAAATAACTTACTAATTGCAGCCGTGTATGCCCTTTCGTCGAAATTAAAAACAGAGAAGTGAGAAAATTAAGTTTAGTGATAATTATAAAAATAAAACAATGTTTCATGAATTTAAAATTACATTGAGAACCTTGGGTTGTTACAATTGTGTCTATAGATACTTGTTCATTCCACTACATTTTTATCAACTGATGAGGATATAACCTTTATCTATATTCTGAGGGTATATAAACCACCACTATGGCCTTCAACCATAATAGTGTTTACCATTACACACCTTAGGGTAGTCAAACCTAGATACTACCACTAATTTCTCTACTCTTGTTGATTCAACTCCATTTCCAAATGCACCACACCACCTTCGACCAACCTCATGATGGTTCTCCGGATTTATTTTCATGATATGAGGTAAAAGGTATAGGGGTAGTAGATAGGGGTATGATCATTTATTCATTATCCAGAATTTATGTGTAGGGAATAATATTATAAAAACCATTTCTATCCTAGTGATTTCATAGCATGCAGATCTAGAAAAAGGGATTGGGGTTTGAAGTATTTATATTTTAGGAAAAAAAATTTAAATTTGGAATGAAATAATAAAAATAGGATCAATTTGAAAATAAAAAATACTCAAATTGATTTTTGTTTGATCATTAATGAAGAACATATTTGAAACATTTTTACATTGTCAATCATCAAATAATATAGTCATCAGATAATCAATCGTCTCTCAAACTACATGTCTAATTCTAGGTTTTATGGTGTATTTACCAATATTAGATAGTTGAAGGGGATTTTATAGAGGATTTTTTGGGAATCTCAAATATAAAATTAATCAACTAATCAAAAAATCACCCTATATGGGGAATCATATAGGGTCTAGAAAGAAACTAAAATTATATTTTATATTGTGTAAGCTCCCCAATATGGAATCAAATACAATAAAAAGAATAACCATTTAAATTTTTGTTTATAAGATATATGAGATTCATTAAAAATTCATGGTCTTGAACTAGAACATATGTATAATTGTTAATATATTATTTATGAGAATTCATGATGCTCAAAAATCAATAATGGTTTTGCGACCAACATAGAAAATATTATTATTAATATTAAAAAATTTTGAAATTAAAATGTTAAGCTCTCTATAAGTGATTTTTGAAACTCAAGGAGAACCTCTAAATACAACACCAAAAGAAAGCAATATCATCTCATGGAACAACAACAATTGGTGACCATCCATTAACCACATACTAGGAGCATCTCAAAAAACCAAAATGTATCACCTTGATATTTTATGATTTATTTATATTTTATTATGTTTTATGTATTTGATATCTTTATTTATACACAAAAATATGAATAGAAATACCATGTTATGATATTGAAATATTTATAAAAAATGTGATAGTTTTATCTATGTAGTTGGAGTGGTGTGTAAAAAAAATGAAAAACTAAAAAATGAAATATTATTTTTTAAAATAATAATAATATGTATTCATTGGTCATAAATTGGTTAGAAACTAAGATAAATTGCATTGATAGTAAAAAATAATTATTTTTAAAATAAACTATTTTTAGGCATTCAATGTGTTTTAATTTTAATAAATTAAATAAATCATTATTGATGAATGATTTATATAAATTTCAAGATAATTTATTCATTAAAATATTTTAAGATTAATATAATTGTTTATAATAGGTAATATATAATATCATATTCATTTTTATAAGTAAAAATGAATTTTTCTATAAACACCTTACATTGCATTTTTTACATTAAATTTAAAATATATTTCAATAAATTATAGAGATTTATTATAATAAAATTATTTCCATATTTGGAATCCAAATTTATAAATTTTTTAATGTGGTCAAATTCAATTTTTAGTCATTATGAATAGTATATGAGGAAAAAATTCCATACTACGGTAATGGTTAAAAAGGATAACATAGGGTTAATCAAAATACATTAGGGTTACAATAACCAAAAATCGTGTATAAAAATTATTGTTCATGTGAGTTAAAATGACCCTTAAATTAACATAAAATGTGGTTTCCTTTGGTTCCACTTTCAATTGAAAATTAATTCATTATATTATAATTTTTTTTATTTATAGTAGTTCCACTCCTCTCACTTATAAAAAGAGATTAATCTTCAATCTTATTCATAAGACATTACCCTTTAGCTCAACCAAGATCTACACAAGTACTCTAAAAAATACATAGCCACTATCTTGAGGTTTTGATCTTCCCAAATGACCTATTCATGAATCCATAAGGTACATTTTATTAGAGGATACCTGAAGAAGTGATACATGATCCTACAAATATTTTTGAAGTTTATTTATTCTTACACCTCTTATAAATGTTCTATAATCATCTTAAAATAAGATAACAAGTACATTTACTATTATAATATGTTTTTTTTAACATTATAACGATTTTTTCTCTCCTTCATATTCGTTGCAAATGATAACGTCACTTTTTTGTAAGTGTGACCCGCCACCTCCAAAGAGTGATGTGATTTGATTTATATTTCCTTATTACACGGTTTTTCCTAAGGATAGATATATTTACAATGTATGATATTTATTATATAATAATTATTCTATAATTTTGAATTATTATTTAGATTTATTGTGTTCTATCCATTAAAAATTAGAAACATCACTCATGTGTACATATGAATTATCTTCTCGATGAAGTGATGAATTTAGTCATTCATTATTGCTTTATATAAATTATTATATAAGTGAACATAAAGAATAAAGATGATACATATTAATTGATTGATTTCATATATATATATATATATAATAATAATAAACAAGAAAAAGGTTCCCGGATCAAAATCGTTAAATCGAAATATGATTGGAAAAGACCAGTTTTTAGATAAATGTTCATTTTAATGAATAATTGTTAATAAAAAAAATCAAAATAATAATGGAATGGTACATAGTTTTTTATGTTTTAATAGGTATGTTGTAGTATATTCATAATAAATATTTATCTATTATATTGTATATTTGAACATGTGTAATGATAAATGATACTTGACATATGGTTTTATGTTAAAATCTCATTTCGTTTGAAGATTATTTATAAAAAAATTACATTGAGTAAACTTATATGATACGTAAATTCCATACACCATATATCTTATTCTCCTATGATAATTATTTTAATTTTTTTATTTTTTTACAATTTAACTCTCTTTATTACTTAAAAAAATTTAGAATCTCATAAAAGAAAAACTAATTTTATTTCCAATTTAGTTAATGACATTTTTCATCCATGTCGATGTTATTTAAAAAGTATTCAAGAATTTTATTTTATTAATATGATTTGATTATTTAAATAAAATTTCAAGCATAACTTAATTTACTACAATGTTAAAAATTTAATATTTATAATTTTTTTCAAAGGGGATATTTATGAATCTTTTAAGAAATTATTAATTGAAGAAATTTTTAACATTTACAACCCCGATGATTTTTCCTTGCATCATACAAAATATTTAAATTAAAAAACCTTTTAAATGTATCCCAATTTATTTTAATTTTTTTTTTCATAATATTCCTTGAATTATTATTTTGTTATGATAACGAATGAAATGGATGTTTTCACTATTTTCTAAGAAATTTTGAAATGTTATTCTGGTGGTATTTTTAATCCATTTCTAAATAATTTAATGATTACTATGCTTCACTAGGGATATGTTTTTATAATATTTTAAACATTATTAATATTTATGGGTTATGATGATGCTAATTTCAAGATGATTCTAAAAAACACATTTCTTTTCATCTGGTTAATTATGTGATAATGAAATTACTATAGAACCAATTTTTTTGTATAGGTTATTCTACAATTAAATGATGAAATGTTTATGGGATATGATATGATGAAATTATTAACTATTTTATTATCTTGTGACACACATATTTATGGTTTTTATTATGTGATGAGTGTGAGTTGAATTATATACCCTTATAATGCTTTGGATAAATATTTATATCACATGAGATAATGTGGTCTGGTATGAGGAGTGAACCTAGTTCAGTAAGGGACATTGACCATTATGATTGTCTTAGGAATAAAACTTGAGAAATAAAATAATTGAACTGGGAGTAAACCCAATATATCATGGAATTATTTTCATTCATCCTTGACTAATGAAATAATTTTCAAGGATTATAGTATGAAAAAACTTTTTGGTTATGATAATTACTTGTTCTTATAGATCATGATTGATTATTGATGATTTCATACCCATATGAATTATGTATTTTTATAGAAAAATAATTTTACCACGATTCATGAATACATTTCATTGACTTTTTTATATGAATTTTTTAATATATGATCATGGTAACATATCTTTGTTCTTATCTTATTCTCACTAGTGATCATTAATTAATATCTCTTATGTTTACTATTATTGAAATTTTTAGTTCACCCTTTCTTCTATTTTATATCCACATGATATGATGGATGGTTTTATATAGTATATTTCAAATAATTTTAATATGTAAGAAGAAAGTTTGGGTATATGTTGGATATCATTCATGAAATATAATGATTATTTATGTAGTATCAAAATAAATTAAACATATATGGCTCTGTGGTGAGTAATGTTTTTTGAAAATTTGAATATTAATATAATATGTTGAAATACATTTATTTGTAATGTTTGGTTCGCCTTAAACACAATGTTAACATGGCTTCACCTCAGAATCTCCCAAATGATATGAATACACCCACTATAACAAGAATAATAACATTTTCATAAGATGTATGAAAACACTATCACTATCTACCACTATATCAATAAGAAAACAAATATTATCCTCCATCATATGAATTTTTTCTAATGACTCTCAAGAAATATATCATTTTTAATTTCTCTTAGTGTGTCTTCAAATAGATTACACAACACTAGTGTCTAGATGTTATGAAATTCCTAATATTATAATAACTTAATACCTTTCCATGGAAATAGATTAAAATTACTTTAAGAGAATGTATTTCTCATACATTTATGATTTAGGAAGTCCAAAAAGTTACATTTGATGTAGTAACACTAGAAAATGTTTAATAAAATACCACTATCAAAAGAGATTGACATTTGGTATAATATTTACACTCATTAAAAGATAACTATCAATACCTATAGAGTATTTATTATCAGTGAAGAATTTGAACATATCATAGTCCTAGATGAAAAGACTCATAGAAGATGTTGACCTTGAATCTATATTTTATATAATTAAGAACAAGGGATTTATTCATAATCTTTTTTATATTCATAGATGATTCAAATATATGATATATCCTTATTAAAGAATATTTTTTTAATGACTATTAAGGGAACAGAAATTCAAGACATCTTGGAAATAATATATATTAATATTATATAATATCAAAATATAAATTACTCCATTACATTATTAGAATATACATGAGAAAAAAATTCTTGAATATCTAAAGGATTGGTTATCTAACCTTGATAAGACACAAAATACCTTAGGAAATACATCTCACTTGTCCATAAAATTCATTTAGATATATTTTTATATAGGTGATTACATTAGAGAAATCCTAGAAAAATTATTTTATTCTCAACATGATCAATATTTTAACTCAAATAAATAATATTTATATTAATAAAAACAATGAAAATAATAATAAATACTTATGGATGACTAATTTATTAAGACCATAAAAATAAAAGGGGGTACTCATTAACCCTAAAGTCATAAAAATTAAATCAATGTTTCTATAGTGATTTTTAATATTTTTTGAGATATAATCCTATTTCATCTTCAAAGGATGATATACAAAACAAAAATATATCTTAGATTATGAATTAATTACCTTTATCTTTTCTAATAAAGAATCTTTATATAGTAGGGTTAAGATTTTATTTACTATCATTTGGAAAAAATGATTGTAACTGAGGAACAACCTCAAACTATCATATATTTTTATGGAGAACAATATTAGAGATCTTAATAGAGACTCATCAGAATTGATGAAACCCTTCTATAATATAACATTGATCACAACCAAAAACTACCACAACTCAAGGGGTTTCATATGAAAAGGTAACATAAAAATGAGAGAGTCACCATTTGAAAAATATATTCATCCTGTCAAGAGTGTAGGGTCATAACCTCTTTGATAAAAACATTAGGGAACTCATTGAAAACTATAGAAAAACTACCACAAGAACTTCATTTGTTCTAAAGATAAACTCCACTGAGATAAAAGAAGGTTTCTTGAAATGATGATGATCTATATGATGCTCCCTCATTATAATAAACATGAAATTATTTCCTTCTTTATCAATGAAAAAAATCTCATAATAGAGAAATCTATTACAGTCTTCACAGAATACAACCCATCAAAGCCAAGGATGACATCATATTGTTGTAATCCCAAGAATAATACATACCCAAGTGATTTATGATTCCACATAATCATCTCATAAATATGAAACACCATAGAAACCTAAAATAAACACCAGACAATTTATCGAACACCAAGGTAACCATAAGTCTCTCTATCTTGAGTCCCAATTCCTGGACCATGGTAAGTGGATGAAATAATATGAATCTCCAAAGATAATTAATAATTAACCAATGGTCGAAGATAAACATATGAAACCTCAAAAATTATTAGGTTTAACTAAAATTGGTTACTCCATATCATGCATCAGACCACACCCTACTACCATTCCATCCCTCTATTAATAGAGACCACTATTATAATAATGATCGACCCAACGTCCCAATAGATGAGGGATAAAAATTGGATATATTATTCCTAATATTAATGAATAATCCAAAACTGATAAGAAAAATCATAAACCATATCTGACACTTGTTTTGAATGGAATTATTTATCCCCTATAGGATAGAAAATAGTCCATGGATATTAAAAATATGTACTTTGGAAAATATCCACACTCTCAAAAAGATATGAATTTGAAAAAAGAACTACATAGAGTATAACATGAACTATCCATAAGGTTAAAATATACGCATTCAGAATATGTTATTATAAATAATTAATAAATATAATCATGTAATAATGAAATAAATGTACAAAACAATATACAACTACATATCGATATAAAAATATTTTAGAAAAATATCTAATGTATATAAAATATAAAATTCATCATATGAATATACTGGTATAACATCCTAAAAAAGATAGAATATTAATAAATCAATAAAACATTATTAGTGACCCACAATCACTCATTATGTTCCAATATGTATAGACATGGACACAACAAATAAAATTAAGTGTTCGATACCAAATTTAAAATACAAAAACTACACAGGCACACATAAACACAAGCCTATATGCAAGGTGTGAGCCAAAAATGACTAATCAGATTTTAAAAAAGATTATATATGTATTTTATAAATAATAAATTCTAATAATTTCAGTTTAATCATAACTTATAAAATATAATTTTCAAAATGGGAATGAATAATGAAAACTTTTTTGCATTTAACACATTTTATTTCAAAACCCAAAATTTAAATATATTTTAAAAAATGTGAGGCATAATATATCATAAAACAATTATTTAAAACCCAATAAATAATTTAATGACTTTCAGAAGAATATATTTAATCCCCCCAAAAAATTAGTTCTTACCTCATAAAAAAGACAATTTCTTCATAAATTTTTTTGTCAAAATAATATTTACAAAAAAATCCCATTCCTATGAAAAATAAACCTTCCAAACCGTTTAAAAATTATTTTAATGTAATAAAATATCATACCAAATACAATGAAAAAATCTGACCCAAAATATTATTAGAGAAAAATAAAACCCCTATAACCAACCCACAATGACCTGAAACCAAACCGAAAAGGATATAAATGATGTGTTTTATCATGAAAAACTAAACCATCATAAAAAGGATCAAAAAATCATTTAAATCTCACTATAATCTATTATTAATGAATCTGTATTATGTTTATCATATCATGATCTCTAGGGGATCCATATGTTAAACTAGGAAGTCGCTATAAATACTATTTTGGGTCACATAGTATAAAATAACACCCAAGGAGGCTGTAGAATACATATTAACGATATGTATTACACAAACTATGATTTTATAACACACATCAATAAATTATTTGTTCTCTCAACCAGTTGGTGATGTTCCTTTGGTTATGTTTCAGTTGATATTTCCACAAGGCGGTAGATTTGACTCTCGTGGATAATGGCCTAACTGAGGATGAGCTTATCGGGTGATGCGCTAGATCTATTTAAATGTAGATATGGGTTCTATTTCCTCAGTCATTATAATTTTGGATCATCTCTAGTAGATTACTAAAGGATTTGTGATGCATGGGTTTTGCGGTCGTTGGTTTTCCAAGAGTTGTTTCCAAAGGAGGGTTTCTTCCAAGACGTGGTGGTCATCGCTAGATGCTTGGTGTGTGTAAAAATGACAAGTTCTGAGTTTCTTCTATTATAATGCATGTTCATTATTATTTTTCAACACTAAAATGGTGTTTTCTATGATGATGGTGTTGGTTCATGATGCATAAGTAGTGGTCTACTGATTGCGAGATGGAGTTCTAACTATCGGCTTAGGTGGTGATCGAGTGTTGATGATAAGGTTTTCTGGCAATGGTGCCGGTTGCGGATGTCAAATGTTGACGATGTTATGATGATGGTGATGATTATGGGTATTTTTTATGGGTATGATATCATTATTGATGATAATTTCAGAACTTGTTGTAGGATGTGGTGTTTGAAATCGTGGTTTTTGTTTAAGCATGTTTTGAATTTATAATTTGGATGCCTATTGATGTTTTTCTTTCGTAGTGAGTATGGTTCCCCCTAAACCTTAACGTGGGATTCTAGAAAATACATAAAAAATACTATAATATTTTTTAATATATGTATAAAACCTCAAAAAGAGATGGGGTGGAAGTAGTAAAACCCAAAAATATGCATAGTCTGATAAGAAAACACAACAAAAACTATACCATAATGATTCTATGGAAATCCCCCAACAACCCCTAATATTCCCAAACAAAAAAACAAGCACAAAAACCATCATTATTGTATCACCCACCATTGATTATTCTATGCAATATTGTTTCCCACAGTTTTTAAAGGGAACCCCATTTACTAAGACACGTAGATAATGCAGAACCAGGGATTTTTCTCATCCTCATTCATGTATAGAAATTAGTAAAGCTAAAATACCAACCAAAAAAACCAATCATGAAGCAAAATATAACTGTGAGGAATCTATCACACCAATAAACCATTTCCAGGTAAAAAATAATCGAAAAAGATAAAACTCTTATACACATTGAAATACACAAAAACTAAATTAAATTACATACCACAATAACAATGTGGTGGAAGATTTCTCCCCGCCATGCCAATTTATCCACAAGAAAGAATTTAGAAAAGGCATAAAAAATGTATAAAAAACTAAACACCCAAGAATAATTCATGTGACGTTTGGGAAAAAAATTGACGGTTTCGAAAAAAGGGTGGACCACTCACCGAAAAACTCCTCAAAATTCATAAAAAAATTATAAGTTATAGAAAAACAACCTCAAACATAACATAAATCATAACATTAAATAGAAACATCTATGAAAAAGAACCCCTTTCTTTTTAAATCTTTATGATCTTAATATATGATTACCTTTATTCAAGTCTATGTTTTCGAAGGTTTTTTCCACACACAAAAACAATTTTTGAGGGAACTTTTATATATTTAGATACAATATTAGTATTTTAGTATAATTTTAAAAACCAATCCATTGAATTAGTGGTAATGATAATAAGTTACAATTTTATGAATTATATATATATTATTTTATTTTAAAAATAACGAAATTCAATTATTTTATCTAAAATGACTAATAAGATCATTGATTGTTTAGAGAGGTATTTTTAACGAAAATTGCCTCTAGTGTTACGAATTTATATTTCAAGACAAATAGATATTGATGAAAAATTATGTTTGATATTAATATATGGTTAACAAATATTTAGTTGGTAAATCATATGAAATAATATTAACAACAGTTAATAATTGAAAATTCCATTTTCCAATAAAATATTTTTTCATTATATTTTATGTTTTGATTCAAAATTTTAATTTGTAAATTTTTTATTTTAAATTAATAAAAATTAATAATTTCTTTATCCCCTCATCTTAAAATTAAATTAATATGAATTTTTATGGTTATTTCTAAAAATGATGGATTTTAGTGAAAACAAGCAATTTTCACAATACCAGTAATTTTCATTATTTATCATTATATAAGAATGACCTATATATTTAATAAAATCAAGGTGATGAGAAATTAATATTTTTAATAACATTAATTATTTAAAAAAGTCATTGAGCTTATAAATCCCATGTGATTTTTTTAAACGAATTAAAATGAAACTTTAATAAAAAACCATTTCCCCTCATTTATATGAATCATGTCCTCTCAATAGAGATTCAGTTTTGGGTTTACATGAAAGCCTCATATTCTATATATATTTTAAAAACTAATAAATATATATTCATCAAAATAACTATCTCATATAATTTCATTTTATCGAAAATTTAAACCTTAATTTTTTTACATTTCTTAAAACATGTTTGCGCTAGAAAATGTGTTTTTTAAAATTAAAATTTCACACATTTAGAAATTTTATTTTATATACTGATCATAATATTATAAAACAAAAATTATAAATTTATTTGAATGGTTCAACCATTATTTTATTCATTAAAACTGATTTATAATGTTAAAAAAGGTAATTACGAGTGTAATAGTTTGGTTAAAAGGAAAAAAGTAAATGTAAAAACTTTAAATAACTTAATATGTTCTCTCAAATGAGTGATTGAGATGATTTATAAAAAAGGAATTTTATTTCCTATTTTTTCATTTTTCATGCATTAACCATTGAATAGTAACTTCACATTATTAAAAATGTCAAGTGTGCTCCCAAAATTACCCTTCCCATCAATTAAAAAAGGGAGACAATTCAAAATCTTCTAGATAAACCCACCCTTAAAATAAACTCATCAAAATCATCAATTTTATTCCTTGTAAAAATATTTACCACTTTAAAAATCCTTTAGTCACCATTAGTTATCATAATGGATTTATTTACAAGGATACATCGACAGAAAATTCAAGCCCCTGACATTAGTATTTTCAACTACTTGTCTTGTTGTCAAATCTTTATTTTTTAAAATATATTCTACCCATAATTATATATTGTTATTTTTTTCTTTTATATATTATAATTTTATTTTATTAATGGTTTTATAATTACCCATTCATCTAACCCATTCATTAATATAAATGAAAATGTCAATTGTGAGTAGGTGCTGACTATCGTGACCACTAGAATTAAAAATCATTTTCAATCATCACCCATGATATAAGTTTCTAAGAATTTTTTAATTAAAAAATATTATATTTATGGTATTATTATGTTTTTATTATGACAAATATTTAAAACTATTAAAGATATGATCCATAATTAATTATTGATAATTTAGTCGTTTAGAGCGAGTAAAATAAGAGGAAAATGATCTTTTTTCTATTTAATGATAATATATGAATTATATTCCCTTTTTAATTCTTTCCAATTATATTATATCATACTAAAAACACTATAAAATATAATTTGTATTCTATTATAATGATATTACAATAAAACCATCTCATAATAATTCATTAATCATCGATGGTTCATATTTGTGCCTGTTTAACCACGTATTAGAGAAATACAATACAATTTTTTCATGGACGACAATGATAACTCATTTAGTATTATAATAAGATATAAATATGTAAATTATTTATTTATTAATATTATATCAACATTATGCTCATTTGTTAAGAAAAATCATTTCGTTCGTTAACAATAACTGAAACATGATCATCGTCTTTTCTATATTCATGTTTCATAATTTAAAATAAATTAAAATGAAGTAAAATTGTTATTGAATTTCATAGAATATATAATATAGTATGTATAATAATTTAGTAATGATTAAATGTTTAGGAAAAAATGATATAGTAACTCCTATAGTGAAAATTTTACAAATGATCAAACTATAAACACCCAATGTGGTAATTAAAAAGACTTCATATAGAGTATAACTATTAATGAAGAGTATAAATGAAAATGAAAATGATTATAGTTATAAATTTAGTGATAAAGATTTTTATGTTTTTTTCAAAGGAGGTTAAATCACTTTCATGGAATTCAGGAAAAAATGTTATGGTTTTCAACTAAGATTCCTTCCTTTAAGGCATGTTTTGTATTGTCCACCTAATTTTATTTATGCAGTGTATATAATTTATATTGGGGTTATAATATCAGGAATTATATTTTAATAGTTTTGTTTAATTTGTAAATAAAATCCCTCCATTTAAATGTGTTTTTATTAATATTTTATTAAAGATACAAGTGTTTTCTTGGTCTCACATCTAATTCATTGAGACATGATACATATTATAAACCATGTTTCTATTGTATAGTTAATTTAATACCTATGAATGTTTTTATATAACAGTAATTTTATTTAATGTAATTTAATATCCACATCATGTTCCCTTATTCAAGTGGGAAGTTGATTCAATTTGATGTTATTATTGTGGATTTTTCATAATATATTTTTTGTTTATTGAGTTGTGATAATTACTTAAAATTATTTAATACAAATTGGGTACACAATTCAATTAGATTTTATTAGGCAGTATTATCTTATTTTTTGGATATATATTTCTATCACATAATCAATTTGATGAATATTTCTTATTTCTTAGGTTTTTTTACTTTGTAACCATCCCCCATATTTCTCTAGATGGATTATGACCATGTTATTTCAGTATTGACATACCTATAAAACCATTTCTCTATATAGTTTTAACACAAAATCATAAATACTTCAAATTGGTGGATGTTCACCAAGAAATAAATTTATTTTATTTATATGGTGAAATTATTGGTGAACCATATATTATTATTCCAATATTGATATTTACAGAAATGTTGACTATATATTATTTTACCTTCAATGTTTTTTTAATAAGGGTTATGATCTTATTGCCCCTTTTATTGACATGGGTAAAGGTGTTAAAATTATTCACTATTATTTACTGTTACCATAGTCTGGTCATATATTCATATTTTTATTCTTTATATTATATAAAACCGTGTTTTAATTCAGCCAATATTTACTTAGGGAATGTTATGATTGATATATTTGAATCTTATGATTAATGAATTGGATATCATTAGATGGATGGGGATTAGAATTATATAGCCCATCGATACATCGATAGGTTTCAAGAGATGAAATATATTGTTTTTTGTGTGTTCCTCTTCTCATAAGTGGATAATTGCATGGAATAAGGATGTGAGGTTAGGTTGTGGATTTATGAAATTATGGACTCCATTAGTGTATGATTTTTAGTCTTAATATACATTTTTTATTTTATTCTCATGGATATATCATACTCTTATATTCATGTATATTATGGCTTCATGTAGTTTACATATTCCTTCTATAATATTTATTCCCTATGTTTTACATAATTACTCCTATTATATATATTCCCTTGTAAGATATTTCATGTCACCCCTTATCATGTTTCAGTTAACCCAAGTTATAATGGAAATTTATAGAAATGATTTTTTTGAAGAATAAGTCATGTTATGAATTTATGGGAGATGTTGAAGAATCATTATGGATTACGTAGTTTTACATATATTGTAAAAAAATTCAATACAATACAAATAATATAGAAATTAATAGATTAAAATTTTCCATAAATCTATAAATTTCTAAACATGAAAATGTCCACGATATATATGATATGCAATTAATCATTATTCATTTTGTAAATAAGGATTATTGTATCAAAAAAATTACATCTTTTCGAAAATAAATTATATAAATTATGTGTTTATATCATTACATTCAGGGTTATAGACCAAGGGTGTTATTGATGGTATCCAAAGAATGGGTCACTTAACTTTTTAGATTATGAGATTTTTTTGAGGATTATGTTAGGGATGATAGGTTAATATTGATCATAATTTAAAAGGTATAGATAATTTAATGGTATAGTATATGATTTATTTTAATGGTAATAAAGCACATTTTTTATTTATATTAGGTTTATATAACCTTAAAGAATCCCTACATGTGATTCTAACTATAGGATGACATTTAGAAATATTAAAAATTTCTTGAATATGTGGTTTTCCAAGAAATACTAACATATCTATATAATGGAAACTATGTATGGATTTTTCAAAATGTACCTTATGAAAATCACCCTAAAATGGATTGGTTAAGCATTAACTCAATCATTACACTGATGCACGACGTATGATACTAAGACTTAACACCATCCTAAACACTCTTATTGAATATGTTATGGGTAAAAACATTATCTTTATAAACCACAATGATATATTGATTTCCATGTAACATTAATAGATTATATGAATACATACATGATATCCTAACTTAAATTTATATATTTGTTACTTGAAATATAAATGGTTGAAATGAATGTGTCATAAGAGATAACATTTTAGGATTTAGTTTTTATATTTATATATCCATTTACTCTGGCTTTATTGATAAAAAATTTAGGGTTTTAGTATTTTGTTGTAACATTATCACAAAAAATTTAGATAAAAATGGTCTTTATCTAGAAACAAAAAGTTATTATAACCGAATTTGGGTGGAAACATAAATTGTTTAGAATATTGTTATTTTCTTATTATAATTGATAACATGAGTTTACTAGTATTACCTAAGATAGTGAGATTTATATCATAATAGAAATTAATTTGTAATACTATTATCTATTTTAATTTGTTATGTGATGTTTTTCAATGAAATATTAGTATATTCGAAATGTTATTGAGGATTATGTGAGACATATATGGATTAGTCTTCAATATTCTTCATTAATGATTTGACTTAATAAATTAAATAGAATCAATAACCATGAACATTTTTTAATGGAAATTATATATTATTTTAGATATATAATTATGTACAAATTCTTTAGGGGTGTGTATGTTTTAGGTTATGTATATATTTAATTTCGAAAAAATAATTTGTTGAATAATTTTGAGAAAACATAAATTTATTGAATTGATAAACATGGTATTGATTAATGATATAATTAAAATATAATCCATGATATTTTATGTGATTTTTATATCATTTTCTGTGTTATTATTTAAATTGTTTAGCACGTGACCTTAGAATCAAAAAAATGATACCATTTGAGGCTTAAAGATATAGTATATTTTTGTAGGAAAATACATGTTCACAGTTGTTTAATGAAATTCGGATTAAAATATTGTTGGGAAAGGTAAGTTCTGGAAAATATATGATTATGGTTTATACCTACTTCAATGTGTGATATTAAGAATGATTAATGATTTTTTTTAGGAATGATAAGTAACTTGTCAAAGATTAAATGAGTAAGGTATATTTAATGTTAAAGGTTATAAACCAAATGATAAATATATTAATAATAACCTCTCATTCTATTTTCAATGTGTACTAATTAAAACATTGTGGATAAAATTTATTTGATGGGGGTTATATAAATTCATGAGATCATATTATGTTTTCACCATTAAATAAGTCAATGTTTTTGATAGTTTACTATACACCCAATCCCAATTTTAAAAGAAACCACAATATATTTAAGTAAAATTTAAATATATAGTTATGACAATTAGAAAACAGAAATTTAATTTGTTTTAATGAATATGAGTAAGCTATTTAATAATTTTACATATATAAAAATTTACTACTACACTTAAGACGAATGAAATTTAATATGGATACCTGAAACCACTAATAAGATCATTTATTTTTTATAAAATTAATTTTCAGAAGAATTAACTTTTTTTTGTGATATGGTTTTTTATTTTAAAAAACATATTATTGATCATAATTTATTTTTATAATTAATCATTATAAAACCCAATTTAGTTGTTAACTGACATGAAATATGAATAATAATAAATAATATTTGAAAATTTTAGTTTCCAGTAAAGATGATTTTTTATTATATTTTATGATTTTATTCAAAACAAATAATATATAAATTATGTAATTTGAAATAAATAACATTGAAAATTATTTTTAAATTCCACATATCTAAATTTACTTATTATGAATTTTTTATCTTTGTAAGAAAATGGTGGATTTTAGTTAAAAACAACATTTTTTCACAAAACCTATAATTATTATGACATTATCATTATATAAGAATGATATATATGAATAAAAAAATATGTCACAAAATATGATTCTATGAAATAAAATTATTAATTTTAATATATTTATTGAGATTATAAATTTGTTGTACAACGATTATAGAACGAATATAAATATTACATTAATAAAAAACAACTTTTAGTATTTTCTTTGACTCATGTATTTTAAGTTATATTTGGTTTTGGATTTAATTAAATGAAACTAATATTTAATATTATTTATAAAAAATAAATTTATGTCATTTAAATTAGTATCCTTGATAATTTTATCTTATATGTAAATTATAACATTTTAATGTTATTTTTCTAAAAACTTCTTTTAAAAATTTAGTGTTTTTATTTTTAAAATAAATTTTCAAACCCTTTGAAATTATATGTGACAAAATTATATTTAAATTATAAATAATATGAATAAAATTATTTTAAATTGGAAATAATAATGTTTTTCATTAAAATTTATTTTTATTGTTAAAAAATTTAATTACCATGGTAAAATTAAGTTTGTGTAAAAGGGAAAAAGTAAAAAATGAATGCCATAAAAAATATATATATGTATTGAAAAAGTGTTTTTCACATGAATTTAGAACTAAATTCAATATTCCCTTATCTTTTTCCATTTAGAAGCATGTATCATTCAATAGTAACATCATATTATAGAAAATGTTAAGTGTGCTCGCAAAACTACCCTTCTCTTAACTTATAAAAGGGTTACCCTTATGTCACATCATCACTGAAAACTCATTCAAATTTCCTCTTTTAAATCGGTCACTTTTTTCCTCCTAGAACCATATATTACAATAAAAAGTATTAGGTCCCCATTAGTTAGAATAATACCTTCATTTCCAAAGAGATTTCCAAGGAAAACTAAAGTCCCCAGTATGAGTATTATCAACTACATTGATTTTAATCTTATATATATTCATTAAATTTTACTATACCCAGACAAATAAAATAAAATTAGTATAATATATAAACATAAATTTTACTATATTAATTGTATAATCAATATATATTCGTTTATCTGATCAATTACGAAAATTGAAAACGTTGTCTGTGTGTTTATGCATGTTAGCACCACCACGAAAAATGAAATTCATTTTTCATCACCACCGCAAATTAATGGTTCCAATAATTTTTAATGAATAAATATTATATTTTTTACATAATTTATGGTTTTTTAATGAAAAATTTTAAGACATACTAATGATATGACCAACAATTGACTATTATTACTTCTATCATTTAAAAAAGCGAACTAAGGAAAAAATGCTTTTTTTCTCTAAGTAATAAATTTTTAAATATTATAATCTGTTTTTTTATTTATAATTATGAAATATCGAACTAATAAAATATATAAATGATCATTATTACTTTATTATTATATAATTACAACTAAACCATCTCAGAATAAACCATTAAACATGGTGACTTCATGTTTGGTTATGTCTAACAAGCTATTTGGAAAATACTATATATTTAGGTAATGGATGGATATGAGACCATAATTAGATGTAAAATATTATTTAAATATGTAAATAATTTTTTGTTTAAATTTGGTATCATCATTTAACCCCTTAATTCATATAATACCTTTCATTCATTAGGAATCATCGAAATTGATCATCACTGATTTCATTTTCATGGTTCATAACCTGAAAATACATGAAATAAGATACTAGATTTATAAAATATCTTCGAACATATAATCTAGTAAATAATTTTATATATTAATAATTTTATTCATTATATTAATGAATACATATATCAATTCAAGAAATATAATATTGATGATCAAACTAAAAGCACCCTATGTGGAAAAGTTATAGAATTCATATGGAGAATCACTATTATTGAAGAGTAAAAATAGAAATTAATAAAATTAATGTTCTAAATTAATTAATTATTATATTTTTTTGAAACATTATGATAAAAAAAATTTCATACAATTCATGATAGGATGTACGAGCTTTCATCTCAAATTCCTCTTCATGAGACATGTTTGGTATTATTAACCAAATTAAATTTATGTGGTGAATATATTACTTATATGGGATGTTGTGTGAGGTATAATATTTTAATAAAGTATATTTTAATTACAATTTTAATCCCCCTATATTAATTGGGTTTTCATAAAATATATTTCATACCATATATGTTTTCTTGGTCTCACATCCAATTCATTGAGCCCCAATTAATTTTGTGCACCTTGTTTCCTTTGAGTTGCATTTTTGTTGACCATGGATGTATCATATAATAATACATTTATTTAATGGGATTTACAATCAACATCATGTTCCATTATTTATGTGTCTAATGATTCAGTGGTTCTCATGAAATTGAGGATTTTTGGTAGCTCAATCTATGTTCATTAGGTTATGATCATTATTTGAAATTATTTCATATAAGTTGTGTAAATTAGTCCCTTGGATTCTATTATGTGGTATTCTCTCAGTTTTTTATGGGATTATAAATTCATAATAAATATATAATTTTATTAAAATTCATATATTATTGGGTTTTGTTATTTTACATCCATTCACATTATTTCTCTCGAAGGATTATGATCAATATTTTCTAGTATTAACACACTCGTATACCCATTTTTCAATACAATGTGAACCTAAAAAATTATATATTTCATATTGGATGATATTAACTTATAAAGAATTTTATTTTATTTAAACAGGGTATAGTTTTATCATATCATATATACTTATGTAAATAGATATGATTATTGGAATGTTTACTATTTATTATTTGACTATCCACATTATTTCTTGGGATTGGTTGGGATCATTTAATCACATTTTTTATCTTGGGGAAATTTATTTACATTGTTGATAAATATTGAATAAATATATAGTTTGATCATGTATTCATATTTTTCATTCTTTTGGTTATTTACAACCATGTTTTTATTCATACTACAGTATCCTGGAGACTGTTATGAAAGGTGTAGTGGACTATTATGGAGAATGCATTTGACATAATCAGGTGATGGATGGGGAAACATTTTTTCCCATGGAACCATCTAAAAAATATCATGAGACAAAAATATATTGTTTTTGTTATATACCTCCTACCTTAATAGTACAATGTCTTGTAAATAGGCCTTTCCAATATGTTTTTGATGTCTGACATTATGAATTACACCAACATGAAATCAATGTTATTAATATCCACGATTCAATTTAATTTCGGGGGCCTCTGAGCGGAGGTGATTCATATTTCTCACGGGATAGGGTTTTCAATATTCTTCTTTCTCCCTCTCCTCCTCTGGAGCAGCGTGGTGCGGGTTGACATACTCTGCTTGGTGTCGGCGTGCCTCGGTTCTGTTCGTCATGCCAGTCGTGTCGGCCCGGTTTTGGCTCAGGCGAGGCCTCGGCTCCGTCATCTTGTCTTCAAAGGTGTAGATATGGTTTCATAGGTTCTTGCAGATGTTCTGGGTTTCAGATGGAGCATCGGCTAGGAAAAGGGGTGGATCTGTCTTTGTTGAAGGTGGTGGCGTGGTTCTGGCTTCTACTTCGATGGGGTTCGGTGAGTTCCAGGCATCCGACTCTTCAGGCCAGGCTCAGAGATGGCACCAGTGTTGCGCGAAGGGGGGTAGGATATTCGGTTATGGATTCAATCTTTATGAGTCTTTCCATACAGGTTCGATTTCGGTGATTTTTATTATGGTGTTGTTTGCGGTTAAGAGATGGAGATTTGGATTTCTTCTCAATTTGCGGAGTCGACTGCTTCGCAGTTGTGCTGCGGTGTCTGCGTAGTAGGGCGCGACGTCCAGACGGCTTGGTCTTCCTCATTCTGGTTTCTTCATCACCCTTTGCTTATGTCTGTTTTGGGTCATCTCATGTCATTGGAGGGTTTGGGTGCACTCTGACTGAGTCCGACACCAGGTTTGTGGATTTGGGCTAGTGTCGACGGTCGCACCAGTGGGCGCTTAAGGAGATCAGTTCTGTGGTTTGTTCAACTTTTCTGATGTTCGTGTTTCCTGGTTCATGGTTCCTCGACCATCTCTTGGAGATTTCAGGTCTATCTTTGATGGTTTGTATTATTGAATACTAGAATGGATTGTCTATCCATTGTGCTTGAATGTTCTTTGTTGTGAAGACTTGTTTGTTTGAAGTGGTGAAGTGGTGAAGTAGTGAAGTGGTGAAGTGGTGAAGTGGTGAAGTGGTGAAGTGGTGATGTGGTGAAGTGGTGAAGTGATGAAGTCATGTTTGGTTTCTCACTTTTTCCTCAAAAGTGTTTGCATTGTAATAAAAAAACAATTTTTAGTCATTTAATTTCATTTATATATCATGATATTTTTTCATGATGATTATTGATTCATATTGATTACATATTCTAAGCATAATATTTTTTTCATTTCTGAGTCTATATTCTTCATGTCGTATGATTTCTCTTTCTGAGAATTAGGGATCACCCCATATTCTATTTCCATTTCCCCATGTTATGAATAAAATTATCACACAATATTATTTTATAATGATAGATTTAATTGAATAATTTATGGGATATGTTGAATACCAGTTATAGATTATGTAGTTTTATATATAATGGAAAATATTCCATCATTTTTGAATTAATATGGGATTTATTTGGTTATTAGGTGTCAAAATTATATAATTCTATAAAATTGAAATGTTCCTCAAGTTGTAAGTGTAGAAATTATTATTATTTTTTAATTACAGACGGTTATAAAAATGATTTTATAGTTGGTACCAAATAAATTATGTGTTTATGAAACCTAATTAAAGTGTATGCGTCTAGGTAACCAAAGGATTCCCATATATTTGGAAGATTTATAAAATAGTGGAACCAAGTATAAGCATAACCAAAAGAAGAATATATCTAAACCCATCATGTTTCCACAAATTATTTAATGAAAAAATAAAATTTAACAAACTCTTGAAAACCAATAATGATGACAATGTCAAACAACGTTAGATAATAAATTCTACAGGGATTGAATTCCCATGGTTCTAAAATATAACAATGAGTAGATCCATGTTTTAAATGAAAGAAACACTAATGGACAATGAACCAGAAGTAGAAAAATTTGCTTCTAGTTTCACCAAAGAGGACTTAAGAACAAAGTGACTTATCCTCCTATGTAGTCTCAGGGTAATTTCACTAAAAAATAATCATATTTAATAAGTCACAATGAAACATTGATACACAACAAGATTAAATTTTGATAAATGTTACTCTATTTAAAGCATTGGAAGTTCCAAACCCAAATACGATCACACTCATGTAACATGAGAATTCACGCCAAATGGACATCCCAATAGATGGGGATTTTAATATTAATAACCAACATTTTAGGGTGATTTCATAAAAAAAACGAAATGTGAATCCAAACCATTCATGTTTCCTAATCTAAATCAATCAGTCCCAACACACGAAGCGATAAAATTAAAATATACCCATTTATTGGGGAAAACACATTAATATTTTTCTATTGTTCTTTTTAAATTTCTCTTTATTTGACTCGGTAAAAAAACCTAATTTCATTAAAAATAGTGTTATTTGGGGAATAACCAACCACTTGAAAAGATTCAATTTATTTAGAAAACCCTACTCACCCTATGTAACTTCAAACCAATTTAGTTGGAAAAAAAACAACTCATTCTACTTTAAAACAAGAAACACACTTGAAATTAATTTATATCTTATTTACTTGAAAACACTGTAAAAATTCACTTTCCATTTTAAAAGGATTCATCTTCTATAATATTTCAAAACTGTTTTTTATTTTTATTTGAAAACTAGCCACTCTTAATAGTATTCTCTAATAGGGACAAGCGATTTTAAAAACCACTCACCAAATGTTTTTAAACCCCAATATACATTACAAATTACATAATAAATTCAACAGGTTTCATACCATTTTTGGATAAAAATTACCTTTAAAAACATTCCCTAAGGCATAATTTCAATCCAAAAACATTGTTTATGATGTCCCACACTTTTATAAATAAAATGAGTTTTTTAAATTAACTCTAAATAAAAATAGATACACATTACGGAAACATTAAAAAAATACCTTGAATCAACCCACATGATTGGTAATCAGTCGTGTGAAGTCCAAATATCATTTTAAAATTATGTGTATAGTGGTACACAACTTGGCTTCCGGTTTTGACAGTTTACGAACCAATCACGCAACAACGTCTTGAATAGTTTTAAAATCAATCAATTAACATGTAAATGGTAGAAAGGATGAATGAGTGAGATTGGATCCATTTATTATTCTTTTTTATTATCCAAAAAAATTAATAAAAAGATTATAGAAATAAAAAAGTAAAATTAGGATAAAAACCCCATCATACAAAATGAATATACAACAAAATAATCAAAATAGAAATCAAATTTCATTAATCATGCTAGCACAAGTGGAATAATGAATGGTGGTGATTATGAACCAACAAAAAACCAAACACATGATATCATTTAAAAATTATAATATTTAGTTTTCCATGACACACCAAAATAAAAAACGGAGTGTTTCAAGAACCTAGGCCTTATTAAAATCGTAATCTTTAATAAGATTTGTATAAAACTGGTCCATGTTTTCCTGGGCCATAATACAACCAAATTCTCCATAAGTCCCAAAGGGAATTCCTAATAAACATTAGATATAACCTAATTACTAGGTAACTGAAATTGATACTCAGGAATTATTTAAACATCATGTAAACATAAAAGTATTCCATGGAAATTAATGATAATCATCCATAATATATCCAAAATATTATAAACAACCCTGCATATTACAAAAGTTGTTATAAATAATAAAGAGAGATAAATAATTTATAGTTAAATAGAATAATATCCCAATATATAACCAGATATACCTTAAAAAATAAATCATAATAAGACCAAATGAAAAGAATGTATAAAGTACACAAGGTTAAATTGTTCAATACCGCATCCCCTAAAAACATTACCCAACTTGCACAAAAAATCCAAAATGTTTACCATATTCACTGACCCCATCCCACCATGTTTGATTATGTACCAAATAAATGATTTTACTAAATTTTCTATGAACATCGTTTAATTATAAATTCCATGAAGGATATTTTGAACATAATTTAAAAAATATGCTATTAAATTGAGTGAAAATAAATAAAACAAATGTCATATTTAACAAATTTTCATTACAAACCCATAATGTAATGATCCTTTGAAAAAATTAAGGATCATTTGGCCTAAAGTTATTATTTCAAACCCACTAAAAATGCTGTATTTATTATAACCACTTTCAAACCATAAATAAGTGGGTGTTCAAACTTATAAAGAAAACAAACATTTAATCCATAATTAAAAAATAAATTTTCGAAATGCCATTTCAAGACAAGTTTCACATTCGTTTTTAAAACAAACATTTTTAAAAACACTAATAAATTAGTTTTACTATATAATAGAACGACCTAAAAATATAATACGTAATCACAATGACACCAAGATATAAATAGTGAAAAATAAACCATCTTATAACCATGCCACAACATTACACAACAAAATAGAAAAAAATGGTATAAACATTAGGTATATGTATCGAGATAACCAAATTCATCCTTAAAAAATGTAAGAATCATTTAAAACTCAATATGATATTGAAAATATAAAATTGTATTGGTTTATCATATAGATATTTATAGGTGACCCATGTGTGAAATCAGAACAACCCTCTCAGTTCCCTTTCTAGTGACCAAGTAAAAAACAATCCCCAAGGTGGGTGTAACTTTCCTAGGAAACTAGATATTCCAAAAATTCTTTGATAGTGTAATATAGTGACCCAAGATTATAATACGCTAATATTACATATTTTTATTTGAATATTAATTATAATACACAATAGAATGTCTGATGACCATTGAATTTCAGTGCCTTTGGAAACATGGAACAAAGTCATCTAATATGGTGAATGATATTAAATATTTCCCATACAAAACATCCAATTTAGTATGATTTATAAAAAAACACTACATCAATCATTTTTTCATAAACTGTGAAATGGAAACATAAGATACAGTGACTTCATCAACTCACTAGTGGTACAAAATAGAAATACAAAAACATAACATGTGTATAAGATTATGATAAAAATACAATAATAAATTAAAACCACACATATCATATCAATGATCAAAATCATGGGTCATGACATAAATAATGAAATTTAATAGGATAATAATCATACGAGACACAAATAACATGAGATATAAGATCATAAAATTGGAATAAGTTACAGATTTTTGGTATATAAATAAGCATAGAATATTTTTTCTATCAAGGATACCCCCAAGACATTTGTATCATTTTAGGCTTGGGCTACCCACCCTTGTACCTCCTTCAGGATAGGGATAACCTCTCATGTACCTTATTTCTGGCAAGGTATATCCACACATGTACCCTCATTTTTGATCATGGGATAACCACCAATATACCCTCTAATGTCATATAATATTTATCATTATCCTATTCATTAGGGGGAGATATAGGTCCTATGGATCACATAATGAAAATCATAAAAATGTGTTCATTAAGGTCATAAAAGACTCAACATATCATAAATCAAGAAATGAATCGAGTTTCATCGATATTTAATAATATCATAACATGTGGAAAATAGACATGTTTCATAATAATTTAATCATTTCATCATTGTATGACCCATGGAGAAATAATCGGGTCTAATAATAATTTTATCATGGTATCACCCATGGTAAAGAAACAAGTTTCATAAAAATATTTTCATCATAAGAATAAACCATTCAGATAATGAATAATAATATTATTCTTGGATAATATCCCCAATAAGTAATCAGTGACATCAAATGATTTTATCTCAGATAAAAAATTATTTTGAAATAGAATTTAAAATATTTGTAAAAGAAATTATTTTTTACCATGAAAAATAATTTTTATCTAATAAAACACTTTTTAAATCCTTTTCATTTAAAATAAACATGAGAATTTATAATGTATTATTCAAGTCAAATAATTTTCATGACTATTAGAAATTACATTCATTTCATACATGTTAATGCAATGATTCCTTTTACATTTTTTGGGAAATTTAAAATGTGAATTTTCTAGAAAATAACATGACAATTCCATTGAATTTCTATTTTAAAAACACAAACATGTTTAAAAATTCCTAAAATAAATTATTTGGATTACACTAAAAACATATATGAATTTTTTTTTAAAAAAATGTTTTTAGAAGGTAAGAGTTCTCAATGGAAAATAAATTGTTTCCTAAATAATTGTTTTTGAATACATTACTACATAGATAGAGAAAAATGAAGAGAAATAAATATTCTCCCAAAATAACAATAAGATAATAATATTCATGGGTTTATTGAGTAATAATTCATAATATTTCATTCCTTTAAGAATAATCATGATAAATCCTGATAAATGATGATATTTTATTTTAAAACCATCACTACTTTGGTAACATTGAATACTAAGCCCCATGAAAGGATAACATTAAATGAAAAATAATATATACTAAAAATAAATAAATACATGTAGTTATTAGTAAAATTTTCTATATGAACATATAATAAAAGATTATAGTTTCATAACATAACATATGTCTCAAGGAAATGAAATTGAGACAAAAATCTTTTAACGTATTTGTTAATTTGGAACCTTAAACCCAATGAAAGAGTGGTAATAAAATTTATCCGTAAATAAAAATAAATGTATGGATCATAATCATAAAATACCTTCATGGTTATTATATAAACCATTTAAATTAAGAACATAATTAATATGGAATGTTTCTCACAAAAGT